>CM066728.1:177621677-178310176 GCA_033961575.1 Aselliscus stoliczkanus
TATATTTTATATACATACACACATATCACAGATTTTAAACACACATGTATGTTTAACTTATACTTAATTTTCAATGAGATATTATTTTAGGAGAAACTATTTTTTTGCTGAGGTAGCATGTGTTTTTTATGTATTTTTGTTTTGCAATAGACTATTATGTGTTGACAGATCTGCAGTTTATAAATTTCTTAAGTAAGTGAGATAATATATGTGAAATACTTAACCTAGAGCTGGGAATGCAATAATTTTTCACTAAATGCTAATTACTATTATTTTAATGTTGTAGAAAACAAATTAATATATTTAATTAAAAACTTACTAATAAGACAAAATAATTGAACTTATTTCTGTGCTACTGTTACTGCTGTGATAAATTTTTGTATTTATTAGGCAATAGTCCCTCAACCTCCCCTGTAATAATGCCATACCATGTTGTGTGAATTTAATGTAACATGATTAGACATTGAATTCATACATATATATTTTAATAGTAATTGGCACAACACTTAAAGTCTTCTCCTATTCCCTCCCTTTCTACTGTATATCTTTTACATGACTTTTTGATCAAAATTACCTCTGTGGATCAATGTGAAAAAAGTTATGTATTATATTAATAATGGTCAATTTAAAGAGATTAGTTCCAATTGGAGGCATTTGGACACATACTCCACTGATCATTTCTCATCAGATTAACTATGATCTAGCACCATACCATTATCTCCCAAGACTGTAAACTGAAAAAGTACCCAAGGGTTTTTGATATTAGAGAAAAAAGTTTATTTATAAAATATTCTCACCAAGAAAAGTTAACTTTTCAAAGATTCTAGGAGTTTAAGGGCAGTAGATAGAATAAACTTCCAGACAAGGGGATTTGTGGTCTTCATTTCCCTAAGGCTGTGAAACAGCATTTAAAAAGGATGAGTTAGGATATATATATCTAAGAGATGTTATCCATGTAATACTTTTCAAAGTTGAATTGAATTATGGTAGCAATGTAGAGTATGACATTCACTCAAAAGATGGCGTTAATTAAATGAATGCTAGTGTAATTAATTGTATTACAATTTTAATACAGTTTTTTCCTTTCTTAAAAAGTGTATACATTTTTTGTCTATATGTATATAAATATATAAAACTATAAGTTAAAAAGCTTAATTGAATGTAGTATGGATGGGGGACAAAAGAGTAACTTTACAAAGGAGTAACCTGACAAACACTACTTTAGCTAGGTGACCAAGGTCAGCATCAACAGTCAAATCATGTTGATGGTATGTACCCTGGATGTTGTATGATACAAATGGTACTTCTGTGATATTTCTCCCCAAAACTCATAAGCTCAGTCTAATCATGAGCAAAACATAGAGAAATTTCAATAGAAGGGGAATCCTACAAGATGCCTGAATAGCACTCTTCAGAATTGTCACTGTCATCAAAAATAAGAAGACTATTGAGAAACTATCAAAGCCAAGAGTTACTGACATGACAATGAAATGTAATATGGTATCACGATGGACCCTGGAACAGAAAAAGCATATTATGTTGAAAACTATGGAAATTTGAATAAAATACCAACTTCAATTAAAAGTAATATATGAATATTGGTTCATTAATTATAACATAGATACCATGTTAATTTTAGGTGTCCATAAAAGGGAGAACTCTTACAGTACCTTCTCAGGTTTCCTGTAAGTATAAAATGGTTCTGAAAAATAAAGTCTATTTTTTAAAAAGCAAGTTAAGGGCCAGCCTAGTGGCATGGTGGTTAAGCGCTGGCTTGGGATGCCAGCGACCCGTTTCGGGTCCCACATAGGAGGGCCAGTGACACTGCCCTCAGAAAAAAAAAAAAAAAAGTAAGTTAAAGGGCAGAATTGCAATGATTTTCCCTTTTTTGTAAAGTCTGAGTAATATATCCCAAACTTATCATTAGTGAACCCTGGGAGATGTGATTATGGAGAGACTTTCATTTGTATTTCTCCTATCTATACTGTTTTGTTTTGTTTTTAAATTGAATTTTAAATTCCTTTTATTTTCAGAAAATACATTTTTAAAAATACTTCGTGGCATGTTCATTGTAAAAATATTAGGAAATTGAACTAAGTATAAAGAAAATAATTCACATAAACTCCCTCCACTTAGAAATCACACTATAATATTTTAGGGATTTTTTTTTCCTATGCATATTTCGCAAAATCTATTTCTGTATACTATACTACTTTCTTTTGTAACCTGCTTTTCTCACACGACAGCTTATCATGTATATTTTTCTGTATCAATCCTCACCATGATTAGAATGCTAAGTTAAAGGTTTGATTACATTTTCATGGGCTTTGATGCATATTTCAGAATTTCCCTAGGAAATCTGTAGCAGTTTATACTCCCACCATCATGTTCTCAAAATTCAGGAGTCATAAAGTGAGTCTGGCCAATATGTTAAAATTAAGAGATATACTGTAGAAATCTGGATTACTTGCCTCGTTTGAAAAATCAGTAGATCTGGCAGATTAGGCCACATCCTCTATGAAAACAATTGGCTGAAGCTGAATAACTACTGCCACAAATACCCTCCCACTTGCTCAAAGTGAGGCTGAGATCTATCATAGGACATTGCATTACACTTATACTTTAAAAAGTGGCGATATTAAGAGAAATGTAAAATACTTGTGCGTATATCTCAAGCAAAAGTGGTCCTAGGAGCGAGAGGAGAGAAAGAGAGCCCACATTTTTAAAAAACTGGGAGCATGCATAAATTCCATTGTGGAATTAAATAATATACCTATATGTTTAATATGTGTACAGAACGTCTCTGTTGAATTAATTCTAAAGCAGTATTTTGAAACAAACTGAACACAACCCATTTTACTTAATTTTTTATATGATCTCCCTGGCTCCTATGTGAATTTGTGTTAATCACGACTTTCATAATTTTTTAAAAAAATTTTGAAGTTCTGTTATTGGTTATTGAGGTGTTTTGAAGGAATGCTGCCTAAATATAAAATCTTTTACTATAATAGTGACAGTATCCACTGTTGGAGCATGAATATTTGAATTATTTTGTTATTGCAGTTTCTTGACCTAACATTCATGTTTTTACATTCTTATCTTTATTGCATTATAATTTAATAATGACTTAGAAAACTCATTTATTAAAGAACACAGGACTGCTTATTGGATATATGTTAAACTAAAGTTATGTTTTTCCTGTTTTATTCTAAATTTTTATTTGACCATAACAACTTATTTAAAATTTGTTTGGTAAATGATAGGATGTTTTATATGTTATTCATAATTTTACTTAATGAAACCTGGACAAGAGCAAGTAGTCTTTGAAAATTGTTTAGATTGACAAGCCGATCAAAAGAAATATTTATAAACCTAAAATTGCTTACAAAATAGGGAAAAAAAAGTAAAAGAAATCAAGGCTGTACAGTGATTACAAGAGTGGGGAAAGAATAGGGCAAAGTTCCTTTAGAGTTTCAAAGAAAAGTGCTTAAAATATTTTAATTTGATGTTCAAAGTAAGGTATTGGAGTAAGTTTTTACTATATTGTAAGTGTGATAACAGTACAGTATAGACAACACTCTAAGGAAATATTTAGTCATATGTTAGAATAAAAGTTGAGATTTACTTATGAGGAAAGTATAATAGTGTAAATCAGAGATAATCCCTCTCATTATAAAGATTAGAATTAGGAAAATTTTCCCTAGCTCCTAAAAAAAGAAAAAAGTCATCAGAACCGTAAAGTGATATTTCCCATAGTTGGTTCAGAAAAATTAAAGATATATGTTTTTCATAGTTTTTAAGAATATCCTTTAGGAAATATAGGGCTCTCTACATTTTAAATGAAATTATTTTCAAGGCTATTGGATCCATATTGATAATAGTAGAATCATAAGATTTGTCCTTTCTTTGCTGGAAATCAACAAAAACTGTTTTCACTATGATTTAGTGTTTTTGTTTTTTGTAAATGAAGTGGTTAATTTGCAATAGTATGTATACATGGGTTTTAATTCAGTCAAGATGGTAGTAGAATTTTGCAGAATGCTGGTTTTCATGAACAAGTTTTCCTGTGACTTCTGTTTATCTGACATAGGAAAAAAATTTTAAAAAAAAGTATTGTGAACTGTAAAAGTATCAGAGTTCTTTGAGTTGTTATTAAATAACGATATGTTAAAAGCTAATTAGACTTATACTGCTGTTGGTTTCCTGTTCCCAGGTCTATATTCAATGATATTGCATAACTCTTGATGATCAGATGGTGCATTGAGTATTTCATGAGGAAATACATATATGTATAATCATAAATTTTAAATACTTAATTTATAGGTCAGTGGACCCATGCTTTAAATTTTTTCTCTTGCAAACCCGTTTGACAATATTATTTATAAAAATATTTATACAGACTCTTGGTTATTTTACTGAAAAATACCGTTCTATTAGGATGACAGAAGTTTAATGCTGGTTTGCAGTATATTATTAAAATGAAATCTTCTTTCTCTGAGTACTTATGACATATAAGCTAGTATTATATACAAATATTTGCATATGTATGTAAGTAATATAAGATATAAATGTATTTGCACATATACTTTTTAAAATAGGTATCTCAGCGGCCATCTTTATCGAGCTTAGAAACCTTAATGGTCTCACAGAAGTCCGAAATTGAGTATTTACAACAGAAACTGAAAATTGCAAATGAAAAACTGTCAGAGAATACATCTACCAACAAAGGTTCCTCAGAAAAGAGCATCTTGACAAGTGCTGAAGTGAAACAAAAGGTACGGATGTTTTGTCATTTTGTGAATTTGGCAGGATAAGGCTGGTAAAACAAGCGATGAAATTAATAAACCAACAGCAGTATTTACCTCTCTGCTTATATTTCTGGAAGCTTTTAAAAAATATTATGTGCCAAATGCTCAAAAAAAATTATTGTTGGGAACAGAAAGTTTTCCCTTTTTTTAAAGACTGAATATTATATTCTTAATGTAATTAATGAAATATATTAGTTGTATTATACCTGTTCTGCAGCAATTAGCATTTTTATATTACAAGTTTTAGAAAGTGTCCTTCATCTATTTGCTCTTAGATAAATTAATGAAAGTAAAAATTTCAAAGTGGTATTAGTCATTAACTCAATATTCTAATTTTAATTTGAAGAAAAATATATCTTAATGTTTCTGGTTCATTCAGAGATAATATTTAAATACTGCCCATGTAGAACATAAACTAATAAATGGAATTTAACATAATATGCACAGTTATACATTTTCAGATTTAAAGGAATAGCAATAGTGAAAAATAAGCAAAATTTTGTAGCATGTTTCTCATTTATTAATGTCTCCGTCTTGCCTTTTTGTAGTATTCATTACATATTCCTGTTTGCTGCAAAAAAAATTATGAACATTGACTAATACAAAAATTTCATAATATCACATTGTAAATATGTTATTTTTAGATAAATTGAAATAGCATTTCCTTAAATAAGGAGCTTTAGACATGTTTTTCTCACACTTGTTACTTCAGCAGTAGAAAATAATGTTTCTAAAGGTAGAAAACCATGTTTTCAAGGTGATTGTTTTTGGTTCTTTCCATTTTTCCTGAGTAGAACAAACTATCTTAAAGAAAGAATTTAAAATTAGACCCATTTTTCTGCGAAACTCATATTTGCTCCCTCTAATATTATTAGTAATTTTTAGAACTTTTATGTATGTATGTATGTATATATGTACGTATTCATTTATTTATTTAAACACAACTGCAGTATATGTTTCTTGCCATTTTGGAGTAGTTTTATAGCACTGAGCTTTATTTAAATGAAATAAAACATTCCTAAAATTGAGAGAACACATTATAGGTCCTAATTTGGCTGCTTGCTGTATTGCTGACGTTTTTGCTTTGATGTATCATTGCTTTTAACAAAAGTCAAGAAAATGAGAGTGGTATTTTGAACAAAATTTTCTTTCTTTTTCATAAGGACATGCAGTAAGTATGAACAATATGTTGCCCAGCTTAATAGTTGCTTTCACATATTCCTCCTCCAGATTGGTATATGAAGCTGTACATAATATAAACACACATTCCTGTCTCTAGTTAGCCACATTATAGTTAATGACCATATGGTCATTATGGTATAAGATCTACTGTCTGTTGTATTTATATTCCTCAAGCATATTGTTCCTTCAACTTCACAGTGTGTTAAACTATTTCAAAGGGAAAAAAATCCTTTCCCTCTTGTTTCTCGTTGTCCTATCAAGTGTAACCTTGGACCCTTATAGAGCAATTAGACCAGCCTCTATCCCCTCCTTTGTAATGAGGTTTCTTGCATTTCTGAGTCTATAACCCTTTAGTCTTCCCTAATGGGACATCATTATTCTGAAAGAAACAATGTAAATGTAAATGAATATTCTCATTAACGAGTCACAGAGAAACCTTTAGCGGTAGCACTGTGGTAATTCCGCTTGTTATTTCTCTAGTATTCAGTGCAGGATTTTTTTTATAATTCATTATTAGTATTCAAAATTACTTGTTCTTTAATTTTGCATGTCTTTCATAATCCAGTGTTCCAACTAGTTCAACCATGTCCTTGTTTTATTCTCGAGGAACCACCTGTGAAACGTTCAAGGTCTTTGTCCCCAAAGAGCACTTTCACAGACTCAGAGGAGCTGCAGAAGCTGAGAAAAGCTGAAAGAAAGATCGAAAACTTAGAGAAGGCACTACAACTAAAGGTGAACATGAAATCATTTCTTTAGTAGTAACCTTGCAAAGGTAAAGCTATACCAAAGTAAGCATTCATTTCACAAATGACTGCTTATCGTTTATCTTTCCTGAATTTAGTTACATGTATAAAAATGTGTGATAGGTTGGTGCTATTTTAAGATATCTGAGGATCAAAAAGTAATAAAAAAAATTTTCTACTTGAAAACTACCACTTTGAAATTATTTGGGAATATTTTATCTTAATATTGGAAGTACATTTCTTATAGTCTCTCAGAGACAAAAAAAATAGAACTACAGCAACTGAAAGAGAATTACTTGTATTTTTTGGTATATATATATATATATATATATATATATATATATTAAACATATAAAAAGACAGTGAGTTAAAAACTATACTAACCTAACTCAGGGTGCTTAAAATTATCCTTTATAGGCAAATATTACATAGGCAAATACATATACATTATTTTTTTCCCATTTATTGAATTTGCCTCAGAATACATCGCATTTGAATCACAGTCTATCAGTGTTTAAGAAGCTTATGCCTTTTTGTCCTATCTTTGAGAGTTTAGACTTTCCAACTCAGACTCTGTGAATTCTCAAAGAAACAGTTGTTTGTACATATCAAACCAATTTTATGTGGCCATATTGAGGGTTTTTATTTTTTCTGTGAATTGAGTATGGCTAATCTTGTCATTCTTTATTCACAACTACCTGAAGGCCTGTACTATTTGAGATTTAGCCATTTAATTGACTCTCAAATAGTTTTATGACATTCTATGACAAGCTGAATTTACACACAATTGGAATCTAATACATTTATAGCTTATATCTTTGTCATATGATATAGATTACTCTTAGAGACAAAAAGGTTTGATATATGTTATGTGTGCTTAGAACAAAATATGGTTTGCAGGTATAGTTAACCATTAGCTACATTTAATATATTTTCTGCCTATTCACTAAACATTAGTGTTAATTTATATTTATTCAGAGTTGAACTGTTAGTTTTTTTTTTTTTTGTTTTTTTTTTAAAGATTTTTATTGGGGAATTGGCGGAGGGGAACAGCGTTGGGGAATCGGGGAAGGGGAACAGACAAGTTGCTGTCTTTTTGTTCTTCAGTCTAGTTGCGGAGGATGTTGCTTCACTGTTGGTATCGTCATTGCGCTCTTCCCGGATGAGGCAGATCGGTCGCTGGCCTCTGGATGTCGCTCACCGCAGCTATTGGCAGCTCACGCTTGGCTGCCAGCCGCTCACGCTGGCTGCGGGCCACTCACTGTAGCCTATGGCAGCCCACTGCAGCAGGGGCTGCAGCCTACACCATCACCAGGGCTCGCACAGCCCAGCTCCAGGTGGAGCTGTTGTTAGCTGTAGAGGGCAGTGTCACTGGCCCTCATGTGGGATCCGAACCGGGGCCGCTGGCATCCCAAAACCAGCGCTTAACCAATGTGCCACTCGGCCGGCCCTGAACTGTTAGTTTTAAGCAAAGGAAAATTATCATCTATTGTTTCTATCGAAAATAAAATGATCAGCTGACCTTAGCTTGCTAGCAGCTAGCGTACTTGAAATTTATACACCTGGAGTTATTTGCTCATTTATTTGTTTACTCCATAACTTATTGTGCAATGCAATTAGCCAAGCATTGTGTTAGTTACTTCTACAACAGAAGAAAAGATGAGTTTCTATTTTTAAGACCCTTTCTCTGTTTAAGAAGATTTATTAGTGCAAACATTGGGGTACACGTGGGATTAAGGGAATGCTTAGGAAGCCAGTCTGTATCTTCCTCCTTTTCCATAGTGCTTGAAATTTACATACCAAGGCTTCTATCCTGTATTAATCAGGATGATCCCAGTAATGGAGGCAATAGGCTACAACCCTAATGGGACACAGGATATCATCATTCTTGAAATATATATATGTACACACACACACACACACACACACACACACACACACACACACACACACGGAAAGAGAGAAAGATGGTTTTACTGTAAGGAATTGGCTCATGCCATTATGGAGCCTAAGAAGTCCAAGATCTGCAGCCAATAGTATAGGTCCAGTCTGAGTCCAAAGACTTGAGAACCAGGAGAGCTGATGGTATAAGTCCCAGTCCAAATCCAAGTATGAGTCTGAAGGCAAGAACCTATGTTCCAGCTCTAAGACAGGCAGAAAGAAAGACTTTTTTCTTTTACAGCCTTTTATTCTATTCAGGCCTTCAATGGAGTGGATGAAACCCATTACATTTGGGAGAACAACCTGTTTTTTTCAGCCTGCTGATTTAAATGTTAATTTCATACAGAATCACTCTCACAGATGTACCCAGAAATAATGATTAACCAAATATCTGGGCAGTCAAGTTGTAACATAAAATTAACCATCACATATCAGTAGTAGAGGATCTCCACTCATTTGTATCCAGTCTATGAGTCTTTGATTCTCCCTTGTTTTTGACAGGAAAGAGTAGAGCAATTCAGACATTTTCAGATCTATTCTCCTGTACTTCTTGAATATCTTATTTCAGAAAGTCTCAGAAGCATTATACTAATTTATTTACACATTCCTTTTACCTAACAACAATTTTCTTGCACAAGGCCTGAAGTTTATTTTCAGAGTAAATTCTTTTCATATAACTTCTTTTTCGTTTATACTTTTTCAGTATTCTTTTTTCAAGTCAATTGATGTCAATCAGGAATTTCAAATGTATGTTTTCTCTCACAGATTTTCAAGGAAAAAATGAGAGCAAATTTTTTTCTTTGCATTTTGCCATTTAATAGGTTAGGATTTCTTCTTTTAAAGGAACAAAGTAGTTGAATGAAAAAAGCACTATAATCAAGAGCATTTAACAGGAGAAGTGGGTAAATAAAACCTGTATTGTAAAGCAATTCCAAGGAGAATGATTGGGCCCAGGGTACTTTTTATTTACATATATACACTTTGATACATTTGAATGATGCTCTTTATTATTATATCAGCAGTAAGTCAGCATATTATTCTAATAATAGCAGTAAGTCAGCATATTATTCTAATAATAGCTATGAGTTTTATATAAATATTAATACATTACCTTGCCCAGCTTACTTTTGTGGCTAGTTGTATGTGTTTTCAAGATGGGTGACCAATGTTGTAATGAAAGAGCCAAAAATAAGAAGAGATGAAAGTTATTATTAAAAAAATCCTACCCATTTTCAAATCCTGACTTCATGAGTGTAGTAAACCAACAACTTACAAAGTATAATTTGGAAACCAATGCATCAGAGCTTCACAAAACACTTACTATCCTTGAGATTGCTGATGCCATGAATCTCCGCTTTCCTGACTCATGCATTTGGCAACTTGATTCGATTAGCACTTTCTTGTGCCATTTAATAACATATGTCCTTTGAAGGCAGTTTATGTGTCTTTTATTTTTCAGTGGTCTCATATTTATGAACTTTATGCGTTCTGCTGAAACTAAATATGCATGAAACCTTGCATTTTATAAAAGTTTTGTTTTCTTAAACTTTTAAAAACCTTGCTACCGTTCTCTGAAGATTCAGCCACCGTTGCATTAGCAGTGTTTATACTCCATGTTTGTCTTAGGCCTGTCAAGGAGGCTTTGACCAAACTGGAAGAACAGATCAAGAATAATTTCTATTCTTATGAACTCAAAAATAGAATTGAAATATCACTGAGGAAAGCCAGTTGATAACTTTCCTATTTTCTAATGTTTTAGTCATTTACACTTATTTGTACACAGAAAATAGAGCCTCTAGTTTAGCTAGTTTAGTTGCAAAATACATAGAAGGTACTCAGTAAAGATTTATTTATTTATTTATTTTTGAGGGAAGTGTCACTGGCCCTCATATGTGGGTCCCCTGGCTTCCCAAACCAGCGCTTAACCACTGCGTCACTCGGCCGGCCCAGTAAAGATTTTATTGAATGATCTAATAAAGAGACCTAATTCAGTGACTGCCCATGGGCTACTTTTGTGTATCCTCTTAGGAAAATATTGTAATTAGTTATATTAAATGTATTTTCAGTCTTTACACTTCATTTGGTTGTAAAAGCTTTGGGATAATATTTCCCAAGTGAAGTATTGTTGTTTTCACCTAGGCTATTATAAGTCAAATGATACCTAAAGAATCATAATGTAAACTACAATTAACTTGTATGTTAGAATATTATTAAAAAGTATTTTCATTATTATTTTTAAACATATCTTTTGAGATACCCAAATTTGACTGAGGACTTTTTTTTAAATTAACCTTTATTGGGGTGACAGTGGTTAGTAAAGTTACACAGGTTTCAAGTGTACAATTCTGTAATACATCATTTATATATCACATTGTGTGTTTCCCACCCAGAGGCTGTTTTCCTTCCATCATCGTATATTTGTTCTCTGTAGCCAACATCTGTTCTTGCAGTAAAATAGGGAAAATCATTTTTCTTTGAAGTGTATATAATTTATCTATATATCTTATATTTACATTTATATAAAATTTCACTATCTATTTCTAAAGTAGACCAAAGGAACAATAGTCTCTAGGACTAAACCCATGAATTACAGTTGTATATCAGCATTATCAAAGCACAAATCAATGGCCAAAACTTCATTTTTAAATAATTATCATTGAAATTATGTCTGTTAAATAATCTCTAATTTGTTTTTATTTTTAATAGTTTAGGTTTTAATACTTTTATAAGAATTATGTAAACACTCTAGTCTTATTTATAATAAATTACGAAACATGTAAAATTAAAGTTTAAAGCCTTTTTGGGCTGGCCGAGTGGCTCGGTGGTTAAGCGCTGGCTTGGGAAGCGAGCTGCCCCGGTTCGGGTCCCACATATGAGGGCCAGTGACACTGCCCTCAAAAAAGAAAAAAAAACAAACACTCCACCTTCCTTAAAGTTTAAAGCCTTTTTAAAAGCTGTTTTCCCATAATCACTACTTAATGAAAGGAGCTACTTATTTCAATTACTACAGGAAAGCCAAAACTATTTCCTAATATTGAACATATTATAGTAAATTTTTAGGAATTAGAATTGGACACATTGAGTACTTTGATTAAGGACTATACCTAGTACAGAGCCTAGCACATTGTGGGTGACATAGAGGACTCAGAAAATTTTTGAGTCTTAATCTTTGGATTAATTGTATATTATAGTTGATTATTTGAGAATTTGGAAAACGTTGGCTATAAATTCAGTAATTAATGGTAGCTAAAGCAGTATGGAAAAATGCTAAAATAATGATAGTGCTATCAATAAGAAACTTGATCTGTTCTATTAATTCAACATAGGAGTATTGTGAAAGGTAATAAAAAAAAATTGGATGTCTCGTTCAATTAACTTTTACTTTTTGGTCAATCTTTTAGGTTCTGCTTACTCAGAGTTTCTAGGGACTCGAACATAGACTTTTAATGATTCCAAAACACTGGATTTGTATGTAATAATTTTTACAAAATTCATTGTAAAGTAAGAGTTTATAGGGACGAACTTTGATTCAATGAAGAATAATTACAGGAAGCTGTTTTAGAAGTGTATAACGAAGTACTACACACTTTTACTATAATTTTATTTAAAAATTATGTTTTGACATTGAATCTTTTCTAATATCTGTAAATTCCTTATTAAAATTACTGTATTCATAAATTTATATATCTTGCTTAATTCCTAATAAACATTATTCTTAAATAATCTTAATAAACATAATAAATATTTATTTATTTATTTATTAGAGGATAGCAACATTATTAATTACAATTATTCTATTTGGCTAATTTAAATTATTCATTTATTTTACATTCTCAAGATTAGAAAGCTTTTTGTTCAAAGAAGTGAAATGATATTTGAATTATTTACTAACACTATAGAAAACTCAAGGTCAAGTTTAAGTTATTAGTATATGCCAGAAGAAGAGATATAAATAGCTTCTTTTTTGAAGATGGAACAACTGAGAAACACTGAATTTAAGTATCTATGTCAAAATAAAATTTAGTAACATCAAGCATCAGGACTTGAACTCTTACCAGCACGTACAACTCTTCATGCAACAGGCTCTTAATATATGGTTCTTCAATTGAAATGAGCAAAATTGAATTCAGTATCCTGAATTTTTAACCATGGTGTTAAACCATACTACTTTTTAGGAAGTTTGCAGTCATTGTATGTCTTCTAAAACTCTTTAGGATAACATGTATTTTGATTGCCCCTGTCAAGTGATGCCATTCTCATGGTTTCTTTTTTTTTATCAAACACTTAATTTCCATGTGGCACACATAGGACTCAAATGCTTCCTAATAAGTACTTGAGAGAATTATTTAAGTTATCCTACTAGACATATAGTCAAAGTAGAATGACAAAAATCCATAGTGTTGAGACAGGTAGAATAGCAATAAAATAACGCAAACTCTGTAAAGTATTACCTCACTGTTGATATGAGAGACAGGTGGTCAGGGAAAGAGTGACTGGCTTTTCTCAATGATAAGGGCATTAGGTTCAGAGCTAGGGAGGGCGACGGAAAGAAGCTGACTCTTGCTTTGTGCCTCTTTGAGGCAGGCACAGTGCTAGGGCTTTTCATGCATGTTAGCTCATTTAATTTAGTCGTCATAATTTAAATCTCTGTTTTATATCCCAAATATCAGTGAAATCATATGGTTCTTGACTTTTTCTGTCTGACCTATTTTGCTTATAAAACTGAAAGCAAGAAAGTAACAAGACAAACAAAAACTCATAGACACAGACAACAGTTTAGTGGTTACCAGAAGGTAAGAGGGGAGGAGGGTGGTAGATGAGAGTAAATGGGATCAAATATATGGTGATGAGGGCTGGCCGAGTGGCTCAGTTAGTTAAGAGCTCGCTCAAGAGTGCGAGCTGAGCTCTGAGCAACAGCTGTTCGAGGCCAGCCCAAGCTGAGTTGCCGTTGAGCTGCCAACAGGTGGCAGGATGGCTCAGCTAAAAAAAAAAAAAAAAAAAAAAAAATATGGTGATGGAAGGAGAACTGACCCTGGGTCATGCACACACAATGTGATATATATGCATTACAGAATTGTACACCTGGAACCCATGTAAATTTACTAACCGTTTTCAGCCCAATAAACTTTAATAAAAATAAAAGAAATAAAGAAAAAAAAGAATTAAAAAAAATCTATGTTCTTTTCCATAAAATTAGTTTTACAGAAAATTGAGTTAATTTAAATAGTATTCTTAAAATGATGCAGCTAACAAAAAAACACTTGAAGAATGGAATTCTGATTTTCCTAACTGCCATGTGCCTACTCATCTCACCTCACTATACTATTAAAGAGTACCTGTTGCCCCACTAAATAAGTATATAAGTTCCTTCATACAGAAATATCAAGAACAATTTAAAAAGCAAATTTGAAATTCTCAAGGGTAAAAACACTCAAGAAGTTACTTATTTTACTTTTGTGTAATCCAGTTCATAAATAATATAAATACATCCTCTGAACTGAAAATTTGGCCTTTATAAGTTTGTTTTGTGGTCATATATAAAATGAAGATTTATCTCATGTGCTCTATTTAAATCATTTTTAAGTAAGTGACTATAATTGTTTAACCTAGTGATGGTTGGACTGTCTATTCCCTGATCTCTTCAAGAGTACCAAACCCAGCTCTCTCATTTCAGTTCTTCATGGTACAGCCCAAAAGACGAAACTACACTATTCCTAATATAGGTCCAAAGGGATTTCTTCCTCTTATGTAATCCCTTTGTTGTCGGAGAGTGGGCCTTTCTCGGCGCAAAGTCCAGATCCTTGGCAACTCAAGCAAAGAATTGAACGACATACCAGAGTAAAGCAGTAGAATAAGTAGTTTATTAGAAGAGATAGTACATTTAGAAGTAAAAGTAGACCTGAGCACTAGAGGATGGCTCAAGGGCCCATTACTAGAAGTGACATTCCAGAGAATGTGGAGTGGGCCATGCGTAAAGGCAAGGCTCAGAGGGAAGAAGCAGCAGCAGCAGCAGCAGCAGCAGCAGCAGAAGCAGCAGCACGGGCTTCCCGGGACTTGGGGTTTTTATTCTTTTTCTCTAGAATGGGCTGTTCTTTCTGGGAGTAGGACCACTTGATTGGCACCTGTGATTGACAAGAGGTACTGCGCAGGTGCCAGTGACTGGTCTGATTTAGTTGGATATTTTGTGTCCATTTGCTCTTCCTGCAGGGTTAGGTAATTAAAATACAATGGGGAGTTTTGGGTGGAGAGGGGAAGTGCCTCAGGGGGTTGTACTCTGTGGGAGGTGTAGGAATGCAGACACCCAATGCCTGCCTCTAACTGCCTGCCTAGTTTCTCCTTGAGAGAGGTGATCCCCATAAAATCTCTATGGGAAGCTGAGGGACAGGAGGTCTCTTCTGTATCTGCTTCCTGGGGGCAGGGGCATAGAGCTGTCCCTGCCTATTGGGGGTTCACGTAACTCTCACCCTAGCTGATCTCAGATGAGAGGAAGGGGTCTCGAGTTCCACCTGGAAGACAGCGTTGGCTTCTTTGCTTGTTGGGGTATCCCCTGCATCCTCAAGGCTCCTGAATGAGGACAAAATTATAAATCTGTTAGTTTATGAAACTTGTGGCTATTCAGTCCATCACTCAGGTGGAGTCAGTTGTCTGGACACAGGATGGGTTTGACATTTAGCTTCCTTGCCTGGGGGATGTTAGGAAGTCTCAGGCTTTCAAATAGTTATGGAAGCAGGGGTAGGAGACTTCCATTGTTTCAGATTCAGGAACTGATTTACAAAGCAATTAAGAAGTAAGGGGAATCTTCAGTCCAAGATTCACAAACTGGTTAGAAGAGCAATCAAAGCCCAAGAGCTAAGAAACTAAAGAACTAGGGAGGAGACTTAACATTTCTATAGGAAAGGAAACATTAAAGTTTTTCAGTGGTGGGGGTTGGTGCTGCTCACTTGGCCGGTAACACTTGTGCTTTATTAACAAACTAATCATGAATATGTGGGCTGAAGAATTGGTCTTCCTAGTCACTTACACTAATTGCATGTGTGCTTACAACTAACAAAATAATCATGCTTTATGTATGGACAAATCCTTGTGTGGAAAAAGAAAAAAAATAAACATCTGTAAGATTGGCTCATAAATATTTGTATGTGTGCTAATTAATGACAGGGAAAAGAAACTAATTTGATAGCAAAAATGTGACATTACTTAAGCAGCTTTGAAGAAATGCAGTGAGTCCCATTCATCAAGCAAACCTATGCTGTGACTTTAGAAATTCTTCCTTTTCTTCTTAAATAAGTGTCATAAACTCATTCATATTTACGTACTATTTTCTTTCAAATTTCATATTTAGATGGGTAACCTTTTATTTGGAACATTACACTAATACTTCCTTCAAACTTGTGTACTTGCTTTTTTGTGTTCTACAGAGCCAAGAAAATGATGAGCTAAGAGATGCCCATGAAAAACGCAAGGAAAGGCTACAGATGTTACAGACCAACTACAGAGCAGTAAAAGAGCAATTAAAACAGTGGGAAGAAGGCAGTGGCATGTGAGTTACATGGCTCATAAAGGCATTTCCCTAAATATTAAATGGAATGCAGTAGCATCATATAGGTGTTTTAATGGCTTTTGTTTGATTTTAGAGAAATTATTTGGTAGACAAATCATTATTGTGAATTATTAAATAAAGCATATAATTAATAAAAACAGAGAAATATACTAGCAATAACAATAGATTTTCCTATTATATGCAGAAATCATTAGCATAGGTTATTATGAATTCTAATATACATATTTATATCAATAGAGTAGCTTAATAAAAGTATATAACTTAAAGCAAAAATAGTTCATATTCATCTGATTGAAAAACTAAATACGAGTGTTACAATGTTTATAACAAAACATATTTAAGTTTTAATTGAAAGACAAGAGAAATACGAAATTCACATACATAGTTAAGTATGTTAAAACTTCAACCTAGTATGCAATTTGAAAATCTTTACTGTCAATCAGTTTGTTCTGCAGCTTATCTGAACGAATTGGCAGTCTCAATTCAATTGCCGTTGAACAGGTGTTCAGATCTTGGTTAGTTGTAAGTGGTTCCCCTGTTTATAGTATCAACACAGGGCAAAGGACTG
The DNA here is from genome assembly GCA_033961575.1 of Aselliscus stoliczkanus. Classification (NCBI taxonomy): domain Eukaryota; kingdom Metazoa; phylum Chordata; class Mammalia; order Chiroptera; family Hipposideridae; genus Aselliscus; species Aselliscus stoliczkanus. The sequence continues at coordinate 177,638,481 of CM066728.1, forward strand.
AATGAGTATAGAAAATCTACTACCCTCTCATCTTTTGAGATGGATCCTTTAGGGCAATGTTGATGATACACATTGGTCTGCTCTATAGAGAAATACTGTTTCTAAATTAGCCAGTACAGCACTTTTACAAAGTAAAAATGAAGAGTGTTTTATGTACAGAAAATGAAAACATAAAGGGCATTTGGCACATTTTATAGATAATTGTCACATCTACTTCTTTTCCTTTGAAGAATGGAAAATGTTCATATCTCTTGTCAGTAAAGCAGTGAGAAAACAGTCTGTCCTGGATTTATACAGTGCTCACCTAACTTTTCAGTAGTCACTAGAAGTGTGAAAACTACTTTCTATATTTATTCATGGAAAACAGCTTGTGTTAATATAGAGTAAATATACCACATTCAGGTTGGCTGGTAGCAAATTCTAGATGAGTGGATTGCTTATAACCTCTTTTAGAAACTGTGACAATCCTGCAACATATGATTTATTACTAGTACAATGAAAGAGAAAAATCGGATATCATGTATCTGTTTAAAAGCTTGCTTTCTGTAGTAGCAGTTTAGCTTTTTAGGAACGTGTAATACAGGGTTTTAATTTCTATGGAGTTAGATTTCAGGAAATTCATTCTGTAAGTAGTAAGCTTGAATTAGAAATTTGGGCAATAGATATTTTAAAATTTTAGGGACTGTTTAAATGCATTTTTATTTCAATTTGAACGTATTAAGGAAGAAAGCAATTTCATTTTAAATATAGGACCGAAATCAGGAAGATAAAGAGAGCAGACCCCCAACAACTTCGACAAGAAGATTCAGATGCTGTGTGGAATGAACTGGCGTATTTCAAAAGGGAGAACCAGGAGCTGATGATTCAAAAGTGAGTTTCTTTTTTAACAATATGTACTTAGATAAACATTTGGGAGAAAGTTTTTTGTGGCTTAAAGGCCATGAGAGAAATACCGTATAAATTTGGAAATGAAATAATCTGGGTCTTTCTGCCAATAAAATTAAAGAAAAAATGACTAGTTTTTTAAATATATATATTTATAATGCAATAACAAGTTGCACATTTGCTAGCTTTAGCTGAAACTGTATAATATGATCTAGGGATTGTGTTAATTAATGTGGCTCTCATCTGTTGGAGGTGTCGCTCTTCATTAGCCTGTATTTTAGACACTGCCGTGCTTCATTTTTGGAATGAGGTGGAGAGGGGATAACCTAGCCAGCCATCCTTGTTTGATCTCCTGGATACATACGCAATGCAGAATGCCTGAGCTCTCTTGGTTCCCTGCCCTGTCCTGCTAATCCCAGCTGAGCTCATTATGGTGTAGCCTTGCTGCTACTCTTGGAGCCAGAGCTGTCCAAGCTAATTACTGGCAGCAGCAGAACTGCCTGTTAAGGTCTGGTATGGATCTGCTAACATGGTCCTTGATAGTGACCTGCAGAAGACACGAGGGAATTGCTTTCTTTCCTGCTGTGCTCTGCCTGTCCTATGGGCTTAATGCTGATCCCTCCACATAGGTCTTTTAGCTGCCCTAAGTATAAAACTTGATGAAGGTAACTCCTAGTTTAGAAAACACACAGTTTTCCTCCTTGATCTTATAATTCACAGGCTATTATATTCAGCTTGCTAAAGAAAGAGCACTTTTCTTTTTTTGAAACAAAAAGGAGATGGACCAACATAATTAGTCTCTTTTGCTATGTAACTATTTCATTTAGAGTTAATTTTTAACACACAGACTATGCAATTTTTTTTTGAAAGCCTGGATGTCTTTTAGATTATTAGAATTTAGCATTGTGTGCATAATAGCATTAAATATCATTGAGTTTTCTCAGCTGTAAATCAAACCCTTATTTTATATACTATATGATAACACATATAACTTGAGGTTGCCACCTTTTACATATAATGATAAACTTTTGAGGAAATGATCAGAGCAGATTTAAATGTATACTTCTAATTACCTCTTAAAGTATAGTATATTAGTCGTAAATGTTTGATGCTTCTAATAGTCTCTTATCTTTTTTAATTAAAATTTATTGGGGTGACAGTGGTTAGTAAAGTTACATAGGTTTCAAGTGTACAACTCTGTAATATATCATCTATATTTCACATTGTGTGTTCACCACCCAGAGTCAGTTCTCCTTCCATCACCATATTTGACCCCCTTTATCCTCATCTATTACCCCTCTCCCCCCTCCCCCTCTGGTAACCACTAAACTATTGTCTGTGTCTATAAGTTTTTGTTTCTTTATTGTTTGTCTGGTTCCTTTGTTGCTTTAAGTCTAAAATGGAAAAAAAAATAGTCTCTTATCTTGAAAATTATTTTATAGATTTGTCCCAGAAATAGTCCCTGATAATTATAATAGCTTTATTGAGATATAATTCACAAGGCATATAGTTCACCATATAACGTGAACAATTCAATAGCTTTTAGTATATTTGAAGAGTTGTGTATCGTCTCAATTAATTTTAGAACTTTTTCATTAAACCTCCCACCAAAACCCCAGCACCACTTAGCTGCACCTCCTTACACCCACTCTTCCCCAGCCCTACGTAACCACTAATCCATTTTCTGTGTCTGTAGATTTGCCTGTTCTGGACATTTCGTATAAATGGACTTAGACATGTGTTCCTTTGTGACTAGCTTCTTTCATTTGACATGATGTTTTCATAAGGTTTATCCATGTTGTAGTATGTAGTAATACTTTCTTTAATGTTCTTTTTGTCTACATAAATGAAAGTTAATTTTGGACAAAGAGAATTAGGTGAGAAGAACTAATCTAACTAGTTGCAAGATCTAATCTACGCAAGAAAATTTCAAGCAGAGATTAACTACAAGTGGGGATTATTTGGAGTTTATTGTATGCATTTATTAAATGGAACTAAAAAAAAAGTGATAAGGCCTTTTTAAGAAACTTAGGGGAAATGTTAAAATCTTGGTGTGTTTACATTACAAACAGCTCTTTGAATTAAACACTAAGAGTCATTACTAAGTGTGGAATTCTGCTTCCTGCCCCCCCCCAAAAAAAAATCTGTTTAAATTCATTAATGTGATAGCCATTTGTAAAGATATGTCATAATTTACATAAAGGTATTGAAGTTTGGATTGATAACCTTTAAGAATGCTAAATAATTGTTATAAACTTTAAATCATATTATAATATTTTGGGGTGGACGGTTGCGTTACTTGTGAAACATTTACCAGTTAACAAATGTGTTGGAGGTATGGCTGCATGACGGGCACTTTGGTAGGTGCGTGAAATGAGAACATAAGATACACTTTGTGCTGTCAGGAAATTTCCTTGGAAACATGTTCAGTATTACATGTTCTAATGAAATATGATATTAAAAATGAAACTAAAAGTATGATGGTTAAACAATAAGACTTATAGAAATATTTTTTATTCACTGATATTAATAAGGACAAATGTTTTCAAATTTACGTATAGTACATTGACTTTTTTAGCATATAGTTTTATGAGTTATAGCCCATATAGTGTACAATATGTATAATAGATTTAAGTAACTACCACCACTATCAGGATACAAGCCAGTTCCATCATCTCAAAAAATTTCCCTGTTCTGCCCTTTTGTACTCAATTCTTCTACCATCTCTAACACCCACCAGCCACTGACTTGTTCTTCCTCTCTAAGCTTTGCCTTTCTTCAGGAAGTCACGTGCATAGGATCATACAAGCTTTAACTTTTTGAGACTGGCTTCTTTCACTCATCAAAACGCCCTTGAGACTCGTACATGTTGGTTCATCCAGTTTGTTTCTTTTTATTGCTAAACAGTATTCTGTTATACAGATATTCCAGTTTGTTTATTCATCCCCTGAAGAACATTTGGGTCTTTTCTTGCTTTTTTGCAATTATGAATAGAACTGCTTATGCGGGTTTTTGTGTGAGCATAACTTTTTGATTCTTTAAGGTAAATACTCAGGAGTTTCATTGCTGAGTCCTATGGTCAGTATATGTATATTATAGCTCTGTAAGAAACTGCCAAACTGTTTTCCAGAATGGCTATACCATTTTCATTCCCACCAGACATGCATATGAGTTGAGTTGCTCTGCATCCATGTCAGCATTTAGTGTTATCATTAATTTTTAGACCATTCTAATCGGTGTGTATTGGTATCTCATTGTGATTTTAATTTGCATTTCTGTAATGGTTAATCGTATTGATCATTTTTCACGTGCTTATTTGCTGTCTTTATATCTTCTCTGAGTGTGTGTTCAAATCTTTTGTCCATTAAAAAATTCATTATTAAACCAATTAAACAATAATTGTTCTTTATATGGTCCATATACAAGTCCTTAATCAAGTATGTGATTTGCACATATTTTCTTCCACTCTATAGATTACATTTTCATTCTTTTAACAGTGTCTTTTGCATGACAACGCTTTTAATTTTGATGTCTAACTTATGAATTTTTTTCTTTTATGGATCATGGCTTCGATGTCATATCTAATAACTATTTTCTTGCTCTAGCTCACAAGTATTTTATTCCATGTTTTCTTGTAAAAGTTTAATATTAACTCTATGATCCATTTTGAGCTAATATCTATATAAGTTGTGAGTTACAGATTGAAGGTTATTTTATATTTTTTACAAATTTATATCCAATAGCATCAACATCGTTTTTGAAAAGACTATCCTTTCTTCAATAAATCGCCTTTGTAACAGTTAAATACCAACTGACTATATTTCTGTGGATCCATTTCAAGACTCTATTTTATTCCATTAATCTGAATTCCTAAGCTTTTGTGAACATCACACTGTCTTGATTACTGTAGCTTTCTAAGAAGTCTTGACCCCAGTGTCAAACAGCTTTTTTCTCTTTCAAATTGTTATGGCTTTTCTAGTCCCTTTGCTTTTCCATATAAGTTTTAGCTACAAAAATAGGTTAAAAAAATAGCTACAGCTATCAAACTCACGTAGGAATCTTGATTGGAATTGTACTAAATCTTATAGGTTGGCTTCAAGAAAATTAGCTATGTTGAGTCTAATATTCCTTGAATATGGCATGCCTCTTAATTTATTGAAATTTATCAGTGTTTTATAATTTTAGCATGTAGATGCTATGTGTCTAATACTTTTGTTAAATTGGTATCAAAGTAATTATTGGAGCTCTTATAAATGGTATTCTAATTTTAATTTTGGTTTCTAATTGTATATTGCTAGTACACAGAAATAAGTTACATTTTTTCATACTGATATTATATCTTACATTATTGATATTTTAGAGCTGTCTACCATGTTATTATTTATTTTATTTGTTCCTTCCTTTCTATGTGTTACTTAAACTTTTTTTTTTTTTAGAATTACCTTTTAATTTATCTATCGTATTTTGGAATGTATCTATTTGAATTAGTTTTTAGTGCTTGCTCTAAGTATTATACATACACAACTTATTACAGTATACTGGTACCCATATTGTCCCACTTCAGAAGGAATGTAGAAACCTTACTTCTATATGTGTCTCTTTAAGCTCCTGTCTTTATTATATAATTGTCCTAAATATTTTCTCTAAATACATTGAAAAACTCATTAGATGTTGTTATAATTTTTGCTTCAATTGTCAAACATAATTTTAAAATTTCAAAAGAGGGCTGGCCGAGTGGCACGGTGGTTGAGCGCTGGCTTGGGAAGCCAGCGGCCCTGGTTCGGGTCCCGCATATGAGGGCCAGTGACAATGCCCTCAAAAAAAAAAAAAAAAAGCTTCAAAGGATTTATAGCCTAAAGTTCACTAACAAATATAATGAAGATATTTATGTTTTTTCTACTGTTATTTCTTTATTTTTGACCTCCCAAGTTTTCTTTTATTTTGTTTTTTTTCTATTTCAAGAGCTTTTCTTCAGACTTTCTTTTAGAGTAGGTTGGCTAACAACAGATTCTTTAAGTTTTCCTTTATCTAAAATGTCTTCATTTCACCTTCATTTCTGAAGGATATTTTAACTGGGTAGAGAATTCTAGGATAACAATTCTTGTTTATAGCACTTTAAAAAAATGTCACTTCCTTCTGGCCTCCATGTTTTCTGATGGAAAATGTACTGTTATTTGAATCATTGTTCCTCCAAAGGTGATGCATCATATTCTCTAGCTACTTTCAATTTTTCCTTTTCTTTTTTTACTTTTCACAGGTTTGATTGTGACATGTCAGTGTGGATTTCTTTGGATGTATCCTGTTTAGAATACTCTAAACAGTATTCTAAACTTCTTGAATCTCTAAGGTTTATACCTTTTGTCAAATTCGGGAAATTTGTGTCATTATTTCTTCAAATTTTCCCAGCTGCATATTAAATTTCTGTCTTTTGGGCCCCTCTTGTTATGAATGGTAGATCTTTTTAGTATTGTCCTACAGGTCCCTGAGACTCTGTTCAGTTTATTTTTAAACATATTTTACCTCTGTTATTCAAATTGGGTGATATTTATTATCTGTCTTCAGGTTCACTGATTCTTTCCTCTTTCATCTATCATCTCTGTTGTTGACCCCATGCAGTGAGTTCTTTATTTTGCTTATTATAATTATCAATTCTAAGATTCCCATTTGATTCTTCTTTCTATCTTTTATTTATTTGCCAAGACTCTTTTCTTTATTTCAAGATCCTTCATAATTGTTCATTAGAGCATTTTAATCAAGGCTATTTTAAAATCCTTGTCAAGTAATTCTGACATGTTTGTTATCTTGGTGGTGGCATTTCTTAATTATGACTGCTCTTTCAAGTTGAGATTTTCTTTGTTCTTGGTATGATGATTGATTTTCCATTGTCTCCTGGACATTTGGAGTATTATATTTTGAGACTCTTGATCTTACTTTAAATATTTTGTATTAACAGACCTCTGATGACATCATGCCTGAAGAAGAGGCTAACATCATTATTGGCAGGATGGGTGGGAGCTTTAGCTCCTAACTTCACCCCTGCTGACACTGCATTGAAGGTGTTGTGAAGGAGTGCCTCATTACCACTTGATGGGGGTGGACCTCCAGGCTTCTCATCTGGCCTTCATTGACAAAGAGAGCAAGGCTTTAAAATCCCCAGTGTTATATGGCTGGAGTAGATTGGTTAGCATGAACAAGATTTCTGTCCTGCTAGCCTGTTCCATTCCCAGTTCTTTGGCTAGAGAGAAAAGATATTCCTTGAGACTTTTTTTGTTTATTTGTGTCCTTTGGCATTTCTGGGTTGTGGGCTTCTCCAGTACCTAGTCTGAGATATTTAGGAGGAAAGAAGAAAGCCAGAGAACCTATTACTGTGAGTTGTTACTCTAGTGTTGTTCCTCTACTCTAAAAGTCCTAATCCTATCCTCCTTCTTCTCCCTGCCTTTCAGAGTCTTATGTTTGTCTTAAGTATTATATTCAGGGTTTTTATATTTAATTAGTGGGAGGAATAGGGATCAATACATCTATTCCTTGTTGAGAGAGAATCAGAAGTTTCAGCTTATTCTTCTGTGGACCAGGAAGTCTTATTTGTATGTCACACATTAGGATCTAGTGTAATACTCTGTCCTGACTATTTAAGGAGTAAGATTTACCTCTATTTATGCAATAATAACTATCTTTTAAGTCTAAAGCTAGAATACATAAAAGAAGGTATATTGTGCTGTCAGAAAAGTAATGACGCATTTTTGCAACAAAGATATAGAATAAGTACGTCATAACTTTTCCGACAATCCAATACTACTAAAACTACTTTTAAAGTAAATTTGAGTAGTACTTCCAAATCCAATTTTAAAAGTTGAGTTAACTTTTCAAGATCCAAATAAAATATTATGTGGCAACTCTTAAGTCAGTTTACAAAATATGACTTAAAAAATGGTGCTACCACATTATAATGTTCCTACCATTGAGTATGGTCAGAAGTATTTATTACTACTATAGTTTGAGGACTTGAAAAATTTTCATGGGATGTAGTTCCTATAATAAGTCACTTACATTTATAAAATACATCTACTTATTATATCATAATGATATATATATATATATATATATATATATTTTTTTTTTTTTTTTTTTTTTTGAGGGCAGTGTCACTGGCCCTCATATGTGGGACCTGAAGTGGGGCCGCTGGCATCCTAAGCCAGCGCTTAACCCCCGCGTCACTCGGCCGACCGTCATAATGATGTTTTTTAAAAGGCCAAGAACTTAATCTATGAACTGATAAATTGGCTGGTTTGGGCAATATTCATCTAACAAATATTCATATATTTATTCATGTACTTATTTAATATTTAAACAATATAATTCAGAACCAGCCATTAAGCCAGGGGTTGAATATACTGAAGAGCAATAATTTCAGACAATAATGAGGATCATTTTAAGGATACCTACCATATGCTGGTGAGGTAAAACCACTCTTTGGGATGCTAGACAGAAAGAGGCAAGGAAAGCTGTCAGCAATGCCAGTGGGCCCACTCAGCTGTCTCACAGAGTTGAGCATACTGCCTTACAGACACTAAATTAGATTTATGAACTAACAGTCATGTGAACACTCTCCTAAATAAAAATATTGGTATAAAATATTTGTGTACATTCTTCCTGAATAGTGATATAAAAGTATAAAAAGGAGATTAGGTGCCACAGGATATTAAACATTTCTTATAGAGTAAATCTATCATGTCTTTGCTAGGAACTCCAGATGTCAGGGGAAGGTGTGTTGACATTCATTACATGTTTTTTGTATCCTTGGCTGAATAAATCAGGAACTTGAAATGGCTGCGTTATTTTGGTCTTTGGTAACCCATATAAAATTCTGCAGCTGGGCACTCTGCTAGGCACACAGAAACAAAGAGAAAAAATATGCCACACTTCTTTATCAGAACTTCACAGCATAGCAGGGAAAATAACCAAAAGTGTAATAAGACCAATAATAAGGGAAGAGTAAGTGGCATAAAGAAGGGAAAATGACATTGTGATTTGCCCATTTGCTTAAACCAGAAACCCAAGGGGTTATAATAGATTTTTTTCCTCTCTCTCACCTCCTTATAATAGACCATACAATTAAGTCTTAATGATTCCACATCACAAATATCTCTAGAATATGTCCATTTCTTTGCATTCTTACTACCAGTCCCCTTATCCAAATCACCAACATATCTTCTATCTTCAAATAGAATAAACTTGTAAACACCTCTCCAAATCCACTATTATCCTCTTGAATCCATTTTCCCCAGTGCTGCACAGCAAGCTTTTAAAATACAAATCTGAGCATTTCTCTCCCCTGCTGAAAACCTGTAGTATCATTCCATTGCTCTTAAAATAAAATCTAAGTCCTTTATATAACACTTGAACATCTCACCCCTCTTCTTATCATTCCTCTTTCACTTTTGTTTCTTAACTGAACATAAGTGTGATAATAACATAGCATTTACTTAAATATTTACATAGTAATTTTAAGTAGTGAATAATCCTTTGATTTTTCTAAAAAAATAAGTTATCAAAGTTACTTTCTATAAGTGTGTTTTGTCACACTAACTTAGTATATCTGAAAACATTTTTTCTTTAGGGAAAATAATTGTATCAAGAATGTTGAGTTTGAACATCTGAATTAAATGCCAATGACCATATATACATATCAAATTGCATTTTGAATGATATAGATAACTAATACAAAGTATTTATTTATTCTGAAAACTACTTCAGACTTTATTTATTTATTTATTTATTTTTAAGATTTTATTGGGGAATTGGGGGAGGGGAACAGCGTTGGGGAACGAGGAAGGGGAACAGACAAGTTGCTGTCCTTTTGTTCTTCAGTCTAGTTGCAGAGGGCGTTGCTTCACTGGCCCATGTTGGTATCATCACTGGCTCTTCCCGGATGAGGCAGATCGGTCTCCGGCCTCTGGATGTCGCTCACCGCGGCTATTGGCAGCTCACGCTGGCTGCCAGCCGCTCACGCTGGCTGCCGGCCACTCACTGTAGCCCATGGCAGCCCACTGCAGCAGGAGCTGCAGCCTACACCATTGCTGGGGCTTGCACAGCCCAGCTCCAGGTGGAGCTGTTGTTAGCTGTGGAGGGCAGTCACTGGCCCTCATATGTGGGATCCGAACCAGGGCCGCTGGCATCCCAAAACCAGCTCTTAACCAGTGCGCCACTCGGCCGGCCCCAGATTTTAGAATAATTTCAGTGTTGATCAGTTGTTTCTTAGGGTTAATAAGAAATAAATAGTATCATGTATCATCAGTGTAGGAATGTAGTAGGCAAAATTACCTTCAGATGTAAAAAGATGTTTAATTTGGTAATACCTTTTCTCAATAATTCTAATTCCATCTAGGGAATATAAAAATCCTTAAGAAAAAATTACACACTAAAATAGGTTCTTACGGCCTTTTTAAATGAAGTGACCTAGAATATATGAATAAGGATGTTCATTAAGGTATTTTTGTAATTGTGAAGAATTAGAAACAATCTAAATGTCCATTAGTAGCTGATAATAAATGCATTGTAGTATGTATATTAATATAATATAATACTGTATGATGTTTAACATGAATAAATTGGATTTCAATTTATCAAAATGGAAATGCTTCAAAAGCAAAAATTCGGTTAGAAGAAAGAAGTTGAATAATAGTATATATGCTATTATATATTCTCAAAAAATATAGTATTTTTAATCATAGAACAGTACTGTTGTCGGAGAGTGGGCCTTTCTCGGCGCAAAGTCCAGGTCCTTGGCAACTCGAGCAAAGAATTGAATGAGATACCAGAGTAAATCAGTAGAATAAGTAGTTTATTAGAAGAGATAGTACATTTAGAAGTAAAAGTAGACCTGAGCACTAGAGGATGGCTCAAGGGCCCATTACTAGAAGTGACATTCCAAAGAGTGTGGAGTGGGCCACACACAAAGGCGAGGCTCAAAGGGAAGAAGCAGCAGCAGAAGCAGCCGCGCTTCCCAGGACTTGGGGGTTTTATCCTTTTTCTCTAGAATGGGCTGTTCTTTCTGGGAGTAGGACCACTTGATTGGCACCTGTGATTGACAAGAGGTACTGTGTAGGTGCTAGTGACTGGTCTGATCCAGTTGGATATTTTGTGTCCATTTGCTCTTCCTGCAGGGGTAGGTAATTACAATACAAGGGGCAGTTTTGGGTGGAGAGGGAAGTGCCTCAGGTGGTTGCACTCTGTGGACCTGTAGGAATGCAGAGACCCAATGCCTGCCTCTAACTGCCTGCCTAGTTTCTCCTTGAGAGAGGTGATCCCCATAAAATCTCTATGGGAAGCTGAGGGACAGGAGGTCTCTTCTGTATCTGATTCCTGTGGGCAGGGGCGTAAAGCTGTCCCTGCCTATTGGGGTTCACGGAACTCTCACCTTAGCTGATCTCAGATGAGAGGAAGGGGTCTCGAGCTCCGCCTGGAAGACCGTGCTGGCTTCTTTGCTTGTTGGGGTATCCCCTGCATCCTCAAGGCTCCTGAATGAGGACAAAAATATAAATCTGTTAGTTCTTATGAAACTTGTGGCTATTCAGTCTATCACTCAGGTGGTGTCAGTTGTCTGGACACAGAATGGGTTTGACATTTAGCTTCCTTGCCTGGGGGATATTAGGAAGTCTCAGGCTTTCAAATAGTTATGGAAGCAGGGGTAGGAGACATCCATTGTTTCAGATTCAGGAACTGATTTACAAAGCAATTAAGAAGCAAGGGGAATCTTCAGTCCAAGATTCACAAACTGGTTAGAAGAGCAATCAAAACCCAAGAGCTAAGAAACTAAAGAACTAGGGAGGAGTCTTAACATTTCTATACTTAACAGTTCTATAGAAAAGAAAACATTAAAGTTTTTCAGTGGTGGGGGTTGTTGTTGCCCAGTTGGCCGGTAACAGTACTATTTTTTTTGTAGAAATTTATGTGTGTGCACATAGATACACATATCCACAAAAATATAATTATATATAACTATACACACATACATATATAGTATTAAAACATGAAACAAAAACATACACACCAAATTAAAGATACTGATAATTTCTGGGAAGGAACGTAAGGTGTAATATTGTATGGGGTAATACTGTTTACAGATCATTTTATTTATTCACAAAAATAAATGTTATAAATTAAGCATGGCATAATGTTACTGTTTTTAAATCAAATGGTTAGTATATTAATGTTGATTATATTCATACTTTTTTTAATGTTTGAAATATTTTTTCTGTTTTTTTAAAAAAAATATGTACTGAAAGATCCAGTAATTACATTACTAATTAAAAACACTAAAGTGAGGGGCTGGACAAGTGGCTCAGTTCATTAAGAACTCGCTCAAGATGCAGGCTCTGAGCAACAGGGTCATGGGTTTGATTCCAGGCCCAAGTTGAGCTGCCGCTGAGCTGCCAACAGATGACAGGATGGTTGAGCTAAAAAAAAAAAAACCACAAGAAAACATTAAAGTGATCTTGGGTGTTTATACAAGGATGTTCATTACAGCATTGCTTATAATTATGAAATATTGGAAACAACCAAAATATCAGATGATATAGCTGTATGCTTAAAATCCAAGGCACTTCAGCTTTTTAAAAAAATTATTATAATTAGTATAATATTTTACCTCATACATACACAGAAATCAATTCTAGACGGACTGCAGACCTAAATGTGAAAGATTAAGGAATAAAACTTTTAGAGGGAAATATGGAACATCTTTTTTGTCTTTGTAGTAGGCAAAGTTTTCTTAAACCACATTTAGAGGACTAAATACAAATTAAAAATTGATAAACTGGGCTATATTAAAATCAAGAACTTCTGTTCATTGAAAGATACTATTAAATGAATTAAAAAGTAACTTTCGGAATATTACTTGGCCATAAAAAAGAATGAAATCTTGCCATTTGCTACAGCATGGATGGAGCAGGAGGGTATTATGCTAAGTGAAATAAATCAGACAAAGACAAAAAAAAAAAAAGTAACTTTCCCAGTGAAAAAAGATATTTGCAGTATATATGTGCAGCAGAGGACTAGCATCCAGAATATATGAAGAATTGCTATTCATAAATAAGAAAAGGATATTCAACTCAATAGAAATATGAGCAACATGCTTGAACAGGTATTTCACAAAAGAGCACATCCAAGTGGCCAATACACATATAAAAAAGAGCTCAACTTGATTGGTCTTCTTTTTCTAATTTTCTTCAATTGGAAGTTTTCATCATTGTGGATTTTCCTTCTTTTCTAATATACGCGTATAAGAACTGCTTTAGCACCTCACAAATTTTGAAATGTTGTGTTTCAGTTTTTTGCAAGTTCAAAATATTTTGTAATGTCTCTTGGAGTCTTCATTGAGAGAAAAAGTATTTAAAAGTGGGTTCTTCAATTTCAAACACTTGGGAATTTTCCAGACTTTTTTATTTTCCAAATCGGTGAGGCCCCTTCTGCCTGCATCACTGCCTGGAGAGCGCCTCCTGGCAGAAACCTGAGCTATCATTCAGTTCCGGCTGGGTGCTTTCTTTTCCTCAGGGGTCATAGTTCTCTGCCACCTGGGTCCAGCACCTGAATACAGAAATTCCCTGTCATTTGTCCTGTAAGTAGATTCTGAACTGTGGTCCTCATACCAAACAGGGCATCAGAAACACCATTTAAGCGGGTAGTCACTTGACGGCCAATAATATCATCCAGCTCAGGGCAGCCCCTCCTCCAAACACCCATTAAGATTAGTTTCAGTCAAGAACAAAGTAGCCCCTGGTGTTTATACATACTCCTCATTAGAAGTAGGGACTGTGTGAGTCCTTCCTGGAAAAGAACAAGCTATTAGTATAAAATACCTCTAACGAAGCAAGAAATAACGTTCCCAACAACTGCAGCCCTGTGTTCTGCTGGCTTAGTGACCTGAGAGCCAAGGAAAACTACGTTGAGATGAGCTGCATCTGCTTTCTCTTTGCAGGCTATCTTGCTTCACTAGGTTCCACCTTCTTAGCTAAACAAAGCAGGAACCTAATCCAAACTTCGATTTGATTCCATTTTCTTCCTTTCCTTTTTTGACCTCTGATTTGTAAATTTTATATTCATTTTACATTCTTTAAATGCTTTTTCTTCCAATTATAGCATATATGGTTTGACAAAGCCTAAAGTTCATCAGTGCTTCTATCCTGCTACAACAATACAAAGCCTTTAAAATGCTTTAGTTCTGATCCTTCCATTGTTCTTATATCATTTTGTTGTTCAGTATTTTAGTTCTTCCTTATTGTATCTCTACCTTTATTTTGATACTATGATTGCTTTGAATAGTAATTTGTTTAGTTCCATGTATGTATTTACAAATGTCTTTGATCATCATTGCTTATTTTGTTTCATATGTTGCTTTTGAGGGTTTTTTTCTTCCTAAAAGATATATTTTAATTGCTCTTTCATCTAGGATCCATGAATAGCAAACCTTGGGATGTGAAGAATAATTATTTGTTTTCCTTCTGGCTTTCCTTGTTCATATGTCTGCTGTCTTTCCAAAATTCTTTAGTTGTTAATTGATTTTTCTTAGTGCTCTAGTTGATTTTAAAGTTGTCTCATTTTCTTTGGTGTCCTGCAGTTTCACTTTGTTTCTAAGTGTGAGTATAGTTTTATTAATTCTGTTTGCAATTTTTTTTTTTTTTTTTTTTTTTTAGCTGAGCCATCCTGCCACCTGTTGGCAGCTCAGCTCGGGCTGGGCATTGAACTGCTGTTGCTCAGAGCTCAGCTTGCACTCTTGAGCAAGCTCTTAACCAACTGAGCCACTTGGCCGGCCCTGTTTGCAATTTTTGATAACTTCCTTAATCTGTTAATTTTTAGTCATTGTATTTTGAATATTGTTTATCCTCTTCCACTTCTTACCCCCCAAATTTTCTCAGTTCTCTCCTTGACTAATTTCTGTTAGATGCTTTCTGAGCTTCTCATTGTAACACACTCTATATATAGATACTATTTTCCTTCTCTCTGTTTGTTTGTGTTGTCTTTCATTTTACCAATTTTTATTAGCTTCGTCTGTGTGATATTTAATCCATCCACTGAGTTTTAGATTTCAATTATTATGTTATTATTAATAATTTTAGTTGTTTTATTTAGCATTTCTATATGTATTATTTGGTTCTTATTCTTATTTGTGTTCTCTTGTTTCATAAATCCCTGTTCTTTTAAATATATGTTTATCACTTCTTTTTCTTTCTCTTTTAACATTTTAAAAACTGATTTAATAAAAACTCATTTAGAATTATTCTATTTCTTGGTGCATTCTCCCATTTTAGGAGTGGTAGTATATAGACTGTTATTCATGTCTTTGAACTTATGTATATGTTTATTCTTATCTGAAAACTTTTGAGAATTTTCTGTGGTGCTGTTTCTCCTAACCTTTCTTTCAGTTGTGAAAGCCTCTCTGTGGACAATTGTGTCTCTCTAAACTCTTAGTGTACACTGGCCTTCAATCAGTTTTTCCATTACTGTCAATTTGTCAGTCCTCTGCAAATGTATATGGCTCAATTTTGAAACCAGTAATATAGGCGTAGGATTCTGATCTCACATGCTTGACTCTGTCCTGCCCTCAGACTGGGGCAGGAAGCCTCTTTTTAATGGAACTCTAACTAGATAAACTCTGATATTCCAGTTTTCGTTCATCATGTTTGTTGTTTTTTGTTGTTGTTGTTTTTTGTTTTTCTTTGTCTTTTAGCTTTCTGAAATTAGCCTAATTTTGTCTCTCAGCCATGAAGGGTCTTGGGCATAAACTTCCATCCACACTTAGGTGTCAAGGTGTGAGGTCCCCATGAGCAGTACTTGATCAAGGTCTATCACTACTGTAACTCAGTTCCATTTCACTAGTAAGATTCTTTGTCTTTACTTGGCACATAGAGATTTACTACCTTTGCTTTCAGTGGTATATATTAACATTTTTTATTATTGTTTTACATAACGTATCTTGTGTGTTAGAAAGTGGTCAGGTAACTCAGTACCTGATTTTTTAAAATCACCCAGTCTACGTTTTGTGTATTTAGCATGTTTATTTAAAGTTAAAAATCACTTGAAACATTTTACTCACCAGGTACTCATTAAAATTCAATTTTAGTTATTAGGATTTGTTCATGTTAATGTATTTTTGCTTTTTTTTACTAGTCTAATTCATATATTTTAAAATAACCTTGCTGCCTTAATTTGTTTGCTGCATTATTCCTTAATCATTTATTGTGTTAATTTTCATAGGATGACTCTTCAAGAAGAATTGGATAAACTTAAAGTGCAGATATCTATTGATAAAGCAACAATACAAGAATTGAATACATGTATAGCAAAGAAAAGAGAAGGTAAATTTTTTTGAGAATAAATATTTAGCAGGCAGTTTTTTTTCACTTATCCCATTCTTGACGTTTTCTTTTCAATTTATTTTAAGAATCTTGCCCTTAATTCCCTCTTTCCACTGTTGTGCTCATTGATACCTTATTAACCTTTTCATCTCTCATGAGAATATCCAATAGAGAGAATGCCTAAAAGTCACTTTATAATATTAAAAATTCTGAATAGGCATTGTATAAGAAAAGATCATTTGTTTTTATTATTCATTGATAAAGTTTTACTAGTTATGTTTGTTTGAAGTTTTATAGATAATATAAAGTTATTGTACTCAATATCAATATTGCATTTATATTTTTGTTTGACATACATTTTTCTGGAAATTATTTAGTTCCCATCTGTTGTTCTGAAATCAAAATCTTAGAGTTAGGAGGAAGCTTGGGGATCTGTAAATCTGCAACCTGCCTGACCACTAGCCTAAAAATGTTCAGTAAGAAGGATTGTACCTGTTCCAATTGCAAGGTTATAATTTTGTTAAAATCAAGATAACTATATTTACTATACAACTTCAGTTCATACTTCAGTACCTTATTAGAAAAAGGTAAATGAGTTGGATTTGACAAGATTTTTTCTTATTTCTTTAACCTTGTTACAGTTTAATTGTAACCACTATACTTCATAGGTGTTAACAATTTATATTTAATAATTAACTTAATAATTTGTATTAAATTTATACTTATTAAGTTATCATATACCACTCATATGGCTATTGTTTCACTCACGACTGTTGTTCCATTGCTCTTTCTTAGGTCACTGGTGACTTGTCATGGCCAATATTTGAACCCCTCTATTTTATACCATTGATTTATGTTATATTTCAAGCTTAGGCCTTCATTGATTTCTGAAACAATGATTTTCTCCTGTTTTACTTTCTACTGCTCTTTCCTGTAACTTCTTAGTCTCTCCACTGGAACATCTTTCTAATTTTTCTTAACTATTAGGGTTCTCTAAAATTTTATCCTTGTTTTACTTTTTTAAAGTAATAACTTTGTTGATTTTGGAAAAATTATACATAGTTAAAAACATTGAAACAATAAGAAAGAATAAAAAGAAGAAAGCAAAGAAATAACTCCTAATTTACAAACACTTAAAAATCATAAATTAGTATTAAATAATTACAAAATCAAAAATCTTTTCATGTTCATATAGAAAGCAGCCTAGACAAAGAAATTGTATAAAAAGAGAATCATAATATATGATATTAAAAAAAGATATTTACATATTTTTTTTCAATTTGGAGTCAGCCAAATAAACAGATATAAATGTAAAGGAAGGAACTATTGAAATTTAGATAAATGTTTCATTACTTCAAGAGATACTAATTTCTAAAATTTCCCTATAAAATTAAAAAAATATATAGTTCCAAAATTATTGAAGATGGACTTTGTTTTTTAAAGTATATATTTGAATTTCAAAGCATATTAAAAATAAACATTTGCCATGCAAGATGAAAAAAAGCCATCATTTTTACAAAACATTTCATTCGTTTTCCCCACATCTTGAGTTTTGTTCATTAAATCACCTCTTAATTTTTTTCAAAGTCTGTATTGTAATAATGATTTCCTAGTTTTGAAGTCTGATTTCTATACAGGCATACCTCAGAAATATTGTGTGTTCAGTTCCAGACCATCACAGTAAAGAGAATTATTACAATAAAGCGAGTCACAAATTCTTTGGTTACCAGTGCATAAGAGTTATGTTTATATTATACTGTGCAGGGAGCCAGCCCCCGCGAGGACCAGGGATTCCCTCGGGTGGGACAGCGTCAGCGAGGAGAATGAAGGAGGGAGACACCAGAAAGAGGTTCACAGGAGCTTCACACACACACTTTATTTTTAAAGCCTGGCCCATTTTATAGGGGCTTCTGACCATTACCTCAATTGCAAGTTATGTTTCACATGATCAGGATGTTTTTCTCTTTCTCAGAGCTTTTACCTTTTTGTAATTGTATCTTTCCAGGGTACATCGGTTACCATGACTACCTTACAGGGCATATACTTGAACTTAGTAGCAAAAGGAGTCTCAAACTTTTCCTACTAAGAACTGCATATTATTGCAATAGAGGGTAACATCTGTTTCTCAGTCAGAGCTTCAGTTTTGTTGCTACAGCAATAGACAAAGAGAAGAGTTAAAACAAGGCTGTTAATTAAAATACCTCATGGCAGTAAGCTGTCTCTTATCAGAACTCTCATGGGGAGAGACCTTGGTCTCCTGGTCTCCAAGGAAACCTTTCACAGCTGTATAAACTAAGGGGCTTGAGTCCCCAATGTCTCAGTTCAGGGGTCCCCTTGGGCGGTAGCCTGTTTTAGGGAGTTTCCTTTTCTTTAGGAAATCTTGCCCCGTCGTTGACTTACACAGCCGGCTATCATCAGGGTACCATAGGAACTTGTCACAAATGCAGTGAGTGTATTGTCTCCTATAGGAGGAAAGGCACATGGGTTCATAGAGACAGGAGATATTACATGACCAACCATAAGGCAGCATCCCAGACATCCAGTGCTGAGTGTGGATCTTTATTTCAGTGTAGCCTTGTCAGACACTGGGATGCTGTCAGCCCCCAACAATACTGTAGTCTATTAAGTGTGCCATAGCATTATGTCTAATAAAACAATGTACATACCTTAATTAAAAACTACTTTATTGCTAAAAACTGCTAACTATCACCTGAGCCTTTAATGAGTTATATATTTTTTTGTTAGTGGAGGGTCTTGTCTAGATGTTGATGAAGATGCAGTACTGTGAAGTGCGAAAATGTGAAGCTCAATAAAACTAGGTGTGCCTGTATATAATGATTTCAAATTTTATCATTTTTTTAAAGTCATGGCTTTTCTATTTATGAGTTCTTTATTTTGATTTATTCCTTGATTAGTCAGACATAATCGGAAGTATTTTTTTTTTTCAAGAAGAAATCGAAATAGCCATATTTGTAAGAGCTTAGATGTTTGAGACTATGTTTCAACAGTTTTTATAGTCAAGGGATAAATTGGATGAGTATAATTTTATTGGGTCACAAATTTTTTTTCCCTCAGAACTTTTAGATATTTCTCATTTTCAGAATATAAGGTTGCTGTGGAGGTGTATTATGGAGAGATGCCTGAGGTCCCCTTCCCTCTTGAAACATACTTCTTTCTTTGAATGTGACTTGCTTTTGCAATGTGGTTGTTTATGTTTTTATTTTTTTTCAATTTTACATTCCAAAAATTAAATAGAATATGTCCTCACTAACTTTGTTCTAAATCATACTTTCTTAGATTATCTATGTAATTTATTATTTGTCAATTAAGAACTTCCTTCATTCCAAGGAAATTTTTCTTGTACATATATATTTTGGCATATGTTTTCTATTCCATTTTTTTTTATACTGTAATTCAAGAACATCACTTGTCTCTATGTTATATTATTATTTGTCTGGCCTTATACCTATTTTCTTCTAATTCTTTAATCTGCATCTTTTTCTTCTGCAATCAGTTTCTCTCCATTTTTTACTTCATCAGTAATTCAATTTTTAGCCACATATAATCTTTTCTTTATTCTTTCTAATATTTCTATTACATATACAATGACATTTTTGGTTGTTAATTTATTGCCTTAACTTTTCAAATTACCACTTTATTTTTTGAATTCTTATTATCTCTTTTCTAACCTCATCTTTTACTAAATTCAAAGTTTTGGTACCTTCTCTGCTTACTTTAATTGTGTGTTCTTTCAAAGTGGATTTTAAATCTGTATTTTGTTAAATGTTCAGATCAGCCCACCTAAGAGATTATTTCCTGGTTGGAAGGGGTGATCCCAGAGATTCAAATTATTACCTCCTGGAGTCTTAAATGTAACCAGTTCTGGAGGTTATTGTCTTTCTCTACTGAGAACCATTTCTTCTGTTCTTCATTCCTTTCTATAGATTCAGATTTACATTTGGTATTTTATTTCCTCCTGAAAAACTCCCTTTAATATTTCTTTTTTTTTAAACTTTTTTTTTGTTTTTTGCAACACAGCACAATAGGTATACTTTTTACCCCTCAAAGTGACAATCCCCTCCCCCAATGCACTGCCCCTCTCCCCCCACATATCATACATATCTATTACAATTCCTTTGACTCCACTCCCACACTGTACTCCACATGGTATGATTTTATATATATATATATATATATATATATATATATATATATATATATATATATTTAACATACAGTATTATACAACATCAGCTTCAGGTGTACAGTGCAGCGAGCAAGCCTCTACCCCATCCTGAAGTGGTCTCCCCAACAAGACACATGACCATCGGACACCTTACAAAATATTCACAACATTATTAATTATATTTCCAGAACAGCCTTTCATATCCCTGTGGCAATATTGTAGTTACCTATTTATGCTGTCTAATCCCTTCCCCTTCTCCTTTATCGCCACCCCCTCTCAGCTAGCAACCATCAGTTTTTCCTCTATATATGCTTGATATGATTTCAGTCTTCTTAAATTTACTGAGACTTGTTTTGTGGCCTAACATGTGGTCTATCTTGGAAAATGTTCCATGTGTACTTGAGAAGAATGTATATTCTGTAGCTTTGGGGTGAAATGCTCTAAAAATATTGATTAAATCCAGCTGGTCTAAAGTGTCATTTAAGGCCACTCTTTCTGTGTTGATTTTCAGTCTGAAGGATCTGTCCATTGGTAACAATGGAGTGTTGAAGTCCCCTACTACTATAGTGTTACTGTTGATCTTTGTCTTTATGTCTCTCAAAATCTGTTTTATATATTTAGGAGCTCCTATGTTGGGTGCATAGATGTTTACTAGGGTTATGTTCTCTTGTTGAATCAATCCCTTTATTA
This sequence comes from Aselliscus stoliczkanus, assembly GCA_033961575.1. Taxonomy (NCBI): domain Eukaryota; kingdom Metazoa; phylum Chordata; class Mammalia; order Chiroptera; family Hipposideridae; genus Aselliscus; species Aselliscus stoliczkanus. Next base: position 177,659,595 of record CM066728.1, read on the forward strand.
TTATGTAGTGCCCTTCTTTGTCTTTCATTGTAGTCTTCATTTTAAAGTCTATTTTGTCCGAAATAAGTATTGCTACTCCAGCTTTTTTCTCATTTCCATTTGTGTGAAATATCTTATTCCATCCCTTTACTTTCAGTCTGTGTGTTTCTTTTGGTCTGAGATAAGTCTCTTGTAGACAACATATGCATGGGTCCTGTTTTCTTAATAGCTCAGCCACTCTCTGTCTTTGATTAGAACATTTAGCCCATTCACATTTAAAGTGATTATTGATAGGTGCATATATATTGCCATTTTGTTATTTGTATTCCTGGTCTTTCTGGGTTAGCTTGTTTTCCCCTTTCTTCTATTTAAAATGCCCTTTTAACATTTCCTGCAGTGCTGGCTTGGTGGTAATGAATTCCTTAAGCTTATATTCTTCTGAGAATCTCTTTATTTCTCCTTCAATTTTAAGTGATAGCCATGCTGGGTAGAGCAGTCTTGGTTGTAGGCCTTTATTTTGTGTCACTTTGAATATCTCCTGCCACTCCCTTCTGGCTTGCAGAGTTTCTGTAGACAAGTCAGCTGTTAGTCTTATAGGAGTTCCTTTGTATGTAACCTGCTGTCTTTCGCTTGCTGCTTTTAGGATTCTGTCTTTAACCCTTGCCATTTTAACTATGATGTGTCTTGGTGTGGACCTGTTTCGGTTCAGCTTGTTTGGAACTCTCTGCACTTCCTGAGCTTGTGTGTCGATTTCCTTCACCAGAGTAGGGAAGTTTCCAGTCATTATTTTTTCAAATACATTCTCCACCCCTTGCTTCTTCTCTTCTCCTTCTGTTATTCCTATCATGTGTCTATTGTTGTGCTTCATGTTGTCCCACAGGTCTCTTAAACTACTTTCACTGATTTTTATTCTTTTTTCTTTTTTTATTGTTTCAACTGGGTGATCTGCTATTTTGTCTTCTAAATCACTGATCGGCTTCTCTGCTTCATCTAATCTACTGGTGATTCCTTCGAGTGTTTTCTTCATTGCAGTTATTGTATTCTTTAGTTCTAACTGGTTGTTTTTTATGATTTCTCTATCCTTATGTCCTCATTAAGTTCATAAACATTCTTAACATCAATGTTCTAAACTCTTTCTCTGAAAGGTTGGATCCCTCTGTTTCATTTAGTTCCATTTCTAGAGGTTTCTTCTGATCCTTACTTGTGACAGGTTTCTTTGTTTCTTCATTCTGGCTGTTGCTCTGGGATTGCTTCGATGTATTAGATAGATCACCAGGAAAGCCCAGTTGGATCACACAGGCTCCCAGGTCTCAAGCTCTCAAGAGCGAGGACCCAAGGCAGCTTGCGCACTCCTGCATGTCAATGGACAGCCTTTTGGAATTGGGGCCCGCCCACCAGGCATTTCCCTGGCTACACTGCACAAGCAGGGTGGAGGGTGAGGATCCAAGGTGGCATGTGCCTGCACACACACATACTCCTGCGCCAATACACCAGACCAATGCAGTCCCGGACCTGACCCTCTGTGGGAGGGCCCAACCCTGACAAAAAGGTGCCCTCCTGTACACTACTCGTGTGCAAGCTCCACACCAGGGGAACAATGGTCCCCAAACCTCCAGCTCCTGCGCCAAAGGCGCTCAATTCAGTCCTTCCCTGCAGGCTCCTGGGCCCGGCTCACACAGCCACTCCCTCCACCAGGGACCAGGTGAGTGCTCACCAGTGAACGAGTCCATGTGCTGGCCCCAACTGTTCTCCAGCCGCTGTCAACCTCACCGAGCTGAGCAAAGAGTGTCCTCACTAATTTCTACTGCCAGCTATTGTGGAACTCCTCTTTCCAGCAAAGTAACTCTGGGCTGGTGATCTCGGTGTGGGACCAGAGGGTCTCTCCCCCAACCGGAGAAGCCTCCCCATGGCTGATGTGTCCTTCACCGGGTTCGCCCTCTCTCATCTCCACCCCTCCTACCAGACTCGACATGGCCTCCTCTTTAAGTTCTTCCTTTAGAGGTTCTGTTCGTCTAGTGTTCCACAGACTTCCGAGGCTGAATGTTGTATAAATTATTTGTAATTTTGGTGTGATCCTGGAAAGCAGTTGTCACAGGGTCTGTCTAGTCCGCCATCTTACCACAAGTCCCTCCCTTTAATATTTCTTATAGTGCACACCTGCTGGCAATGAATTCTTTCAGCTTATACACTTGAAAACGAAATCTCTATTTTGGTCTTCACTTTTGAAACATATTTTTAATAAGATTAGAATTCTTTATCAACTTTTTTTTTCTTTTGGTACATTAAAAAATTTCTCTATTTTCTGTCTTAAATTGTTTCTGGTGAGAACTCTGCTGTCATTCTTATCTTTTTGTTGTTGTTGTTGTTGTTGTTGTTGTTGTTTTTTGAGGGCAATGTCACTGGCCCTCATATGTGGGACCCGAACCGGGGCCCTGGCATCCCAAACCAGTTCTTAACTACTGTGCCACTCGGCTGGCCCAAATTAATATTTTTTTTTTTTGAGGGCAGTGTCACTGGCCCTCATATGTGGGACCCGAACCGGGGCCGCTGGCGTCCCAAGCCAGCGCTTAACCACTGCGCCACTCGGCCGGCCCATTCTTATCTTTTTTTAACTATACATAATGTATTTTTTTTTCCCCCACTCTCTGCAATCTGGATTATTAACAGCTGTTGGGCCTGTGTGAGCTTTGAAGATTATTTCCCTTAGTCATTCAGGTGGCTCTTTCTTTGGATTGTTTACTCACATGCATGTACTGATCAGTACTTAGTTAAGGTCTTGAGAGAACCCTCTGTAGGTCTTCAGAGTTCTGTCTCTAAGATTTCTTCTCTGTGGCACTTTCCCCTGCAAACTTACATCCTTATTCTTCCTGGAATCTGGGATCTGTCTCTTCAATTTAGGAATGTCACCAGACCTTCTGTACTATGGCCTGGAAGCTCTCTGTAGGCAGTATGCTGGAATGATCACAGTTCATTTCATTTGTTTGCCCTTTCTCAGCGATGACTGCTTTATATCATCTTATATCCAATGTCTGAAAATCATTTTTTCATATATTTTGTCTAGCTTTAATTGTTTCATATGGAAGAGTAAATATGGTGCCTCTTGCTTTCTTTTTGTATCATTGAACATGTTTTCTCTGGACTAATATCCCAAATCTATTTTACTAGTAATCTCTCTGTATGTACCAGACGTATATTTCTTAACTTCTGCTACCTATTTCTCTCTGGCTATTTTTACAAGATCTCAAGTTACAGATGTCCTTCAAAAAAACTCATTCCCTTACCTCACCTCCCAAAGAAGTCCTACCTCTTCTAGACCTCCCCCATGAACACCTTAAATCCCTACCACACTAAATTTCTCTTTGTTGAAACTTGCAATTTATGTTGTAGTGAATCTTTATTATAATCCCACATAATCTCTATTAGGAGCTCAACTGAGCCAGAAGAGCTGAGCTTCCAACTGCCTGAGTAGCTCTTTTTAGGTAATGTACCAAAATGAAAGTAACAGTTAAGCCTTTAATCACTTATCATATAAGGAAGAGGCTAAAGTGGAGAAAGTGCCAACTCTCCCTGTTCTAGTTTCCCCCATGGAACTGCACCCCAGTTGAGGATCAGGTGGATCAGCACAGAGATAGGGATTATCTCACTGACTAGGATCCTTGAATAAAAGTCTCCTGTGTTTTTATTGACCTGGATCTTGGAGAAGAGAGAAGGGGGAGGGCCCAGAGAGGAAAAGCACTGAATCAGAGTGAGGAAAAGTGTCTTCAAGGTTAACATTCTTGCCCCCAAAACTCTCCGCCCTCCAATCCCCCACCCCCACCACCACCTACCTCCACCACCACCACCAAATAAGGACATCATCAGAGGTAAAATGCACAGACTGGAAACCTGTTGTGCTCACATTTAAGCAACAAGGAGGGGTAGAAGGGAGAACCCTCAGGCACATAAAATTCGTATGTTCTGACCATAGGCGGTGGAGAACAGCTGAAGCACTGAGTCAGCATCAAGGGTTTAGCAGACAGCTTTCAAAAGACCTGGTTTGGACATCTTGAGAAAACTGTCTCATCAGAATTCATCTGCTTCAATTTCAGGGAAATTTTTACTGTCAGGTTACTAGATAGTGTGCAGGTCCAGTCAGGCACTTTCTTTAGATGTGTCACATGAATTCAGGAGCCTGTTCCCTGGTGTTTGGCAGCACCAGGGCTGGTTAGCAGTAGCTGATAGGGGCCTTTCCAGGAAGGTTAAAGAGCCTTTCTGGAGGTGTCTTTTCGATAGATGAAATCTCTAGGTTGGAAAGTATGTGACCTAAGGCCTTCATCTCCCTCGAGCGCTCTGTGAAAAGACTGCTCCACCAGAACATGATTCATTTTGATAGAAGCATTTAGGCCTTCACTATATTGAAGTGTATCTCTTTCCATCAGCTGTGGATCAAAAGAGGCAGGGGCCAGGTGCATTGGGCACCCTGGGATTATCTCAAAGGGTTAGTTTATGAGTTCCAAAGGGGGTGGATCTGAGATTTAGAAGGACCAATAATAGTGCTTCTAGGCAAGGTATTTGGAGATCTACACATTTTGCCAACTGAGTCTTAATAAAACCGTTAGTGCATTCAACTAAACCTGATGATTAAGAATGGTAAGCCCAGTGAAAGTGTTATAAAACTGGCCAAACAGCACAGACATGTGGAAACACCTGACTGGTAAAATAGGTTTCCTGGTCACTATAGAGTTTGAGAGTGATCTCCAGGTTGAGACGTTCTTTTCCAAAAGGATTTTAACCATAGAACAAGCAGTAGCCTGTGTACATGGGAAAGCTTCAGTCCACTGAGAAAGCATACAGACACGACTAAAACATTTTTATATTCATGAAACGAGGGAAATTCTATGAAATCCATTTGCCAAACTGTTAGGCAGTTTAAAACGTCAGGGAGCAGTGTGAATAGGTTTCCCTGGGTTGTACTTTGAACAAGTGGGACAAGTGAAATAGGTGCTTTCCATTTCCCCACCATCACTGATTTATGAATGCCATCATTTTGTCAGTGGAACAACATTTTAATGCATGTATAGTATTTAGGAGTGGGGATTTTAATTTTTGGTAGGATTGGGTTGCTATTTGGCTTAAACCAGAGTTTTCTGTTTCATCAAAACAACAATTGTTGGATTGCCAATCTTGTTTTTCTTCTCTGAGGCCAATTGTTGGGTTTCTCCAGCCAGTTTTTTTTCTAAGTTATCATTTGGGAAGATCTCTTGGGACCATGCCAGAGGTTTGGCTCCTTTAAGGGCAGCATTCCTAGTGGAAGTGTTAGCAAGGTGGTTTCCCTTAGCTTCCAGAGAGTCCAGTTTAGAATGCCCTGGGGTCTTAATGGGCTACAACAGCAGGTAAAAGTATATCAGCCAATAATTCCTGAACATACAGGCCGTTTTTAAATTATGTTTCTGCTGGAAATAAAGCAGCCACATTGTTTCCACAACATTCAAAAACCATGAGCTACTCCAAAAGTATATCTACTGTCAGTATTAATATTGACAGTTTTGCCCTTGGCTAAGGGGGCCGGACTGTGAACGCTTGTATTTCAGCTTGTAGGGCCTGGACTGTAGTAGCTAAAAGCAAAAGTGCCACTTCAACTACATCTAAGGGTGCTGATATTGCCTGTCTAGTGCAATATTTGCCATTTTTACCTTTTAAATAAGAACCATCAGTGAGCCATGAGAAGTCAATGTTATTCAAAAGACGTTTACTATAGATTGTCAAAAGGGGTCAGGAGGGGATCCATCAGTGTTAAGCACTCATGAGAGGCTTCATCAGCAATGGAGGGCAGAAGAATAGCAGGGTTAAGGTTATTAAAATATGAGAGTTATGTGAGGAGCAGTTAACAAAAGGACTTCATAGACGCTAAGGCAGGTGACTGAAAAATATTGAGTGTGATGAGAATTCAGGAGGGCTTCTGCATGGTGTAGAAAGATGGATAAAGGGGATCCCACAATGATATCCTTGGTGGCCTTAACAAAAAGGGAAGTTGTAGTAATGGCTTTAAGGCAAAAAGAGTTCTCCCAGTGCCATAAGGTCCAGTTGCTAGCTCTAGTAGCCTGTGGGTTGATTGTGGTCGCCATGTTTTTTATGAGTACCCCAAGGGCATTTCCTTCCTTTTTTTTTTTTTTTTTTTTTGAGGGCAGTGTCACTGGCCCTCATATGTGGGACCCGAACCGGGGCCGCCGTCTTCCCAAGCCAGCACTTAACCACCGCGCCACTCAGCCGGCCCGGCATTCCCTTCCTTTTCATATAAAAAAAGGAAAAGGGAATCTGGTAGTTGGGATGCCCAAGGGCAGGTGGTTTCTTAAACTCTCCTTTAGGGCTTTAAAATTTTTATTATCCTGTTCTTCCATAAAATTAGATTGAGGTTTTTCTTTAGTAAAAACATACAGAGGTTTGGCCATAAGAGAGAGAGAGAAATATGGGATTCAATTTCATCAGTAACCAACTAGATCAAGAAAACCTTGCAGATGATGCTTAGTGTTGGGTTTTAGGAAACTTAGGACACCATGAAGCTTATCTGGATCTAGGTGCAGCTCTTGTTCTGATATTAGACGCTCTAAATATCAAACCTGGGTTTGGAAAAACTGCGGTTTCTCCAAGTGGACCTATGTCCCTTAAAGAATAAAAGCTTTGTTAGAGAGTGGATGCCATCCTCCTCTGAGGAGACTTGGAAGGAAGAACACAGAATCAAGTCATCCACAGATTGCAACATAGTAGAACCCCGAAAGAACTTCATATTATCCAGGTCAGCCTTTAGGGTTTGGGAGAAATAAGAATAGCTCTCAGTAGAACCTTAAAGCGTTACTGTCCAGGTGACTTTTTTTTCCTTTCCAAGTGAAGACAGAATGGTATTGGCTAACTTCACCAACTGGAATACTAAAGCATGCACTGTATAAGTCACTCACAGTAAAGAATTAACTTTAGTTGGGATAGAAAATAGTGTATGAGGGTGAGAAACAACAGGATGTTGAAGGATAACAATGCTGTTTATTGCTTGTAGGTCCTGGACGAACCTACACCCTTGATCCTTGGGTTTCCTTACAGGTAAAATGGCAGTATCATGGGGGCTAGTGCAAGGAATAACGAGACCCTGGTTTTGTAATCTTCCGTTATGGGCTTTTACCTTGAAACACTTCTTAACTTATGGGGTATTGATTGAATCTGGGATGGGGTTTTGAGGGATATACTTGAATCTTGATAGGAGGTGCACTGTAGCTTCTATCAATATCAGTTGAAGATTTGCCTATAAAGAGGATGGCAGCTGAATCAATAGGGACAAATGATCAGCGCTCCCAGATCCAGCTATGATACCATCAGAAATGGAGCCTATGAACGTTGTCCATGGGTCATTTAATTCATCTGATTGGCTAATTTAATGGCCACTGTGAAATTCTAGAATTATTTCCCCCTTTTGGGAGAAAGAAATTCTGGCGTGACACTTTTCTAATAAGTCTTGACCTAATAAATGTACAGGGGAATAGGAGCTAAGGAGGAAAGGGTGAGTATCTCTCAAAGGGCCTACACATAAAGGGATAGACAGCTTCAGCGACAGGGACCTGTTGAGATTTAGTGGAGGCCCCCATTATTTGAACTGTTCTTAGTGCCACAAGGCTGGAGCTGCTTTATACAGTGCGGTTGAGCATCGATAGTGGGGCTCTAGTGTCAATAAACACAGATTCATTCCTAACCTGCAGAGTGCTTTCTCTGAGCTGAGGAGGAGGAGGAATGGAAAGAAGCCCTGCAGTTCCTCAGAGGCCTGACGCTGGGAATTAGGAGGACACTGGAGGGGCTGCATAGAAGGCTGAAGGTGCCTGAAGGGCTGGAATTTGTGACAGTATTTTTTGCCTAACCTTGACTTGAACTCATCAGTTAGTCCATGGAAAACTTTCAGGCACATTCAGGATTTTTTCAAATGCAGCCAAAAATTTTCAAAACAAGTAAAAGTATCAAAATATCATTTAACTCTTATAATAGTGAAGTAATTCTTTATGGCCATAATTTAATTACACAGTCATTAATATATTGAGGGGATACTCAAGTACCTACAAATTTGAAGAGAACAAATGAGTTTCTAAACCCATGCAATGCATTTAATGAAGGGGAAGATCAGAAGGCAGTTTTGTGTTACAGCACCTGTACTTGTACTTGCTATCTGATCTAGCCCAAAAGCATGTCTTTTGGTCCTCTGCTTGGTATGTCAGTGGGCCGTTCCTGATCTCATACTGCTCTATTACTTGGTGACTCCCTACTGATACAGGATAAAGCCCAGATTCTTATATGCCACTGTCAGTAGCCTTTGCCTACCTCTTTAGCTGTATCCATCTTGGAATGGAAAAATTCAGCAAAATAACCCCCCCAAATGCCCTTTCCATGTAATACTTCTGGACAGTTACCTATCCTTCTTTCCTTTGTCAGTTCCTCTGGAAAAGACCTATTCATCTTTAAAAACTGGGTTAGGATATGACCTCCTGTTGGAACCTTTGTAGGGGCTTTCTCTGTACCTTTCTAACAAAAGACAGATTAACAAGAGAAAAAAATGAACAAGTTTAATATTATGTATGTCTCATATATACATTGGAAATACCAAGGGAAATAAGTAACTCAAGGAGGGAGCTTATAGTTTGGGTTTAAATATCTTCAACTGAAACAAAAAGATGACGGGTATAAAGGAAGCCAGTTAGGGAAGGTGACCAGGAAAAATTAGGATAAAAATGAGTAAGGTTTATTATGTAATGGTAAGTCAGCACCTTCTTTATTGATAAGTTTCTGGTGTTTCAGGCATCCTTCTCTTCCTGGTGCAGAGGAAGATACCATTACAAAGGAAGATTTCCTTTTATAAATATAAATTACCCTTACAGAAGAGTAGTTTCTCTGTTTTCCAAGCTTCTCCTATGTCTGCTGTTTCTAAAACTTATCTCTTCAAAATAATCCTTATGACAAAGAGGTGTTCTTGGGGATGGCCTATCCTCCTGTACCTTTATCCACCTTCTCTTTTGTGATCTCAAAGTATTCTACATATATTGCACATATAAAATGTATACTGTGTGTGTGTGTGTGTGTGTGTGTGTGTGTGTGTGTGTGTGTATAATCTTTTGGTTGCTGCTGTTAAGCTTAAGGTCATGCTTCGTCCTAGTTGCTATAAAATAAGAATATTTGTGTATATATATATAAATATATAGTGAAACAAAAGGTTAAAAACAGGAGTTTTAAGATTAAAAATTATATTTAAAGAAGCAAAAGCATTAATATTAGGAATATGGGACAATAGTGAAATCAATGAAACAAAAGCAATTAATTAAAACAATATTTTGTGACATGAAATATACATGAAACTGGAAACACAAATTAAAATGTTAAACTTCACATTTAAATGAAAAAGTAACAGTTAAGATGTAATAAAACACTTGAACAAAGCAAATAGACGGTTTAAAATATTTTAAAATGATGAGTTGAATGAATAGCATAAAAGTAACAAGAGGGTGTTACACATGGCTTGCTAGCTAGCTAGAGGAATTAAAGACAGGATATTCAGATCTTCCTAACCCATCCTCATGAATTAACAGAATTAAAGAGCCTTGATTAAGAACATTTTATTTTTAAGCAAAGAAGCTTATTTATTGAATGCGGTTTTCAATGAAGGAAAAAAATCTACCTATTCTCCTATTCTCTCCTTTCTTCCTAGAAAAAGATGCAGATGCTCCTTGACTTATGGAGGTTACATCCCAAGAAAACCATCATAAGTTGAAACTATTAAGTCAAAAATGCATTTAATGCAGCTAACCTACCAAACATCATACCAAAGCTACCAAACATCATAACTTAGCCTAGCCTACCTTAAACCTGCTTAGATCACAATATCCAAAAACCATGAGCAACACAGGATGCTGTAGTCTCAGTCGTTTACCCTCCTGATCCTGTGCCTAACTGCCGCCCCACCTCACAAGAGAATATCATACTGCATATCACTAGCACAGGAAAAGATCAAAATTCAAAATTTCTAAGTTCACTTTCCATTGAATGCATATCATTTTAACACCATCATAAAGCTGAAAAATCAAGTCAAACCATCAACGTGAATCATGGACCATCTGTACTTTCATTGCCTGGCAACCTCCTTTTCAGAATAGTTGTGGATTTTTACAATGGTCTACTTCTTTCAAAGTTAACTCACTACATTGATTCCTCCCAAGGCTTCTGTCCAGATAAAGTCAAAGGGGATGGGTTGGGTTTCTAGAAAAATATGCTAAGCACCCACAGTCATTTAATGACTGAGATTCTCTCCTATCCATCAGTAACAGGAGTTATTGCTTTCTCTTCCAACTCATTCATCAGAAATGGGACTTTAGTTCTCATTAGCTTACAGTTACTTCTCAGAGAAGATGGGTTCTAAGCCTAGTGGGCTGAACAGCTGTTATCTTGCCTGGGAGACAAGGTTTAATTAACAACAACAACAATTTTTTTTTTCATGGCTTGTCTTGCTGAATATTGCCTACATATCCCAATCCATTTCTCCAAAACAGTACTATAACTTTTTACTCAAAACTCTGCTAAAAGCAAATTTGTGAATTTTTTTCTCCACCCAACAACCACTTTTCTGATTTTCTGGACACCAACTCAGTATCCTACAGGACAATTCAATTCAATTCTGACACTAACTACTAGAGTTAGCCAGACACCACAGGTTAAGGGCTCACTGCCACCACATTGCCCCCATTTCATATGCCAGTCATAAGTCCCAGGTCGCCACACATATCGCTGACCAAAGGCTTAAAATAAGGTATTTCCTCAACCCCTCCTCAGATTCAGATTATTTGCTAGAAAGGCTCACAGCATTTATGAAAACACTTTATTTACTTAATATCATTGGTTTATTATAAAGGATACAGCTTAAGAAAAGCCAGATGGAAGGGATGCATTGGGCAAGATGTAGGGGAGAGGGACATGGAACCTCCATACCTTCTTCCAGCACCTTGTGTTCACCAACCTAGAAGGTCTCCAAACTCAGTGATTTTAGGGCTTGGTTTTTTTGGGGGGTTTTTTGTTTGTTTTTTGAGGGCAGTGTCACTGGCCCTCATATGCGGGCCCGAACCCGGGCCGCTGGCTTCCCAAGCCAGCGCTTAACCACCACGCCACTTGGCCGGCCTGATTTAGAGTTTTTTATGGAGGCTTTATTACATAGGCATGATTGATTAAATCATTGGCCACTGGTGATTGAACTCAACCTCCATCCCCTCTCCCTTCCCTGGAGGTCCTGAGAATGAGGCTGTAAATTCCAAATCTTTAATCACATGGTTGGTTCCTCTGACAATCAACCCCCATCCTAGAGCTACCTAGGGGTCCACCAAGGATCAACTTATTAGCATAAACTCAGATATTGTTGAAAGGGGCTTGTTATGAATAACTGAATATATCTTCTTGCCCCTATCACTCAGGAAATTCCAAGGATTTTAGAAGCTCTGTGCTGGGGAGCCAAAGAGAAAGACTGAATATATTTTTCTTATTGTTTGGCAAGTAACTTCTAAAGTAAAACTCACTAGGGCCAGCTCAGTGGCGCGGTGGTTAAGCGCTGGCTTGGGAAGCCAGCGGCCCCGGTTCGGGTCCCACATGTGAGGGCCAGTGACACTGCCCTCAAAAAATAAAACAAACAAACAAACAAACAAACAAAAAAACGGTAAAGTAAAACTCACTATAACTCCTATTTTACTTTTCTTTTTAAGTACTTTTTTTTTAAAAAAAATTGGGGAACAGTGTGTTTTTCCAGGACCCATCAGCTCCAAGTCAAGTACTTGTTTCAATCTAGTTGTGGAGGGCCCAGCTGAGTGTCCCATGCAGGGATCGAACTCACAACCTTGGTGCTATGAGCACTGCACTCTAACCACCTGAGCTAACTAGTTAAATAATGTTAAAGAAGAGACAACAGGCCCCAAATGGAGTCATTTGTGTTAAACCTCACATCAGCACAGCAAGACTTAATACCTAACCTAACTGAAGTCTCAGTCTCTCCCAGCAATATAACCTTTAACCAGTCAATATGAACTTATCTATCTGATCAACACTAGGGAGGTAATCTGCTGGATAGATCCCAGTGTTCCCCTAAAGGAAGGTGACCTGGCTTAAAATAATTCCCTGGCTATGTGATAATAACTTCTTTATCCTGCTCCCTTTCTGCCTTTCATTTTCTACTGCTCCTCAGAGCTTGTTTCTGTGTGCTAGATGGGTTGCTGCTGGATTCATGAATTGTTGAATAAAGCCAATGAGATCTTCTGAATTTACTCAGTTGAACTTTGTGAACTTAGTAATATTCTTTAGGAAATTGCCAATACACAAACTGATACCTATTCCCCTTTCTTTATCTCCCAGGTTGATAAAATCACAAACAGATCTTTAAGAAAGTCTGTGCAGGAAGCATTATATGATCAGTAAAAAAATAATTTTAAAGGAGGGAAATTTATTCTCCCTCTACCCATCTGAGTTCTTAGCTGAAACCTCTGTAATAAAAGACAGGTTAACAAGAGAAAAACAAAGAGAAGTTTATTAACATCTATACCTGATGTACACGTGGGAGATACCCAGGGGAAAGTGAGTAGCTCAAAATAGCTTTAGAATTCAGAATTAAATACCGTATTAATAAGAATGGAAGAAGAGATGGAGGCCTCTTAGGTGAGAGGACGTGATTTTAGTAAAGATGAATGGGCCCTCATGTTACTGGATCCCTATGCCCGGGTGCACTGGCTCAAAGAAATGATGAATAGGAGTTTGCAATGTAGAAAGAAAAAGAGTTTAACACAGAATCGACCAATTCAGAGATAGATTGCCCTATAAACCTCCCAACTTTCCAGTGGTGTATAGGTTACAGATTATACAGGACAAAAGCACAAGACACGGTGTGTTAGAGTTCTGGGGTTGTGCTGGCAGCTGATTGGTTGGAGGTGAGGTAAGGGTAATGTCAAAGTAATAAAGCAACATCCAAACCTGTAGAGAACTTTAATGAGTTTATTTAAAGCAAAGCGATGACAAGTGCCAGGAAGCAAAATCACAACGGATTGAGAAAATGCTCCGAAGAATGGCAGTTTTGCAGTGTATTTTATACATTAGAATCAAAGAAGAGCTAAGGTGGGTTACACGAAATCTATTGGTAGCAGATTAAGGGGGTGGGAGAAAGCAAAGTAGGGAAATCTCAGGGATTGGATAAAAAGTAAAATGGAGAGACACACTTCTTTTACACTGATGGGTACAGGATAGTTAATAATTAATATTTTACAGCACACAGAGTTGGCAACAAGGCAACAATGAGGGGTTCTGTGGTCTTGAGCTCAGGTGCTGTGGGTTGTGCCCTGAGGTGTCTGGAAAATGGAATTATGCTGACATTCCATGAGTATGTTACCTTAGATGTACAAACACTTAAGGTAAAAATTGACCCTTGTCAAGGAAGCTACAGGCCAAAGATGTGACAACCCGCCATGGCCTGCTTTTAGTTAGGAATTTTTATGTTCAGACCGCTCTATGTGGTTAATTTTAGTCTTTGAATAGGGCCTGCCATGCTGGCCTCCTATGGACTGGTCAGGTATAGGCCCCTTTTCCATCCAAAGTAATAAATCATTTCTTCAGGTCTCAATGACAGTTCTGAGGTCTTCTTCAGTGAACCTCTCCCTTTGTCTGGTCTCATGGGAGAGCAGCCAAGGAGAATTCCACCTTAGGGCTCAGGAGCTAAAACATAACTTAGGTCAAGGTGTTCTCTTTAGCCTGCCTGAGGTCCCCACTGTGTGACCATTAGTCAGCTCCTGGCTACTGTCTTCTGCTGCTTCAGGGGTTGCTGAGAGTCTGGGTCTCTGATGTGTATATATAGAGAGGGGTATGATGTCTAGAACTAGGATTGAAGACTAAATTTAATCAAAGTCATAAGGACCCTGGGTTTCACTTAGAAGATTAGGGAGAGGTTTGAAGATTGTGACAAAGGTTGGGTGTTGTGTACCCTGTTAGTCTCCTTTCCTGTGATAAAGAGTCAGTCTTACATTTGATGAAATTCCATGGGGGAATTTGGAGAAAGCCCTTCCCTACATTTGCTGTTTTTCAAGTACCTACAGTTCAATATACCGTAGCAGCATATGTTAGGGTGATGTGTTCGCCGACCCTTTATGATAATAGATTTAAAGAAATAATTTTTAAAATAGCTAAAAGAGAATCTAAAAAGGGGAGAAAAGTTTGCAGAATTTAGATTAATTTTTCACATAATCCAAAAAAGATAAGAGAAAGAAAAAAACATAGTGACTAGAATAAAATAAATTTAAACAACTATGAATAAATAAGCAAAAGTTAAAAGTTGAAAAGAAAAATTGGAGAGAAGAAACTCCTGAAAAAGAATATAAATCAGGAAGAATTTTTATAGTAGTAAAAATAAAAGGAAAGCATGTAGAACTAAAATATTAAACATAAATCTCCAGAAAGGTGATTTCCACCAGAGGGAAAAAAAACAGAAGTGAATATTTCTAACAGGTCCTCTTTGTTCATTTTCCAAATCTTGAGATCCATGGTGGGAAAAAGAATCAAGGGGCAGAGAGTTGGTTCCTTTCTCCTCTCCATGCCTGGGCCTACTTACTTGAGTATTCTTTATAAAACCCGTGAACTGAGAAACAAACCAGCACACAGCCATGAGTGAACATGGTCAGCCAGACCATTGGTGGGCCTCGCACATAGCCAGGAGCACAAAAGCAGCAACCAAATTCATTTTTAAATTCATCTTCAACCTTTATTTTAATAGAGTTTTTTTTTTTTTTTTTTTTTTTTCGAGGGCAGTGGCACTGGCTCTCATATGTGGGACCGAACCGTGGCCGCTGACTTCCCAAGCCAGCACTTAACCACCACACTACTGGGCCGGCCCTTAATGGAGTTATTTATTGTTAGCTTTGTATGTTCTTTGTGTATAGAAGATGTTTCTTCGTATTTTTCAGAATAAACACTTTACTTAGAACTATAGCAGATATTTAAATGACTAGAACAGATGAATTATATTTGCATATTATTTCTATATTGCTGAAAGAGTGTTGTAAATGAATTCAGCACCATGGTGTTAGGGGACTTGAAAAGAAAACTTGGGAACCAATAGATTATTATCAAGGTAAAGGCACATATTCCCCAGGTGGCAAATTCTACCTATTCTAGCTTTTATTATCCTTAGGATAGCGTTCTATTTATTTCATGAGTGCAGAAGTTTTAATTGGATATGTCATGTTTCAAAGACAAAAGAAATGCCTAATTCACTCTAACAAACTTGTGAGTCACTGTTTATATCTAAGAGGATTTCTAGTCTACAGAGAATAATATTCTTTTCTTTTTCCTTTGTTGATAAATCAAAGTTTCACACTGACCTACAGCAGCCAAGCATACTTTAAAGTACAGTCATCTCAGTCAACACAGATATGTATCCTTTTAGGTTTATGAATTCTTTTTTGCCCCCTTTTTTATTCTTTGAGATATACCATATCCCAAAAATAATTCAGTAAGAAAATCTTAGTTAAATTTGTCACAGTAATTTATCTGATAATAAAAAATGTATTTAGAAGTTCTACTGTATTTTAATTTTAATAATATTAACTGAAATTTTTTTATTTTTTTCCCTTTAAAATTGATATGTTGTTTGTACATTTTTGCTTGGTTGAAAGGTTTCATAGTCAAATGTATGGCCAGTGTAGGGATAATTTCTAGAAACAACTTCACCCATTAGCTGGATTTCTATCTGTTATAAAGTCAGTTTTCCTGGAAATCTGATTTTTATGGTTTACTCTGCCCAGTGCATGATCTTTTACTTGAAGAAAAGGTGGTGGTGGATGTTACTGTTTCAGTCCACCCTAACTCTGTGACTGTTTGCTTTGTTCCACAATCACTCTGATCCTTCTTGCAGGGAACAAGATCTAGAGAACAAAACTAGGAGTCACTTGTGGAGATAAAAAGGCAATGAATTCTGCTTTTAAGGCAAAGGGGGAATAGTCTACAAAAGAATGAAAATAGGAATAAAAGTATAGCATTGTTAACCTGCAGATCTGTTCTACCTTTGAAAATCTTACACTGCAAAAAAAAAAAAAAAAAAAAAAAAAGTGACACTAAAAAGACACATAATTGTGTGACTGAAAATCTTAAAAAAGGTCACCATTCAGTAATTGGCCAAATACTTGACAATAAAATAGACTAGATTATTTATAATTGAGAAACCATAGAACCCTTCTCCTTAAAATGACAGGGCAGTGTTTCAGCAGTGTATGAAGTACCATAATATATTATTTATTCTCTACCAGAACAGCTCTTTAGATACGGTGAAGATGATGGGGTCAAGAAGAGTACTCCTGAGAAGAATGGGAAAGAAATGTCGGAGCAGACATTACAGAAGGTAGTCTAATCTTTAAGATATTGAGCTGAGCAAGTTAAATCTGAATTCTAACATTAAGGATTATATTTTAAAACGAGGGCCCATGAACTTAAACCTTGTGTGAATCCTTAATTTAAATTCATAATTCAAAATCATTGGCTTGCCAAAAAGGGGTAAAAAAAAATCAATATTAGTGAAATAAATGGGGAAACACTTGTTCTTCTGTTGACAGATTAAAAATATTTGCAAAGATGAAATTAAGAGAATGACAAAAATAGAAGTTATAAAAATTTTCACTGTATGTGTTTATTAGTTATAACTTAGCAGTTTAACTCTAAAATGGGATTATGAGATTCTCTGTTACACTTCGACAAACATAAAGATTTATATTTGAACTAAAAAAAACTGAGACAGTTTTAGCTTTACCACTGTGAAATGGTAATACGTTTATAATTTTAATTTTAAACTTGAAAATATAAATAACTCATCTCATTATGGATAATAATTTATACCTAAATGATTTAGTACAGTTATCCTTGTTTTATTAGAACTATGCATGTAAACCCTGTAGTCATTATACATCATGCCTATCATTAACAGTAAAATGTTAAAAAATCTTAACATTTATATTTATAATTTTAATCATAATTTATATTTGTATGTATAAATACATTGTTATCAAGTTCAGTTAAATGGGATTGGTTGCTTTTTAGCAGTTTTTGCAATTATTGTAAAGAAAATGTTCTTTAAATAGGTTTATTCTTACAGCTGATTGTCATATAGTTATACTGAATACTTAGATAAAGCTGAAATTGTACAAATATATACACAAAAATATTGATGTGGATGCTTACGTTTCTTACATCTATGACTTGACTCGTAGGAAATCTAGTGATTTACGGCAGCTGATGAGGTTTCTTACACTTCTAACACTGGCCATGTGGTCAGATAACAAAGGCTGTCATCTCATTATTACTGAATGACCACTCTCAGGTTAACATAATAGTAGTGAACAAGAAATGCTCACATTCATTTATCTTAAGGTAAAATGAGTAATTGAGATAATGTATACACTACCAGCTAGAATGGCATAGTTTATACTAGCTTATCTTCTTTGTTTCCCAACAATATTTTTATTTGCCAGGTTTTGTATAACTTTTATCTCTATAGATATATGATACTATGCTATGACTTACTGCCCTGGAGTACAATCCCTAAAGAAATCCATGATTTCATTCCAACTGCCCTAAATGACTACTATCATAGTGGATCCAGAAATCCATTTTAAGTCCTGAAACCCCAACAGGATTGTCATTGGACCATATGTAAAATTAATGTACTAATTTGTCTCTATTTTTTAATATTTACCTAACTGAACTGTATGAGTCCTGATTTAAACCCTTTTAGTTGAGTTTCCTTATTTTATTTTATTTATTTATTTATTTTTTGAGGGCAGTGTCACTGGCCCTCATGTGTGGGACCGAACCTGGGCCGCTGGCTTCCCAAGCCAGCGCTTAACCACCGCGCCACTCGGCCGGCCCAAGTTTCCTTATTTTAAAAGGATGTACGTTTTGGGGGTCAGGAACAATTCTGTGAGGAATGTGCCACCCTGAAATCCATTTGAAATCAGTTAAACCCAACAAATTCAGAAGTGTTTTGTTTTGCATTTCACCTCCTTTTTTTTTTTTCTTAAAGAGATTCAGATAGAAAAGCCTCCTTCAGGAAGGGAACCTTAGCATAATCACCTTAGCATATTCACTTTAGCACACAGGAATTAAATATGGTAGACAGGAAGCATGCATGCAATATTTGTTCATTAAATTTCCCTCTGTCTCATTATTTGTGAGTTGCCTAGCAAGAATTGGTTTGCCATTTTTCTCAGATACCTGTGAATTGCCTATTTCCCCTTTTAGTTCCAGTCCCCTCCCCCGCCTTTCTCCTTTGTCCAAAATGACCTATATACCTCACTTTGTTTCACTGTTTTGGAAGTTTCATGTTTATGTGAATTCCTCATGAGCTTGTATTAAAATTTGATTTTCTCTTGTTAGTCTGAGTCTGTTAATTTGATTATTAGCCCAGCCAGAAGGACTTACAAGGTGGGAGGAAAATAATTTTATATGCCCCCACAGCATATATGAAGCTAATTCAAAATGGTTTTAAAATATAGTAACAACATGAAAACAATATTTGTTTGTAGTAGAAATGAAACATAAGTAGATTCTTTTCAAATAATGTATTAACATCACACACACTGTTATTGGATGAATTATGCCCCCCCAAAGTTCTTATGTCCAAGTCCTAATTCATAGTATCTCAGATTATGACCAAATTGGGAGATGGGAGGGTCTTTAAAGAGTTGATTAAGTTAAAAGGAGGTTATTAGGGTTAAAGCTACACAGTCTGTGGCACTTGGTCATGGCAGCCCTAACAAAGCACGTAATACACATGCTTCATAAAGTCAAGTGTTTTATTTGTTTTGAAAGGAGCCGTCTTTTTGGTAAGTTTTTTGAAGTTTCAGTACTAGAGGGAAAGTATGGACTTGAGCTGATTTGCAGCACACACACCAAATGCCTTTAACAGTTCCCCAGATTTTCATTCTCAAATATATGTTGAAAGTTTTCTTTCTATTTTTGGAGATTTAATATCAGTTTAAAACAATTTTTGAGAATATACCTAGAATAACACTTTAATATGTGCATTGAGTTTCTATTTTAAAGTCTTTGGAAGAAGTACCTGTGTTTTGTTATTTGTTCTCCATTTTAAACTTAAATGCAAAATGCAAGTTCTTATGATTGAACATAGATCCACAGGAAGCAGTTAACATACTTTAAGCATAACAGACATTTTTCCACTGGTATATAAAATTTTCATGAGTTGTACTTAAACTTAAATGGATTTTAGTCAAAAGAAAAAGATAATGCTAATTTCCAGAACTGCAATCTCAAATTTAAGGTTGTTTTTTTTTTGTTGTTGTTGTTGTTGTTACATTTGTTTGTAGCATGTTATAAATTGATTTAATGGTTAATTCAACAATATTTATTATAAGTAATTATATTTCAGCACAAGTAATTTTATTAAATAGCTGTTATGATTAATAATAATAGAGATGATGACGAAGATGGTGATGATGATGATAATGATGATAAACTGTTTAGAATTTACCATCTGCCAGGAATTGTGGTGTATGATCATATTTAATATTTATAACTGGAAAGACAGGTGTTACTATTCCCATTTCACAGATGAGGAATCTAAGGATAAAACTGCTTAAACACTTATTTACCAGGTAAAGCAACCAGAGGTGGAAGTGAGATCCAGAACAGACTCAAAATTAAATTTCCCCTAGAGTACACTGCTTCTTATTAATATTTTTATACCACCACAGTCAAAATCACATAGTTGCTTATTTGCACAAAATACATTTTTAAAAAGAAAGGCTATTCTACTCATTCCCCCTGGGATCTAACATGATAAATATTTTAAAATATATTTATGAAAAGTATACTATTGGGGGCAGTGACTGAAGATCACTGAGAAAAACTGAAGGGATTGTAAAAAGTGACATTTCTTATTTATTTGCAGTATATTTTACTATCTGCAGAATAAAATTTGGAGAATGACATGGAAGAAATAAAAAAGTTTCAGCCAAAGTTCATATATTCTTGAACACTGTATTTTTTGCTTACATTGTACAGCTCTCTGATAATGTATTCGCATTGTGAAAGAATGAAGGAATTTCTTTTTCTCAGAAAAATACAGATACCTATAATAGTCTGGTATAAACTTTTTTATATACCTCTACTCCATGTCTAGAGTAAGCCCTCTAAAGACATAGATCCAATAGTAGGTGAATATGTCAACAAAGGAATTTTTTTTTCTCAGAAAAATACAGATACCTATAATAGTCTGGTATAAACTTTTTTATATACCTCTACTCCATGTCTAGAGTAAGCCCTCTAAAGACATAGATCCAATAGTAGGTGAATATGTCAGACTGTGGAAAAAAGTGATTAAAATTAGTCGAGATTCTTCATATTGTGTTGGGAACTATCCATGTCCCAGGACAAAACAACCAATCAGTAAATGGCTGCTGAATTAAATGAAGGGGGTTGAATTCACAAGAAGAGTAGAGGGTACGGAAAGATAGGTAAATCAGAGATAACTGAAACACATGTTTAGGGAACAACTTACATCTTTACCATCATAAGTAAAATCTAGTAAACTGTAAAGTGTTATGAACATGCATAAGTTTTGTCTTATATATTTCTGTTATTTTATGTTATTTTAAATCATTGGCTTTAGTATTAAAAAATGTTTTGCCCTTTGAAGAATTTTATTTTAAAAGTACATATGAGCCCATATAGTTTTTCAGTCATTTAGGTTTCTTGCTTAACTCTAGTTTTTTCTTGACTCCAATTCTTTGTTCATTTTCCATATATATCTGGTAACTCTTCTTCCCCATGTGGCTTGTGGAATAGTGGAAGGGGCACTACATCCTGAATTTGAATCCCAGTTCAAACCAGGAAATGTTTACCTGTCTGTGTTACTAAAGTTTTGAGAGCCTCCATGTCCTCTCTGAGAAAATAATTATTGGCTGTACTTACCTCACATGTTTTTGAGATGATCAGAACAGATCATGTTTATAAAACTACTTTATAAATGGTAAAATGTACTTTGCAAACAGTAGTGATTATTTATTTTTCAAGATTTAAATCAAAATCAATTCTTCCTTGAAATTTTTTTACTCATGGCTTAGAATTAATTGCTCTCTCCTTTTTGCCCAGACTTATGGCACTTAGATCTGTGGGCAAAAAAAAATGCCACATACTAAAGCTAACAAACTCAGAGGAAACCAGCATGGTGGACCCTACAAATTCAGGGACTGCAAGTAACCACACAGGATGGCCTGAACAAAAAAATTCCTAACTAAAAGCAGGCCATGGCAGGTAGCTTCCTTGACAAAGGTCAATATTTAAGTGAGCCTGTCTATTGTTTTGTACATCTAAGCTAATGTACCTTTGGAATGTCAAAGTGATCTCCTTTTCCAAACCCCTCAGGCACTACCAGGGCACCAGAGCACAAGACTGCAGAACCCCTCATTGTTATCTTGTTCCCCACATACCTTCTCTATGTGCTGTAAATGTTAATTATGAACTATCCTGTACCCACCAATGTAAAAGGAGTATTTGTCTTCCTGTTTCACTTTTTATCTAATCCCAGAGATTTTCCCACTTTGCTTTCTCTCACCTTTCTAATCTTCCACTAGTGGATTTCACATAACCCTCCTTACATCTCTTCTTTTCATTCTAATGTATAAAATAAGATGTAAAACTGCCTTTCTTCAGAGTGTCTCCTCAATCCATTGTGGTTTTGCTTTCTGGCTATCATTGTCCATTTGTCTCAAATAAACTCATAAAATCAGGTTTGGACTTTTCTGATGACAGCAGATCCTATCCTTTATTAGATTTATTTATGTAAGTGTCTTCCTTTCCAAATAGTTTTTGAAATTTTTTCAAGTCAGGAATATTGTATGTTATTTCTGAGTCCCACAACATGAACATTGCTTATTGAAATAAATGACAAAAATGAATTCATATGCAACCTTGAAATACTTATAATTTACAGTTGCTAAGACCTTTTTGGGTAAAATGTTCCTTTATTGTGTAAACTAAGGACCTCATGACTACTAAAATTACATTTTTCTAACTTAGAAATACGCAGCATCCATAAATTATTTTGTATTTAGGTCATCAGTTTTTCATATGATTGTTAAATATTGAAGAAAAAATGTTATTTTATTAATAAAGTTTCTCTATGTACCTATTTTTAAACTTTTTATATAAATTGTTTTCCTCTGAAATGTTTTTTCACAGTGAGTAAACGATGTATGTAGACAAAGCACTCATGAGCTCAGAAAACTCTGCAAAGTTTATTAGCATACTTATTTCTGTTTCACTATGTGTAGAATTTTAACTTCTTTTACCATCTGTCCTTTATTCTACAGCTATATTACTACCTTTTGTAGTATGTTTATCTATACTAGCTTAGAATTATTTAGAAATGAAATACTTTAGATTTATTGTGTCCTTGTGCTTAATGTAATTTCATTTTCATAAGTTAGAAATGATAATAAAGTACAGTGGATTATGGTTTGGGGCTTTAAAAATAATCAATAAAACTCTTCTGTTTAGGTCATTGAATTGGAAAATTGGCTAAAATCTTTTGAGAAAAGGTCTAGAAAATTAAAAGAAGAAAATAAAAAATTAACAAAAGAAAATGATTTTCTGAACTCCCTCTTAAAACAGCAGCAAGAAGATGCAGAGACTAGAGAAAAAGAGCTAGAACATCTGCAAAAAGGGAGAAAAGATGTAGAAAAAGACAAAGTTGATCTTCAAGTGAGAATCAGTGAGTTGGAGAACGAAGTCGCTTCCCTAAGGAGCCAAGTGGCAGAAGCTAATGGGTTGAGAAATGAAAATGCAGAGCTGATAAATGCAATGGAGAAATTGAAGCATTCAGCAGACAAAGCTAAATCCGAGATGGCTACCACAAAAGTGAGATCTGGACAATATGACTGTAAGACAACCACTACCAAGGTTAAATTTAAAGCCGCCAAGAAAAAGTGTCCTGTGGGTCGTTACCACACTATTCTCAATCACTCCATCAAGGTTATGAGCAATTTGTTTGAGAACCTCAGCAAGGACAAGGACGGCTGGGAGGATGTGAGTGAAAGCAGGTAAGGCTCTCATTAACTTAGCTCTGTGGTGGTGACACTGTGCATATGTAAAGCACCAGCAAATGGAGATTGAATTTCAACTACTGTCGATTTGGTATTCAGAAAAAATACTGTCAGATCCTTTGAAATATCTTGGGAGGTCTTGTTCTGAGCTTATTGACTGAAATTTGCATGCAAAATTAGCCACAACTGCATGAGTATTTGAATAGGTGCCAGGAAACCCAAAAGAAGGCAATGCTTGATTTCTTCCAGTGATGCTATTTTCATGCAGTCATGAGGCTTGAAATTGACAGTTTGGCAGGTTGATTTAATTTGCTGGCCCTTTGCATATTCACCACTGACAGCTAAGGATTCCCAGGCAAGCCTACTAAGTCTGTTTAGTTATCTTGTGACACGCCAACCTGGGAGGAGAAACATTTTTCCCCCTTAATTTAGTTAGATAAATTTTGAATGACCCATTTCAGCTTGTTACCAGATGTCTACAAGCTGTTTAACATCCTTTAAATTAAGAACCATCTTCACTAATTATTTCATGTATGTGTTATGCAAAGTCATTGTACTAACTTTAATTGAATGGTGGTTAAAATGTAGTTCCTTAAAGTTAAAGCTCTACAGATGCCTGATCTTAAGTTATATAACCCCTAGTGAATAGCAACAGGAGAATACTAAAAATCTCTAATATTCCCCTTACCCCCAGCTATACATTTACATATGAACATGAAGCGTATCAGTAACCACAAAGGCAAATGGATGATAGAACACCTCTCTTTATACCTAGATAAAAGGGAAGTTTAATGTTGCCAGAATTGCTAAAAATTGAACAATTTTACATAATTTTGTCTTGTTTTATAATGGCATATATTTCCTTTATTTTTTTGTAATTTTTGTTTTAAGTCTTCAATAGTGGTCTGTTTTAGATTTAGGATTGTGGGCGCACAAAAAATAAAACTTTCCTCCCACCTTCTAAGTTCTTTTATCTAGGCTAATAATCAAATTAATAGACACAGATTAACAGGAGAAAGTATCCAATATTTATTATTATGGATGTACATGCTGGGGGTATTTTAAGATAGAATCGAAATTCATTAGGCAGTTGAGGTTTACATGCCACTCAGGACAAAGGAGAAGTTGGGCACGAGTCTGGGATTGGGAAGGAAGTAGGAAATCCACAGGTAGAAGAAAGAGAAAACATGGTAAACAAATCTTACTGCACCATCCAAAAACACTGGGACACAGAGGGAAACAGGTTTTGCTAGATTTCTTCCTGTCCATCACATATGTGCTAATTCATAGGTTCCCTTCCTGAAGCAGGTTTTTCTATCTGAATTCCTTTAGGCAGAAAAAGGGGAGTCAAGGGTTCTTTCCGAGTCTTTCCTTTCTTTTTTTTTTTGAGGGCAGTGTCTCTGGCCCTGGTATGTGGGACCTGAACCTGGGACCCGAACCGGGGCTGCTGGCTTCCCAAGCCAGCGCTTAACCATCACACCACTCGGCTGGCCCCAAGTCTTTTCTTTCTTAATAACCAGCTTAAAAATCAGTATCACAAAAGGTCCATTTTGGGGTGGCAAAACTTTGTTTCCCCTCAGGATGTCTCTGGATAGTTTTCTAAATCACATTGAACTGAAACTTATTTTAAAATGTGGTTCTCAAACTTGTTTGCGTATTATTGTACAATTACTTGGAATGTCTTATAAAAATTCCAAAGCTCAGGCCATACCCCAGAACAATTGAATCTTGATGTCTGAAGTGGGATACAGGCTTAGTATTTTTTGAAGCTCTCCAGCTGATTACAATATGCAGACAAGTTTGGGAACCGCTGTTTTAAATTTTCATTTGATCAATCCCTTTGTCATTAGGCAGGTAAAAACCTCAAAAACAAATTTATGAAGGTGAGGAAGGACCAGGTCTTCATTCCCATTCTTTGTTGTTACTTCTCAGGTTTTTGTCCCAGTTCTCAAAAGCAATCAGAGAGAAAATACTAGTTAGCTTAAAACCCACTGAGCATTTATCTGTATTTTCAAGGAAATTCTAATTTCAGCTACCTATTATGTCCCAGCCAGTTGGTACTACCACACTCTTCAGAGTATAGTGGTGCAGTTTACTCATGTATGAGGATGTATGCATGAATAAATATATGAAAGTTAACGAATACACTCGCTTCTGATTTCATCATATTAGTGCATGTGCAGAAGGTCACATGTTTGGGGGAGATGTATCACACACTATCTCTTCAACATAGGGTTGTCATTAAAATTATTTAGCAGTGAAACTCAATTTTAAACTGTGAGGATTAAGTGTTACATTCCTTGCCTGACAGAGTAGTCTCAGGAATCACTCAGGTGCAAAGAATTCTCAAACAATTACAAATCCCACAGTGGAGCCTCAGAACTTCAAAACATCCTTTTCTTTTACGTTTTCATAGTCTGAAATATAAGAAATTTATGTGGATCCTGAGAAAAACAGGACTTTGTTCTCTTTCTATATAAATATACTATATTGTATAATTATTACCTTATTGATATTTATTTATTTGTAATTGAATAGTGTTACAAGAGCATGCTATCGAATGACAAAGATAATACAATTTAGTAATGAGTTTAAAGTACTTTATTCAAGAGACAGCAATCCATGGGGTAGGGGCATACAGAACCTAACAAGCAATGAAGCATACTTTCTGAGAGATTTTGGACGAGAGAGAGTTTTGTAGAGCACTAAAAGAGGCAATGCAGAAATAAGGCATGATTGGCTAGGAGGTTGAGAATTTCCTAAGAAGTCTAGCAAGTCCTATTTTCTAGGGTAAAGTGGAGTTCAAGGATTGTGATTGGGGTAGGTTAGGTTTCCTTGACAGGCGTGGGGCAGAAAAATTAATTTTCCTTCTATCTTTCTAATTTCTGGCTGGACTAATAAATTAATATGAGACAGATTAACAAGAGAAAATGACCGAATTATTATGTATGTACATAACGGTGTTCTATATGAATTTGGGGATTGTGGTTTGGGACTTCAAAGGGGAGAAAGGCGATTCACATGGAGGTAGAAAAGCGAATGTTTGGTTAATAAATGTTTGCTGGGCCATCTGTAACAATGGGACACAGAGAGGACACTGATCAAAGAGGCCTTGATAGATTTTTCCCCATGTGAAACATATCACCAGTTTATATTAACTATAATTATCTATGATGTTTCCCTTCCTGGAGGAAGTCCTGTATCTAAATTCTTTCAGGTAATAAGAGGGAATGTCAAAAGTTTTTCCTGAGTCTTTTTTTTTTCCCTTGAATATAATCAGCTTAAAATAATCAATATCCCAAAAGGCATATTTTTGGTTGGCAAACTCTGCTTAACCTCAGAACCTTTTCCCATAAGTGTAGCTGATTTAGGCTTAGGTTTTCTGACATGGGCTAGGCCCCTGGGGTGGTCCACATTTTGCAGGTCCTGTTATACAGATTACTTTTATCAATGCCTTTATCAGTGATGAGTGATAATCAAGAGTTGTTGTTAATACCTTGAAGAAGAAAAACAGAATTTCAGCAAAGCATGTTTATCTAATTTGTAGATAACATGACATTGAAAGCAATGGAAACTATTTTACAAAACAGTATCAAAATCTCCAAAGATTTCAATAGACTGGGATAATAGTTATATAAAAGACTGCAGGGTTTTTACTTGGCTATAAAATGCTCATTGTTCAGCTCTATAATGGGAAAAATGTGAGACTTTGCGATATATACATAAAAATATTTTATGAGTCTTTGTTAAATAAATCCTGTATGAATCTACAGTACAATATACATGCCAGAAAAGCTTACATAATTTTAGTCTCTATCTACTTGGAGTTCTACTAAGTACTTATAGTTCACTTGGAATATGAAATTGAATTCTGGGCATAATGCTCCATCAAAATAAACTGAAGCACGTTCAAGAGTGACCAGGGTGTTGAAGCATCTCAAAAACATACAAATTAGGAATATTTGACCAAGCTAGGGAAGTTTTTCTTAGAAATGTCTCAGGTATCATATGACTATGCTTAAACAGTTAAAAGATCATGCATGTGGAGGAGGGATTGGATTTACATGTGTGTTCTACTCAAACTCAACACTTCCAACCTTCCTTTTTTGCTTTATGGTTTATCTTCAACATACACAATTAACATACTACATATTTTACTTGTTCTTCTTATTTATTACCTATCCCCCACCCCTCTAGGATGAAAGCTACATGAGGGCAGGGATTATTATCGACTATTCACTTACTACTTTATTCCTCGTGCCCAGAAAAGTGCTTGACACATAGTTGGTGCTTAACAAGTATTTTATTGAATCATGACTGGTCATTAGAAATGGAACTGATATCAATGGATGAAAGCCTCAGAGATTCAAATTTTGTCTCAGACTAAGGGAAAACTTTTCTGTTAGGAATGTTCCAGCTCTTTGCCCCGGCTCAGAAGGTAGTGAGTGTTCCAACCCCAGAAGGGTTAAAACTTGTGCTTCCTGAGTTAACACTTAACTAGGAATACTATAGAAGTGATGATAGTAGGCAGTTGATACTAAATAATCTAATTTCTGGATGAGATTTTATAATTTTGTAAAATATATTTATACTAATTTCTCTCTTAACATTGAGAACCAGTAAATGCTCAAGTTAAACGTATAACTCTATATGCAATATGTGCTATAATATTATTTGGTCTTGAACTTCAAAGAGGTATATTTAACTGCTTTTCTTCTTGGGTTTTATGTACTCCTCCCCCACCAACGCACACACTTTTTTCCAAAAGCAGTGATTCTGAAACACAGACCTCTCAAAATTTGGGAACAATTATTGTAGAAACATCTCAGAAAGTAAGTCCTACAGAAGATGGAAGAGACCAGAAAGAGAGTGATGAAACAGAAGACAGCCAAATGCAAGGAAAAGGAATAGTGCAAGTACGTTCAAATACAGATGGCAAGACCCCAAAGGTAAATGGCACAGTTTTGCTTAATTATAAGCTACGTTTTCTACTTTATCTTATGCTTCATAGCTTAAATCAAAATTTGTTGGCAGTGATTTAATTAACATTCTTTAAAAATTAACTTTTCTTTGAGGCATGCAGTGAAAATACACACTTTTTAATAATTTTCAAGTCCAATTTATTATAATCTTTTTATAGATAAATGTAAATAGATAGTATTTTCTCAAATATAAATCTTAAGAGATTTATATCTGAGCCTAAAATAAAGGTGATAGTAAGAAAGCTCATTATTGTTTTCAGGTATATGCAATATACCAAGTATAGAAACTACTATTTTTTTTATTAGCCCTTGTGATGATAAAGTTATTTAGTTTGACTAAATCTATAAATATCTGATATTTACCTAACTTCTAAATGTATTTTAAAGCATAAAAAAATGAATGTTCCCAAACAATTTATTCAATAATTATTACTATTGCTATATCATATCCCCCAAAAGTTTACCTATTCAGCATAAATTGGTGAAAAACAGAGAAACAATCATTTTATTTTGTTATAAAAAATTGCCTTTTAATTAACCTATAGGGTTCTTTTAAAATCAAATCCAAAAGTGTTTACTGTTTGAGATCTGTCAAGAACTTTGGAAGAAAAAGTTCAAAGATGACAAAAGCCTATTTTAGTTACTACTAGAATAAAGTTCAAATGAAGAATTATATGCTAAGTGCCTCCAGATTCATTGATTGATAAATATTGGATTGTTGGAAGAGTCATGACGCATTTTTGCAGCGAAAAACAGAAAAAATATGTCCGAGAACCCAATAGATACTATAGAAATCTCCTATTTTGACACATATTTTTGGTTGGGAATTATGTTTAGTTGCAGTCATTTGTGTGCAGTATTATAATGAGTTTATAAATAAAAGTAACTCATAATTCTGTTTATATAATAAGAGGATATAATGTAAACTACTTGAAATAGATCTATGCATTGTTCCCAGTCAGAAAATTAACATTGAGTAAATTGTAGCAATTGTGTTTTGAAACTATTAGAATTTCGGAACTTCTCACTAATCCCAAAGATAACCATTATTTTAACTTTAACTTAATCACTCATCTCCTTTTCCTTATAATTTCATCTCTCTTAAAATTATGGTTAATTTCTCCTGTATTTTAAATTTTATAGATTCTATACAGTATATCTTCTTTTTTGTCTGGCTTCTTTTGTTCAATATTATGTTGAGTTTATTCACTTTCATTGTTGTATATAGTATTTCATTGTCTGAATATACCTCAATTTCTTCATCCAGTATACTGCTGAATTTTGGATTGCTTCAGTTTGGATTTCTTGCAAATGATGTTCCAATGAATGTTCTCATACATGTCTTCTATTGCATATGTGTGGGTGTTTCTGTAATGAAATACAGAATGACTGCACCAGTGATTATGTTTTTCTAAGATTTTAGTTAATAATGCTATTTTCCAAGTGTTGTACCAATTTGTTGCACCTACTAACATACTGAAACTTTTTACTATTTCTCATCGATACTTGCTATGTCAGTATTTCTCATCTCAGCCGTTTTTGTATGTATTTTGAACTATGTCATGTGGATTTAATTTATGGTTTTGTGGTTACTAATAAGGTGTTGCATACTTTCTCATGATTATTGACCATTTGGAATTCTTTAGTAAATTGCCTCTTCAAGTCTCTGCCCATTTAATTTAATTTAATTTAATTTTATTTTATTTTTAAAAAAGATTTTATTGGGGAATTGGGGAAGGGAAACAGCCAAGTGGTTGTCCTTCAGTCTTAGTTATGGAGGGCACAGCTAGCTTAGCTCCAAGTTCAGTCACCGTCCAGCTACCCATCTGCAGCTCGCAGCCACTCAGCTCAAGGTGCGGTGTTTAGTCGTAGTTGCGGGTGGGCACAGCCCACCATCCCATGCGGGAGTTGAACCAGCAACCTTGTTGTTGAGAGCATGCACTCTCACCAGTGGAGCCATTCGGCCACCCATTGGCAGATCAGTGGCAGCTCAGCTTGGGCGCAGCTCACTGGCCCATGTGGGAATCAACCGGTGACCTTGTTGCTCAGAGCTGGAGCTCTTAACCAACTGAGCCACTCGGCTGACCCTCTGCCCATTTTAAAACTGAGTTGTCTGTATTTTTCTTATTCATTTATAGGAGTTTTCATATATGCCTTTCATTGGTTATATATGATCCTTTGTTTCATTATATACATTGTAGATATCTTGCCCAACTCCATACTGTGCCTTTTCAAGGCTCTTAGTGGAGTTTTTTGAGGAGCAGAACATCTTAATTCTAATGCAGTCACAGTAGAAAATCAAACAATCCAATTAGAAAATGGGCAAACAACATGAACAGACATTTCACCAAAAAGGATGAATGGGTGGCAAATAAGTATATATAATGACGTCTAACATCACTAACCAGTAGTTAAATGAAGATTAAGACCCTGATGAGATACACATCTATTAGAATAACTAAAATAAAAAATGGTGACAATACTGAATGTTGGCAAGGATACAGTGAATCTGAAGCACTCATACATTTCCAGTATGAATATAAAGTGGTGTGGCACTTCGGAAACAGTTGGCAGTTTCTTAAAAAAAAACCTAATCATACACCTACCATATAACCCAGCTATCTCATTCTTGGACACTTATCCCACAGAAATGAAAATTTATTTTTACCCAGAAAACCTGTACATGAATGATCGTAACAGCTTTATTTGTAATAACTGAAAGTAGGCAACAACCAAAATTTTCTTCATTAGCTGAATGGTTAAACAAACTGTGATGCATATATACCATGGAATACTACTCAGCAATAAAAAGGGTACAAACTATTAACACACACAATGTCCTAACTTTGTGACCTCAAATTTGTCATCCTGAATTTGGGTCTAGGCTTTCTTGCATGCCCTCTGGTTGTCTATGTTGGGGACTATCAGTTGTCCTATATTTTGTTGGCTAATTTGTTGGTCACTTTTCTCTCTTGGTTGCTACTTTCATTTCATTTAGATCTCAGAATTTCCGTTAGTATTTTGCCATGTTACAAAGACGCTTTGTACTCATTTTAAAGTATGAGAATTTGTATGAATTTCTAGTCAATAATAATACTGGAAATATAAGTCCAGTTCTTTGTTTTAGGTTCAGTTAATTCAGAGACTATCATTTATAATTTGGTAGTTCTGTTTTAGATCTTCTTACAGTGCTCAGTAATAGCATATTACATATTACATATTAATTGAATCTTATAGCAATGAAACTTTTAAAATATATATCTTATATACTGGTTCTGAAGACAAGTTCAAATGAGACATTTCAAAAATTTTTTGAGAAATGAAACATAGTTTAAAGGAAAATAATTACTTCAAAGGAAAACCTTTTCTTAGGGTCTTCTGATATTTGTGTTAATAAATCAGTTTTATTACTTTAGGCCATGCTTTTATATAATATAGTATAATTTATATTATACCTGTCGCAATAAAACATATGGCTCATTGTCAAAGTATCATTGGTTCAAATTTACTTTTTCCCCCAAATTTTACTACAATTATTTATTTGTTCCTGAATTGGAATCTTTGAAAAAAAATTCTCTTTTTTAAAGAAATAGTTTTGTAAATTGATATTATTCCTGTTTCTCAGCCAATAAATTCTTTATTTTTATTTTTATTTTTTTTAAAGATTTTATTGGGGAATTGGCGGAGGGGAACAGCATTGGGGAATCGGGGAAGGGGAACAGACAAGTTGCTGTCTTTTTGTTCTTCAGTCTAGTTGCGGAGGATGTTGCTTCACTGTTGGTATCATCATTGCGCTCTTCCCGGATGAGGCAGATCGGTCGCTGGCCTCTGGATGTCGCTCACCGCGGCAATTGGCAGCTCACGCTTGGCTGCCAGCCGCTTACGCTGGCTGCGGGCCACTCACTGTAGCCTATGGCAGCCCACTGCAGCAGGGGCTGCAGCCCACACCATCAACGGGACTCGCACAGCCCAGCTCCAGGTGGAGCTGTTGTTAGCTGTAGAGGGCAGTGTCACTGGCCCTCATGTGGGATCCGAACCGGGGCCGCTGGCCTCCCAAAACCAGCGCTTAACCAATGCGTCACTTGGCCAGCCCTCAGCCAATAAATTCTTAAACAAGACTGCATACTTTATTATTAGGATTTATAATATTTTGAAACATATTCCTATTTAAAATTTTGCTTTGGAAAAAAAGCTTTTTTAAATTAGTAAAACGTTTTAGAACAAAAGTCAACATAGCTTTATTTTATTTAGCCTTAGTGTAATGGATGTCATGAGGAAAAAATATAGTTTCAAGGAAACTTATTGTATTATCATCAACATTATTTTAGCTTCATTTGTCCGAAGGGATTCATCCATCTACATACAATCGAGAACAATATTTGAGAAAAGGGTCTAGATTCCCAGAGAATAAGTTATTATTATAATATTTTATTTTTCTTGCTTTTACTATATTTACTCCTAAGTTTTTAAATAGTCCCTAAGTTAAATTTCTACTACTTTGGGGTTGATTTTGTATCTGTATCTTCTTCCCTGTAGGTCAGCTTCAGTGCACAAATTATTTTATGAGTTCTTGGTATCAATTATAGAATTTTCTTTTTTTTAAATGCTACATAAATAAATATATTTTTAAGTAAAAAATATTATTATGTTGGTTCACTTGAGGTTGTTATTGAGTAATGATCTAATTTTTATGAAACCTTCAAATTTAGGATTATTTTCATCACAAGAAAGCCAAAAAACCAATTTTTCAAAAAAATGGTGATAGTCAAAAGAGTTCACATACAACGGTTCCTACCAGAGGTAAGAATGCATATGAAAATAGCAATGTCTTTGTAATTTAATGTGATTTTTAAAATATTGTGAATATTATGTTTATATACAAAATTACTTTTTCTCAGTTAACAGAGAAAAGTGGAAAAATATAACTTCCCAGAAATCAAGTAGCAGTATTATTTTATTACGAGAACGGATTATATCATTGCAACAACAAAACAGTGTACTTCAGAATGCCAAAAAAACAGCAGAATTGTCTGTTAAAGAATATAAGGAAGTCAATGAAAAGCTACTTCATCAGCAGCAAGTATCTGAGCAACGATTTCAGACAAACAGACAGACAATAAAGGTAAACGGAACTTTAAAAATAAATTATATTAGACTATATTGTAAAAGTAGATATTTGGTTTTGCATGTGTTGTTTGGATCATATCTGTGTTAGACATGTCTATGAGTTAAAAATAAATTCCCAGGCACTGCTAACTTATATAATTAATTTAATACCTAGATTTCTTTAATAAGGTCATATTAAGGGACAATCCATATGAAGGAGAGAACATGAAATCAGAAAGACAAACATTTCACTAGTATTCCTTTTCCACTTAGTTTTTCTTTTCGTCTTAACATTGTTATATCATATTTATTGCAGTACATCTTAGATTTTAAAAGCAGGCTCTATAAATGCATTTAGCTTGCCCATTTGTCCATGTCTAAAACTTTGAATTTATCCTTACAAATCACATTATTAACTGGTAATTACCTCAGTTTCCATTTGCAAATAGTAGTTTAAAATGTGAAGATTTCTATATTAATGTGTTCGTATAACTCATTTATGCTTCTTTCATTCATGTGAATTGAGTTTTCTACAATTATTAGACATATTATACCTTACTGCTGGTTATCATAATGTAAACTTAAGGCAAATGAAAATGAAAAGATTGTTTCTTATGTACCCATTTATTTGATATTTTACTTCTCTTATTATTACCAATTGCTATATTCTCTAAAAGTTTATAACATATATTTTATTTAACTAAATATAACTGGCTATTATTTTCTTATGCCACAAGTCGCATTGCCTTAACAAGTTTAATTAAATGGTTACTGCTGTTTCCAAAATGGACTTCTTTCCTGTTTTATTTATTTTTTTGAAGTCACTATTTTTTTTAAAGATTTTTTATTAAACATCGAATTGTACACTTTAAATGGGTGAAGAATGATATGTGAATTTCTATCTGAGTAAAACTTTTTTCAAAATGTTGGTTTTAAATAGGAAAATATCAAGAGAATTAGTAGTAGCTGAATGAATTTTGCTGATAATTTTTTTTTTTTTTTTTAAAGATTTTATTGGGGAATTGGTGGAGGGGAACAGCGTTGGGGAATCGGGGAAGGGGAACAGACAAGTTGCTGTCTTCTTGTTCTTCAGTTTAGTTGCGGAGGATGTTGCTTCACTGTTGGTATCGTCATTGCGCTCTTCCCGGATGAGGCAGATCGGTCGCTGGCCTCTGGATGTTGCTCATCGCGGCTATTGGCAGCTCACGCTTGGCTGCCAGCCGCTCACGCTGGCTGCAGGCCACTCACTGCAGCCTATGGCAGCCCACTGCAGCAGGGGCTGCAGCCCTGATAATATTTTCATTGATGACAGAATAATATAATAAAAATCATTCTTTTTTTTTTTTTTTTTTTTTTAAAGATTTTATTGGGGAATTGGCGGAGGGGAACAGCGTTGGGAAATCGGGGAAGGGGAACAGACAAGTTGCTGTCTTTTTGTTCTTCAGTTTAGTTGCGGAGGATGTTGCTTCACTGTTGGTATCGTCATTGCGCTCTTCCCGGATGAGGCAGATCGGTCGCTGGCCTCTGGATGTCGTTCACCGCGGCTATTGGCAGCTCACTCTTGGCTGCCAGCCGCTCACTCTGGCTGCGGGCCACTCACTATAGCCTATGGCAGCCCACACCATCACCGGGGCTCGCACAGCCCAGCTCCAGGTGGAGCTGTTGTTAGCTGTAGAGGGCAGTGTCACTGGCCCTCATGTGGGATCCGAACCGGGGCTGCTGGCATCCCAAAACCAGCGCTTAACCAATGCGCCACTTGGCCGGCCCCTAAAAATCATTCTTTAGTCTATTTAATAAAGCCTACTGCTAACATCCATTTTCTGGATGTACTGCAGTTTACATATCTAATCACCTACTAAAGGACCTATTGTTTCCATGCTTTGACAATTATGAATAAAGCTGCTATAAACACCTATGTGCAGGTTTTTGTGTGCACATAGGTTGTTGTTTTTTGGGGTTTTTTTTCGTGAGGGCAGTGTTACTGGCCCTCACATATGGGACTGAACTGGGGCCGCTGGCTTCTCAAGCCAGCACTTAACCCTTAACCACTGCGCCACTTGGCCGGCCCAGCACATTGGTTTTTAATGTCTTTGGTGAAGTACCAAGGAACACAGTCACTGGATCATGCTGTAAGAGTATGTTTAGTATTTTTTTTTTTTTGAGGGCAGTGTCACTGGCCCTCATATGTGGGACCCAAACTGGGGCCACTGGCTTCCCAAGCCAGCACTTAACCACCGTGCCACTTGGCCGGCCCGAGTATGTTTAGTTTTATAAGAAACCACCAAACTGTCGTCCAAAGTTGCTGTACCATTTTGTATTCCCACCAGTAATGAATGAATGAGATTCCTATTGCTCAGCATCCTCATCAGCATTTGTTGTTGTGAGTGTTCTGGATTTACTCCATTCTAATAGGTGTGTAGTGGTACCTCATTGTTATCTTAGTTTGAATAGCCCTGATGACACATGATGTAGAGCATCTTTTTAATGTGTATTTGCTGTAAGTTTATCTTCTTTGGTAAGGTGTGTGTTTGGATCTCTTCCCCATTTTTTAATTGGGTTGCTTGTTTTCTTACTGCTGAGTTTTAAGAGTGTTTTCTATATTTTGGATAACAATCCTTTATTGGGTGTGTCTTTTGCAAATATTTTCTCCCAGCCTATGGCAGAATGGGTCTTCTCATTCTCTCTACATTGTGTTTCAGAGAACAGAAGGTTTTAATCTTTTTTTTTAAATTCTTTTATTGTGAAACAAACATTTTTAAAAAAAATTAGTTTCAGGTGTACAATAAATATACAGTATAATAGTTATACTTTTTACCCCTCAAAGTGACAACCCCCCCAGTTCTCCCCCCAACTCATACCCCCCCATATCATACATATCTATTACAATTCCCTTGACTCCCTTCCACACTATACTTCATATATATATATATATATATATATATATATATATATATATATATATTCAATTACAGTTGGCATACAATATTATACAACTTCAACTTCAGGTATACAGTGAACTGATCAAGCCTCTACTCCATCGATGAAGTGGTCTCCCTAACAAGACATGTGACCATCTGTAACCCCACAAAATATTTACAACATTATTATGTTCCCCAAACTGTCTTTCATATCCCCATGGCAATATTGTAGTTATCTATTTATGGTGTTTAATCCCTTCCCCTTCTCCCTCATCCCCAAACCCCTCCCAGCTAGCAAACAACAGTTTTGCCTCTATATCTATGAGACTGTTTCTGTTTACTTTGCTCATTCAGTTTTTCAGATTCCACATATAAAGTGAGGTCATATGGTATTTGTCTTTCTTTGTCTGACTTATTTCATTTAACATAATAGTCTCTAGATCCATCCATATTGTTGCAAATGGTATGATTTCATTCTTCTTTATAGTGGAGTAATACTCCATTGTATACATGTACCACATTTTCTTTTTTTTTAAAGATTTTATTGTGGATTTGGGGGAGGGGAACAGCGTTGGGGAATCGGGGAAGGGGAACAGACAAGTTGCTGTCTTTTTGTTCTTCAGTCTAGTTGTAGAGGACGTTGCTAAACTGGCCCATGTTGGTATCATCATTGCTCTCTTCCCGGATGAGGCAGATCAGTCACTGGCCTCTGGATGGTCGCTCACGCTGGCTGCCGGCCACTCACTGTAGCCTATGGCAGCCCACTGCAGCAGGGGCTGCAGCCTACACCGTCGCCGGGGCTCGCACAGCCCAGCACCAGGTGGAGCTGTTGTTAGCTATAGAGGGCAGTGTCACTGGCCCTCGTATGTGGGATCCGAACCAGGGCCACTGGCATTCCAAAACCAGCTCTTAACCCGTGCGCTACTCGGCTGGCCCAGTGTACCACATTTTCATAATCCAGTCATCTACTGATGGGCATTTTGTTTGTTTCCAAGTCTTGGCTATTGTAAATAGAACTGTAATAAACATAGGGGTGCATATATTTTTTTGGATTAGCGTCTTGGATTCTTTTGGGTAGATACCCAAGAGTAGAATTGCTGAGTCATACGGTAGTTCCATTTCCAGTTTTTTGAGATACCCCCATGCTGATTTCCATAATGGCTGTACCAATCTGCAGT
Source organism: Aselliscus stoliczkanus (assembly GCA_033961575.1). Taxonomy (NCBI): domain Eukaryota; kingdom Metazoa; phylum Chordata; class Mammalia; order Chiroptera; family Hipposideridae; genus Aselliscus; species Aselliscus stoliczkanus. Next base: position 177,696,881 of record CM066728.1, read on the forward strand.
CCAACCAACAGTGCACAAGGGTTCCCTTTTCTCCACAACCTCACCAGCACTTGTTTGTTGATTTATTGATGATAGCCATTCTGATTGGAGTGAGGTAGTATCTCATTGTGGCTTTTATTTGCATTTTTCTAATGATGAGTGAGGTTCAACATTTTTTCATATGCCTGTTGGCCATCTCTATGTCCTCTTTAGAGAAATGCCTCTTCATATCCTCTGCCCATTTTTTAATTGGGTTGTTTGTTTTTTGGTGTTGAGTTTCATAAATGTTTGTATAAATTTTAGATATTAACCCCTTATCAGGTATATCATTGGCAAATATCTTCTCCCATTCAGTAGGCTGCCTTCTTGTTTTATTGATGATTTCCTTTGCTGTGAAAAAACTTTTAAGTTTAATGTAATCCCATATGTTCATTTTTTCTTTTATTTCCCTTGCCCGAGGGGATATATCAGTAAAAATATTACTGAGAGTAATGTCTGCAAACTTACTCCCTATGTTTTCTTCTAGGAGTTTTATGGTTTCAGGTCTTACATTTAAGTCTTTAATCCATTTTGAGTTTGTTCTCGTATATAGTGTCAGCCCAATTTCCCCAGCACCATTTATTAAATAGACTATCTTTACTCCAATGTAAATTCTTGCTTCCATTGTCATAGATTAAATGACCATATATGGATGGATTTATTCCTGGGCTCTCTATTTTGTTCCATTGGGCTATGTGTCTGTTTTTATGCCAGTACCATACTGCTTTGATTAGTGTAGTAGTACGTTTTGATATCAGGTAGCATGATGCCTCCTACTTTGTTATTTCTCAGGATTGCCATGGCTATTCGGGGTCTTTTGTGGTTCCATATAAATTTTAGGATTCGATGGTCTATTTCTGAGAAAAATGTCCTTGGTAGTTTGATTGGAATTGCTTTGAATCTATATATTACCTTAGGTAGTATTGACATTTTAACTATATTAATTCTTTCTATCCATGAACATGGTATGTATTTCCATTTATTTTTAACTTCTTTGATCTTTCTCTTCAGTGTCTCATAATTTTCTGAGGACAGGTCTTTTACTTCTTTAAATTGATTCCTAGATATTTTATTGTTTTTGAAGCAGTTGTAAAAGGGATTGATTTCCTGATTTCTTCTTCTGATAGTTTATTATTGGTGTATACAAATGCAACTGATTTCTGAATATTAATTTTGTATCCTGCTACCTTACCAAATTCGTTTATCAGTTCTAGCAGTTTTTTGGTGGAGTCTTTGGGATTCTCTCTGTATAGCATCATGTCATCTGCATATAATGACAACTTTACTTCCTCTTTTCCAATTTGGATACCTTTTATTTCATTTTCTTGTCTGATTTCTGTGGCTAGAACTTCCAGAAATATGTTGAATAGAAGTGGTGAAAGTGGGCAGCCTTGTCTTGTTCCTTGTACTTAAGGGGAAAGCTTTTAGCCTTTCCCCATTGAGTACAATATTTGCTATGGGCTTATCATATATGGCCTTTATTATGTTGAGATATGATCCCACTATTCCCACTTTGCTAAGAGATTTTATCATAAATGGCTGCTGGATTTTGTCAAATGCTTTTTCTGCATCTATTGATATGATCATATGATTCTTATTTTTCATTTTGTTAATCTGATGTATTACGTTAATTGTTTTGCGGATATTGAAACAAGCTTGCATCCCAGGAATGAGTCCCACTTGATCATGGTGTATGATCTTTTTAATGTGATGCTGAATTCGGTTTGCTAGTATTTTCTTGAGGATTTTTGCACCTATGTTCATTAGGGATATCAACCTGTACTTTTCCTTTTTTGTATTATCTTTGTCTGACTTTGGAATCAGGGTGATAGTGGCTTCATTGAAAGAGTTTGGGAGCCTTCCCTCCTTCTGTATTTTTTGGAATAGTTTGAGGACAATAGGTATTAATTCTTTTTTGAATGTTTTATAAAATTCACCTGTGAAGTCATCTCGTCCAGGACTTTTGTTTGTTGGAAGCTTGTTGATTACTGATTCAATTCCTTTGGTAGTAATCAGTCTGTTCAGAGTTGCTGTTTCTTTTTGGTTCAGACTTGGTACATTGTATGCTTCTAGAAATTTATCCATTTCTTCCACATTGTCAAATTTGTTGGCATATAGTTACTCGTAGTATTTTCTTAAAATTTTCTGTATTTCTGTGGTATCTGTTGTCACATCTCCTCTTTCAGTTCTGATTTTATTAATTTGGATCTTCTCTCTCTTTTTCTTGGTGAGTCTCTCTATGGGTTTGTCGATTTTGTTTATCTTTTCAAAAAAACCAGCTCTTGGTTTTATTGATCTTATGTAGTGTTATTTTGGTCTCTAGTTCATTTATTTCTGCTATGTTCTTCATTATTTCCTTACTTGTACTCCCGTTGGGCTTGTTTTGCTGTTCTTTTTCCAGTTCCCTTAGGTGTAAAGATAGTCTGTTCATTTGAGATTTTTCTTCCTTCTTTAGGTAGGCCTGTAGTGCTATGAACTTTCCTCTTAGGACTGCTTTCACTGCATCCCAGAGATTTTTGGGTCGTGGTGTTTTGATTTTTGTTTGTCTCGAGGTATCTTTTGATTTCCTCGTTGATCTCATTTTTGACCCACTTGCTATTTAGTAGGATGTTATTCAGGCTCCATGTATTTGTGTGTTTTCCAGGTTTTTTCTTGTAAGTGATCTCTAGTTTCATAGTACTGTGGTCAGAGAAGGCACTTGATATGATTTCAATTTTTTTGAATTTGTTGAGACTTGTTTTCTGGCCTAACATGTGGTCTATCATGGAAAATGTTCCATGTGCACTTGAGAAGAATGTATATTCTGTTGGTTTGGGGTGAAAGCTCTAAAAATATTGATTAAATCCAGCTGGTCTAAAGTGTCATTTAAGGCCACTCTTTCCGTGTTGATTTTTCTGTCTGGAGAATCTGTCAATTAGTGACAGTGGGGTGCTGAAGTCCTCTTCTACGATAGTGTTACTGTTGATCTCTGTTTTTATGTCTGTCAACATCTGTTTTATATACTTAGGAGCTCCTATATTGGTGCATAGATGTTTACTAGGGTTATGTCCTCATGTTTAATTGATCCCTTTATTATTATGTGGTGTCCTTATTTGTCTTTTATTGTAGTCTTCGTTTTAAAGTCTGTTTTGTCCGAAATAAGTATTGCTACTCCAGCTTTTTTCTCATTTCCATTTGTGTGAAATACCTTATTCCATCCCTTTACTTTCCATCTGTGTGTGTCTTTGGTTTAAGTCTCTTGTAGACAGCATATGCATGGGTCCTGTTTTCTTATCCACTCAGCCACTCTGTGTTTTTGATTAGAACTTTTAGCCTATTAACATTTGAAGTGATTACTGATAGGTGCGTATTTATTGTCATTTTGTTATTTGTATTCTTGGTCCTCCTGGGTTAGCTTGTTTTCCCCTTTCTTCTGTTTAAAATGCCCTTTTAACATTTTCTGCAATGCTGGCTTGGTGGTAATGAATTCCTTAAGCTTATTTTTTTCTGAGAATCTCTTTATTTCTCCTTCAATTTTAAGAGATAGCCGTGCTGGGTAGAGCAGTCTTGGTTGTAGGCCTTAATTTTGTGTCACTTTGAATATCTCCTGCCACTCCCTTCTGGCCTGCAGAGCTTCTGTAGACAAGTCAGCTGTTAGTCTTATAGGAGTTCTTTTGTATGTAACCTGCTATCTTTTCTCTTGCTACTTTTAGGATTCTGACTTTGTCTTTAACCCTTGCCATTTTAACTATGATGTGTGTTGGTGTGGGCCTTTTTGGGTTCAGCTTGTTTGGAACTCTCTGCACTTCCTGGGCTTGTATGTCAATTTCCTTCACCAGGGTAGGGAAGTTTTCAGTCATTATTTCTACAAATACATTCTCAATCCCTTGCTTCTTCTCTTCTCCTTCTGGTATTCCTATGATGCATGCATTGTTTTTGCTTCATGTTGTCCCACAGGTCTCTTAAACTATTTTTGTTGATTTTTGTTCTTTTTTATTTTTGTTGTTCCAGCTAGGTGATTTCTGCTATTTTGTCTTCTAAATTGATGTTCCTATCCTCTCCTTCATTTAAACCACTGGTGATTCCTTTGAGTGTGTACTTCCTTTCAGTTATTGTATTCTTTAGTTCTAACTGGTTGTCTTTTATGCTTTCCCTATCCTTCTTTATGTCCTTGCTAAATTCCTTAAACATTCTTATCATCAGTGTTCTAAACTCTGTCTCTGAAAGATTGGATCCCTCTGTTTCATTTAGTTTCATTTCTAGAGGTTTCTTCTGATCTTTTACTTGGGACATTTTCCTTGTTTCTTCATTCTGGCTGTCACTCTGATATATTAGATAGATCAACAGACTTGACATGACCTCCGCTTTAAGTCCTTCATTTAGAGGTTCTGTTCATCTAGTGTTCAGAGGACTTCCGAGGTTGAATGTTGTATAAATTATTTATAATTTTGGTGTGATCCTGGGAGGCAGTTGGCACAGCGTCTGTCTATTCCTCCATCTTACCGGAAGCCTCTTCCGGGTCTCCATGCCGAGCGGGCGCCATGTGGGAAGCCAGGTGCCACCGCGGGGAACTGGGCGTCCTGCGAGGCTAGTGACACTCCCAGGTGACCTCCTCTGCAGGCGCCCACCCCCTGAACTTTCTTGTGCTCAGAAGGATTTAACCTTAATGAAGTCCAGCTTATCAGTTTTATTTTTTTTTATACTTCATGCCTTTGGTGTTGCATCTAAAAAGTGATTTCTATACCTTAGGTCATTTAGAGGGTCTCCTGTGTTATATTTCAGAAGTTTTTAAGTTTTTCATTTTATACTTAGGTCTGTGATTCATTTTGATTTAATTTTTGTGCAGATTGTAAGGTCTGTGTCTAGATTTATTTTTTAGCCTGTATATATTCAGTTCTTCTACCTCCATTGTATTGCCTTTGCTTTTTTGTCAAAGATAAGTTGACTATATTTGTGTGGGTCTATCTCTGGACTCTTCTATTATGCTCCATTGACCTATTTACCTATTTTGTGTGTATGACTACCACACTATATTGATTACTTTCACTCTACAGTAAGTTTTGTAGTCCAGTAGTATAAGTCTTGCAATTTTGTTCTTCACCTTCAATATGGTTGACTAATCTGCGTCTTTTGCCTTTCCATATAAACTTTAGAAGAAGTTTGTCAATTTGTACATCCTGGGACTTTGGGATTTCAATGAATTTATAGATCAAATCTGGAAGAAACATCTTGACAATATTGCGTATCTTTCTGCCCGTGAATATGGAATAGCTCTTCATTTATTTAGTTCTTTAATTTCTTTAATCAGAGATTTTTAGTTTTCTCATGTTTACCTTATACATGTTTTGTTAGATATATATTGAAGTATCTCCTTTTTTAGGGGTGCTAATGTAAATGGTGTTTTGCTTTTAATTTCAAATTCCAGTTGTTCATTGCAAGTATTATGTTGTATCCTCCAACCATGCTATCTATAATCACTTATTTGGTCCAGGAGTTATTTTGATTGTTTGTTTGTTTGTCAATTCTCTTGGATTGTCTACAAAAACAATCACATTATCAGGAAAAAAGAAAGAGAGACAGTTTTATTTCTTCCTTCCCAATCTGCATACCTCCTATTTCCTTTCCTTTTTTTTGTCAACTTAGCTAGGACTTCCAAGTATGTTGAAAAGCCATGGTGAGAAGAGACATCTTGTCTTGTTCATGATTTTAGTGAAAAAGCTTCAAATTTCTTTCCATTAGGTGTGATGTTAGCTGTAGGGTTTTTGTAGATACTCTTTATCAAGTTGAGGATATCCCCCTCTACTTCTAAAGATCTAGAGATTTTATCTTGAATGAGTGTTGGATTTTGTCAAGTACTTTCTGCATCTGTTGATTTTATTGTGTAATTTTTATTTTTTAGCTTGTTGATGTGAAGGACATTAATTTATTTTCAAATGTTTTACTAGTCTTGCATTCCTCGGATAAATCCCACTCAGTCATAATATATAATTATTTTTATACATTGTTGGATTTGATTTTGTAATAATTTTTGTGGAAGTTTTACATCTATGTTCATGGGAGTATTGGTCTATAGTTTCCTGGTGTTATCTGTGTGATTTTGGTATTAGGGTAATTCTGGTGTCATAGAGTAAGTTAGGAATTAACTCATTCTTTGTGTTTGTATCCTCTGAAAGAGATTGTAAGGAAAGAATTGGTATAATTTTAGTTTAGTGAAACTCACCAGTCAATAAAGGACTGCTGCTTTTCAATTTAGAAGGCTATTAATTATTGATTCAATATCTTTAATAGATATAGGTCTATTCAGATTGTCTATTTCTTCTTGTGTGAGTTTTGTACATTACGTGTTTAAGGAATTGGTTTAATACATCTAGGTTATCAAATTTGTGGCATAGAGTTGTTTATAGTATTCTTTTATTATCAATTTAATAGCCAAGGATCTGTAGTTACATCCCCTTTGTCATTTTGGATATTGGTAATTTGTGTCTTCTCTCTTTTATTTTCCTAGTTATCCTGACTAGGGACTGATCAATTTTATTGACCTTTTCAAAGAACAATCTTTTGGTTTCATTGATTTTCTCTATTGATTTCCTATTTTCAATTTCATTGATTTATGTTGTCATTTTTATTCCCTTTTTTTCTGCTTACTTTAGATTTAATTTACTCTTCTCTACTAGAGTCCTAAGGTGGAAACTTAAATAATTTATATTTTATATCTTTTTTTTCTAATACATGCATTGAATGCCATAAATTTCCCTCCAAATGCTGCTTTCACTTCTTCCCACAAATTTTGATAACTTGAGTTTTACTTTTCATTTAGTTCAAAATATTTTTCAAGTTCCTTTGAGATTTCTCTCTTGATCCACATGTTATTTTGAAGTATGTTGTTTAATCTACATATTTTGGGATTTTCTAGTTATCTTTCTGTTATTGATTTCTAGTTTAATTCCATTGTGATCTGAGAGCAGCACACATTATAATATTTCTGTCTTTAAATTTATTAGCATGTGTTTATGACCCAGAATATAGTCTATCTTGGTGCTGTTCCATGTGAACGTGAGAAGAATGTATATTTTTCTATTCTTAGGTAAAGAAGAATGTGTATTTTGCTGTTGTTAGATGAAACAGTCTACAGATATTAGTTATATACAGTTGGTTTTGAACTCCAGTTGAGTTAAACTATGTCTTTGCTACTTTTATGTTTTATGGATCTGTCCATTTCTGATAGAAGCGTGTTGAAGTCTCCAACCATGTTAGTGAAATTGGTTATTTTTCTTTGCAATTCTATTAATTTTTGCCTCCCATCGTTTGATGCTCTGTTGTTAGTTTCATAAACATAAGGATTGTTATGTCTTCTTGGAGAATTGACTCCTTTATCATTATGTAATGCCCTTCCTTATCCCTGATAAATTCCTTTGCTTTGAAGTCTTCTGTCTGTAATTATTATAATTTAGCTACTCTTGTTTTCTTTTGAATACTGTTAGCAAGATATATTTTTCTCCATCCATTTACCTTTAACTATAGGTGTGTTTAAATTTCTTGTGGACAGCATATATTTGGGTCTTTTTTTTGGATCTACTCTGACAACCTGTATCTTTTGTTGGAACATTGAGAACATTTAGGACATTGACATTCAAACTGATTAATGATACAGTTGGCTTAACACCTGTAATATTTTATTCCTGGAGATAGAGCTGCAATCACTAATAGAGAATGTCCCTGCCCTTATGAAATTGGTATTGTTTTAGGAGAGACTAATTGTAAACATGCAAACAAATTAATGAGGTGAATTTAAATTATGAAAATTATTTTGGAGAGAATTAAATGGGGACAGTGGGGTAGAGTTTATTAGGTAGCTGGGTTCCCCTTTAGTTTAGGTCCTGACTCAACCTACAAGGGGACATTTAACAGTAGTATAGCTTGGTACCATTCAAATTATGACAAAGAGGAAATTAGGGTAAGTTTATAAACATACTATTATTTCCATGATTTAAAATAGTTTCTGAGGAATGTAAGCTCTGAATCCAGTAGCACTGTCATTTCTACATTACAATTTCATTTGTATACCTATATACATCTTTCACCAACTTTACACATTATGCTGTTTTGAACAGTTTGTACATAAAAAATAAAGTCATTATCATTGTTAAATGCCTGTCATCATTGAGCATATTAAAAACCAAGAAATAAGAAATCAAAGTTTTAATAAAGTGTTTTGTTTAATTTTGGAAGGATGGTAGCCCTTACAAATGTATAAGAAAATGATGAACAACCGGTAAAAAAATGTACAAAGGTAATGAATATACAGTTTTTAAAAGAATAATTAGACATAGCCTGTTTTTATAAATTCCATAAAAAGTAATTCAACATGATTATACTTAAATAATTGCAAACCAAATTAGCAAGGAAATATTGTTAAGTTGGGAGAGTAAAAAGCATAATAATGCCCAGCATTGGTGAGTTTGTGTAAACAAGTACTCATTCTGTCAGTGGAACAAAGGTTGAGACAACTTTTAAGGACATGATTTAGGAAAATTGATTACAATTTTAACTACCTATATATTTTGACCTAGGAGTTTTATATTTAGACTGTATTATTATCTAAATAAAATAATCCAGTTGTCTCACAGGGATCTATAATGATCATTCACATAGTTTTGCCTATCATAATAATTTGGAAGGGAATGTTCAGCAGTACTTAGTTTATTATAGTAATTATAATAATTATAATAATTATGATGTTTATTATAATAATTATAATAATTATGGATTGTGAAAATATGTAAATATATATATTTCTGGAATACATGGAAACATGTTTATAATGAATTCCATAATACTGGCTATATTTAGATTTCTTGCATAAAAAATACCTGTATTGTATAGTTATAAATATATGTTTACTTTTTGATGCATTGCTGAATTTTCAGAAAATAGAAGAAATCTCCAGGGATGTACCACTCACACTGCACCCAACAAAGAACAAATTATAAGCTTGGAACAATAATCAGTAAGCAGGCAGGAGATACAGAGATACCCAGGTTGTAGGTGCTACTGCAGTGTCATAGTCTGTGATTTGGATAACATGCTTTCTTGAAAGCAGGACTGGGGAGATGAACCAGAGTCAGCATCAATCCAGGGCTGCCTCGGCTCCTGGCAGCAAGCATATATATCTACCCTGGAGGAGAGTGTCTTCAATTTAAGCCTACAAAATCCCATACCAATATGAATTTACATTAAAGATCATCATGTACACACAGAGGTGAGCCACCATGTGTGAGAGTTAACAGACACAGGAATTTTAAAAAAATGTATAACCCCCAATAACTTCAGATGCTGAAACTGATAGTAATTAGCAGTAAATGCAGTGTTAAAAGAAATAAATTACATAATCACAAAAAATGAGCAAACAATAAGAGACTATCAGGAATGATGAGATTTAGAAGTGAAGATAAAATTTTGAAGGAAGAATTTATTAGACTAGTTAATGGCAAACTAGACATGGCTGAAGAGAGAATTCTTGAACCAAAAATAATCTGAATTATCATAAAGTCATCACCGAAAGATATGGAAATAACAAATATGAAATATAAAATAAGAGAAATAAAAAAGACAAAATGTGTAAGTTCTAAACCAGTAGTTAAAATGAAATGGAATTTTTTTAAATGAACACAAAAAGTAAACCAATTGAAAATCTAAAAGTAATCAATATTTCTATCCTCACCCAAGGTGATAGTCCTTCTATATCTTATCTTACCTTTTTTTTTTTTGAGATAGCTAGGCTCTAATATTTTAGTCCCACATTATTTTTTCTTGAAAATATCTATATATGAAAAATATATATTACCATATTACTCCCATTCTATTTTTGTTGAATGTGTGTGAATCTATATATATGTGCTATTTAGGATTTTAGAACCTGCTTTTTTTTTCTTTTTGGAAGATTTAAGTTTCTTCTTTTATATTTTTCATCATTTTAAACATTCTTTACATTTTTTTCTAATTACGTGTTCTTGAGATTCTAGTCTTCCTTTTTGTTATTTCTACCTACTCTCAGCCAGCAGAGGATGTTTCTACTTGTGTTTTATAATTTTGATTCTCAGCTCAGCTTTATTAGGGTATGTGTGTTCTATGGTAGTTCATTGCAGCCTGTGTTTTGGGAACATTCACTCCAACTGCTTCTATTTGATTTTGCCATCCATTAGTGATCTGTACTTATGCTGATTCTCAGGATTAAGGGTTCCTGGTCCACACTGACAGATTCATATTTGAAGCCCAAATTAGGTACAGTTACAGACATACACACCTTCAGCAGAGGGAATGAATAATTTTTTACTCTACCCTGATCCTAATCAGAGACCAACGATTTCCTTATTACTTTTCTGTCATAGCAGGCATCTTTTTGTCTGTCTTTTAATTGAGATTACATCACTTCAAAGGACCTTCCATCCCTGCATCTTTGGGACCATAGTCAAAGTCTCAGCTCCTGCTCCCACAGACCCTGAGTCTACTGGTCCTGGTAACTCCCCCTCTGTGGGTGCTGCCACAGCTGTAGTCACACTCACAGCTCCTCAGTCACCCTGTTACTCTAGCACTTAAAATAAGATTTACATTTTTCCTATAATTTTTGTGTGTTGTGAAAGGTTTTTAGCTTATGTAGTCTATCAGATGACCAGCCTTTCAGTCTTTGTATGTTGTTTTGTTTTTCCAAAATCTTTTTTTATTTTTTGTTAAACGTTTTTATTAATAAGGGGGAATTCCTTTTAATTAAAGTTTATTGGGGTGACAATTGTTAGCAAAGTTACATAGACTTAAGGTGTATAATTCTGTAATACATCATCTATATATCACACTGTATGCTCACCACCCAGAGTCAGTTCTCTTTCCATCACCATGTATTTGATCCCCTTTACCCTCTTCTACCACCCGCTGGTAACCACTAAACTATTGTCTGTGTCTATGAGTTCTGTTTCTTCATCTGTTTTTCTTGTTCTTTTGTTATTTTCAGTTTTATATACCACATATCAGTGAAATCATATGGTTCTCTACTTTTTTGTCTGACTTATTTCACTTATCATTATAATCTCAATGTTTTCCCAAATCTTTAACTGTATTACCTGTAAAGTGTGGTATCCAGCATTGAACAAAATATTAAAAATGCGCTGAGTGAAGAATGCAGTGAGTTATGTTTAAATAGTGTGAACATTTGTAAAATGATTTTATTTTTTCTTGTTTAATCTTCATTAACAAACCTGTGACATAGTTCTCATTTTTAAAATAATTGAATTGAGATCCAAATAGGTTGCTTCTGTTGTCCATGTTTGCTTCACTAGTACCTGATAGATCCATTGTTGAAATTGTGTTTTTCTGACTCTTAACTGTTGTGCTGTCTTCACTATGATATGCACTTCCAGATAATACATTCTCTAAAACACACAATCATATGAAGAAAGGAGAGTTATTTTAGTGTTCTAGAATCAAAAAAAGTGTGTAGGTGAAATGAATTAAAAACTGTAATTGTTGTGTTCTTCATTGTTATTTACTTTTTAAAAATATATTTATTTTACTCTTGCCTTTTTTATAAAAGATTTGAGGCAGTGAAGGTTTAGTATCATAGATTATTTGAAAATAGAGAACTGCTCTGTAAATATCCTCAGATGTTAGATACTCGGTTCCGTATTTTTATATTCCAGATCTGTTCAATGAAAAAAATAAACTACCACTTTGCAGTAATAATTAAAAATAAGTCTGCTTAAAACTTAATATATGAACCAAATGTGGAATTAAGCAATAAAAATATACAAAAGAGGAGCCATATTGGCAACACCTTATTTATCTGCTTTTAAATATTTTTAAACAATACTAATATATAAGGCTTTTAACTTAAAATGGAAGTTCCCCATTATAGACTCAAACATTGTTAACAGCAGGTCACTATAGAAGACTTTTTTTTTTTTTTTTTGGTTCTCTATCATCACAAACGGACCATGTTCCAAACAAATCAGAACAAAATTAATTTCCCTGAACCATATCTTCTTCTAAAGTATTTCCTCTGAATCATATTTGACTCCTCTTTATTTTTTTACCCTTATATCAAATCTACAAACAAATCTTATTGGGTTTTTTTTCCTTTTTAATTTCCATTTCTAATGTTACCAGGTACGTATCTCCTTTTCTTCAAGTACTGTAGTATTCTCCTACCTGGCATCTCTAGTTTCTTCCTCATTTCTTCTCATGTACTATTGCCAGAACAAGTTGCTAGAATGTGGATTCCATCATGTACTTCAGAAACCTACAGTTGTTTCCCATGTACGACCATATCCAGGCCAAACTACTCAGCACATCTTTCAAGATTTTTATATGATCTGCTCAACTAATCTATCGTTATAGTCCTCTGTTTCCCCACATAGAATTCTCATATCAATGTAAAGTACCCCTTCCTCCATAAAACTGTAATCCAGGCTATGCTGGTGCATTCGTACTTTCAAATCTCATTATGTGTACTTAATAATAAAAGAAATAATATTGGCAGGTGTTTTTGTGTACTTATATGCTAGGTACTCCTGTAAATTCTTTACATGTATTAACTCATTAACCCAAATAATGATACAATGAGATAAATATTATATCTGGATCCTCTTATACAATGAAGAAACTGATGCAGAGACAATAGCATGCCCAAGGTCATAGAACTCATAAGTGGCAGAACTGGGGTTAAAGTCCAGTCAGTATGATTCCAGAACTTGTGCTCTTAAGCACATTGCTTTACTACCTTTCACAAAACAACATCAGCTAGCATTTACTCAATGACGGGTAGGCTTACTTTCTAGGCATTTTATTAATTTTTCTATGGGCACTTTATATCAACCTTATAAGGAAGATATTATTTTCACGTTATATCTGATGCAATTAAGGCTTAAAGAATTGAAGTAAATTGCCCAATATCAGGCCAAGTTGGTAGCTCCAGGATTATAATCCGCATCTATCTCTTGATCCTAACTCCATAATCTTTCCACTTTTCTAAGTTAACTTTTTATACAATTTTGCATTCAGTAATTTTAAAGTTTAACATTTGTTCTGTTGCATCCAGTAGCTAATTACCTCCTCAAGGGTGAAAACCGTATATTATACTTCTTTGATAACTTTCATCGAGTCTTTCATAATTGAGGGCATAGTACATTCTCAATAAAAGAAAGGTTGACTTACTTGTTTTTACCATGACACTGATATGATGCATATTTTTTTATCAAGATTAAAAAATTGTTTTCTACTGCAAGAACCTTCCTCTTTTCTTTATATCACTCTAAATCCAGCACATTACTCAAAGCCTGGTACGTGTATCACTTCCTGCATGTAACATTCCCAGAGCCTTTTTGTTTTTCTAAGTTTAGCATAAAATAAAGAAAGAATTCTCTTGTAATACGTTAAGTTTGAGGTAGTGATTTGACATAAATATGAAAGTATCCAACAGGTTTCGTGATTAGAAATTAGAAAATCATTTTGAGAGAAATGGAAGAGCATATACACATGGGTCATGAATGAATCTTCATTCACATTAAGGAAGTGAAGGCATTCATGACTAAAAAGTTGACAAACCAACTAATAGATTAATAATGTCCTGAAGGTGTTGGAAGGTGTAGTTTTGATATAAGTTAGTAATGTAGTGGTATGGTGCTTTCATGAAGAATGGCATATACCAATTGTCACAAATACTATTAAGCTCACATCCTTTCTGGTAACTATAGACACTTGATTTTCTGAACCCTCGATGTTTTCTGAAAGAGGACGATACTTCTTTTATACCTCTCTCCACTCCTCCTCCACACACAAAAGCTGTTTCTCTCTGTATACAGAGGACGCCAAAAAAATGTATACACAGGAAAAGACAGGAAAAAAACTGTATTAAAATTGTAATAATCAATACATACCAATAACAAAAGATGAATACAAGTCACGTTTGACTTCTGCAATTACAAGAGGTGCAAAGTGGTTACCATCAGTGTCCAGACACTTCTGATTATGGCACACTACTGCTTGAACAACGTAGACCAGTGTCCACTTGTATCGCTGCACATGCCATTTAATTTCTTCACACAGTACCATGTGTCTCAAAGTTACCATGAATGCATGCAATTGTTGGGTGTGTTGGAGGTTCTGTTGCACACTCATGCCTCCATTGTCATTGTACTTCCACAACATTCTCGAATTTCAAATACCACTTCAAAATGGTTTCGCACTTCTCCAGTGACTGACAACCGTGCTTCCGCCATTTTCTTTGACTGTCCTGCCTGTCACGTGGTGATGCTAATATTCATTTGATTAATGCCATCTTTTGAGTGAATGCCATACTACACATTGCTATCATAAGTCAATCCAACTTCAAAAAGTAGTACATAGATAACATCTCTTAAAATGTGTATACATTTTTTTTTGGCGCCACCGATATGTAAGCCCCAGTGTTTTGTGTTCACAGAAGGAGGCATGAAATATTTCCAAAAGTTAGAGAAGTGATGCTTTGCAGAATATGGCCTGGAGAACCAGACTTTCACCTTAGATCATTGCTACCTACTAACTGTTGATCTGTCTTTACCTTTACTTCTTCACTGGAAGTGATTCAAGAACTAAATATAGGAGTGCATATATTTTTTCGAATTAGTGTCTTGGATTTTTCAGGATAAATACCTAGGAGTGGAATTTCTGGGTCAAAAGGTAATTCCATTTCCAGTTTTTTGAGATACCTCCATACTGACTTCCATAGTGGCTGCACCAATCTGCAATCCCACCAACAGTGCAGCAGGGTTCCTTTTTCCCCACAGCCCCACCAGCACTTGTTGTTTATTGATTTATTGATGATGCCCATTCTAACTGGAGTGAGATGGTATCTCATTGTGGTTTTTATTTGCATTTCCCTAATGATGAGTGAGGTTGAAAATTTTTTCATATGCCTGTTGGCCATGTATATGTCCTCTTTACAGAAATGTCTCTTCATAACCTCTGCCCATTTTTTAATTGGGTTGTTTGTGTTTTTGGTGTTGAGTTGCATGTTCATTGCAGCACTATTTACAATAGCCAAGACTTGGAAACCATCAAAATGCCCAGCGGTAGATGACTGGATTAAGAAACTGTGGTACATTTACACAATGGAGTATTACGCAGCTATAAAGACGAAAGAAATCGTACCATTTGCAACGATATGGATGGACCTAGCGAACATTATGCTAATTGAAACAAGTCAGTCAGAGAAAGACAAATGCCATATGATCTCACTTATATGTGGAATCTAAAGAACTGAATAAACGAGCAGTGTAAACAGAAATAGTCTTAGAGACACAACGGAAAAACGGATGAGGGCTAGATGGGACAGGGGTGGCCATGAGGGAGAAGGGGAAGGGACGAGGCAACACAAACTTATAACTACAATACAACCGCAGAGGCAGAAGAGACAGATTAGGGAATATAATCAATAATGTTGTAATATTTTTTTAGGGGGTCAGATGGACTCATGTCTTGTTAGGGAGACAATTTCATGGACCGTGTCATGGCCTGACCACTGCACTGTACATCTGAAGCTACTGCTGAATAATATTAGATGTTGACTATAATTTAACACATACATAGTCATGGGATGTGGAGTATAGTGTGGGGATGGAGTCAATGGAATTTAATAGATATGTATGATATCGGGGGTTGGGGGGCAGGAGAGAGAGGAGAGGATAGTCACTTTATAAGGGATGAAAAAGATAACTATTGCATTATTTTGTACATCTGTAACTAATAATAAAAAAAGAACTAAATATAATCTTTATACATACATGTCATAAATATACAATGCTGTTTATTTTGTGATTAAACATCAGTATCTTCTCTGATATCTTGATGCATTCTTGATTCCCCTGCCCTGAGTCAGATGTCGCTAAATTCTGCAACAGCACATTTTGTTCTCAGAAACTTTTCTGGGCAACAGCAATCTTAAACAAAGCAGGTTCATTGTTAAGTTTTGAGTTTTTAATTTTGCAACATCTCCTGTCAAATTACATTAACCAGTTTATCTTAAATTTGTTTACTCAATCCTCAAAAAAAGGACTTTTGCCAAGTGTCAGAACCTAGAATTAAAAACAATAGAGCATAACCATTCAACAAATGCCTTGGGTTCTTATGATAATCTAGCATATAAATATTAAGCATACTAACTACTAAATCTAGAGTCTTTTTAGCAAACCCTATAATTCTAAAAGGGACAGATTATATGCATCTCCATTAAAACATTTTCATCTATGTAGATTTATATGATTGCTGTTGTAGCCTAAATTTACATTTGTTTTTGGTTTATCTTTGTTTACATAACTCTTATTCAAAAGATTGAAGGTGTTAAATTGTACTGGACCCATTTTTTTTTTTCCTGTCAGACAATGTTGAATTTTAAATAGCCTCCTTTCCATTTTTGTGATCTGTGTTCACACCTCTAGTAATAACAAAGTAGAAAACTACTCTCTTATTGTGCTTCGTTGCTAATCTCCAGAGTTTTATTTTACCCCAATAGCTTGTGTAGTACACATTCCTGTAGGGTATTCAGTTTATATATGTCAGATTCTCTAGGGCCATGGCTTTTGCCAGATGAAGCACTTTTGATTTTTGAGGCTGATGAAACACAGTGCTATTATTGATCTGTGCATGACATAGCCTGTCTCTCTCCTAGCAGAGTGTAGCAACATTTATCCAGGAATTTGTGAAATGTCACTCGGATCATGTTCGCAAGGTAAACTGTGCAAAAACCAGGATCTGAGCCGAGAATCCATGTGGAATTGGACGTGACTGTCTTATTCCTCTGTCCTATCTACTAGATGAACCAAGTGATATTTGTTAACAGAATGTCTGTGTTTTATATTAGACTTTGTAAGGAACTATTATGATCACTTAGAATACTATATACTGTAAAATCATACTTATACTGTTTTCAGATTCACTTGTGATCTTACCATGGAAAATGTTAAGCAAATGTGATCTGAATAACAGTCAGAAATTTATTTTCTGTTTCTAATGAACAGTGTTGCAATGTATTGCAGTCTTATAATGTATTGCAGTCTTATATTCCTAGTAGTGTTTTCATTCTTTTTGTCAATATGATTTCAGGTAAGTATGTCTCATTAGAATATCAACAGCCCTAGAAGTAACAAACTATAACATTTTTCTCACTGTAGGATTATTATATGTAACTATTCATATCTTTTAGAGTTTGGTTTGCATGCGGATAGATATATGTATTTATGTTTGCTATAACTCAATTACTTTCGTGCTCCTAACACATGTAAGGCACTGTAATAATGGGATATCCAGCAAAAAATTAAACAAGGTCCTTGTGCTATATAAAATACTAATAGGGGAGTTGGACATGAGTATCATAATACAAGGAAATTGTGATATATATAGCATAGGGTGTGTGTGTGTTTGTGTGTGTGTGTGTGTGTGTGTGTGTGAGAGAGAGAGAGAGAGAGAGAGAGAGAGAGAGAGAGAGAGAGAGAGAGAGAGAGAGAGAAATATACCATGGACATGTACTGGGTGGAAAGAGACAGTCATTTATCACTGTCATTATTTAGTAATGCTTTTGAAGGTGGCATTTGGCGTTAGACTTAAAATTTAGTTTGATTTTGAAAGTTGTGTGTATGTGGAACAAAGCCATTAGAAGATGGGAATCTTCAAAAGGCATCAAGGTGCATGCTTGTTCAGAATAGTGAGTAATCTGGTGTGGTTGTCGTTCTCAAACCTAGCTACATGCTACCTCACTTGTGTTGCATTTAAAAATACCTATGCCTAGGCTGTATCCTAGATCAATTAAATTCATGTCTGGGGGTGGTCCTTGCATTTTGGTAGTTTTTAAAAGCCGAGGTGGTTCTGGTATACAATGAGGACTGAGACTCAAGTTTGAGAGAACAGAGATTAAATGTAAACAACTAGATAAGACATTGTTTAAATATCAAGTCAAAAGATACGTATCTAGACAATGCTAATAGAAGTAGAAAGAGTTAGAAAAAAATATATTTTGCAGTGATATTACACAGTTTGATGACCAGTCAGTCATACATGGGAAGGTTAAAAAAAATGAAGTAATTAAGATACCTGCCAGGATCATAATTAGTGATTAGAAAGATGATTATAGAATGTATTTGTGAAAATATAACATACTAAATAGTTATATGGGGGTAAACTTCATATGATAGCTCACCAAAAAAGCTGAATAAAATATAGCAAATATAAAATAAATAAATACCAGAACTTGCAAAAAAAAAACATAAATCCCTAGGGGCTAAAATAAACAACAGTTATCATTGTAAACAAGTGGTGATTTGTCACTGATATGAAGATATCAAATGGACAGTGGATATGTGAGTGTAAAATTTAGAGAAATTCAGATGTGAAAAAGGAATATCTTAAAAGCGCTGTATGTTCTTTGGAAATACATGTATTTAAAGTATAAAGAAATGTAAGGGAATGATAATCAAAGATATTCAGGATGGTGACTGTTTCTGGAGTCAGAAGAGAAAGGTTCATGGCCTTCAGATATATTGCTAATACATTATCTTTGCTAAGTGGTTGTTATATGGGCATTCATTATACTTCTTTTTGTATATCTATTTATTGCATGTTGGAAATATTTCATAAAAATGAAGAAACAAGGGCCGGCCGAGTGGCTCAGTTGGTTAAGAGCTCACTCAAGAGTGGGAGCTGAGGGCCGGCTGAGTGGTATGGTGGTTAAGCGCTGGCTTTGAAAGCCAGCGGCCCCAGTTTGGGTCCCACATATGAGAGCCAGTGACACTGCCCTCAAAAAAAAAAAAAAAAAAAAAGAGTGCTAGCTGAGCTCTGAGCAACAGTGGTTCGATGCCAGCCCGAGCTGAGTTGCTGTTGAGCTGACAACAGGTGGCAGGATGGCTCAGCTAAAAAAAAAAAAAAAAAAAAAAAAAAATGAAGAAACTATTGATGTCATTATCCCAGAGAAGTGTTCCACTTCTTTGCACCAAGACTAGTATGGGGGAGTATCTGATATACGGGCAGGGGAGGAGCCAGAGAAGGAGAGACGAGGAGAGTGCTTTAGTACAGGAACAGGGAGGGAAAGTTTTTAACAAGAAAAAGAGAATGGTTGGTCAACAATGTCAGAGGCCATAGAGGAATCGAAAATAGGTCAACTGAGAAAAGGTTGTTGGACTTTTTTTAGAAGGCTTTATTAGAAGAACTCTTTTATAATAGCAAATAAGAGAAACTAAATTCAAACTAATATAAGAGAAAAACTCACAAAATCAAAGAATGAATTGAAGAGAATAGACTTGGGGGAAGTAGTGATAACTGGAACCAGACACTCAAACATCTGTCATGTTTCTCTTTATCTCACATCTCTTCCTCTCGGACTAGCTTTCTCCATGGTCATGGATACTGACCATGTAGTAACATCCTTATAGCTTAGACCCCAGGGAAGAAAGGGATTTTTCTTTCTCATCTTTCAGTCTTCCCTTGATTTACATGGTTTATAAATTTCTGGGACCACAGGGGAAAATGCTTCGTTTATATGTAATTTTTGGTTAGGATTTAGGTTCATTTTATTATATGTGTATTTTTCATCTACGTGAATAATAGGCAGGAAATTTGGAAGTCATGCAGGATACAGTGCAGTTTCTGTTGAGTACGACTGATCTACACATGGTGGTTCATCTTTGCGGTACCTCTAGTGTTCCTGGCTCTCACCCGTTTCAGTGTAAATCATTGTGGTACTCAAAAGTGTCCCCATTAATTTCCAAAATACATATCTGGTAGTGTGTACTCTTTGAGAATCACTGATATAGGAGAAAAGCAGAGAAACCAGCTCCATTAATAACAATAAAAAGAACTCCAGACTACCTTCTTTCTGAAGACCTATATGAATCATAATACTCCACACAGCATAACTGACTAAGATAATTTACTGAATGACAGCTCTATTAGGTCAAACCTTTCTACTGGAAAGAATAATGATAAACAGAGGATAATTCTAAATAGAAAATGAAGGGAAGGATGATGGAAGAAGTTCCCATGTGAAATTTTTGTTTTGGAAAAAAAAAGCTTTTCAAGAAACCTATGAGAAATATCTTGAGTAATATAACCTTAGTCCAAGCTTTGTAAATCTCAAAAGAAATTTCTACACTATGCCATGAAAGGTAATTTTTTTTAGTAGTTTTCACATACATTAATTTTTAATGACAGCAATTCCATTTTAAGTGATATCAGTAACTATTCATTTTATCAGATCCAAAGTTTGTAAAAACCATTGTTTTTAAAGGAAATGTCTATTTCTTTACTCTCTTGAACCTTATGAAACTTGCACAGGGAACAGAAACAAACATTAGTAAGTTGGTTCCCTTGAGGATTTTAGTAGGGTATGATAATAAATTTAATAAACATCACATGAAGATTTAGTAGTGCTGCTGTTAAATTTGTAATGAGTTGTATGATTTTATGAAATTCCCCAACTGGCTTTTATCCGAGTAATTTGTTTACAGACGTTACATGTAGTAACCTGAGGAAAGACATAAAGTTAACTATTGACCTTAGTAAAATATTTCAATTTCTAAGTATTAAGATGCTGTTTATATTTAGTACATGTACTTAGAAATATGTATCATTTTATTAGTTTGAATATATAAATTTGGAACTAGAAATGAATATCTTTAGCTTTTGGGTTTATTCCTCAAAAAGTTGGTAATACTTTATATTAGCATGATAATGTATTATTCCTATAAATTGATTCCAATATAATTTAAATAAATTTAGTGTTCATAGACATCCTTTTTAGAAGCTTATTAATTGAAAATGATCTATCTTATTAAAATATGAATTACAGAAATATCATAATCTATTATAAATTTTTAGAAGGCAAAAATTATTTTAAGGACCATCAATGCCTTTCTTTTGAAGCCTATATAAGATTAAGTATTATGAGCAATTTTTAATTGTCTAGACTCTCACTTCCAGTTAGTAACAATACTATATGTGAAATAATTTCCTGAGACCAGTACACAAAGACCTTTCTGTGCAATAAATATAGTACACTAAGAAGTAATATCAGTCCACTGGGATGGAAAAACAATCAGATAAAACTTTTGAAATCTGTTGCTTAGGAAAACCAAGTTTAATTAGGTGAGGATGAGGTAGTCTCCATGAGACTTCTGCAGGTATTAGAGTTAGATAGCCCTTTTTCCAGAGAACTCAATCATTATCTATAACTTCAACTGACATTTTATGGCTGTTCTTTACTCAGTTACAGATGTAGTATTAATATCACCCTGAAACACCAACTATTATTTTTGATGATTTTGGGATGTTTATTTATCTTTTTCTTTTTTTCTCTATTGTTTGAGTAGTTTAATTAGGGTGGATTCTTTTCCTCCTGTCCCCCAAAAACTTAAGTGACTGAAAAAAATATTAGCAAAATGGACAGAGGAAGAATACAATTAAAGAAGATATGTGTACAAAATACATGTGAGTAATAGATATTTCTATGTTGAGTTGAATTTAAGCTATGTAAAGCAGGTGAAGGAGAGTGAAAAAGGGGTTTGGAAAGATATTGCTCACTTTCTGCTTTGGAATATCATATGACACTGCCATCCTCTCTCATTCCTATTGGAGAAGGGAATCAGAATGGGAATGTGTTGTAACTTTTTCAGATCATTAGTAAGAATGTCTTGTGTAGATGAAATGACTAAGAGGGCTGAAACTGAACTGATAATATTATCATATGAGCACTGAGAAATTTTTATGGTACTGATGATGATGAATTATTCTGGATATACTTTGGATTCCAAGTATCTGTTTCTGTATTTAATATTTGGTAAGTTTCAAGGGAGCTTTTATTTTCATAAATAAAATAGATGATTGGAAATAACAACGAACCTACGGTTGAGCTCTTCTTGCTATGAGTAGATCAAATATTGTTCTTCCATGAATACCTAAAAGTCAGTTATATTAGTTAATTTTCCAAACTTCACATATAACACAGTTTTGCTAATTCTTTTTTTTTTATTTTTATTTTTTAAAGAAATTTTGTTGGGAAACAGTATATTTCTCCAGGACCCATCAGCTCCAGGTCAAGCAGTTGTTTCAATCTAGTTGTGGAGGGCGCAGCTCCTTGGCCCATGTGGGAATTGAACAGGCAACCTTGGTGTTATGAGCCTGCTCTCTAACCACCTGAGCTAACCAGCTGCCCCATTTTTGCTAATTCTTTTTCCATAATTGTGAGGACAGAAGTTTAAGTGATGTGGCTTAATTTAGTCCAGTTAAGTATTCATTAGTTTATTGAAACTATTTTGAAACACGCTATATTGCTAATATCACATAGATTAATATTTACTATAAATGCCTATAATGTCAAAACCATTAAAACAAATTAAAAGATATATGTTAAATAGTTTCAGTATTTGGGGCTGTGTTGACGATTTAAAGTATTAGTAAACTCTTTTGCACGATTTGACATTTGAAATAATAGTGTTGATTTTCATTTTGAGAAATCATATTCAAACATATTTACAAAATAATTATTTAATTAGGCATTACCTAGAAGTTACATTACAAAGAGTAAGGACATTGAATTAATTTTACTCCTTATAAATGTTACTGAGAGTAGCATATTTCTTATTCATATGCACATATCCATATTTCTTTGATAGAACCTAATTTGAACACATCAAGACAGATTGGTATTTTCGGAACATAAAAAACTGCTTTGTTAATTGCAAACCATATTTAATATGACCTGATAACAAAGTAGTACCTTAAGTGTCATGCTTTGTCTTTAATATGCACCCTGGAGCTGGGCTCATCTGTAATCGACAACTGCGCTTCATGAATAGTTTTTTTCTTGATCGGCAATTAGCAGTAATTAGGAAGATTCACCTCAATAAGATGTCAACATGAGATTGTTTTAAAAAAGTTGAATGTCAGTGACTTAAAAAGAAAGTTCTTCTGACACATAGGTATGGCATGTGAAACTTGAAATGTTAATTTAACTTTTCTGCTTATTATTCATGCACAATATTATTTTGTCATTCAGACACTATACTGACAGAGTGTAAAGGGTGTTAAAATAGTGCTGCTAGAATAAAAAGAGGATTAATCTACCATTGGCCAATTAGCCAAAGGGTACTTAATGGTCTCTAAAGGCTACTGAAGTCTAACTACTAGCAAAAGCATTGGTAAAAAGTCCTCTATCTTACCTTCATTTGCTTGACATTTTGTGAAACATACTGTAGGCTTTTAATAACTGCATTTGTCAGAAAATGGCTTATAAATGAGTGATGTAGTAACTCAGTGTAGTTTTCATAAGATATTTTGTTAACATAAATAATTTTATCTCTGCCTAAGATCTTTGTTCCTTTTCTTTTTTTTGGTTGGTGGTTTTTAATTTTTAATTCTTTCTCTTGAAGATCTCAAGTATGATAACAAAGGAAAACTCATGCTTTAAATTTAAAACACGTGTTACTAACTTGAAAGAGTTATTAATCTGAACCATTTATCTTTGTAGATAAGTACTTGTATGGAAAATATTCTGCTAGTGATCTAGAAACCCATGTAATTTTCATTGTAACTCATATGATATTTTAATTAAATGTGCTTTTAGTTTTATACATGTACAACATACAGAATTTTATTTCTTTTAGTTTTAGTCCTTGTAAAAGGATAATATTCCCAATGAAAGAATATTGATTCTATTCACAGGAGGGAGAAATATCATTAAGACATTTAGGAGGTTCTTGCCTATAGAATTTACATAGATATTGTTCAACTAGAATTTTCTCTATAGTCTTTTTTGCTTTAATTGTGGTAACAAAATTATGATGTTATCATTTTTAAAAATCACAATTATAAGATTTAAAAATTGCTGCCTCTATGTGTAAACCAGAATAATCTGATTGTGAGATATACATGAATTTATTTATGTATTCAACATGCAATAACCTCACTCAATATTGTCAGCCGTATGCAGAATTCAAGATTAAAGATTTGGGGGAAGTAATTGGAAACAGACTGTTCCCACTTAATAATTGCTTTTCCCTACTTTGACTGTCAAAGTCTTTGATTTTCAAAAAGAGATAGAAAAATAACAGACGCCATTATTGTTATAGATGGGAACTAACCCTCACTTTTTACTCTGGTTACTGATTGACCTTTTCTAACATTTGACCTCTAACCTTTGCCCCTGCATGGACTGGAAAGCATCCTTCTGCCACCAACGATTTCCTCCACAGACTTCCCAGAAACCTTCCTTCTGTGACCCTGACATTCAACCTCACATTTAGCTGGATTTTCTAGAATTTCCATGTGTCTACTTTTTCAGATCCCACTATCCCAACTAAAAATGTTTTCCAAGTGTTTTAAGTGGTCCATTACTTTAAATTTCTTATCCAGTGGTGAAAACATATGAGAAAAACTGAATGGTGTCTTTGATGCTATATTGTCATTACTGTTCAGAAAAAAGTGTTAGGTTACAATCAGTCTTTTATTAGAGGTGGAGAGCTATACCACATCCTCCTTGGAGCACTGCTCCTATACTAGTTGAAAACTTAAAAGCATTTTCATTAAATGTGCCAGAACTAGCATCATCTCTGTAGAATAGGCAGATGTTGAATATTTTATACTTTGGAAACATCAAGATCAGAAAGTGTCTAAAAATGTATTGTTTGGGGGATGATTAGGGAAATTACTCATCTAGATTTAATTTTTTTTCTAAGCCCTTTATTTCTTTTCACAGGAGCCTTTTCCTTCCTTTCACTTGGGCTGTAGAATAGTTTCTGTGGGTCCTGTTTTATTTCTTCCTGATAATTTATCTTTGAACATTAAAATGTTGACTGAGGCTCCCAGCTAAAGAAGAGATTCTCCACCTCCATAGAACTGCCCTCGGTTTACTTACCAGTGTCGTGTGATACTTTCTCTAGAGCAAACATTGGAAAGCAGGGTGGTGGTAGATCCAGCTGCAGCCTTTAACGTTCTACCCAGCTTCTAGGAAACCTTTGACAAAACGGGTCAGGAGGGATACAGGGAAAGAAACTGCTGACAGGATTTGAAGGCAGCAGGAGTGCCCTTAACCTGCGTGTTTTATTTCTTCAGAGCACTTACTGCAGTTTATTGTATATATGTCTGGGTTATAGACTAGTAACTACCTAAAGGCAAGCATTATAACTTTTTCATTTATTGTTGAAAACACAGAGTTAGTACAGGTCCTATTATATGGTATACATAAAAAGAATGGGTGATAGATATTGAGTCAGTTTCTCAATTTAGATATTCTTTATCAAAATCATCCAGAAAATGTTAAGTTGGGGCCCAGAATAAAAGAAATGTGTGAATGAACTCCCATGTTAGAGAGCAAGGGCAAGTACATCAGGGAAGCACATTTACCTTGTTCATGGGATTCCACAGTTACTACTGAAGTGCAGCGGAAGGCAACTTCTGCTAGAGGATTTTTGGTTGGCAATTAAACTACAAAATGCAGATCTGGTAGAGGCAATTTATATTTCTAGCATAGAAAGTGGAACAGTTTTTAAAAAGCAATGGAAGAAATAAAATTGACACACAATTATGGATAAGAAAAACAAATTAAACTCAGAGTCAGAATATTATATAAACTATACACTATGGGGTTTAGGAGGCTTGCTCAAGGTGGGGCAGGGTGGCAATAAGGGAACAAGTAATAGCTTTAATAAAGTGTTTTTTATTTCATTTGGCACTTACATTAGTTTTCCATGCTACATAAAAAATTAGCGCCCATTTATCAACTTAGAAGCAACATACACATTACCTCCCAGCTTCCGTGGGTCAGAAGTCTGGCACAGCTTAGTGGGGCCCTCTGCTCCGAGTATCACAAGGGTGCAATCGCTGTGTCAGCCAGACTGCCTTCCTTTCCGGAGCTCAGGCTTGTCTTCCCAGCTCATGTGTTCATTGGAAAGATTCAGATCCTTGTGGTGGTAGGACTGAGGTCCCTGTTTTCCTGCTTGCTGCTTGCTGGTCAAGGACCATTCTCAGTTCCTGAAGCTTCCTTAGATCCTTGACTGATAGCCAGCCCCCTTCATAGTCCTTTCCTAACATGGCAAATTACTTTTTCAAGACCAGCAAGAGAGTCTCTCTGAGCTCAGAGCCCATGGTCTTCTTTTCAAGAGCTCACTTGATTAGGTCAGGACCAGCCAGGATAATCCTGCTTTTGTGAACTCAAAGTCATGTGACTAGGGGCCATAATTTACATCAACAGAATTCCTTTTGCATATAACATAATGCTAATAATATAATCATGGGAGTGATACCCCTTCAGATTCATGGGCTCCATCCACATACAAGGGGAAGGTATATAAGGACATAGGTCATTGGGGTAAATCTGAGAATTCTGTCTACCACTGTGCTCATTACTGCAGAATGAATTCTCCAATATGTCTTGTTTCTTCTTGCAGTTCCTTAGAGGGTTCTTTCCTTTTCAGAGACTTACACTTCTTCAATATTATTTTTAAATAAATAATTAATAACTAGTGTCTAGTTTTAAACTTTTATAATGTTAAGTTCTATTTTATAACCTTTGGTTAGAATAACTGACTACACAAATCAATACAAATCTCAGTAATATTCTCGTTGAAGTCAACTTTTAAATTGAAATACAATTTTCAAAAATTGTGGATGGATTGCATTGCTGGGATATAAAGAGTCAGAGTTACACATCTGCCTTCAATAGGCTTGTAGCCTAGTAGGGATCCTGAATAAAAATCCAACAAGTAACTCTCACTTAAGACAAAGTTAGGTTTCAGTCATGAGAGAGGGTTTTCATCTACAATATATCTGTATCTATAGAGATGAGATAGAGATATAGATAGATATACAAGGCTTTTAATTAACCTAGGCCTTCAGACTTTAAGGTACTTCTCAGACTATATGGTAGCATTTACCACAAGATAATAATGCTAACAATAAAGCTGTACATTTAAAATGTACCAAGTGCTATCGTAGATTTTTAAGAAAATTCTGCCCTCAAAAATTACCTTTGATAAGTAAACAGCATCATCTCTGTTTTTAAGTGAGGAAAGAAAGTGAAAGGTTGGCTCAGCGTCACTCAGCTGGTAAGCATGGACCCAAAACTGGAATCCAGAAATGATGACTGTTCCACGTGTTTTATTGTCATTTATGATTTTAATATAGCATGATTTGAATATTTTTAAATCTTTGATTATAGATGGAATTGTAATAATATAGAAATAGAAATCATGCCTCTGATTAAAAAATGACAATTTTACAAGTAATCTGAATATGTAGGTAGATTTTACAGCACAATCCTTTTCTAACAAGATCACCACAGAAGTAGTCTCATGTGCCAAACCAAGTGTAAACAAAGGAAGTTATTTATTCTTTTTGTCCCCTCTAATACATTTCTCACATGACAAACAGAATGCTTAAACTGAGAGAAGTCAGAAATAGAGCCATAAGTATTTATCCAAAATTCTAAGGGCTAGTCAAAGGATTCCAAAGTGATGGCCCTTTTCCTCTATTTTGACAGGTGCTCTGTAGCATTTTGAGGGATATATAACTAATATTAGAAATATGTTTTAAAGATTATAGATTTTAAGTATTGTTTAATCAAAATATGATTTATTTTAATATATTACAAGTTATCTGATTTAATGTCTCCATAATTTCAGTGTTTTTTCATTTAATAAATGTTATATTGTTAAATTGAAGTTAAAATCTACACACATGTCTTTTAAAGAAATATATTTATGGTTGAGTCTTTCCTCAATGAAGGATGTACTTATAATATCCAGATCTGACACTGTGGAAGGAATAGACAGAAATCTAATGGCATATGAGAAAAGCCACCTGGGCTGTTCAAGAGAGAAAAGAGTCTCATCAAAGTTTAGTCTTCTCTGTTGCCTGAGACCCACCTAGAATTGTAACCATGAATTATGTCATACCAAATTAAAATCTCAAAAAGTCTAATAAATTTAGATGCAGAGCATTAACTTTCAAGATTGATAAATGCTCTAGGGCATACTACCTAAGTAAAAGCTAATAATGTTACATTGCTAATAAAATTGTATTTTAATTTATATAGTGATAAACTAATAGAAAGATTATAAATACCAGCTGAAATCAATATGTGTCTTTTTAGCACCATCTGTTCTATGAATAGGGACACTCGAATTTCTGAAATCTCTCTTTTGGTTCTTACTATACAAAAGGCATTGTTTGTAGATACTATGGAAAATACATAGGTACAACAAAAGTACAATCCTTTTGCAAGGATTTTTTAGGGTTCAAGGTTAAGGAATAGGCACAGTGCTTTGAGAGCTAAGAGAATGGAGAAGTGTAAAGAACATTATTTTTATAAAGGTGGAAATAACAAGCTCCTCTTTAAGCATGAGAGAGAATTCAGCAGAAGGAAATACCATGTGTAGAGCCATTGATGTAGAAATGGCAGATAGGTTTGGAGAATGGCAGGCAAGCTTGACTTCAAGTGATGTCGGACTGAAACACAAATTGATGGCAGATCTAGAGAGCCTTAATATGGCCACAAACATCAGAGCTTTATTTTATGTGGGTGAGGAGCCTTGAAGGGATTTTGAATAAGGGAATAATAGGACAGTATTGTTCTAGGAAGTTGTATAGAAGATGGCTTGAAAGTAGGGAAAGGTTGCAGGAAGGGAGGGTATTACAAGACTCTCAGTGGGATAATGAGAGTTTTCATTAAGAAAGTGGCAGAAGGGAATGAAGGTGAGAAACATTGCATAATTTATAGAACTTGACAATTGATTTGACATAGAGAAGCAATAAACAAGGAGGGAGATGGAGGCAAGCTTGGATGGTAACCTGGAAGATTTTTCAGTTTTAGGGAAATTATGAGTTTGCTTTTAGATATTAATTATTAGGAACCAATGGGAAAATTCATGAATGAATATTCCTGAGATTCTATAGAGCCATGCTTTTAGATCATAAATTCAAATATAGCCAAAGAAATAGTTTTTTCACCAAAACATACTTTTTATTTCACCAAAAGATAGTTTAATATAAAATATATCAAGCCCTAGTTCTGAATTCAATCTGAATTATTCATATTTAACAGTGTACAAATGCATATACAAACAGATACACAATTATAAGATTATTTGTATAGTTTCTAGAAGTTGTGTTGAAATACAGTGTTAATACTTAACTTATTATGTCCCATATTTATATTACCGTACATGTTATCTACATCTATTGCTGTTTCTAATTAGAATTCTTAACAAAGACAGATTTTTTTCCCCCTTTGAGAGAGTTCAGTACCATTTTGTCTAATTGTTCCTTATGTTTAACTACCCTATTATAAGCTTCTTTGGAATAATAAAATAGTAGTGCAGTTAGCCTCTTAAGGAGCTCTGAGTTGCTATGCCATTACAGCTTGGTGGCATTCTGCTGACTACAGATTGGTGTGAGAAGGGATAACATTAAGACAGTTTCTTTTACGCTGTTTCATAAAAAAATTACCAGTATGTTGTTTAGTAAAATGTTTATGTTATTAAGAATTCAGATGTAAGGAGTTTAGTGCATATACCACAGCATTACAAAGAGCGCTTGTCAACTATCAATCAAGTGCACAAGACTGAGCAAATGTGTTTGTATGCTATTTATTTGAACTAAATCTCTAATAAGCCTCTTCTGCTAATTGGACTTAACATTTATGTTGCTAAATGAGAAGCATTTTGGCTGTTATATAGGGTGGTAAGACCTACCCCGTGGAATAAACAACTAACATCTGTTACCCCATCCTACTCCAGCTTGGCTTTTACCAGTTAAGTGCATCAGCCCTGAAGTCAAGGTTATCAAATATGTGAATCTCTTGGCTCACCCACCTACATGTGAAGGCAAATAAACAGCACATCGTGAGGAAAGGCCAGTCAACCAAAAGCTGTTGAATACAGCTGGTCCATTTTATTTTAACCTTTATAAGCCCTACAGCCTTAAGGAAAACACTAATACAGGTTATAATTTTTATAAAGGTTTTATAGTAATTATTTTTAAAACTAATTTCACCTGCTTTCTTTTGCATTTTTCTACCTTAGAAGTTTATGCTAAAAATTGTTAGATTAAATGTAATTACCTTTATAGTACATTTATATGTATTTTCTTTAAAAAAAAAAAAAAAGAAGCTAAATTTGGATTTGGCTGAGCTTCGGAAAGAAAAAGAAGACTTACTAAAGAAATTGGAGGCCTCATCTGAAATCACAAGTTTGGGAGAAGAAGTTTCCCGGGTAACATTTCCACGGATACAGGTTGCATCACTTGGTCCTTCAAGAAGCATGGACTTGGAAATGAAGCAATTGCAGTGTAAACTAAAGGTGAATATACATTTTATTAAAGATGACAACATATTAAGTTACTGAATCCTTAAAGACATGTTTATATCGATACTAATTTAATTCTAGTAATAAAGGTAAATTATGGTATAAATAATCCCCAAATTATTAATACTATGTTCAACCTCATCTTTCTATTTTATTTTAGCCTTATTCTTATCTAGTAACTCCTAATACTATCTCTGAAAAATGTGACAACACACCCTGATATCCTTAGGAGACGATGGAGACTGGACATTGTCGTTCTATTCCATTACTCAACTCCTATTCCTCCTTCCACTGAACAGAATCCCTTTCAGACATATAATTTATCAACATACATAGAATATTTCCCTCTACACACTTACTACTGTTTTAATTTGGTTGCTGTTGGTTGGAGATGGGGAAGGTGGAATGAAGTGAGGGAGGGAGAAGTACAAAGCAAAGGTGGGTTGGTTTAATAGCTGTCAGCATGTTGAACCTGAGAGTGGGAGTAAAAAGCAGTGTTCCTTTTGTTTATAAAGAATTGTATCTAAGTCCAGGTGAAACTGTCAGCAGTTTAAAAGTAAGGCTGGAAGCCAGCGGCCACGGTTCGGTCCCACATATTAGGGCCAGTGACACGGCCCTCAAAAAAAAAAAAAAAGTAAGGCTGACTTCTAGTTTAAATAGAATTATTTGGAAGAAAACAGGATTTGTGAGTTTTAATTGGAAAGTTAATTTTCCTACTGCTTAAAACAAGCTAATTTATTCCTCACATATTTATTTTCTTCAGTGGGGATTGCTAGCTGGAGGCTAAAAAGGATGGCGTATATGGGACTATCGCTACAATGCGAGGCACTAGAAAGAAATTTCTGGTTGGAAATGCACAGAGGGTGTTAGGAATGAAATAACAGTGATTATTAAGAGGATATTATGGAATATTGAATTGTCAAATAGGCTTTTTATGGTTCAATTCAAATACGATATGTGCACCCTCCAATTATAAGACCTTTAAATGAATAATTACTGATAGGATAAAAATAGGGTAAAGTTTAAAGCAAATGAATATATCATTGCTTGAAAATATTTGCTTTATTAAAAATAATTGAGATATACACACTGGCATTAATTTAGATGCTTGTTGAATACCATCTTCTTCAGACACTGTTCATGTGCAGAACTTGCCTCAACCACTACATGTTATAAGTTTAAATTCCTTACATAATAGAAACGTGAGAAAAATAGTTGTGTGGGCTTCGGCACATGTTTCTTCTCTTAAAATGTGTTCCTGTCTCTGAAAAAGTAGAATAAAATGTATAAATAGAACACTTCAGTGTTAATGTTTCTGTACAGAGGATAAAACCATTGAGATAGTCTTTGATCTCATCTACTACAGATACTTTAATTTGTAATTCTGTGATTCTTCTTATAATTGTCTTCATGATCCTACATAGCTTTAGTTTTCACCAAAATAAAACAATGTTAGTTAGATCCAGTAATGTCTAAACTGACTTCTAAAATTTTTTTAAATTGTTCATAGTTTTAAGTTGATTTATATTTTACTTATTTAGTTTTACTTCCTACTAATGGTCTAACTTAATTTTGATAATAATAGGCCCATGTGAATATTTTCAAGTTAAGTGCAGTACGGTTTCCCATGGTGTAAGCTTTTACCCACATATAAATCTCTCTCTCTCTCTGGAGGAATGTGTGAGTCACAAAGGTGAGACTGAGAATGCCTAAAGCAATTTAGACCACTCTTGATGTAAGTTTGAAGTGACATTGTCCATTTCTAGCCTGGAATCCCAGAACACATAGGGACAAAAAGGATAAATCTTTACTTTAATCTTGTTTCATGTTTTCGGATGGAACTATCCGACAAGAACAGGTAACTTTAAGTACATAATACTCTTTGCTATTACAAATACTGTTTTGACATTATTTTTTTTTTCTAGGGCTTCCATAACAAAATACCACAGACTAGGTGGTTTAAATAATAGGAATTAGTTTTCTCATAGTTTCGGAGTCTAGAAGTGCAACATCAAGATGTCAGCAGGTTTGGTTTCTTCTGAGGCCTCTCTCCTTGGCTTGTGAATGGCCACCTTCCCTCTGTGTCCTTATGTGATTGTCCCTCAGTCTGTGTGGTCCGTGTCCCATTTGCCTTTTCTTATGAGAACACTATTCATATTGGAATAAGGCCCATGCATATGACCTCATTTTACCTTAATCACCTCTTTAAAGGCCCTATCCAAATACAGTCACATTTTGAGGTCCTGGAGGTTGGACTTCAACATATGAATTTTGAGGGGACACAATTCAACCAATAACGTATCAAATTGCTAACATAATAACTTTCCAAGAAATAACTTATTTTCTAGTTGATATTTTTATGCTTAAGAAAAACTGATTAGATTTGAATCTATTAAAGGTCTACATACAACTTTTTTATTTTATCCAATTAATATTAGGCTTTTTTATGTGAATTCTTATGTGTACTTCTCAGATGGATGTGTTTCATTCAGTAATTAGAGTGCTCATGTGCCTTTTCAGCATCATTTTTACCTATATTAGACATGTTTGCTCAAGGTACCCAACTTTATATTGGTAGGTAAAAAAATATTTAGAGAGACATACATTCCTTCCAGTGAATGATATATGCATATGTCAGTTATTTGTATTTAGTTTAATGTGTAGTTCTTAATAACAATTTGGATTGAATAGTACTCCAATTTATATTTTTGATTCGTTGACAGTTCCTATGTTGAAAGCATTCCGTTTGGTATATACCAGGCTTCCAGTAAGTTAAAATGAAGAATAGTGTGGTTTTTAATCTATTGCTCCTTTATGTGTAATTTATTTCCAGGCTGGTTCTAAGTCCTTCACAAATATTGACTCACTTAATCCTTATTTCTATTATTATTTCTATTTTACAGTTGAGAAAA
This sequence comes from Aselliscus stoliczkanus, assembly GCA_033961575.1. Taxonomy (NCBI): domain Eukaryota; kingdom Metazoa; phylum Chordata; class Mammalia; order Chiroptera; family Hipposideridae; genus Aselliscus; species Aselliscus stoliczkanus. Next base: position 177,730,158 of record CM066728.1, read on the forward strand.
CTGAGACACAAAGAGAGTAAGTTATTTGTCCAGGACCACACAACTATTATACTAAGTGATAGAGCTGAGATTAGAACTCACGCCATCTGGCTTCAGAGTCCATGCTCTTACACATTACACTATGAAAACTTCAAAATAGATATTTAATAAACTTAGAAGGGAAAGCTGTAACCAGGATGGATTCTTACCATTGTGCCTTTTTGAAATATGTGTTTTACTCTGGATTCTCAGTCACGCTGCAGGTAAGTATTAGATAGTAGGAAATGCAAAAGGAGCAGAGGCCCTGAGTTTGGCTCACTCCTTGTCCACTAACTTCTTGTAAGACCTGACTGAGGAAATTGCTTAGCTTCTCTGAAAGTTTAAGGCAGGGACACCTTTCTATCCATTTCATAAGGATCTTTCAGGTTCAAATGAAATAGCTATGAGATTTAGAGAGTCTGGCAAAAGTATATATCAAACTGGCATTGTTTTATTTATTATAATAAATATTTCCTCAATTATCTAGTAATTCCTCAGTTATCTAGAAGTCAAAGTTATAGCATTGGAAGACACCTAAAAACAACTTAAGTCTCAAAGCAGAAAAATATCTTAAAATCCTCTTAATTTGTGCCATTAATGATAGTCAGGTTTCATTTACTGCCTGTTGTCTTTTATTTTAAATGCAACTCTAAAGTTTGTTAAACTTCTCAGCAGAAAACACTTCAAAAGCAGCAAATTAGAGGCGTGCATATTAAAGGGTAGGATGACTGATTTTAGACAGGAATATTGACATAAGCAAGAAATTATGATCAACCGATTACCAGAGAGAAAAAGAAAATATAAAAATGTTAAGGTAAAAATATAAAATTAGAAAAATAGAAGTCTGGGACCATTTAGAGTAAGAATAAGTAGCCATTTATATCATAATGATTGTTAAAGTCACCACTATATAATGATATAGTGATAATATAATAGATATAGTGATATGACTTAATTAATATAGTGATAATATTTATAGTATAATATTACTATAATAAAGTGTCACTGTTAGCTTAATGTTATCATGGATGTACATATTTCTAAGTGATGAACAATCATTCCAGAAAGAATTTAAGATCATTATCTGGTAAATTCACTAGTGTGGAACATCTTATTCTGTCAGTGCTAAAAATAAGACACTATTCATCACTGTAAACATGTAAAATATGGTGGAGATTTAGATTGCATTACATAAATATTTAATTAAAAATATTAACATTCAATATAGTTGCCATGTTAAAGTAGCCTTGTGTTTTTAAGAAAATTAATATATTTAATGTAAAAATTAAAACAATAGCAATTATTTCTTATACAGTAGGTGGTTGACTGTAAAATTATTTCAAATTTTTTATTTACATATGCTATCCCAGTGAGATATTTAAAGTCTATGGAATGAATTTGTCTCATATTTACATTATGTGATTAATGGTTTGTCTTTTTAGACTTACCATTTTTTTAGTATGAGTCACTCAAACCTGGGGTTAGTTCTAATAGAATTGTAGTTACTAGAAAGATTAGTGAAATAACTAGAAGTATTTTTAAAGCTATCATATTTTATAATATTTATATTATTTTAATACTTTTAAATTTAGCCATTGGTTTAATGTACAGAGGGTGCCAAAAAAAGCAGACACATTTTAAGAAAGGAAAACTGTATTAAAATTGTAATACTCAATATATACTGGTAACAAAAGATTAATACAAGTCACGTTTGACTTCTGCAATGACAAGAGGTGCTCAAAGTGGTTACTATCAGCATCCAGATACTTCTGATTATGGCAAACTACTACTTGAGCAACGTTGACCAATGTCCACTTGTATACATTTTTTTGGCACCCCCAGTATATCAACACTATCTTGTAGGTGGAAAAATAAAAATATTTAAAAACCTAAGTGATTTCTCAGATTACATGTTTACTTGGAATTTGAGTCAAAATCGAAAGTTAGGGGTCCTAACACTCTAGTTACTATCTCTGGCTCCTCTAGGTTGTGTAGACAATGAATACCACGAACCTGTTCTGCTTTGAAAAACTAATAATTATGTATAAATACGTACTTTAATAATAATAGTATTATTAATAAATTCAAGTAATGAAGTATTTATTATTCATAAGGTTCTCTATCAGTTATCTGTTACTGTCTAACAAATTATCCAAACATGTGGCGGCTTAAAACAACAGCAATTTATTATTTCTTATCATTCAGTGGGGTGACTGGGCAGTTTTTTTGCCTTTGTCTTCTGGGTTCCCTTATATGCCTGCATTCTTCGAAGCCAAGGATTTGGCTGGCGTACAAGTTCCAAGTCCTCACTCACTGGCCTGGCAACTAGTGAACTGGTTGTCAGCTGGGGTACCTCAGTACACCTCCAAATGACCTTTCCCTGTATTCCATGAAAGTGTTCCCAGAGCAGCATCTGAAGAAGGCAAGCTACAAGGGTTTAGGCCCACGATCTGATACATGCACAATTTCATTTCTGCCACATTCTTTTGGTAAAAGTGAATCACAGGCCAGTCCAGGTTCAAAGGACTGGGAAATAGATTACACCTCTTGATAGGAAGAGCAGCAAAACATTTGTGACGATACTGAGTCTGTTATAAGTTCTAGTAAACCCAGCATTGGTTTTAAGTGATCTTATTAAACCATTAAAATACTTAATTAATCACACACACGTTTACATTTTAAAAAGACAATCCCAATCTCCCGTAAATGTAAATGTATTTTGGGTGTGTACGCTTTGCAGTTGCTATATGATTGTATACCTCTATGGTTTGGGGCATGTTATATAAAAACTTTAGTATACCATAGTATTTATATTAGAATATATAATATAAAGCATTTAAAAATATTTATAGGTTCCTTTTAATTATAACTATAATTATTGCAAATGTATTATTCTTCATGAGAATGGCATTTATTTTTATGCTGTTTTAGAACAAGATTGAAAGGTGTACCTGAATTTACGTGTATTTTTAATCTAGAATGCAACTAATGAACTCACTAAACAGTCATCAAACGTGAAATCTTTGAAATTTAAACTTCTAGCAAAAGAAGAACACATAAAGGAAATGCATGAAAAGTAGGTTCTTCCTATTTTTATCCATTGTATTTGGTGCCACCTAGTGACAATTAACTCTATTAAACGTTGCAGTCCAAGAAACAATACCGTGTTAAAAATTAACAGTTTTCCTTCCTTAGTTCATGTTTAAGCCTACTTAAGATGAAAATTTAAGTAATATTATATATAATGTAGTTGATGTCAATATAGTTACTATTTTTAATAACAGTGAGAATATTTAAAGTTAGTTTTTTTCCTTAGAATAAACATATTTGATTTTGAATAAATATCAATTGATGGCCTAAAGCCTATGAACAAAAAACTTTAGAATGTGGTAATTATTTTACCAAAGATACATTTGTATATTGATCTTTATATTGGATTTAATGCCTGAGCTTCTAAAGCTAAGGTGGAAAAAAGGGAAAGTTTTGTTTGCATTTAAAATAACTGGAGGGTTATGAAAGTTTATATTTTATGTGTTGGTTAACAAAAACGGGTTTAAAACGTTCTACCTCACAGACTCAAAACTGTTTTCTTTCTATATCGTTTATAAATATACTAGAGCTTGGAGGTGATAGCACATTTAGATAGAATTCCAGTCTGTCATTGATAATTTATTATATATTTCACATACATTTATACTGTACCACATTATACATTAAGATAACTTAAAAGTGATATTAATAGATAAAACTGTTAGACAAAAAGATTGGTTAATTTTTAAACAGAATATCTTGAAATTTATTTATCTTTTAAGAGCCAGTCTTGCTTATTGTTTGACAGTGAAGGCTCTAGAGAAATGTTCTTTCAATCCTGGCTCCTCTACCTGCTATCTCTGCACTTCAATTTAATAGTATTAGCTCATGAAGTTCTTATGAGGATTAAATGAGTTAGTACATGTAAAGCACTTATAACAGTGACTAGCATATAGTAAGTACTCAGTAAATGTAGTCTGTTGTTGTTCTTATTATAGTAGTCACTTCATCTACCATTTTATACTTAACATGTTATCAACTTAAGCCAAATAAGACAGTTCAATCTCATATAATATTAAAGTAAAGGATATCATACCTAAGTTTAGTGTCTTTACATGATATGAGAAGATTTTACTTTTGTTTATTAAAGTATGGAATTGTTTTTTACCAGTGTTATGCTTTTTGATGATTTCTAAATATCACTTTGATTTTTGTTAGCAGTGCAAGAATGTAAATTAAATATAATTTTAAATTCATATATTTAATTAATCTTTCTCAATTCTTTTTTGTTTTAATGCATATATAATATATAATACTATAATTAGCAAGCCACAATTGGATTATAGATTTTATAAGTATTCAAAATATTAATAGAATAAATTTTATCCCATGCAATTATTTTATTCATTTGCAATTTCATTAATATCAGATAGCATTTAAAAATTAACAGTATGTATAACATGGGATAATGATAAGATATCATCATTGTTAAAGTATATTCTATCACTTTTGATAAAATATCTTTTTTTTCCTTTCAAGAATGTCTCGAATGGAGAGGGATATAACCATGAAAAGACATTTGATAGAGGACTTGAAATTTCGACAGAAAGTAAATTTGGAAAGTAATGAGAGTATTAATGAAATGTTAGAAAATCTTGAAAAAAAGGTATCAAATTTTATGTTCTCTGAAATTAAAAAAATATTCAATCTTAATAAAATTTATAGAAAATATTCAGAGAATATATGGGTACTGTTACATAATTATATTATTTGCTCTGAAAATTCAGTATTTGTTTTCAAATTCAAGACTAAAATCTCATACATAATATAGCACACATTCTTTTTATGTTTGCAGGCATACTCTGAGAAGATAATCAAGTTTAATTTTTTAAATCCTGAATATTTCTGGGATACAAGGTTCCATTTTATTAATCATTTTGTTTTATTTTACCTATAATTTTAATGATAGAATCAAGCATATGTTTTTAAATGAAAAAAGTGGTAACAATAGCTATCAAAAGTTTTTAAAAAGTTTATTACCATTTGTTTAAGTACACTTTTCCTTGTACACACTTAATTCAGTGTACTTAGGAAGACTTCCTAAGTCATATAAATGTCTAACTAGTATGCTGTATACCTGAAATTAATGTAATATTAAATGTCAAATGTAACTGAAAATTAATTTAAGAAAATAAAATAGTTGTATAATATCTGACTCCAAAGTAGGAATCAGCAATTTGCTAAGAGATATGTTTTGTTAAAAGATGTTATTTGTACAACTCAAAGCAGCTTGTGCGTTGGTATTCACTAAATGTTACCTACTCCACAGAGAGCATTTCCCTCGCTTTCCTTGTTGGAGATAAAAATGGAAGTCATTAGCTCAAATGGATTTAAGAGAGAAAATTTTACACAAACAACACAAATACATATGGATTTTCATACTCTTTCCTCTCCACATAGCTACATACATTGTAGTTACTTTCTATAGGTTTTTTTTTCTCAATGTTATCTTTAAATTTTGTTCATTTTTTACCTTTAATGATCATTTCAGATAAAGTCTTAGAATCTTTGTATAAGTAATGGTGTATCTTTAGTGGCATTAAATAGGAAAAGAAAAACTATTCTATTTTATCAAATGTATTACTCATTTGATTTTATTCTAAAAAATACATGTAATGTTGGAGAATACAACTGAAAGTTATTTATAAATTGGCTTGTTTAAGAATCAAAAACATTCCCACTTAAGGAAGCTTAGGTTAGTAATTAAAGGAAATATAGTTAAAATTAATATTGCATTATTAGGTGGGAGACACATACCAATTTTCATATTTTTTGTGTGCAATTTTTGGTTTTGGTGTTTATTTAAGGACTGTTAGTGTCATCCATGATATGAGTTCTACAAACCTTTTTAGTCTTGAATTTGGTATCATTTATGAGAAAAATAAATGGAATTAGATTTCTTCATGTATTCATTTGGTTTCTGTTGAAACAAATGCAATATACTACTCGAATGCCTTTACCAATAATTACCTTTATACTTTCACTGTAGGTAAAGACATTAACTGAAGAGTGTTCCAATAAGAAGATATCAATTGATTCACTAAAGCAAAGACTAAGTGTCGCCGTTAAAGAGAAGTCTCAATATGAACAGATGCATCAGAAAACTAAAGAGGAATTAGAAAAAAAGGTATGCTTTCAGGACATTTTTGTTTAGAAAGGGAATACAACAATGTCTTTTTCATTTTTAAAGTTGTAATTTTTTTTCTCCTCAAAGCTAAAATATTATGAGATACTTGAATGTTTCAGATAACTGCCGAGAATGTTTTTATTTCTATATGAAACACTAAGAATTTGTTTAACATTAGAGGTACTGCTATATTAAAGAAACAGATTTTGTGTTTTGATAATTTCTTATGTATGAAAACAATTGTTAAACTGCCACAAGTAGATATAAATTTTTTAGGTCCACCTAAACTTATAAAACTAATCAAATATTTTCATTTGATATATGAGATCTTTTGCTCTGAAATAGTTACTATGTCTTTAACGATTTACAATTTTAAAAAGCATAAACTAATTTTGATGATAAATATGTAAGAATATGTACTCATGATATTTTATTGAAAATAAACAAAAAACCACCATCAATTTTACCCAAATAAAAATAAAGACATATTTTTATTAAAACATAAGGGCATGAAACCCTTTCTTTACCTGACATGTATAACAACTCTTCCAAATCTGTTTATGAAATATTTTTATTCTATGACTACTGGTCTTTTCCAGGATCTCAAGCTTTCTGTCCTACTATCAAAAATAAATGAGACTGAATCTGCAATGGCAGAGATTGAAACAGCAGCATCTAAGCATCTTCAAGGATTAGCATTGCAAAGTGAGCAGGCCCTAGAAGGCGCACAGAAGAAATTGATGATAGCCAATGAGAGAGTGGAAGAGTTCACCATATTTGTGAAGGTTTGAATTATTTGTGCCTTTTACTTGTATTTTACTTCAGGCAGAGTAGACACGGCCTACTTCACATGATTTGTGGAATACTTTGAAGTTTCTTTCTGTTTTCCTGAGCCACAAAGCCTCTTCTTCAACCCCACTTCCCACATTGTTCAAAATTTCTCTATAAAAGATTTCTTTTTATAGCTTGAGTTTAAAATTTTTCACTCTATCATTAATATTCTTTTCTTAATGTAACTTAGTTATGAAATTGTGGTAGTCACGTAATCAAGGTTTTAAGATGAAAGAATTAAGTAATTTAAAATCACCCAAGAGGGCTGGCCGGGTGGCATGGTAGTTGAGAGTTGGCTTGGGATGCTAGCAGCCCGGGTTCGGATCCCATATGTGAGGGCCGAACACTGCCATCTAAAAAATAAATAAATAAATAAAAAATAAAAAAATAAAAATAAATAAAAAATAAAATCACCCAAGAAAGAGCAAACAGAAACTTGTTCATTAAAGCTAGGAGACATCTGACCCCCAATCCACAACCTATCAAGACATGGAATGGATAGTGGAATGGCAAATGACATAGCAGAACAAAAAAAGGACAAGCCCAAGTGCCTGCAAAGGGTGCCCATTTAGAAGTGACCTGACTGCTGAAGAACCCTAGAAAGGCTCAGGAGTTGACTCTACAAGGAACCCCCAGAGTGGAGGATGATTGGGGTGGGACGGATACAGGGTTAAACAGGTGGTTTGTTCGAAAGCCTTTATAAGGAGCTTTTAGACCTCTGGTCTGTCGTTGTGCACCATACAGTCAGGCAGTATTCCTCCTGTAACCCTTCTGGAAAAAACCTGAGAGGAGCAGCTCTGCTTTCAGAGACACAGTGTCCTGAGAGCTGGGAATCCGCTTGATTGCCTCGCCTGTTTTAATCCCACTGTGAGTTGTTTACCCCTCTGTTTAGTACCTTTTATTCTTCCTTTCATTATACTTAGATAACAGATCTGTTGACACTAGACAGATTCTGAGTTCCTTAAAGTCAAGGACATGTTTTATTAATCTGTGCCTCCACAGTGCCTTGTAAAAAATCAGCATGCAATAATGAACACTAATCAAATTTTCCACTAGGAATGTGAAATTTTAATAATAGTCCTTTGGCATTTAAAAATAAGGGCAGAAACAGTTTGACTATAGTGGGAGAGTGCTTCTTTATCCCTTTTCTCCCAAAATTGCAATGTTCTTCTCTTTTTTTAACCAAGTCCCTCATACTCTTTTTCTTCAAAAGTCCTGCATTACATAAAAACTAGCATATCATAACAGTAGAAATTTATCTCAATATATAAATTATTTTCAATTTATGTATCTTTATAAAATGAATGTTTCAATGTCTTCCTATGGAATAAAATAACATCTCTATTTAGTATCCCCTTTCCCAAATAACCCCACCATCATTAGGCTTTCTGCATACATATATAATGTATATTAAACTATATTATTTTATATATATTAATATGTTAGTTCTCTCAAATCAGGTTTTTTCTTTCCATTTTTCGGTTTCTCTCATTAGATAGGCCGGTAGTTTGGCATTTCTTAAGCTCCCAATAGAGAAGGTCCTCTGGTACACGTATAGTAAAATAGTTTCAAGTTCTCTTATCCCCTTAGGATTGATATTATTTATATGAGGTGTGTACAAAAAATATGGTGAATGTTTAAATTAAAAAAAAAAAAATTATTACAGTAAAAGACACATTGCTATTAATCCCCCTCAAAATCTTCCCCCTCGCTTCGAACATACTATCCCATCGTTTTTGCCACTTTCTGAAGCAGTTCTGGAATCCTCTCTGGACTGCTGAAAGAGGAACTTTTGGTGGTAGACAGTGACCAAAACCTGTGCCACAGCCTTTCTTGGGCAGCTCTCGGGGACCTCTGGGCCTAAGGTGAGCAGTGACTGGCCACGATGTTCTCAGGGTATTTTTGTAGTGGTAACGGTCCTGGCACCAGTACAAGAACCACAACTGAATTAACTTTGTAAAAACCACCAGCCACATCCCGTGGCTTCCTGGAGCCCCACCCACCTAGCTGCACTGACAAGGTCACTCTTGGCACCTGCATAGCCGGCCCCACCCGACAAGCCACGGAAGCCTTTTACAGCAGTGAGCAGACCATGGTGGCCCAGAGAACTTTTGGTGTTAGGCAATGACCCAAAACCTGTGCCACAGTCTCTTTGGGGTGGATCTCGGGGATTTGTGATCCCAAGATGAGTGGTGGCTACTGCGGTGTTCTCAGGGTGCTTTGCAAAGTGGTGACAGGCCAGGAACTGGCACAAGAACCGAAGCTGCATTAACTTTGTAAAAACCACTGGCCACACCCTGTGACTCCCTGGGACCCTGCCCTGCCTAACCAGGGTAGCATCATGGAGGGCACTCTCAACACTGGGTCAACCAGCCCAGCCTGATCATGTAAGGAGCATCTTTCAACAGCTGATCCTTATGGACAGCCAGCAGGTGGCAATAGGCCTAGTGGGCTCTGGGTCTTTTGCTAAGCTGCTCCAGGCTCAATACTAGTGACAGCTGGCCTCAGCTCACAGAGAGGCCACCCCCGCATGCCTCCAGGTTCAGCACAGGCAACAGCCAACTATGTACAACTATATAAGCTTTGTGGCTTATAGCAGTCGGCCATGGGCCGGTCACAGGCAAGGCTGAAATTGGCCTGTATGGGAGACCCTCCTATGAGACTCCAGAAACAACACACCCAGAGGCCAGCCTCAGACCACGTAAGAGCACTACCTAGATAGCCATACAAATGAGACACCCAAAGGGGGATCTCAACAGGCACAAGAGCCCACAGGAACAAATCCTCCCCTGAGGGGTCAGCCCCACACAGCAGTTCATACATTGTAGGCATAGCCAGTTCTCACAGTCAGTCAGAATGGGAGTCAGTCCCATCCACAGATGTGCTAAAAGCAATCAAGGCTCAACTACAATAGGGGAACACACACAACACACTTAAGGGACAATTCTGGAAGACATGCATAGGAGATCAGAGAGACTGTGCCATTGGACCACACAGGACACATACTACATAAGACCACCAAGAAAAGAGTAGGAGACAAAGGAGATCTACCTAATACATAAGCAAATATAAAGAGGCAGCCAAAATGAGGAAACAAAGAAATGTCCCAATAAAGGGACAGGAGAAACATCCAGAAACATAACTAAATGAAATTGAAGCAACCAACCTATCAGAGCCAGAGTTTAAAACACTAGTTATAAGAATACTTAAGGAACTTAGTAAGAATTTCAACAAAGAGAGAGTAAGCATAAAGAAGTACATAAAAACTATTAAAAAAAAACAGAAATAAAGAGTATAATAACTGAAACAAAGACTATGTTAGAAGGAATCAACAGCAGATGAAGCAGAGGATAGAAGATCAAATCAATGATTGAGAAGATAAGGTAGCAGAAAACACCTAAGCAGAACAAAAAGACAAAAGAATTAAAAAAAAAAAAACCCACAAAAACATGAAGAAAGTTTAAGGGACCTGTGGGACAAAAGCGTAACAAAATTCGCCTCATAGGAGTGCCAGAAGGAGAAGAGAGGGACCAAAAGATCAAGAATCTATTTGAAGAAATAATTACTGAAAAATTCCCTAACCTGGCCAAGGAAATAGGCATACAAGCCTAGAAAGTTCAGAGAGTCCCAAACAAGATGAACCCAAACAGGCCCACACCAAGACACATCATATTTAAAATGGCAAAGATTAAAGACAAGGAAAGAATCCTAAAGACATCAAGAGAAAGATAACTAGTTACTTACAAGGGAGCTGCCATAAAATTATCAGCAGATTTCTCAACAGGAATTTAGCAGGTTAGAAGGGAGTGGCAGGGAATATTCAAAGTGATGTAAAACAAGGTCCTGCAACCAAAACTACTCTTTCTGGCAAGGCTATCATTTAAGATTGAAGGAGAGAGAAAGAGTTTCCCAGAGAAGAAAAAAGAATTCATTACCCCCAAGTCAGTATGTATCACAAGAAATGTTAAAAGGACTTCTTTAAGCAGAAGAAAGGAGAAAATAAACAAACGAAGATCAAAAATATGAATAATAGAAAATGGCAATGACTGTGTGCCCTTCAATAGTCACTTTAACTTAAATGGATTAAATACTCCAATCAAAAGACATAAGGTAGCTGAAAGGATAAGAAAACAAGACCCATGCATATGCTGTTTACAAGAGACACACCTCAGATCAATAGACATACACAGACTGAAAGTAAAGGGATGAAAAAAAGATATTTCTAATGCAAATGGAAATGAGAAAAAAACTGGAGTAGCAATACTTAATATTGGACAAAATAGACTTTAAAACAAAGACTATAATGAGACAAACAAGGACATTACATAATAGTAAAGGAATCAATCCAACAAGAGGACATCACTGTAATAAACATCTATGCACTCAACATAGGAGCACTAACTATATAAAACAAATATTGACTGACATAAAGACAGATATCGACAGTAATACAATCATAGTTGGAGACTTTAACACCCCACTGACACTTCCAGACAGAAAATCAACACAGAAGCAGCAGCCTTAACTGACACATTAGACCAGATGGATTTAATTGATATTTTTAGAGCATTTCACCCCAAAGCAGCAGAGTATACATTCTTTTCAAGTGCACATTGAGTATTTTCCATGCTAGACCACATGTTCGGCCACAAAAAAAAAAAGTCAATAAATTTAGGATTGAAATCATATCAAGCATCTTCTCTGACCACAATGGTATGAAACTAGAAATCAATTACAAGAAAAAAACAAACAAAAAACAAAAAAGAAACTCATGGAGGCTAAATAACATGCTACTAATTAATGAATGGATCAACAATGAAATCAAGGAAGAAATCTAAAGATACCATGAGACAAATGAAAATGAAAACACAACAACCCAAAATCTATGGGACACAGTGAAAGCATTCCTAAGAGGGAAATTCATAGCAATGCAGGCCTACCTAAAGAAAGAAGAAAAATCTCAAACAGTCTAACTCTACACCTAAGGGAACTAGAAAAAGAACAGCAAACACCCAAAGTTAGCACAAGGAAGGAAATGATAAAGATCAGAGCAGAAATAAACAAAATAGAGACTAAGAAAACAATACAAAAGATTAATGAAACCAAGAGTTGATTTTTTTTTAAAAGATAAAATTGACAAGCCTTTAACCAGACTCATCAAGAAAAAAAAGAGAGAGGACTCAAATAAAATCAGAAATGAAAGAGGAGAAGTGACAACAGACATCACAGAAATACAAAAAGAAAAGAAAATTAGGAAAATACTGCGAGCAACTAGGCGCCAAGAAATTGGAAAATCGCAAAGTAAAGGATAAATTCCCGGAAGCATACAATCTTCTAAGGCTGAATCAAGAAGAAACAGAAAATCTGAATAGACCAACTACTATCAATGAAATCGAATCAGTAATTAACAAACTCCCAACAAATAAAAGTGTGGACCAGATGGCTTCACAGGTGAATTTTACCAAACATTCAAAAAAGAATTAACACCTATTCTCCTCAAACTATTCCAAAAACCCCAACAAAAGTGAAGTCTCCCAAGCTCTTTTCACAAGGCCACCAATTACCCTGATTCCAAAACCAGACAAAAACCTTACAAAAAAAAAGAAGAAAAGTAAACTATCCTCTACAAAATATTAACAAATTGAATTCAGCAGTATATTAAAAAGATCATACACCACAACCAAATGGGATTCATTCCTTGTATGCAAGATTGGTTCAATGTTCACAAATTATATATAATATACCAAATAAACAAAGTAAAAAATAAAAATCATATGTTCATATCAATAGATGCAGAAAAAGTGTTTGACAAAATCCAGCACCCATTTATTATAAAAACTCTCAGCAAAGTAGGAATAGAGGGTATATATCTCAACGTAATAAAGGCAATATATGACAAACCCACATCTAATATTATACTCAATGGGAAAAAGCTAAAAGCTTTCCCTTTAAGATGAGGAACAAGACAAGGATGTCCACTTTCATCACTTTTATTCAACATAGAGCAATCATACAAGAAAAAGAAATAAACGGCATAGATATGGGAAAGAAAGAAGTAAAATTGTCATTATTTGCAGATGACATGATATTATATATAGAGAACCAAAAGGTTCCACCAAAAAACTATTAATATTGGAACTGATAAATGAATTTAGTAAAGTAGCAGAACTCGGTTGCATTTATCAGAAAGAGAAATTAAGAAAACAATCTTATTTACAATTGCATCCAGAAAATAAAATACTTAGGAATATATTTAATCAAGGAAGTAAAAAGCCTGTACTAGAAAATTATGACATTGAAGAGAGAAATTAAAGAAGATAGAAATAAATGGAAACATATACCATGCTCATGGATAGAAGAATTAATATAGTTAAAATGTCCATACCACCCAAAGCAATCTATAACTTCAGTACAATCCCTATCAAAATACCAATGGCATTTTTCACAGAATTAGAACAAATAATCATAAAATTTATATGGAACCACAAAAAAAACACAATAGCCATGACAATCCTGAGAAAAAGAACACAGCTGAGGTATCATGCTGCCTGATATCAAATTATACTGCAAGACCATAGTAAGAAAAACAACATGATATTGGCATAAAAACGGACAGTAGAAAAATGGAACTGAATAGAGAGCCCAGAAATAAACCCACACCTTTATAGTCATTTAATCTATGACAGAAGAAGCAAGAATTTACATTGAGGTAAGGAGTCTATTCAATAAATGGTGCTGAGAAAGCTGGACAGATTACATGCAAAAAAAAAATGAAACTGGACCATCTTCTTATGCCATACACAAGAATTAATTTAGAATGGATTAGAGACTTAAATATAAGATCTGAAAGCATAAAACTCATCAATGAAAATATAGGAAGTAAACTCTCAGACATCCTTAGTAATATTTTTACTGATATAGCTCCTGGGGCAAAGGAAACAAAAGGAGAAATAAACAAATGGGACTACATCGAACTAAAAAGTTTTTCACAGCAAAGGAAATGATTAATAAAACAAAAAGGCATCCTACTGATTGGGGGAGATATTTGCCAATAATACTGATAATGGGTTAATATCCAATATTTATAAAAAACTCATACAACTCAACATCAAAAATAGATCCAATTAAAAAATGGGCAGAGGGGGCCAGCTGAGTGGCGCGGTGGTTAAGAGCTGGCTTGGGACGCCAGCGGCCCCGGTTCAGGTCCCACAGATGAGGGCCAGTGACACTGCCCTAAAGAAAAAAGAAAAAAATGGGCAGAGGACCTGAATAGACATTTCTCCAAAGAGGACATACAGATGGCCAATAGACATAGAAAAGATGCTCAATGTCACTAATCATCAGATAAATGCAAATAAAAACCACAATGAGATACCATATCCCACCTGTCAGAAGGGCTATCTTCAATAAACCAACAAACAAGTGTTGGTAAGGATGTGGAGAAAAGGGAACTCTCATGCACTGTTGGTGGGACTGTGAACTGGTGCAGCCACTATGGAAAACGGTCTGGAAGTTCCTCAAAAAATTAAATATAGAACTACCTTATGACCCAGCAATTCCACTCCTGAATATTTATCAAGAAATCCAAAATATTAATTCAAAAATATATGCCCCCTATGTTCACTGCAGCACTATTCACAATAGCCAACATATGTAAACAACAGAAATGCCCATCAATAGATGATTGGATAAAGAAATTGTGGTACACTTATACAATGGAATATTACTCTGACATAAGAAAGAATGAAATCTTACCATTTGCAACAACATGGATTGACCTGGATGATATTATGCTAAGTGAAACAAGTCAGACAGCGAAAGACAAATACCATATGTTCTCACTTATGGAATCTGAAGAACAGTATAGATGAACAAACAAAACAGAAACAGACTCATAGATACAGAGAACAAACTGATGGTTGCTAGGTGGCAGGGGGGTTGGAGAGATAGGTGAAAGGGATTAAGAAGTATGAATTGGTAGCCACAGAATTGTCACAGGAATGTGAAATACAGTCTGGGGAATCTAGTCAATAATGTTGTCAAAACTATGTATAGTGTCAGATGGGTACTAGACTTAATAGGGCGAATCACATCTTAAATTATATAATGCCTAACCACTGCATTGTACACCTGAAACTAATATAAATTAATATTGAATGTCAACTGCAATTAAAAACATATATAGTCACAGGATGTAAAGTACAGCATAGGGAATATAGTCAGTGGTATTGTCATAGCTATGTATGGTGTCAGAGGGATTGTGGGATTGTTAGAGTTATCATCTGTGAGTGGTGTAAATGTCTAATCATAATGTTTTGTATAACTGAAACTAATAAAATAAAATAAAAAAATAGAAATAATAAAAAGAAGAGGAAGAGCCCTACTCTGCCAGTTACTAGCTATATTATTACCAGCAAGTGACTTAGTCCTCTGTACCTCGGTTTCCCCATTTATGGAATGACTGTCATAATGGAACATACTTGAGATGAGAATTTAAATAAGTTAACACAGATAAATAAAACATTGTCCACTATACCAGAAGTGCTATCTAAGTGTCAGCTATTAGGAACAGTAGTAGTAAGTTCCCACTTGTCTCCTGACTATTTATGGTATGTACCACATGATTTAACCTGTAACTGTGAACTCATATATTTCTTTTCGTTTTAAGTAAATTCTGGCCCATACGAGAGCAGGGACGTTGTCATTGATTATCCCCGAAGCGCTGGCACATAATAGGGCTCACTAAATTCTTGAGGAATTGATTTTATATCTGCTTCAAGAATGATACTGGACATTTAATCACTGCTCAAATTGAAAACTCGGTGAAGGCTAGAGCTGTGCACATTTTTTAATGAGCGTCAAGAATGTACATAGTTCATTCTACATGGGATGTTATGATCATCAGGACTCATTCTGTGCAGAGCTTATTAGGGTATCATGTACACCAAAGTACTTAATGAATATTAGTAGTAGTATTGATAGTAATAATGTTTATTCTGGCCCTGTTGTGGAACCTGTGTTCCCTTTAGTCTTTTCATTAATTCATCGGGCACAAGGAGATTATAATAGAAGAGGAGGAGTGGCCATCTGTTCTAGACCTAATCTTGAATATAGAATTTTGCCCTGGGGTGAAATCAAGTGCTTTGAGCATCTGGGCTGGATATATGTGGCAGAGTTGAGGCTTTGAATTCCCCTAATAACTGAATAAAACACACAAGGGGAATTTCTAGAAGTATTTGCTCAGTTTTGATTGAGCCCTGATATATGTTTGTTAATGGGCTACTATGTGAGAGTCATATGCCAGATTCTATCTTCATAATGGTTTTTGTTAGCTATGAAATAAATACCAGCCAAAGAATAACATTTAGCCTGAAGCTTAAATCATTTAATTATCAACATGTACTTGATGTTTTGGGCATATAAATTTCTTGCTGCTTTAGTGAGAACATTTGTGGTGCATTATAATTTTATTTTTATATGTACAATTGTTAATGCTTTGGCACTGATCTAGTCTTATGTTTTTTTCTGTTCATTTTTTTCAGCTTTATTGAGATATACTTGACATGCAACATTGTTTAAGTTTAAAGTGTACAATGTGATGATTTGACACATGTATATATTATGAAATGATTACCATAATAATGTTACTTAACGTATCCTTCACCTCACATAATTACCACTTTATTGTAGTTATGGTGCTGTCATGTAAATAGAATCTCATAGCCATTTTCAAATGTGGACTATAGTGTTGTTATAGTCACGATGATACTGTGTCTTAGATCTCTGGAACATATTCTTCTTATAACTGGAAGTTTATACCCTTTGACCAACATCTCATTTCCCCCACCCACAGGTGCCCAAGTCCTGGCAAATAACCATTCCAGTCTCTGCTTCTATGAGTTCAGCTATTTTAGATTCCACATATAAGTGAGAGGATACAGTATTTGTCTTTCTCTATCTGACTTCTTTCAGTTAGCATAATACCCTCTAGCTCCATCCATGTTGTCACAAATGGCAGGATTTTCTTCCTTTTTTATGGCTGAATAATATTATTTCATTATATATACCAAATTTTCTTCATCCATTCATCCATTAAAGGATAGATATTTAGGTTGTTTTCATATCTTGGCTATTGTAGATAATGCTGCAATGAACATGGGAGTACAGATATTTCTTTGGAATCCTGATTTCATTTTCTTTAGATATATACCCAGAAATGGGATTGTTGTATCATATGGTAGTTCTATTTTTAATTTTTTGAGGAACCTCTATATTGTTCTCCATAGTAGATGCACCTATTTACATTCCCACTAACAGTGCACCAGAGTTCTTTTTTCCACATTCTTGCCACCATTTGTTATCTCCTGTCTAGTTGGTAATAGCCATTGTAACAGGTATGAGGTGATAGCTAATTGTGATTTTGATTTGCATTTACCTGATGCTTAGCGAGGTTCAGCACCTTTTTATGTACTTGTTGGTTACTTGTATGTATTTTGGGGGAAAATGTCTATTGCCCATTTTTAAATTGGATTACTTGTTTTTCTGCTATTGAGTTGATTATAGTTTGAAATCAGGAAGTACTGGGTTGTCGGAAAAGTTATGATGTAATATTTCTATGTTTTTTGTTGCAAAAATGCGTCATGACTTTTCCGACAACCCAATACAATGTCTACAGCTTTGTTCTTTTTCAAGATTGTTTTGTCTATTCAGGGTTTTGTGTTGTGTTTTGTTGTTGTTGTTGTTTTGTGGTTCCATATAAATTTTAGGATTGTTAGTTCTATTTCTGTGAAAAATGACATTGGACTTTTGATAAGGAATACATTAAATATATAGGTGGCTTTGAGTAGCATGGACAATTAAACAATATTCTTCTGTTCCAAAATCATAGGATGTCTTTCCATGTATTTGTTTCTTCTTCAGTTTTTTGTTTTCATCAATGTCTTACAGATACTTTACTTCTTGGTTAAATTTAGTCCTGGGTCTTTATTGTTTTGTGTGCTATTATAAATGGAATTGTTTTCTTTATTTATTTTTCAGATGTTTTGTTGTAGTGTATAGAAATACAACTAATTTCTATGTTGATTTTGTATCCTGCAACTTTCCTGAATTTGTTGATTAGTTCTAACAGGTTTTAGGTGAAGTCTTTAGGATTTGCTATATATAAAATCATGTAATGAGGAAAGAAAGACAGTTTTACTTCTTCCTTTCTGATTTGGATGCCTTTTATTTTTTTTCTCTTGCCTGATTTCTCTGGCTAGGACTTCCAGTACTATATTGAGTAAGAGTGGTGAGAGTGGGCACCCTTGTCTTATTACTGATCTTAGAGGGAAAGCTTTGAAATTTTCACCTTGAGTATAATGTTAGTGGTAGACTTGTCATATGGACTTTATTGAAAAGATTTTGTCCATTATTTTTTCTGTATCTCTTGAAATGATCATATGATTTTTATCCTTCATTCTATTAATGTAGTATATAACATTTATAACATTTATAGATTTGTATTTGTTGACCTATCTTTGCATCTGGGAGTAAATCCCACTTGATTATGGTGTATAATCCTTTTAATGTGTTGTGGAATTTGGTTTGCTAGTATTTGGGGGGGGTAGATTTTTACATCTACATTAATCAGAGATATTGGCTTGTGATTTTTTTTCTTATATTCTTATCTGGCTTTGGTATCAGGATAATGCTGGCCTCATAAAATGAGTTTGGGAGTGTTCTCTCTGTGCTTCAATTCTTTTGGAAGCATCTGAGGAAGATTGATATTCATCATTCTTTAAATGTTCTGTAGAATTCACCACTGAGGCCACCATCTCCTTGGCTTTTCTTTTGGGGAGGTTTTTGAAAGCTGAGGCAATCTCCTTACTCATTATTGGTCTTTTAATATTTTCTGTTTCTTAATAATTCAGTCTTAGTAGGTTGTATATTCTAAGAATTTACCCATTTCTTCTAGGTTGTCCAATTTGTTGGTGTGTAATTGTCCATAGAAGCCTCTTATGATTCATTTTCTTACTGCAGTATCAGTCATAATGTCCTCTCTTTAATTTCTAATTTACTTTATTTGAGTTCTCTTTGTTTTTTCATAGAAAATCTAGCTGAAGTTTTATCTATTTTGTCTGTCTCTTCAAAAAACCAGATCTTAGTTTCATTAGTCTTTTCTGTTGTCCTTTGTTCATCTCTATTTCATTTATTTTCTCTCTGATCTTTTTTTATTTTTCCTTCCTTCTACTAACTTTGGGCTCAGTTTGTTCTTTTTCCTAGTTCCTTTTATTTCTCTTTGATCTTTGTTTTTTTCCTTCCTTCTACTAACTTTGGACTTAGTTTGTTTGTTTTCTAATTCCTTAAGGCGTAAAGTTATAATGTTTATTTGAGATCCTTTTACTTAAGATAGGAATTTTTTGCTTAATGTAGGGTGTCACATTGCAATGCAGGCCAGTGACAGGAGGAGAAAGGGCCAGATCTTGGCCCACAAACAGCTGTGGGGACCTTGGCTGTCAGCGTGCAGTCCCCGTGGCTACCGGGTCTTACCATGCGCACTCATGTGTCATAGCAAATCAGTGACAGGAATCAGGCCAGTAATGTGCAAGTGCTGGAGGGGTTAGGCCCGAACTCATGCACAGCAGCGAGGGTCAGCTGTGAGGTCCAGGCTGGCCATCTGCACTTGTGCCACTGCAGAGGTGGGCTGGCTTTCAGGGCAGTCCATGACGTACAAAGAGCAGGGAAAGACTCGGGCAGCAAAACCTGCAGAGGGTCCAGGGCAGCTATCCTGGCCATTGGTTTCTTCAGTGGCAAAAGCTGTTGGGGTCCTCCACAGTTCAGGCCACTGAAAATCATGGTCGCTCCCGCTGCATGGCTGCTATTGGCAGCCCTAGACCTTCCTCCATGTTCCATGCCATCTCTATATGTCTCAGCTTTGTCAGTCTTTGGGTGGGGTGAAACAGAAGTGGGTCCTTCATTCAGTGCCCCGAAAGGCTGGACAAGCTGGTTGCTCACCCCACTCTCCCTTTTTGGGCAAGGAGAAATTTTTCCAACTTCCAACTGGGGAGCTCCCACTTGGCGATGAGCAGTGCCGGCCTGGGGAATGGGATGATGCACGCAAAAATGAAGCTGTCCCTCGTTTCTTCTGTAGGTGGTTATTCTCAGGCTCTTATTATGCTGCGGTGCTGAAGTTCCTTAAGTAGACTCCTGAGCTCTCCCAGAGCTACTTTTGTTCATGGATAGCTAATTGTTGAACTTTGTGGCAAGAAGGAGGCTAGGTCTCCAACTCCACCATTTTGGTGACATCACGTCTTAATTTTGGCCTTTAAGCAGTTTTATAATAAAATCCAATTTAAATGAACTCTTTCCATCCTGTTATTGTATAAAAAGATAAATGACAGCTGTTTTTACAGAAAAGTTAGTTAAAATATATTAATTTAAGTGGATGAACTTTAAAGTATGTATATTGTATCTCAAGAAAGCTGTTTTAAAAGCTATTTTTTAAAAAATGGCAGACCGAAAACATAGAAGAAAAACTGGGTTCCAAAAGTTATGAAGCTGTTTAATAACCTTCAAATGCTTATGCTTGGACTTTCACAGAAAAAAAGGAAATAAACTTCCACCTTATTTAGCTACATTTTAATGCAGCCATTGTAACAGTAATCAAACCTGTGTCTTATCTGATATACGAGATAAAAATACCTTCAAAAAACCTACGTTAAACATCGTTTTTAATGTGCAAGATTAGAAGAATTTCCATTTACACTTAGGAATGACACATAGATGCCTCTTTCATTGCTACCATCAATACTTAATCTACACATTCTAGAAAATGCAGGTAAACAAGAAAAACATAATTATGAAGATGTATACAGTCAAACTGACTGTCAGTCACAGTTTTGTATACCTAGAAATCTAAGATCATAAAATCAGAAACTATTAAAAATAACCAGATAATTCAGAAATTAGTTCAATACAAGGTCAACATACAAAATAAAGTAGCCTTTAGAAGTACTAATATATATTAAAATGCTATTTGAAAATTCCTATTTATAATAGTAACAAATATCTATTAAATACCTAGTAGTAAACCTTTCAAGGAGTGCAAGAAACCTATAAAGCAAATGATAAAACACTGAAAGACAAAATAGAACTAAATAAAGGAGAGATGTACTGCTTTCCTGAATGGGAAGAACCAACATGTAAATGTGAGTATTGATTCCAAAATCAACCTTAATGTCAGTGCAGTCCCAGATATTGACAAATTTATTCCAAAAATCTTACTGAAAGAGAAGAAATAAAGATGGCTGGAGAAGAAGGAAAAGAATGGACAGGGAGAGGAAGGTTTTCGCTAGCAAACATCAAAACATGTTATAAAGCTGTAGTAAATAAAACAGCGTGATTAGTACAGAAATAGATGTATTGAGCATTGGAACAGAATAAAATTTACCATTTTACAATCCCACTAACAATGTACAAGCGTTCAAATTTCTCCATATTTTTGTCAACACGTTATTTTCCACTTTTTTTGACAGTAGCCTTCCTAAATGTATGTGAAGTGATAGCTCATTGTTGTTTTGATTTACATTTCCCTGATAAGACATGATTCTTTTTTAAAAAAAGATTTTTATTAAAATATAGCTAACATACAATATTATATGTTTCAGGTATACACAATAGTTATTTAACACTTATATACCTAAATAAGTCATCACCATGATAAGTTCAGCAATCATCTGATACCATACCATGCTATCACACTGTTACTGACTATATTCCGTAGGCTGTATATTACATCCCCATGACTTATTTGTGTTATTTTATTGTGTTTATTTATTTATTTTTTAGCTGAGCCCTCAGTGGCTGCTTGGCTCGGGCCAGGAATTAAACCGGCAACCCTGTTGCTCAGAACTTGCACTCTTGAGCAAGCTCTTACCAGCTGAGCCATTCGGCCGGCCCGACTTACTTGTTTTATACCTAGATATTTGAATCTCTTATTCCCCTTTACCTTGTCCTCTTTTAAAATTTTAAAATTATAGTTGACATTGAATACTGTTTTACATTAATTGCAGGTGTACAGTATAGTGGTTAGACATTTATATAACTTAAGAAGGGATCTCCCTGATTAGTCTAGTACCCACCTGGCACTATATACATAGTTATTACCATATTATTGACTATATTCTTTATATTTTACATCCCCATGACTATTTTGTAACTACCAATTTGTACTTCTTGATCCCTTCACCTCTTTCAACCGCCAGACCCTCCCCTCTATCACCTCAATAAACCTAGTACCCATCTAACACCATATATAGTTAATGCAGTATTATTGGTTATATTCCTATGCTATACTCTACATCCCCATAACAACCTTTTAATAACCAAGTAGTACTTCTTAACCCCTCCCTCTTTTTCACCCACCACCACACCCCTCTCCCATCTGGCAAGCAGCAAAATGTTCTCTGTATCTATGGGTTTGTTTCTGTTTTGTTTATTTGTGTATTTTGTTCTTTAGATTCCACATATAAATGAAACCACACTGCATCTGTCTTTCACTGTCTGACATATTCCACTCAGCACAACACCGTCCAAGTCCATCCATGCTGCCCCAGATCACAAGCACCCATTCCCTTTCATGGCTGGACAATATTCCATGATATATATGTACCACCTCCTCTTTATCCATTCATCCATCGATGGACACCCAGGCTGCATTCATATCTTGGCTATTGTAAATAATGCTGCAATGAACATATGAATGCATACATCCCCTCAAGGTAGCATTTTGGGTTTCTTTGGATAAATACCATGAAGTGGGATTACTGGGTCCTTCTTTGCCTCTTGATATAGCCTTTGTTTTAAAGTCTATTTTGTCTCGTATAAGTATTACTATCCCATCTTTTTTTTTTTTTTCATGAAATATTCCCATCCTTTACTTTCAATCTGTGTGCAGTCTTCAATCTGAAGTGAGTCTCTTGTAGGCAGCAAATGTAAGGGTCTTGTTTTCTTATCCATGCAGCCACTCTATCTTTTGATTGGAGCATTTAATCAATTTACATTGAAAGTACTTGCCAATATATATGTAGTTATTGCCATTTTATTATTCATATCCTTTATCTTCTTTTATCTTAAAGTGGCCCCTCTTAGATTCCTTGTAATTCTGGTTTGGTGGTGGTGAACTCCTTTAGCTTTTTCTTGTCTCGAAAGCTCTTAATCTTAATCTGTCCTTCAGTTCTAAATGATAGCTTTGCTGGGTAAAGTAATCTTAGTTGTAGTCCTTGCTTTTTTTTTTATCACTTTGAATATTTCCCTCCAATCCCTTCTGGCCTGCAAAGCTTCTGCTGAGGAATCAGCTGATAGCCTTATGGGAGCTCCCTTGAAGGTAACTAACTACTTTTTTCTTGCTGCTTTTAATTTTCTTTCTTAAGACACAATTCTTTACGTAGAATATCCTAAAGATTAAAACAATTACTAGTATTAACAAGAGAGGGTAGCCATTTCAAGTGTTACAATGTCAAAGTACAAATCAAATGTATTTTTATATATTAGTAATAAACAATTGGAAAACAAAATAAAAATCTTCAACTTAACAGTAGCATTAAAAAACAAAATTATTAGAATAAATTCAAGAAAAGACATGTAAGCCTCCAAATGTTGGAAAGAATGTGGAGAATGGAGAATTTTCATGCATCATTGGTGGTGTAATAGTTTGGGGAAATCTGTAGAAGTTTCTAATAAATGAAACACTTATCTACGTATAACTCAACAATTCTACTTCTGGGTATTTACCCGAAGAGAAATGAAAACATATGGATATACACATGTACACAAAATGTATACAAAAATATTTCTTGCCATTTTACTCATAATATCAAGCACTGGAAACAGCTCAAATGTCCATCTACAAGGAAATGGACTAGCGATATTATAATTTTGTAAAGAAATATAGCTCAGCAATAAAAAGAAATGAACTACTTATTCATATAACAATATGGATGAATCTCAAGAACATTACAAATGAAAAGAATCCAAACACAAAATACTGTGTGATTCCATTTATATGAATTTATAGAACAGGCAAAACTATAGAGAAAAAAATATGAGAGTTGTTGCCTCTTAGGACTAGGGTTGGGAATTGAAGAAAGGGACATAAGCGAACTTTTTGGAGTGATTAAAATGTTCTTTACTTTAATCTGAGTGTGGTACCCAATGTTTTCATTTGTCAAAGCTCATAGAACTACAGTTAAGACTTATGCACCTAACTGTAAATAAATTTTATCTGAAAAAGTAGTAAGGAGAACTATAAATAAATATTAATCTTTAGTTAATGAGTTGAATGCTGAAGTGTTTAGGGGGAAACTATACAGATGTCTGCAACTTCCTTTGAAATGCATCAACAAAATAAGATGGATAGATATGTGATAAAGCAAATATAGCAAAAGTTAATTATAACATATAGGTAGCAGGTACATGGTTATGCAATACATATATATATATATATATATATATATATATATATATATCTTTTCATAATAAAATATTAGAGAAAAATGCACTAAGGAACTGTGACTTAATTACAGAGGGGTGAAATCATTTCTCCCCTTTCCTCCCTTGAAATCATACAGCAGATAAGAAAGAGAAACAAAAATTCAACTCCTTTTTGCAGCAACCATAGTCACTGCTAAAACTCTGTATTTCAAAATACATGGAAGAGCAGCCAAAAACAGGTAAGACTGAAGACATGCAAGAGGAAGCAGAACCAAGATGCCATGGAGAGAACACTTAGGTGCTGGAGACCTTTGAAAGATCCAGTGAAAATACACTCACCGAAGATGAAAGTCACACGAGGTACAAATCCTTAATCCCATGTTTGCAGCAGTGGAATGGATCTGCTAATGGCTTGTAACAGCATCTTTCTAGAGCTTTCAACAAGAAGACAAAACAGGGCTTAAGGAAGAATTACAAAGACAAGGCATATCTGTAGGAGGCAGATTTTTCCATAATAGCCAAAAAAAAAAAGAGATTCCTTACATTGTAGAAAACCAAGCAAACTATAACAAAAATAACCTGGCTAATAGAATTCATCAAAAAAATAAATAAATAAATTCATAGGTAAAATTTTACCAGCCTGGAAAATAGCACAGGTCCCTATGCCGCATAACTTTTTACAAATAGGTGATCTAGAAAAAGCTTTTCTCCTTTAACAACGAGTTCTGAAAAGTGAACCAACATTGTATCTATACATATATATCAATAAGAATGGAGGAAATAAACAAGTAAATGGCGGGAAAATAAGTTTCACTGCTTATAAGTGGCTACAAAGCAGATTTATACTTTAGTACTAATTTAAAATATTAATGAAATAATTTCCTCTTAAACGTACATGTTTAAGTGGAAATAAATGTAAGAAGTTAGGCAAAAGGTGTTGAGATAGGAGCAGATGAAAGCAAGTTAGCAGACAAAGCAAAGAAGTAAGAGAAAAACATTATCTCAGCAAAAAAATATATTGCTGTTTTCACATGTGTGTGTTTATAAATATGTTGAAATTATTGTATTTAAGATAAAGGAAAAACAGATTACAGAGTCACAAAACAATATGCTTAGATCTTTAAAACACAAGAAACAAGACATAAAAGAGTATGTAGTATATTATTCCATTCACAAGAAATTCTAGAACATGCAAAATTACTCTAAAATGATATAAATTAGAAACAGTTTCTGTCTGTATGTGGGAGGAATTCCTTAGGAAGAGCATCAGGGAAATTTCTGGAATATGAAGATGTTCTATATCTTGAGAAGGGTTGTGGCTACATAGATACATACAACTGTCAAAGCTCATTTAACTAAATACTTTAAAATGCGTGCACTTTCATTCTAACTATGCTTCAGTTTAAAAAACCGGGGAAAAGAGATTTATGAAGCAAGTGACAGAGATTCAACATGTGTATAATTGCAGTCTTCAAAGACAAAATCTAAAATAATGGAACAGAACAAATATTGAAGCTATAATCCAAAAATAATTTTCAGAAATAAGACATGAACCATGGAAAATTGATCTAATATGTCACACCTTGGATATGTTCTAGTAAAGTGTCTGGACTCAAAAAAAATAAAGATCAGCAAAGTAAAAAGTTCACGTCACATGTAAGAAGGAAGAAACAAAGATGACACAACTCAAAGACTATCCCAGCTCCAGAGCTCCTTTAAGCTGGCCTGAAGCCTCCGCTGGAACTGCGGTCCAGGTCAGCACTTTCCTCATCCCAGTCCTGCTTCCCTAAGTTTCTCACATGTGCTGTTACTAAGGCACTTCCCCACATACTTCCTGCACACAGATCTTCCCCCTAAAGTCTGTTTGCAGGTGATGTAACCTGAGACACACCACCAAGATATCCTCACTTAATTCTGAGAAGTAGAAAGAGTATAGATAGCATTCTCTGAGAATAATGCAATAAAACTACAATTAACTGCAAAACCAGTAAACAGAGGTCAACTACCACCTGAATATTTAAAAGAAAGTTCTTGGGTTAAGAAGGGAATGTGAACAAATTGCAGAATATCCCTGAAAGAATAACATTCTAGAACTATCAGAACCCATAGGCTACAGCTAAAGCAGTTCTAAAGTTTTGTAATCTTGTTCTAAAGTTTTGTAATCTTATATACTTACATTAATAAATAAGAAGAAAAAGGGCCGGCCGAGTAGCGCAGTGATTAAGCACTGGCTTGGGAAGCCAGCGGCCCCGGTTCAGGTCCCATATATGAGGGTCAGTGACACTGCCTTCAAAAAAAATAAAAATAAAAATAAAAATAAATAAGAAGAAATGGAAATGAACATTCAACTCAAGAATTAATTAGAATCTAAAGATTGAAACAAAATGAGTGAAGTAAAAAATGTAGAATTAATAAATACAAGAGTTGTTTTTTGGGAAAAAAAGGAAAAAGCAATAAAATAGGTGAAACTTTAGCTTGCCTAATTAAGAAAAAGAGAAACTAAAATTATACAAACTAACAAGTGATAAGTAACAATAACCATAGACACAGAATGAAAATCGGTCATAGAACACTAGTTAGCACAAGTCTCTGCAAATCCATCTGAAAGCCTGCATGAAATTGATAATTTTCTAGGAAAATACAATGTACCAAAACTCCCTTTAGAGCAAATAGAAATTAAAGCAGATAAAAACGATACCGTCCCCTGTGATAAATACTAAGCCAAATTCAGATGACTGTTACCATGTCAGTAAAGAACAGATAAATTCAGTTTCATTAAAACTGCTAAAGAACATGGAAAAAGCGACCTTCCAAAATTTTTGGAAGATTACACAAAATTAAAACCAGTCAATCTCATATTAGTGTAGAATCCCTAAATATAATATTAGCAAATACAATTCAGAAGCACAACAAAAACAATAATATATCACAGCCAGTGGAATTCCAGAAATACAAGGATAATTTGATACTAAGAAAATTATTAATTATCTTATTAATAGATCTATGATGAAAAATTATATGCTAGTTTCTATGGATTTTAAAAGGCAATTTGATATCCATTTTTGTAAGAAATAAAAGAGTAGTTAGTAAATCTTAAACTATGTATTATATATTAATACATTAAAATATATTAAAATATGACTTTCAACTCAAAAGCCGGCATTGTATTTCCTCGGAAGTAGAAGGACCCCCACTAAAATCAGGAACAAGTCAAGTATTTTCATTAATATTGCTATTTAATATTATTCAGGAGGAACTTACTAACTGATGCAATAAGAAAATAAAGAAATTGTATGTATAAAATTTGGAAAATAGGAGATAAAATTATCAATATTTGCAACAAAAATTTAATTTCTAGAAACTAAAGAGGAATCAGCTGAACAGCTCCTATAACAAATAAGTAACTTTGCTAAGCTAAATAAATATATATTAACCATCTTTATATATACTAAGCCTATAAGGAGAAAACCTAAAAATGATCTTCAGAAACACAAATAAAGACTTAAATAACTGTAAGGGAATACAATGGTCTTTGATTAGGAAGACTCAACATATTAAATGTTAACATGACCTAAATAAAATTAATGTAATTCAAATAAAATTACCAGTTAGATTTTTTAGGGGAAGGGAAGCTAGGCAAGATCAATCTGATTTTCATACAGAAAACCAAACAAGCAAAAATTATCAAGAAAAATTGGAAAAAAGAAGGGTTATAAGAGGGGGATAGCCCTACTAGATGTTAACGTTTATTAAAAACCTCCTTAGTTAAAACATAAAGCTTTACTAATAAGAAGAGAGATGGAATAGAATAGAAAGTCCAGAAACTGACCTAAACACATATGAAATCAGTGAAGGGAAAGATGAAGTTTTTAATAGGTGATGGTGGGACAACTAAGTATGGTTTTATGTAATAATTTTCTAAACAATTATAAATAGATAAAAATATTAAAGCTGAAATATAAAAAAATAGAAAAATCATGGTTAGAAAATGTGTGTGTGTGTGTGTGTGTATATATATATATATATATATACACACATATATATGTTATTATGGATAATGTTTTTTAAAGCACACAAAATTCAAAGGGAAGAGGAAAAGATTCATTGAGTACATAAAAAATTAATGATTTTTCCTTGGCATAAAATACTATAACTGCTGTCAAAAGAAAAATACAAAGTATAAAAAAAATTAGCTGTGTACAACAGATATTCATATAATTTCCCTAATATATAAAGAATTCTTATAAATCAGTAAGAAAAATAGAAAAAGTGAAATATAATTTTCTCTTAAGAAAAAGGAATATAATTCTCTCTTAAGAAAAAAAAATAGGTCCAGCCGAGTGGCGCAGTGGTTAAGAGCTGGTTTCGGGATGCCAGCGGCCCCGGTTCGGATCCCACATATGAGTGCCAGTGACACTGGCCTCTACAGCTAACAACAGCTCCACCTGGAGCTGGGCTGTGCGAGTCCTGGTGATGGTGTGGGCTGCAGCCCGTACTGCAGTGGGCTGCCATATGCTACAGCGTGAGCGGCTGGCAGCCAGTGTGAGCTGCCAATAGCCACGGTGAGCGACATCCAGAGTCCGGCGACCGATCTGCCTCATCCGGGAAGAACATCAAGGACAATAAGGACATCAACATGGGCCAGTGAAGCAACATCCTCCGCAACTAGACTGAAGAACTAAAAGACAGCAACTTGTCTGTTCCCCTTCCCCGATGCCCCAACGCTTTTCCCCTCCCCGAATTCCACAATAAAATCTTTAAAAAAAAAATAGTGCGAGCTGAGCTTTGAGCAACGGCGGTTCGATGCCAGCCCAAGCTGAGTTGCTGTTGAGCTGCCAACAGGTGGCAGGATGGCTCATCTAAAAAAAATTAAATAAAATTAAAAAAAAAAAAAAATATATATATATATATATATATATATATATATATATATATATATATAAAACTATCTCGTAAGGCTGATGTTCAATTTTGTTTTTAATAAGAGAAATGAAACTTAAAATACAGTAAAAAGCAAACTACAATGAAATACTAGGTTGGTGTTAATGGTATGGAGAAAGAAATACTTTTATATATTCTTTGTGGAGATCTAAGATGGTACTGTCTTGCAGAGGGGGAGAATTAAGTAACAGCTTTTAAAATTATAGTTATACACGCATTTTGGTCCAGCAATTTCACTTCTAGGTATATATCCTAGAAATGCAAAATGTATATATGAGCAGCATTATTTATTGCAACATTGTTTGAACTGGCAAAAGATTGAAAACATCCTAAACATCCAGCCAGTCGGCTCTCTGCTCGCAAAGCTAGGCAGGACTGTCCACCTAGAGTAAGGGCTGTGTTTTCTTTCTGCACACATAGGCATGGTATGGGCTAGCATTTATTAATTTCTCAAAGGGAGAACTTAAAGATTTTTGTGAAGCAATACTAGATTTTTTATGATTTTCTTTTCAATTCTGTAGTGTTGTCTTGCCCACGTATGATTTAATTGCACTTTTACCCAACTTGTCTATATTGAGGCCTTCCAAAGCATTTCTAATACAATTTTAATAAAGTAGAAAAACTCTCTTTCTGCAGTCATATTTTATCAATTTGTGTAATAATTAAATGACTTATGTAATTAAACTGTTACAACTAATATATCCACGTTTAGAATTAAATAGAAGTGACTCTTGCGATTTCCGCGGGTTGGAGTAGTTGTGCTCTGGCGTGATAAAAAGTAGTCTGCCTGCTGCATGCATTCACCAGCCAGGACATTAGTTGGTGAATCTGAAAAGGGGTTAGAGAGCTTTGGTTAATCCAGCAAATTGGTTAAATGGTCATTCAAGGGAGCTTGTACTGGGCCGGCTGAGTGGTGCGGTGGTTAAGCGCTGGCTTGGGAAGCTAGCCGCCCGGGTTTGGGTCCCACATATAAGGGCCAGTGACACTGCCCTCAAAAAATAAAAGAGAGCTTTTACTGCATACTGACAATAAAGAGCAATCCATTACTTTTCAACGTAAATAAAATAAGAATAATCCTAATAAAAAAATAAGATTGGCTGCTTTCTTCACAATTTTATGTTATGAGTGTTTCATCTTCATTTACAACTTCCATGTGAGCCCACATTCTTTCCAATATGTTGCAGGCTTTGGTCAAAGAGTTACAAATTGATGTCCAGGTGATAAGGCGACAAATCAGAGAACTTAAAAAAGTGCAGAGAAATAAGGACGCTTGTAAAACCTCAACCCATAAAGCTCAGACCTTGGCAGCTTCTATCCTGAACATTTCACAGTCAGATCTAGAGGAACTATTGGACACAGAAGATGAAGTGGTAAGATCATTTAAATATTTATTAATAAAAGGGCTTTTGCACATTGAATTTAAGTACATATCTTTATTTGTTTTAGAACTTGTAGAATGTCCTCTTTAAGATAACATTAAGAAAGTAAGATTAGTAATGCACCAATGAAAGATACATCAGGAATATTAACCAAATCAAAAACCTTTAGAGAAATTTAATTGTGTAATATCGAAATAAGCCAGTACATATAACCTTTAGAACTACTTGTTTATTATTCAAGTCAGTTATCCTTTCCTGTCTCCTCCATTTTCTTTAATTAATCATATATCTTGCAAGTTACTATTTTTAATTAAGCCAGTTAAGATGGGTCACCATTGATTTGAGGATTTTTCCTCCTATGTGAGATTTTCAAAGTAGTAAATCTATTGGTTTTCCTGGCTAAATTAAAAATTATTGTTGATCTGGTTAAAGAAACATATACTTATTACTTTAAACTGGGTAAAATACTCCACCTGAGTGAGTTTATATACATATAGGTGTACGTCTGCAGGAGCATCTGTGTATCTCCTGGGATGGGCACTGCATTTCTCATGTCGTTATTACCTCATAAGCAGCAGCATCTCACCCTGTACACAGTGTTCTGTGAAACCTGTGGAGGACACTCAGTCCTGTTCCACTGTGAAGTCTCTGAGCTTTAATATGTGAATATTCAATTTTTTATTGTTTGGAAAGATTAAAGAGATGATGACACTGTTAGCTTCCCAATAAATATTTGTTCAATGGATAAAGAAAATAATAGACTTAAATGTTTGTGAGCCATCCTTCAGTCCTCCATCAGCTTCTGAAAGAAATTCTGGACTAAAGATCTCCAACTTGCAAAGGTTTTTAAACTGCCAACAGTTCTTAGAAAAGAGGTTGAAGGAACCCTGCAAAGAGACTATTTGTATCCTAAGCATAAACCGGATAGTGAATTATCAGTTTCCTATTTTCAGCACCTGTCCACAATGCCTGTGGCTTTCTGCTACACTCTGAACTTTGAAGTACAAGAGTATTATCAAAAATAGTATCAAATGTAAGACACACAGGAAATAATAGTATCTCCGGCAAGCATGTTCACTATACCTTATTATAGACATCAATGAAAAATTTGTTCATAATGAGAAACATAACAAAAAATTAAGTTTAAGACCACCCCTGTTGCCTAAGAGTTTTAAAACAAGCAGATTTAGCAAAATCCCTCATGTGTGTACTCATGTGTGTTTGTGTGTGCACATGTGAACACAAACACACATACTCTGGAAGACAGGACCACCGCCTTTGTATGGCCTCAAAAGATGCCGTCTCTGGGTTTAAAAATTAGGAAAGAGCACCCCCTTTTGATGGACAAATGAATAAAAGTTGTCCCTTTTGAGTAAATGAATTAGAAAAGGATCTCTCTTTATAGTCCCAAAGAGTAGATGACACATTTCTGTGGAGAAATGACACCCGTGCCTCTAGACAGAAGCAGTCTGGCGCCTGAGGACTCAGCACTGCAATATGCAGACCATACAGCCTAATCCGCAGTCCTAGAAGATAAGACTCCACTAGAAGCACACTGGCTGGGGAGGACCAGTGCACCTCAATATACTTACTAGATTTAATTATAGATCAGAGCCTATCTAGACTGAGCCCCACATCTTTCAGAGGTCTAAAGAGTTGAGTGGCTTGCTCAAGCACAGCCCAAACCACCTGACTTACATTCTTTAAACTATACATTAAACTCTAGTAAATTCATGTAAAATCCTATGATAGCCATTGTGAAGTGTCTAACCTGATAGCTGACATACAGTAAATTTCTACAAATGTTAGTTTACAAACTTCCCTGTGTGAAAAGTCCCCTTTTTTGTAAACTAATTATGAGTTTAGTAAATAATCAAAAGCACATGTGAATATATTATATTTTCAGAGTGTTTCACCTTGATAATTAATGGGTTAAAAATATTTAGTGACTTATGACAATTTACATTAGAATGCCCCTTGCCTATCAGTTAATTATTGAATATTTTAAATAAAAAAGCCATATTCTATTTTATCTGTAATTGTAACAATTGCTCCTTAGTTATCTTTTGAGAAGTCAGAGATTTAAGTATAAGGTTTTATGTTATCTTACGAGGGTCACTTGTAAATGATTTTTTTTTTTTTTTGAGGGCAGTGTCACTGGTCCTCATATGTGGAACCCGAACCGGGGCCGCTGGCTTCCGAAGCCAGCACTTAACCACCACGCCACTCGGCCGGCCCAATAAATGATTTTTTTTATAGAGCTCTATCTTACTTTTCACTTTATTTTAATCACTTTCAGCTCCACTGTAGTCCCTACCTGGAGCTCCACTCTGAAGGCAAAAGTACTATATTCATGAGTTATATTGTCAATATAGAAATATAGCTTTATTTTCCACATATAAGTAAATATTTATAAGTTAAATATTAAAGAACATGGATTTGAAAAGCCAGGCTGCTCTTTGTTCCACCGATATCTCTCTAGATTTATTCAATATCTAACAGTATGATGAACTTCATATAAATGCAATTAACACCAGTGTTTTTATTTTCTTCCTTAGGAAATCAAAAAGACAAAGATAGATGCCGAAAATGACAGGGAATGGATGTTGTACATTCAGAAACTTCTTGAAGGACAGGTATTTCATTTTTCTGCTTCCCATATGAAAACTCCCAGATAAAAATTCCAAACCGTAGCATTTGTACTGGATGTCTGACTTTTTGTAAACACTTACACATTATTTACTTCTGCTAGGTAAAGAAGTATTTCAATAGGTAGATGGGAAAGTTAACCCTCTATTTGTACTTCTGGACTTAACAAATGAAGCAAATGCCTTGGGAAAGAGCCAACATGGGTCTTAGCAAATGCATTAATTAAATTATTGAGTCAGCCTCTGCTTGCTAGACTGAAAAGGATCCATTCTCTCAGCCCTCTTAGGAAAAGAGATTCTTTATTATGTGTCTTTAAAGTTAGTAGTTTATATGGACACCTGAGGAGTTCATGGGTTTCAGTGACCTTTTACTATGGACCTGTTTCCAGTCAATTCATGTTTTCCTCACAGCCAGACAGCTGTTTATTACTGTGTCTTCCCGCATTCTCTACAATATTTTCTACTGAGACCTCGAGCAGCTTGTTAGTGGGAAGTAAATATTGATTTGGCATCCTGTCAATGCAGAAAGAATGAAAAAATTTCCACCAGAGGCCCCTCAAACATTTTCCTATCGACATTTTCTGGGCCGAGTGGAAAGCTGCATAGAGGATGACAAGGCCAAGACGAGTGGAAATCCCTGAGGGGTCTATTGAGACTGCTGCTGTGACCTGTGTGATACTTTTTCTTCCCTTTCAAGTATTTTTTTAATACACATATAGTCTGCTGGGACGTGCCCCTCTTGTAAGTGATCAAGGGCAGTTTATTGGCAGGTGAGAACCCTGCTTTTCTAGTCATAGCCAGCTTTTGTTTTGACATCACCGGCAGCGTGATGAATATAAGGTATTCTAAAACTTTTTCATTATCATTCTTTTTTCTCAGCCGAATTGTTTATTTTGAAAATGAACTAGACTAAAAACAGCTAAAACATATTTCTCAAAACAGCAAAACATATTATTGCCCTATGAGTTTTGGAAAGTCATAAATGTTTTTGTGTAAAGATTAAAACTAAAAGCTGATATTAAATGACATTTAATTTTATATTTATATTAACATTTACATTAACAGTTAGAAATATCTATATGCTTTTGGAAAAGTCAAGAATAAGTAAATAGCATATGAACTGTTCATATTTTTAGTATCAGTTTTATATATTTTTGAAACTTTACCCCGAATCACTTCAATAGTAGAAGGCGACTGGCAGAATTTTTCTTAAAGTTGTTTAACTGCAGATGTGTAGGTGCTAAACATCACTTTCTATAGTGACAACTTGCTTTTGAGAAGAAATGCCATTTCTTAACCCTATCGCATGCCTAGCACCGGCACCCAGCCCAGTGCCTGGATGATCAAAGTAGTTCACTAAGGATTCCTATGGGTTTTGTTTTTACAGCTTGAAAATAATAAAAATAAATTTTTTAATGAATTTTTTAAACTTGTAAATAGGACTCTTCAATATGGGAATGTTATCCATTATGAACATAAAATACCAAATCCATATGTATGAATCCTTATGACATTTTACTAAAGCTCTGTTGACACCAGTCATTTTTTGACTGACATGTGTAAATGTACACACACGCGCTGCCTGACCTGGATGTATGCTTGTCCTGGGCAGTTAGTGTGAAAAAAATCCTGTTGAAAACGGCAGCAGACTGCTTAATATCGCAATTTGATATAGTGCCTTTTTGTGCCACAGAGCCTGGACTCTGGAATATAATTGCCTGGTGGTATTGATTTAATTGCCCAGGTTTATTTGTGGACTCCTAATTATTGACTGGAGGTAAATTTAATGGAGCAGGCTTTATGAACACTGGGAAACCGCCGCTGGTGCCGTTATACATAATGAACTGCAGCCTGTACCTTCAGATCATTTTTCAAGCTAATTTTATTCCACTGTGACAGTATGATAACATTTAAAAAGTCAAAGACTTTTTACTTTTATTACTGACATAGCTGGTTTTGCTGATGTCTTTGAATTTTGTGAGGAAAAAACTAGGAACTTCATTGGTTGCATTTGAATGTCACTTTATACTAATTATGCCCAAGAGAAAAATTGATAAAATAGAAAACATCTCTCTCTTTTGTTTTTAAGCCCACTTTTCTTCGCTCTCAATTCCAGCAATTATATTTGTCCTGAATTTTAGAAAAGCTTTTCTTTGTCCATTAGTTATTTTAGAATCTAAGTTCTGCTCACAGGATTGTGTAGGCAAAAGTGTAAATATGTTCATTCATACATTTTATTTAATTTACGGCATGCTGCTCCACGTATCTGGGGTTACATGATCTTTAAAGTGTGGAATAATTGTGCACATTCCCTAAAATAAATACCAATTAATTCAGCATTGATATCTGATTATTAAAATATTTTGAAGATAAAATTATAGAAAAATTTCCCTTTTATGGGGTCGGCCGAGTAGCATGGTGGTTAAGCGCTGACTTGGGAAGCCAGTGGCCCTGGTTCAGGTCCCACATATGAGGGCCAGTGACACTGCCTTCAAAAAACAAACAAACAAAAAAAAGTTAATGAAAATTTCCCTTTTATGTCCTCCCTCCCATGTTGTGTGTTTTATGTGTTAGAATTGTGAGATCATAGGAGTTCATGTCATCTTGTGGTTTTATCTTTTGTTTAACAATTAGGCCACAGAATTGTTTTCTGTTAAAGAAATTTATCTCTGCATTCATGTGCCAAATTTATATTGATAAAATATTCACCACAAAATACAGAGCTGTTCTGTAATGTGGCAATATGGGACTACACAATAATATAATACCTACTGCTACTGTTAGCCAGAAGTATATGATAACTAAAAGTTTAAAACTTTAACTTACCTATATTTAATACAGAATGCAAATATATGTCCTCATTATTTCAATTAATTCTCATGCAGTTGGTACTTTTATATGTGGATCTTTATCTGCACCTAACCCTTATCCCCACATATTTCTAGAAATAAAAATAAGAAAAAAACCTTTCTAATATCTACTCATTTTTTTTATGACATAGCTGCCTTATAATTACTTTGAACATTTTTCCTTGTACTAATTTATCTTTTTATATTAATATGTTTTTAAAAACTTATAATTTATGGCAAAGAGGAAAAAAAGCAAATTAATGATTATAATAGGATTGGAGAACTCCCAGAATTATTTTTTTTTTGTAGTTTAGGGAGTGGAAGAAGAAAAACAGATAGAAAAAGTGGGCTGGGACAAAACTATAAAAGCTTTGAGTAGGAAGAGGATGCAATAAGAGTTGGAAAGATACATGAGATCAGTATGTAGGGTGGTTTGGAGGGAGAAGAGACTGGGAACAAGAAGGTAGTCTATAGAAACAGAAAGAATGAGATAGGTGTGATTCTCATTATAGTGACTGAAACGACAGCAGCAATGAGATTAGTTCAAGTAGTCAGAAAGCAGAAACCAGAGATGGATGAGTTTAATACCCTACATGATGAGAAAGATTATAATACCTTTCAGAGTTCTAGGGATCAAAGGAGGTAGACCAGATTTCGTAGGAAGGAGATGTCAGTGATTGAAACCATGGAAAATTGAGTAGGTGTGTTCCATCAACAGCATTCAAGGATTTGTGATTTGTCACTAATTCAGCCCAGCCTTCTGTATGGCTTTTCTTAGTGAAAATTAACTATTTAAGAACACATTTCAAACTCTCACAACTCAACAATAAAAAGAATAGAAACTGATTTGAATAGACATTTCTACAAGAAGATATACAAATGGCCAATAAGCATATGATAGGATGTTCAACACCATTAGCCATTAGGAAAATGCCAACCAAAACCCCAAATGAGATATGCTCGTATATTTCACATCCAGTAGGATGGCTATATTAGAAAAGATAGACAATACCAAGTGTTGAGGAGGATGTGGAGAAATTAGAATCCTCATTCACTGCTGGTAGGAATGTAAAATGGTGCTTCCCCTGAAGAAAACAGTCTGGCAGTTCCTCAGAAAGTTAAACAGAGAGATAATATCACCCAGCAACTCAACCCCTAGATATTTACCCTAGAGAAATGAAAACATATCCATATAAAAACTTTTACATGAATGATCATAGCAGCATTATTCATAATAGCTCAATGGTGTAAACAACTGAAAGTTCCATCAGCTGATGAATGTATAAACAAAATAAGGTATATGCATACACGGAATATGATTTAGCCATAAAATGGAAAGAAGAACTGATACATGCTACAATATGAAAGAACCTTGTAAATCAGTGCTAAGTAAAAGAAGCCATACTCAAAAAGCTGCATATAGTGTAGTATAGCTGCATTCATAATAAATGTCTAGAATAGGCAAATCTATCAAGATAGAAAGCAAATTATGGCTGCCAGTGAAGTGGGGGAAGATGGGGAGGGCTATTGGTAGGTACAAGGTTTCTTCTTGGGGTGATGAAAATGTTCTGTAATTAGAAAGTAGTGATCGTCACACACCTTGTAAATATACTAAAAACCAATGAATTACACTCTTTAAAATGGTGAATTTTATGTTACATGAATTATTCTCCTTTTAAGAAATGAATTCCTTAATGTGAGACATAGCGAATGAGGGAAAAAAAGAGAAGACATTTAAAAGTCAGTTCAATGAAGTTCTTATATCCCATATGCTATCCAGCATTAGCAGAGATTGCCTTAGATGCACTTGAATTTAAATTTCTGTCTACTGACTATAACTGTGAACAAATTAAATAAATTATTTTATTTCATACTTAATTTATTTCCTTTCAGTTGGCATGTAAGGAGATGACTCCCTATTATACTGTAATTGATATTACTTCTTCACATATCCAAAAAAGAAGTCAGTTATTTATACTCTGCCCTCTAAGAGATACTGTTTATTTGTTCAGCCCATTCTGATCCTTAAAATTATAATGAAGTTCATTTAGGTTTTTTCAGGCCTTAATAGTACCTGAAATAGCACTTTGTACTTGGGACTTTATAAAGGCAATGGAAAAAATTAGCAGAGATACATCTGAACCGATGCTGTGGAAACCATTCACAAAGCATGTATTGAATGCCTCCTCTGTGCCAAGTATTGTTTCAGGTTTGGGCGTATAGCAGTGAACAGGAGAGACAAAAGTCCTCAAGGCGCTTACATTTCTGGGAAGGGAGAACAATAAACAAATAGTTATATATATAAACTGTGAAATTTATTAAATAACTTGAACAGAATTATGGGTGTACATATTAAAATATGGATACTCGTGTAAGACAAATAATGTACAGCTATAAACACAATATGATTCTTTACTAGGATATGTATAAAAACCGTCAGCCAGGAATGACTAGAAAATGTGTCTTGATATTGTTTTGTTGGTGCCATAGTCTCTGTTACTTGCTAATCCTTTTCTGGATTTTTTTTCAGTCCATTTTAGTCCACTTTGTCCCAATACAAGAAAATGTACTGGGACAATAAAAATTCTGTTTCTCTACCTTAAGTTTTTGAGAATTTACAATACAGACCTGTGTTTTTTCTTTAGCTCTAAATATCCCTGTTCCTATTAGTTGGTTCAGATTTTATATATGCTGGAATTTAAAATGGCTCTTTCCACAGTGCCCTCTTTGCAAAATATGCTTGCCTTCCATAGAATGCCTTTCAATGTGGCAGTGAGAAGCATTTTGTAAATCTTCCTAGCTTTTGTAGCATAACTCCCAGCCTGAAGGTTAACTGACAATTTCTCCTTACAACTCTGAACACATTTACACTGTTGCCTTTTTTTTTTTTTTTTTTTTTTTTTTGAGGGCAGTGTTACTAGCCCTCATGTGGGACTTGAACCGGGGCCCCTGGCTTCCCAAGCCAGCGCTTAACCACCGTGCCACTCGGCCGGTCCCTACGCTGTTGCTTTTTATGTTGCATTTAATACACACATATGCACACTCACACACTTACCCTCTCTCTACATATAAGCCCACATGCTCAGTCACCCACACAGATTTCTCACAACTTGCTGAAATAGTAAGTTTAAAATTCTTCATTCATAGTCTTGCTGGGATTTTTTTTTTAACTTAATAATTTCTAGCCTACTTTCATGTTTCCAGAAAAAAAGACATGTGATTAAAGTTAAAAGGTAAATTTTATGTGTATTTTACCACTATAAAAAAAAATTGGGGAAAGAAATGAAAGTGAAAACAAATTACAGCCTTTACCAAAGTTTAGTAAATATGGCCTTCTCTGTGTGTCAGTTTTCAGCAAAACTCTGAGATATATATATATGATATGGGCCAGGAATATAAACAAAATTTAGGAAACTTAGCTCAAAATTCAGTGCCAAATTTAAATTAATTGTTCCTTATGATAGCATTCTTGGTTATTGTAACAAGCTCAACCTTTTAATTATAAGATAATCACTACATACTATCCATTTAAATATGTGTGTAAAATACACACATATATAAAATACATAATGTATATATATAAATATATACACACACACACACACACATTGTGTATGTATGAATATTTGCACCATTCATTTTATAATAATCAAACTACATTGGCCTTGCTTACTGAAGTTGCAATCTCACTGAATCATATCCTTTGTAAAAGCAGGTACAATACATAAAATTTAATATGTTCA
Organism: Aselliscus stoliczkanus; assembly: GCA_033961575.1. Taxonomy (NCBI): domain Eukaryota; kingdom Metazoa; phylum Chordata; class Mammalia; order Chiroptera; family Hipposideridae; genus Aselliscus; species Aselliscus stoliczkanus. Next base: position 177,770,253 of record CM066728.1, read on the forward strand.
CTTTCACTGTAACTCAAGCTAGATTAAACCCAATTAGCACTTTAAAGCAATATATTTTTTTGGTAATAGTGTTCAAAAACAAGAATGAAAATGATTAAAATGTTAATCTTATCCTGTAGATTTAAAAAGTTACCCTTATTTCAATTTTTTCTTATTTCAACACAGAAATTTTCAATTTCATGTTATTAGGCATGTATTCCAAGTAGTGCTGACTCTCTAAGTTATCTACATGCTTGACAGTCGTGGTCTTTAGGCTGTTCTGTTTCCAAGCTGGCTGTCAAGCCTCTGCAACCATCATGTGTATATTACCTTTATACAGAAATGCCTCTAAATGAAGCCACAATTGGTAAGTGTAACTGATAACTCTGAGACTGTTTCAGTGGCTTACCAGTTGCTAAAAGCAGATACCTGTAGGTGTTTCCATGTAAGAGATGCCGAAATCTATGTGAAATAAGGGGAAGTCCCTCCAGTGATACAAATCATCTTTTGCAACAGGGCCAGCAGAACGACCAGGAAGACCCACTTTAAGGCCAGGCCAAACTCCCAGTTCTGATGGCCTACCTAAGTAGAATTTCCAGACCAAGAAATCTCATGCAGTATCAACCCCTAACCTGTCCATTTTCCCCCTTACACTGAAGAGTTCCAGCTGGTGTAACTCTGCACTGACAAACCAGGAGCACCGCTTCTCCTTTATGATCCAAAGAAAGAGAAACCATACAAGCCCTCTGACTTCGTAGGGCCTGGAGCATGCCATTTGAAATGAAACCCGAGGCAGCTTAATTGTTGGGTTTGTTGTCTCAAATCTACCTGATAGGGCATGTGAGAAAGGACTGCTGCAGCTGGCCAGTCAGGGACGGCTTCAACCCAACTCCAAACTCCTGCCAGTAGGAGAATGATTGTGCATCCCATACCTGAGGGAGTTCTGTGGAGCCTTAGCCCCTTCTAGAATCATACAGAGACAGTGTAATTGACTCTAAACTGCCTGTATAAAATAAACTTATACTTAATCTGGACCCCAAAGTAGTAGAAAGTTCATGACTCCCAGTCTTCTTACTGTTTTTAAAACATTTTGCTTGTTAAAAAATATGACAACAAATGGGCCGGCCGAGTGGCGCGGTGGTTAAGCGCTGGCTTGGGATGCCAGCGGCCCTGGTTCAGGTCCCACATATGAGGGCCAGTGACACTGCCCTCAAAAAAAAAAAAAAATATGACAACAAATAATGTGAATTTTTTAAAGCACTTTCCAAAGCATGTCATACTTTTAGTTTCAGTTGTAAATCTACTCAATCTATATATTCTTTTTCATTGATTCTAAGATGCATTTTCCCCACGTTTTCACATTTCTGAAATTGGAATGCATCTGCAGTATGGGTATACTTAAGAGGTAGACCCCCCTCCCGAAAAAGTTTTTGTTTGTTTATTTTGTTTGTTTGTTTGTTTTTTAAGTCAATGTGTGTCTCTTGTCTTCACCTGTATCTTAGAACTGAACAAATGTGATATTTTGGTATCTTATGCTATTTATAGTGGTAAGTTTCCAGTAAGACAAATGTGTGAAGCTTCTGATACACAAACTGTAGATATAGTCTGTCCTGATGTAGACTCAGACTTCCTACAGGAGAAGGCAGTGTATTATGAAGATAAGAAGGAAGTTAACCTAGAAAGCTATTTGGGATCTGAGGCCATTCTGTGGACTGGCTTTGGTCTCTGTTTCTCCTTCATGGCCCATGTAATCTGTGTGTTTTTTGTTTGCTTGTTTGGTTTTGTTTTTTTTGTGTGCCTGTCTGGCCTGTTTCCACTGCCACTGGAAAATCTTTTCTTTTTTCCCCAGTTCAAATTTGGGAAAGAACCACCTGGTTGGTTTGGATGATTATAATCACCTTAGCTGAGCTCAGCAGAGCTGAGCATGGTCAAACAGCTCATACAGAGGGCGGCAGGCTGTCTGTGGTCAGATGCTGACCAGTGATAGTCAGTGGGCGGCCTAGCACCAAAAAGAACCTGGTGTTACTTCTCTGTAGGGAAGGGGACTACGCATGACAAGCATTCTCATTAATATGTTCAGGAAAAAATATAGTCATCAAGAAAGGATTTAATCAGCTTCTTATTATAAACCTCTTGTGTAAAACTAGGTAGACAGGAAGTTGATAGGGCTATGGGAGGTAATTGGGGAACATTTCAAGTTATAGGAGTTGGAGTCCTACAGGCAACCCAGTGAAGCAAAGGGAACAATAAAACTTTCCTAGAAAAGTTATATAAATTATGAAATTTAAAAATATACTCTACATTTCATCAACTCAGCAGTTTGCAACATGCGTATTACACTTTGATATGCCAAACAAACTTCTGTAACAACTTAATCAATGGTATACTTTTGCCATTTTTTTTTCCTCTGAAATTTTACCCTACAACTCTTGAGATGTTCAGCTCTAACCGAGACAAGTGTATTGATAGTTCTCGCTCATTCTTTTATGAGTGATGAACATACAGTACTACTTCTGTGGGCCTGTGGGCCCCAGAGATGACTGTAACCTGCTATTGATTAGGTGATTGAAGATAAATGGCTTAGCTGCTTGTATTGCAGATTACATCATTAACATGGTCAGTAAACCATGAATTGTTCAATAAGGCGTTTATCTTTTTTCATTTTACTTCTGCTCTTTTATCATTTTTATTATAAAAGACAAAATGACCCACACTAACCAGCAAGATCAGTTGAAAAGGGGCCCAGTAGGATCCATTATAGGTGCAAAGTTGCAGATAGCTGAGTTCTAATGGTTTAATGGTATTCAGTGTATGTTTTTGAACTGAAGAAAATATAGAGTTTTGATCATCGTTTTTTCTGTGTTTCTCTTACAGCTTCCGTTTGCTTCATATTTACTAGAAGCAGTACTGGAGAAAATAAATGAAAGAAAGAAACTAGTTGAGATGTATTTCACAATTATGAAAGATATTAGATGATATTCCAATGGAGAACTTTTTTTTCAAATGCGAAAACTTTTTATCTGGCGTGATTGGAAAACATGCATTGCAATCCTGATACAGAATCTGCTCCAACTATCAATAATCAGGTTCGATACTAAAATAAGATTTCTCTAAAAGTAATTAATTGCTGAACAAGTGAAACTAATTAAGTGCACAGCCATTTAAAAGGAAATAGTGTAGCATTTGATTGTTGAATACAAATATTGCCACAAATCAATGCAAACTTAAAAATGATTTTGCTTCCAGGGCATTACAAGAAATTAGAAGAAACTTGGCACACACAAATTGGTCTGAATAGAAAATGAAAAAAACTGTAAACTGAGGATTTAATCTTTTAAATTTTATGAAGAAACTGGACTTTTTACATAAAACCTCTGTAAATGGCCTTAAATCAGCCAATAAGCAACATATTTGCATTGTAAACAAATATAAAATGAAGCATCCTAATTTAAGGATGAGCACTTAATTAAATAAATTGTGTGGTCCAACTATGTCTCTTCTCAACATACTGCATTATATAGGAGATACTGTATTTTCCTAGAACTATTTGGCAAAAATAAAAGCATTTTCTTCTTCTCTCTCTCTTTTCATAAATTCGTAATTCTTTGTTTGGTCAGGTAAATTAGCACAGGACCACAAACCCAGTGTATAAAATTAGACTAGATCCTACTGTGGTCAACTAGTTAAATTCTTAACATTGGAGTCATCTTTATTAAGATTCCCAAACATCCCAGTTCATTTCACCTTTTACTATGTTCCTGCCACACCTGACTCGTTCCTTTAATTCACCAAACTTGTGCTTGCCTCCAGATTTTACCCTTCTTTCTAGTCTTTCTAGAATATTCTGCACTCAACTTTTCTCATGATTGGCTCCTTCTCACAATTCAAGTTCATCTTACATATTCCCTCAGAGACAAACTCACTGACCATTATATTACTATGTAATTTCCTTTACAATGCAAAATTATCTATTTTATCTGTTCACTTACTTATTTTCTTGTTTTTTTCCTTCCCACTCTTAGAATATAGGTCCCACGAGGTTAAAGCAGAGGTTGGCAAATTATGGCCCACAAACCAAATCTGGCCTGCCACCTGTTTTTGTTTAGTTTCCAAGCTAAGAATAGTTTTTACATTATCAAATGTTTTTTTAAAATGGAGAATAATGTTTTGTAGCAGGTGACAGTTATATGAAATGCAAATTGTCGTGTCCATCAATAAAGTTTTATTGAAACACAGAGTGCTCATTCATTTATGTATTGTTTATGGCTGCTTTCACACTACAGTAGTAGACATGAGCAATCATGGCAGAGGCCGTATATGGTGCACTCATCACTTTGCACTACTGTTTGCACACTGCAGATCACAGTGACACAGTTATAACTTGACAGCATTTCAAGTGCCACAAATACTACCACACTGTGATTTTTTTTTTTAATACCAGCATATACCCATTATGTCAAAACAAGAAGAGAAAAATGGCTGTCAGATGTCACACTTTTAAGACATGGTGGAGTGTGGATTATTTTGCTATTCAGTTAGATGGCAAAGTATTGTGTTTTATACACAGTGACACTACACCGATGCTAAAAGGAATGCAATATATATCAACATTACAGAACCACACTACATTGCTAAAATCAGGGAACTAACATTGGTACAATATTGTTAACTGAAATATAGACTATATGAATTTCACAAATTTTTCCAAGTTTTACATTCATTTTTCTTGGGGATATTGTTTTATGAAATTTTGTCACATGTGGATATTATATAACCATCACAGAACTGTTCCATCATCACAAAGAACACACACACACACATCCTATAGGTTGTTTTTCTGTAGAACCCTGGCTAATACAATAATACACCAGGGTGTGGCTATTGCATATAAAGTAACTATGAACATTCATATACAGGTTTTTATATGAACATGTTTTCATCTCTCTAGAATAAATACCCATGAGTATGATTGCTGGATCATACAGTAAGGGTGTTTGTAACTTGGTAATAAACTGCAAAATTGTTTTCTAGAGTGGCTATCCCACTTGACAGTCCCACCAGAGACATCTGAGAGACCCAGTTGTCTGCATCTTCTTCAGGACTTGGTACTGGTATTTGTTATTTTAGCCATTGTAATAGGCATGTAGTGGTAATATTTTTCTTTTTGAGTTCCATTCTCTCCCTGATCACATTTATCTTTTTTTTTTTTTTTTCTAGCTTCAAAACCTGCTTTTATGGTCCTTTTCAGAAAGCATGGGCTGATGGGAACAGGGTGATTGGGGCTGGGTGGAGCATATAACTTTTCTCCAGACCAATTACCTCAGAAGGAACCCCCAATAAGCACCACAGGTTTTACAAGGAATTTCATTATCTTGTAAATGAAGGCCTATTCATCATCTATTGCTCCATAACAAATTACCTTAAAACTTAATGGCTTAAAACAACAGCATGTATTTGGGCCAATTTCTTTGGGTCAGGAATATGAGCACATCTTAAATGGGTTCTCTGACACTAGGTCTCAGAAGGTTGCCCTCATATGAAGGCTTAACTCAGAAAGATCCACTTCACTCACTCAGGTAATTGGCAGGATTCTGTTATGCAAGTAAGGGCTGTCAGTTCCTCTTAGCTGTTGGCTAAAGCCTGCCCTCAGTTCTTTGCCACAGGATTCCCTTTAATATGGCAATCTGCTTCATCTCTCACACTTGGAGCAGATTTCCTAAGAATGTGAATAACAGGACGTGAGATCTCTGAGCAACCATTTCAGGAGCTGCCTACCACACAGCAGGTGTTCAGGTTTGACAATCAAGAGGAAGGCATCCTTGCAAGGTAAGCATAGATTTTACTTAGAATGATTATTTATTTGCTGTTGTTTGGGGAAGGAAGATGGAGTTCATGGGCTGAAAACTTGCAAATCCCTGTTAGCACCACCACTGTAAGATATAAAGGAAAGGAACCCTCTCCCCCAAGGGTGGGATCCATCTGCTTAACAGATGAATTTAAGGAGGTAGGTCTCATCTCTAGACTTTCACAGCCAACAAAACAAAACCGATATCAAAAATCCACAGATTTGGAAGGCCGTGGGAGTCCACTCTGACCCTTTCTCCAATTTGAACTGTAGAAACCCTGTTGAGAGCTGGAGGCAGGAAGTATAAAGGGTTAGAGGGTCAAGACCACAGTAGACCAAGGCTTTGGCTTCTCTAATACGCTATCGTACCAATGACCTTGGAAAGCCTTCTAACAAAATAGAAGTTAAGGAATAGCTTTCAAAACATGTTTTTACAGTATGTTCACATTACTAGAGAAACACCAGAATCTAATATTAGTTTTTCTGGAGAGAGGACTAAGTCTCTGCTGGGAGACAGACTGGCTTATTACAGTATATCCTTTTATACTGTTTCAATATGTTGCCATGGTGTGTTTCTCTTTCAATGTAAAGACAGTTTTGATAAACTCTTTTAAACCATCCCTGAGAAAAAGGAAATGACAAATTATGTAGAAAATAAAATGAGAACATTTTTATCAAAACACCTATGGGACACAGATAAAACTACTTAAAAGAAAATGAATAACTCAAAGTGTTTATTTAAAAAATGGACTGAAAATAAAATAAACATACAACTTAATAAATAGAAAAGAAAAATAAAATAAAGAGTGTAGGAGGAAAGAATTCATGAAAGTGAATTTAATCTAGAAAGAAAAACAACTAAAAAAGACAAAAAACAAAGCTGATACTTATAATTTAATTAGCTAACCCTTGTAAACCTAATTAAGGATAATAGAGGGAAATGAAAACATGCAACACTAGAAGCTGTAAAAGATATGAAGGATTTTTAAAGTTGTAATCGGATATATACAACTATATGTCAATCTTAAGGAAATGTATGATTTTTCTGGCAAAATATAAATAAACCGACTTCACTTAAGAAGTGATAGAAATTGTAAATTTCACTGTATTGGACACCTGAAACTAATATAATATTGAATGTCAACTGTAATTAAAAAATAAAAAACATATATTAAATAAAAGAAATGATAGAAAGTAAAATAAACCATTATAATTATAACAGAAATTAGAAACATGGCTAAAGATTCTGCCTTTTAGGAAAGCACCAGAACTTATGATTTATTAATTGACATCTGGCTAGCCTCAAAGAACAGGTGATTCCTGTTATTCTAACTACTCACAGAAAAAGATGAGGAGATCACATAAGTCATATTTATGAAGCAAAGATAAGCTAAATAACAAAACCAGATAAGTATAACTAAAAAGAGAACTATAGATCAAAATCATTTACTAGTCGAAATATACATATCCTAGGTAAAGAGAGAAATTCTAGTTATTCAAATAACAGCATATCTAGACAGATAGATTTCAATCCAAATACAATGATTGGGAAATATATTAATGTAATTCTTTATATCAACAGAATAATGGAGAAAAAAATATTTGATGTGGCATATGACAAAATTTAACATCTTTTATGTAATAAAGTGTACAGATGAGTGGTAAGAAAATTAGAAACTGAAAAAGGCCAATATACATATAAAATGATACACAATATTAAGGAAATAGAAAATAATTTTTACCTTGCAGAGTGGAAAAAAAAACAACCCAGTTCTGGTGGGAGTATATGGAAGTGAGTTCTCATATACTGCTGGTAAGAATGTGAATTGTTAACATTTTGCAAGGTAAATGAAAGTATCTGCTAAAAATTGGTCAGAAATGGCCCTTTTGGAAATCTGCTCTGTAGAGTAAAAGCACAAATAGGAATAAATATAAACAAACAATTCGTAGTGACAAACAGCAATAAGCAGCTTCACTGCCCATCAGTAGAAAAATGGTTGAATAAGTTGTAAAACATTTTTTATCTATGGTTAATTATTAAACAGAATATATTAAATCTACATATACTTTATCTGGGGGAGTGACCATTTGCATATATTTTATGAAATCCAAGTCACTTACAGTAAAACAACCTTTCAAAGTATAAAATTCAGTGGTTTTTTGCATATTCACAAGTTTGTGCCACCATCACCACTATGTATTAATACTTACAGAATATTTTCATTCTGGAAATATTAGCAGTCAAAATGCTAGAAAACTTTGGACCGACACATGTAAAATAATGAAACGGAAGCACCTCCTTATGCCATATACAAGAACAAATTCAAAATGCATTAAAGACTTAAATGTAAGACCTGAAACCATAAAACTCCTAGAAGAAAATATAGGGAGTAAATTTGCAGACATTACCCTGAGCAATATTTTTACTGATACATCCCCACAGGCAAGGGAAGTAAAAGAAAAAATGACCATATGGGATTCTATCAAACTTCGAAGTTTTTTCACAACAAAGGAAACCATCAATAAAACACAAAGGAAGCCTACTGAATAGGAGAAGATATTTGTCAACGGTATATCTGATAAGGGGTTAACATCCAAAATTTATAAAATACTCATGCAACTCAACACCAAAAAAACAACCCAATTAAAAAATGAGCAGAGGAAATGAAGAGACATTTCTCTAAAGAGGACATACAGATGGCCAACAGGCATATGAGAAAATGTTCAACCTCACTGGTCATTAGGGAAAGGCAAAAACCACAATGAGATACCACTTCACTCTGGTCAGAATGGCTATCATCAATAAGTCAACAAACAACAAGTGCTGGTGGGTCTGTGGGGAAAAGGGAACCCTTCTGCACTGTTGGTGGGATTGCAGATTGATGCAGCCATTATGGAAATCAGTATGGAGGTATCTCAAAAAACTGGAAAGGAAACTACCTTTTGACCCAGCAGTTCCACTCCGTGGTATTTATCCTGAAAAACCCAAGACACTAATCCAAAAAAATATATGCACCCGTATGTTCATTGCAGTGCTATTTACAATAGCCAAGACTTAGAAACAACCGAAATGCCCATCGGTAGATGACTGGATTAAGAAGCTGTGGTCCATTTACACAATGGAGTATTACTCCGCTATGAAGAAGAATGAAATTGTACCATTTGCAACAATATGGGTGGACCTAGCGAACATTATGCTAAGTGAAAAAAGTCATTCAGAGAAAGACAAATACCATATGATCTCACTTATATGTGGAATCTAAAGAACTGAATAAACGAGCAATGTAAATAGGAATAGTCTTAAAGACAGGAAAAACTGATGAGGGCTAGATGGAATGGGGGTGGGCATGAGGGAGAAGGGGAAGGGACGAGGCAACATAAACTGGTAACTACAATACTACCGCAGGGACAGAAGAGAGTTTAGGGAATATAATCGATTATGTTGTAAATATTGTTTTAGGGGACCAGAAGGACTCATGTCTTGTCAGGGAGAGCACTTCATGGACGGTGTAGTGGCCTGACCACTGCACTGTACATCTGAAGCTGCCGCTGAATAATATTAGATGTTGACTATAATTTAACACATATATAGTCATGGGATGTGGAGTATAGTGTGGGGATGGAGTCAATGGAATTGTAACAGATATGTATGATTTTGGGGGTGGGAGGCAGGGGAGGGGTAGGTGTAGTCACTTTGTAAGGAGTAAAAAAGATAACTACTGCAGTGTTTTGTACATCTGTAACAATAATTTAAAAATCTAAAAAAAAAAAAAATATGCTAAACTAACTCAGGAGCAACCCTTGACCAATGCCTGGCAAAAGTTGGTATATAAATACTCCATTCCCTTGCCCCTTCAGTGACAAACTCTAAGTCACGTATTTACATAATTTCCCCATCAGGATTCGACTCTCGTTATTTACAATGCTACCTTCTATGGTCAGGCACACTTTACTGGCTGTCTTCTCTGTCTTTTCTGTACTGCTCTTTCCTGGGATCATCTCCCCAGTAGACTCCATGCATTCAAACCTTTGTCTTGAGGTCTACTTTTGCAAGAACCCAACTAAGAAATGGTCCTAGGAAGTAGATTTTCAGGACAGAGTTCTAGAATTGTATCATTCACCATTATTAGTGGGAATTGGGCATGATAACCCCACATGCTGTAATATCACAATTACTAATATTTGTAACGTGTTCATTTGGGAGGGGATAGGTATGGTAAAACATGCACTTCTGTAATAAGTCTAGTATCTGAAAGATATGGGGAAATAATAACTACAAAGACACTAAGATTGGGTGACTGCTATTAAGTACTACTGATGCATTGAAGGAAGAAAAATGCTAGCCTCAGATAAGTCAACTATTAAGGCATAGTATAAAAGCCAGAAAAAGTATTTAACAGCAGTTAAATAGACCTCATCTCCTATAAAACACGACACAATGAGACTGAAAATTAAATCCAGGATCTGTTCGTAACAATAGTAAATTTATAAGAAATAAATAAAGTAATAAAGTGTGTGTGTCTGTCTCAGTCTCAATGCAAATGCAAAACTGTAGCAAGCCTAATTGCATTTAATCTGATGTCCCCAGCAAGCCTCCTATGCATAATTCCCTGCAAATAAGGAAAGGGGATGGCTGGGGTGCTGAGAGGTAGGCTGGAGACCTCAGAGTAGATGCAACTGAGAATTTTGAACCCTCAGATTCATCTGAACCCTCTGCCTGTCAAAAGAGACCCCCTCCTCCTAATGGAAGATAGCAGCCTTCCTTTGCCTAGAGACCAGGCAAAGACTTCACCTGAGATAAATGCCTCTCAAGCTGATGGCTTGCCTCCCTCAAGATCTTTCCCCTTCCTCACCATTGCTTTTAGAACAATAATTACCGTCAAGCTGTAGCATGGCTCAACTGTGGAAGTACTGCCCAAGGTTGAGAAGTAAAGAGGTAGTTCACAGAATAGCTACAGAATCAAGCTAAAATCAAGTCAGCAAGAATTGGGAGAACATACCTGGAAATGGATCTTGGGGGTACTGAACAAAGAATATAAGGCTGGAGATGGAAAAGTTTGTTGATATAGGACACTCCCTGTGATTCATAATTTAACATCTTGCCAAGGATTCCTGAGACTGGTTTTAAATATGCATATACTGCTGAAGTTACCCTTTAAAACTTGGAAAAAAATGATAGCCTATTGCAAACTGGGTAAAGGTGTCAGAATTACCCTCAGAAAGTATCAAGGAAGAGTTCAAATAGTTCAAAGAGTGGGCACACTAGACTAGATTTATTATAGAAGACTAAAGAACTCACTGGCTGACTTTGTTGCCCAGGAGACTCTAGAGGACACTTCCCTAGAGCAATAGGAGTTCTCTAGTGAGGTTGGGCGCTAGCAGCATTAAGCAGCTCAATGGTGCCTGTCTTCTGTAGGCTGGGGTTGCCGATAAGAAAATGAGCTTCCTAGTGACACGATGAAAAGATTCTGAAATGACAGCACCCAAGACACTGAGAGGTAAGGTGGACATATTGTCATACTACAAAGCCAGAATGGCAACTAGGGGTCAAATAGATGAATGGGTAGCCAATTAGGGATGTCTTGATTTATATAATCAAAAAGGTCACAGGTGAGCCAGGGATAGACTGATGTCAGCTGCTGCAATTTTTAAAAAATCATAATCTCTCACAGTTTCCAGAACCTGTTCTCAGTCTATTGATTGAAGATAGCCTGGAGGAAGGACCCTGCCACACCTCAGATATACAGTAGTGGTTTTGCCGATTCTTCCCCCAAGGTTACAGAGTAATTTTACCCTGTGGGAAATTGAATACTCCTTTTTTGGATACAGGATCTGAACTGACAGTGGTATCAAGATTCCAAACATCATCATGAAAGTGGTTCATACAGACCTCAGGTAATATTGGGTTGTTTGTGTTGTTTCTATGTTTTTCGTTGCAAAAATGCATCATGACTTTTCCGATAACCCAATAAGTGGAGTTCTGGTCCAAATTTGTGTCACTGTGGGTTCAGTGGAGATCTAGGAATCTACTGTGTGGTCATGTTCCTGGTCCGGCTGAGGACATCATCACAATGGATCTAATTTACAGCTGACAGAATTAATAGGTGGTTTTCCTGACCTGTGTGTAAGAGTCGTAACTGTAGGAATGGCCAAACAAAAGCATCTGAAAGTGCCTCCTGCCTGGACCAAACTGTAAATCAGGAAGAATACTGCATCTTACATATTGTGGCAGAAATTAGGCCAATCTCAAAGACTTAAAGGACGTCAAGTTGGAGGTCATCCATCATTTCATTCCATTTCCAGCGTGGACCTTGCAAAAATTGGCAGTTTACGGTGAACTACCCACCTGAACTAAGGGGAAGCTCCAATTATAGTTCCTATGGTGAATGTGGTATCTTTACCAGGCTGACTACTAGAGCCCCCAGGCCAATGATATGCAGCTCTTGATGTGGCAAACTCATTCTTTTCAACCCTATCAAGAAAAAAGCTCAAAGCAGTATGTAAGTACACATTTACTTGGAACAGACAGAAAAACACATTCATGGTTTTGCCTTAGGGCTGTATTAACTCTCCTCTCCTTAACAGAATCTAAAGGGATCTTGATTGGCATTCTGCAGAATATCACCTGGTCTGCCATATTAATCATGTCATGTTAACTGGATCAGATGAACAGGAAGTGGCAAGTTCTCTGAGTGCCAGACTCCAGAGAACAGAAATCAATCCTACAAAGACTCAAGGGTCTGTCCCTTCAGAGAAAATTTTGGATATCAAATGGTTGGAAGCATTCCAGAACATCCCCTCAAAGATGTAAGCTAAATCCTTGCACTTGTTCCCTTGGATACAGCACTAGGCAGTGGGCTGCTTCAGATTTTGGAAGCAGCCTATGTTTCACTTGGGAATCCTCTCTGACCCATTTATGGGGTGACTCTGAGGGCCTGGAATGAGAGATCTCTGCAACAGATTCAGCCTGGCATAGCAACACTCTCACTTGGACAAATGACCCAACATATCCCTGGGAGTATCTGCAATGAATAAGAATGCCGTGAGGATTTTCTGACAAGCCCCGATAGGAGAGTCACAATGCAGACTTCTAGGTTTCTGGAGAAAGAATTTGCTGTCTGCCTAAAGCAGCTCCAAGTAGGCTTCTCAGTGCTTGGCCATCAAGGGACTGTGTGACCAGAACACCGCGGTCCATCATGAGTTGCCAGACCCACCAGGTCATATGTGAGGGTAGTATCATGTTTTACAATAGAATCACGCGCCTATGGAGACACATTCATTAGTTTTCCTGGGCAAGTTGATTGTTTTTTAGGTGACATAAAATTGCAAAGTAACTGCCAATGGGGCTCTACAAACTGTGATCCTATTGCATTTAGTTTCATGAACAAAATTGTTTTGATATATTAATTGTATGCAGAAAATTCCTTAAAAACAGTTTGTCCATTTTCTGTTTATTGTGTTTGGCTTTCTCCAAAACCTCTTCCCTATCTTAAAGTTAAATATTTTCTAAAATCCTCCTATATTCCATTTGGTACCAGCTATGTAGCTTTGTTCTTTACATATTGATTTTAATCCATCTTGAATTTATTTCATGTGTAGTGTGACATAGGGATCTATTTTTTTCCAAATTAATAGTAATTTTCCACTACTTAACCTTTCCTTTCCCCAATGATATGAAGTATCACCTTCATAATATACTAATTTCTCAAATATACATGGTTCTGTTTATGGATTCTCCATTGTGTGTAATTGACTTCTTGTGCTAATAGCACTCTGTTTAACTATTATGGCTTTATATTACTTCTTAATACCTAGTAAGAGATATCTCTTTCAGTGGTGTTTTGTTTGTGTGTGTATGTGTTTAATTTTTGAAAGCCTCTTACTGTGCAGTTTCATTTCCAGATAAAATTTTAATTGAAATTTTTATTGAGATAATGGTACATTCACGTGCAGTTGTAAGAAACAACACAGAGAACTCTTGTATACTTCCCCAGTTTCTCTGAAATAACACTGTAACAGTATAATGTGTGTAATATCAAAACCAGGAGATTGATAGTGATACAATCCACCAATCTTATTCAGAGTCCCCAATTTTACTTGTATTCACTTGTGTGTGTGTTTGGCTGTATACAGTTTTATCCCAGGCTTAGAGTCTGCAGCCACAGGCACACTCGGGGTAGGGGACAGCTCCAGCATGACAAGGATCCCTCGTGTTGCCCTTTTATACACTGCCCCCCTCCGACTCCCATGCCTGACCCCTGGCAAACATTGACTGCCCTCTGTTCTAAAATTTTGTCATGTTATGGTTTGTAGCCATGCCTCACACAGGCTTGCCTCAGGGCTTGGCCCCTGCTTATCCCTGGGCCTGAAATGCCCTTCCTCCAAAGGCCACATGGCTCACTCCTTTACCTTCCTTGGCCTCTGCTTAGATGACATCTGACCAGTGAGACCTCCCTGTCAATCATTTTGAAAAAGCAATCCCACTCAGAGGGTGATGTTCAGTCAACATGGGTAAAGCAGAGGCCCTGACCAATCAGAGCAGCTCCTGCCTGGGCCTCTCCACCAGTGTGTACCGCTGTGTGCCTGCTGACTCACTGATACACACACAGACACACACACACTCCCTGTCCTCAAAAAAAAAAAAAAAAAAATTATAATGTAACCATATAGTATGTAATATTTGGAGTTGGAATTTATTACTTTTTTCGCTCAGCATAATTCCCTATAAATGCATCTCACTTGTATGTATCAATAATTTTTTTATTTTTATTAAAAAGTAGTATTCCATGGTATGGATGTACCACAGTTTGTTAAACTGTCCATCTGTTTTTTGTTTTGTTGTTTGGCTGTAACTCTAGTACCGAAAACAGTGTCTAGCACATAGTAGAGACTAAATAGATATGCACTGAGTAAAGGAATCTTTCTATCTCAAATACTGGGCCTGGAATGCAGTGGGCACTGCAAAAAAAATTATCCCATGCATAAAGTTATAAAATTAAAGTGTGTTGAGGTCAAACTGTGTCCCCTAAAAAGATAAGTTGAAGTCTTAACCCCTAGTAGCTGTGAGTGTAACATTATTTGGAAATAGGGTCTTTGCAGATGTGATCAAGTTAAGATGAGGGTGGGCCAAATTCCAGTGAATAGTGTCCTCCTTGAGAGAGAGAGAGAGTTGGAGACACACACAGACTGAGAGAAGACCATGTGAAGACAGAGGCAGAGATGGCACGGTTTTCCGCCACAACCAAGGAATTCCAAGGACAGCCAGCTACCACAAAGCTAGGACAGACACATGGGACGGTTTCTCCCTCGGGGCCTCCAGAAGGAGCATGGCTCCCTGGCACCTTGATTTTGGACCTCTGGCCCCTAGAGCTGTGAGAGAAGAAATTTCTGTTATTTTAACTACCAGTTTGTGGTAGTTTCTTACGGCAGCCCTAGGAAACTAATACAAAGGATGAGAAGAACTAAGCTTTCAAGTTAATTTAGTGATCAATTAATTAACCTAATTAAGTGCCAGAATTAAAACTCATTCAGGAATATCTCAGTTTGCGAACATAATTCGTTCTGGAAACAAACTATTCATATTGTAAGACATTGCTCGTTTACCAAGTTAAAATGTATTACTAGGTTGGTGCAAAAGTAATAGCAGTTTTTGCCATTATGGCAAAAACTGCTATTACTTTTGCACCAATCTAATAGAAATGTTTGCTTGTCTTGTGGAACACTCGCAAACCAAGTATTCACAATCCAAGGTTTTACTGTATTTCCTGATTCTCCAATTCAGTATGCTTTCCCTTAGACAAGTACTTCTCAACTTTATTTTCATTATTGACCCTCTAAGGAGTCTTTTTAGACATTTTTCCCAGTCACTGCCCCCCACAATAAAATTTTAATATCAGTTTATCTGTTTATATACTGTGGCCTTTGACCGATCACAGACCACTGTAACACCTAAGTTTTGTCATTTGCCCCACCATAAAACCAGTTTTCACCCCCTAGGAAGAATGTTGCCCAGTTGATAATGCATGCACTCACGATATTGGAATGCAATCTGAAAATGGCAATAAAGGAAATACTTATGTTTTAGTAATCTGAAAAAAAACTTCAGTTATGGCTCAGGAATATACCCTAGCTCTCCCTCTGGCCCATGGTAGGATTATAATTCTCTACCCACAGTGAAGTTAAATGAGGCCATATGCCTTGCTTTAGGCACTGACACAAGAATGGCAGTTCAATGTGTCGCCTCCAAGGAGACGCTTTAAGAGCAAGTGCGTGAGTCTCCAGCTCTCCTCTTCCTGCTCCTAGAATTCTGGAAACACGGGTGCAGTGGGGCGTCCAGTAACCAGGATGCCTGAGTGAGAGCAATGGGCAGAGCACCCCTCATAGTTCATGCTGTATCGTGCATGTGAGTGAGAAGTAAACTGTGCTGAAAAGCCACTGAGATTTGGGGGTTGTTTGTTACTGTGGAAAAACCTACAACATCTTGACTAACAGTATTGCATGAGGAGAAAAGTCAGATGCATAAAATTAACTCTTCTCATTTTAATTTAACCTCATTCTCACCAGGAAACACTAAAGGAAGTTTGTAATGATAACCTTTCTGAGTTTGTTGTTTAATATTTACCTCCTTATGGTGTTGTTACATATTAAATTGAAAACAGACCTAAAACAAAGATTCACTACTCAGGAACTCCTAGTTAGAAATTTAATTCAAATATAAACTGACATGTAGGGAAATGCGTGGGACGGAGGGAGACCTGCCAGCACTCTCTGAAAGCTAAACGCCTTTCTACACTTCCTTTGCAAGGTACTTGTTACTGGATCATGGACTTCATCACCAGTGAAAAATAAAATTATGTGTTTATTGAATTTGTGTGACCTTTTCCTCCAACAGTCTCAGGGCACCGAACTTTTAGCACATCCGTTCCTTAAGGAATTTTAACATGCAGAGAGGAGGAGAAGGTCAGACAATTACAAGCAGTGTGCTAGCCAATGTCAGTGGAATGCATTAGGTGTCAGTAGAGGTTCTATTTCAGATATTAATAAACAGGACAGAAAGCTACAATATAGCTGAGGTGAGGCAAGAGGCATACAGGGGAATATGCTAAATAACCCCTGGGAAATGGACAGCATAGCTGGCCTTCTCAGAGAGGACAGGAGAGGAAGGAGTGAAAAGCAATGTTTTCAGAAGTAAAAATCTAAGATTTTTATCAAGAAAGATACCTAACACAGGATCCTCACTAGCATTCAAATATTTATTTTTTTTCCTGTGTGAATGTAGCTGTTTGTAAAAACAGAAAATTCTTTTCTGCATTTGTTCCATTAGTTACTATTGTTTACCTTTTTACAGTATACAAACTTTTGCAGGACTTTGTGAACTTTTTTTCTTTGTTTGACCTTCTGTAATAACCACTAGCACAATTCTTGATCATGGAAATGGGTTCAGTCCAGAAAAAAGAGCCACTGCAAATATTACAGGACTAAAGGAATGTAATATAGGGATTAGGGCTTACACGGATGTAAGGGCGCTGATGGAGAGAGGCTCTGGACACAGGGAGAAGATCAGAGAAAAATAGTCCGTTGATGACTTCAGCCTGAAGAACTGAAGCCTGGAGGAAAGCTGGAGTTAACAAAAAGCCCAAGAAGCCATCACCTCTGGCCACCATGACCTCCTGAGAAGGATGGCTGAGCTTTCAAAATATCATGCAAGTTTTAAATTCTTGTAGCAAAAGACAAACTGTGAAACATACAGAGAAGGCATTCTGGGAAACATAGTGCCCTACCTTAGAAGTGAGAGGTGGTTTTGTTGAGCTGACCAGAGAATCCAGCACAGGCAATTACACAATAAAAAGAGAACTCTGTTTATTGAAAACAGTGTTTGTTTATTCTAACTGATAATTTGGGTGCCTGCTGGTGGTAGGACAAAATCAGGAACCAAATTTAGTACATTTTGTTTTTGTTAAAAACAAAATGTCATCTGATGTATTTATAGGAAATAATTTTTTTCTGTAATTATTTCCATTAGATTTTAGACATGTTTGCAACAATGAAAAGCCCTAATTTTAATGGTCAGGGCAGCCCCCTGGCCTTCAACCTTTGTGATCACCATCAGACAATGGCAATCTTTCGAGTGATCTACATAATAAAGAAATTAATTAAAGGGCCTGGTGAGTGGTGCCATGGTTAAGAGCTGGCTTGGGAAGCCAGTGCCCTGGTTTGGGTCCCACATTTGAGGGCCAGTGACACTGCCCTAAAAAAAAAAAAAAAAATAGAAATTAATTAAAGCTGGCCTCTTCTTCTGGTTCTAAAACATAAGCCATGTCTGAAACATGAAAAAGTCCATGGACCATTATTTGCACTAGAATTGAAAACCAACTTGCAATACAAATTTATAAAATGAATACATGAGCTTTCAAACTGTTCATCTGCCAATAATCTAGCTAGAGAGGGCACAACATAATTATCAAAATAAAGTTTTAAAAAAAGAAGACAGAAAAACTGGAAGCTTTGCTTAAATATTATGCAGTTCTTTGGGATTTGAGGGTTCCCAGGAGATAGAAAACAGGTCCCTGTGCTTTAGAAAAGCCTTAGAGAAGGAGGGAACTGGACGGGCAGGGAGAAAGGCAGGAGGTAGAGAAAGCTTCCGTGATGGACAGGAGGCTGCAAAGGCGCCATTAGAACATTCTAAGCTGTAAGTGAGCCAGGAGAACAACCTTGTGGCCAGGTTCGGTAACAGAGCGGAACAGAAATGTAATTTAGCTGGTCCTTGCAACTGGGACTAGCAAGAGACTTGCTCAATTACATAATTTTCTTTTTTTGTAATTCACTCTTGAGTATGTCTGGGTGGATAATACTTATTGAATGAATAACCTAGCTTTTAGTCATTTTTAAAGAAATCTATTCCTCGGACAAAACCCAATCAGCATTTTTGTGGCTTATTTTATACTTAAGAGCACCCTTTCCTATTGGGTGGCATGCAAGTCGACTTTCACCAGGTGGCAACTCCCGACTTCGCAGGTAAGAGAAAGAATAGAAGAAAATGTTCCTTTTAAGCACCAAATAGCACTGTAATTATGACTGTCTTTGACATCCTAAGCCATAACATCCAGGACAAAATATTATTTCAGATTTTGGACTGCCTAGACCACTTCTGAAAAAAATAATTGCTGACAGTTTCTCCCAAGTGTTGCTCTAAAAAATTGCAAATGTTTATTCATTCTAACTATAGCTTCTCAAAGGTTTTATTTTCCCCTTAAAACTTCCTGTCAATATTGAGAAACCTGACTATAACTCTATGCATATTACCTTCATCATATTGGGTCATAGAATTGTGACCTGTTGGCTGAAGGAGGAATTAGCAATCACCTGCTTACAATAAGACACCCTCCCCAGTTCAGTGCATTTTCTATTATACTTTGCTGTGATATAGTCTCAGTGCCAGTCTCCTATGACATAAAAGAATACCTGTCTTCCAGGGACTTTGTAAGGATTAAAGGAGGTCATACATGAAAATGACTAGTACACTACCTGCCACATCGTAGGTGCCACTTAAATGTCCGTTGGCTTCTCTCCATGCATGCAATTTGTGTTAGCAATAGGGATGAACTGGTTGTTTGTTGGGCTACGGACTGAGCATTTTGCTCACTGGTTGCATCCTTAGAATAGCCCTATAAGGAAACTGAGGCTCAGATACTAATGTGCCCAATTCTACAGCCAGCATGTGGGTAAGCTGCATATTTGACCTCTGGACTTTGAAACCGTTTACTAGTATGCCATCCTGTCCTTGATTCTTCAAACCAAACATGAGACCCCATCATACCTCCTGCAGCCTTTGAATCATGTAGGGGGCCTGACTGCTTTGGGAGAAGAATTCTCCACATGGAGTTTTTAAAACTACAACCCTACCAAGCCCTTAGAGATTAAGACTGACTCAGAAAGACAGGGTTGGCTGGCACCCAACTTAAAATGAGCCTGCTTTTCTCCTAAGGCCTAGGAATACTGAGACCATCTAGCCTTCAATACAACACAAGAGAATAAACAAATAAAATAAAATATATTTGTAATGACGCTCATTCTAAGACTTGCTGTACAAATTTGTATCTAACTTGCTCTTGTCCACCTTGATTTTCCTTTCATCTGCATGGCACCTGCCGATAAAAATCTCTTGATTCCTATCCATTTCGTTAAGTCCCATTAAATTCTGGTCCCATCTTCCAGGGTTTTATTTCTTTTCCACAGGCACTTCCGTCTAAATTGCTGCCCATATTTTGGTCACTCAGGTTCCAAAATCATTGAGTAGAAGGTACTAATGCACCCCTCGATGTGCAGATGAATTAGAAACCTCTGGGATACAGATGCTAGAATCTCGTAAAAAGGCCCCGTCTTCATCACCCCAAGTACACATTACAGCCAATGTAGAAACTCCAGTATCTAGAGACTGCTTCATCTAAAAAACTTCAATAAAATCATTTTTAGTCCTTGAAGAGGGGTTTTAGGTGATTTTGATGGACTTATACATATGTATTTCTTCTAAAGATCCTTTCTACATGAAAATCAATTCGAATATAATTCTACCTTGACTTTTCATAATAGAAACATGATTTTAAAGATGATTATCTATAGTTTGCTTTGTTTTCTTTTGTTTAACAGTACAATGTGCTGTCTGAATGTTTGGCCTCGTACAACCCTCCCTTTATTTATTTAATTTCTTTTGTATCTCTGAGACTTCCAGACCTTTACACTTGTATCTCAGGGATTGGAATATCTATTGCTGTTGTTTTTGTTTTTTTTTAATCTCTCAAGAAGCTTGGGCCTATGACAGTTAAAAGAATCAATGAAAGCTTGCATTAGGGAACACTCATCAATTGAACACATTCCTCCATTACAGAGTTGACCCCTGTGGATCTGTAGGAACTTCTTTGGTCAAATACCATTAAGGACAGTTTCACTAATAAGTCCTTTGTTTTTCCTCTTGAAAATATCCTTTTACTCTTGTTTCAAGTATGTGAAATGTTTCCTAAAATGGGAAAAGTTCAAGAAGTGGTTATTTGTAAATAGACTTTCTGTATATGACTCATACCAGCTAATAGCAACTTGGCATTTGTATTAGTCAGAATTCTTCAAAGAAACTGAACCAATAGGCTATGTGTGTCTGAGGTGTGATCACAAAATATGGTGAATGATTAAATTAAAAAAAAATTATTACAGTAAAAGACACATTGCCATTAATCCCCCTCAAAATACTCCCTTCACTTCAAACACACTTGTCCCATTATTCTTGCCACTTTCTGAAGCGGTTCTGGAAGTCCTGTTTCATGAGTGTCTTTAGTTGCACTGTCATGGTTGCCTTCATATCCTGGATTGATTCAAAACATTTACCTTTCATGGTCATTTTGACTTTGGGGAAGAGCCAAGAGTCGCACCGTTCCAGATCCAGTGAATAAGGTGAATGAGGACACAACATAATGCTTTGTTTTGCTTGGTTTTGTTTTTGAAATTGCCGTACCAGAAGCAATGTGTGACACACAGCATTGTTATGATGGAGGATGAAATAGTTGGCCCATTTCTCAGGCCGTTTTTCTATGCACGTTGTTTCTTTTTTTTTTCTTTTTTAAAGATTTTTATTGGGGAATTGGGGAAGGGGAACAGACAAATTGCTGTCCTTTGTTCTTCAATCTAGTTGCGGAGGATGTTGCTTCACTGGCCCATGTTGGTATCATCATTGCGCTCTTCCCGGACGAGGCAGATCGGTTGCCAGCCTCTGGATGGTTGCTCACCGCGGCTATTGGCAGCTCATGCTGGCTGCCAGCCACTCACACTGGCTGCTGGCCACTCACGGTAGCCTATGGCAGCCCACTGCAGCAGGGGCTACAGACTACACTATCGCCGGGGCTCGCACAGCCCAGCTCCAGGTGGAGCTGTTGTTAGCTGTGGAGGGCAGTGTTACTGGCCCTCATATGTGGGATCCGAACCGGGGTCACTGGCATCTCAAAACCAGCTCTTAACCAATGCGCCACTCGGCCGGCCCAACACATTGTTTCTTAAACGCTCTAATAAGCCCTTATAATATTCAGAATTCACCATAGTGTTCCTCACACAGTTCCATCAAGGTAAAAAAAAACAACAACACACAATTAACACAAACTTTCCGTTGTTTGGCACTTGACAGCAGCAGTTACCATTTTTTTTTTTTTTTTAGGGCAGTGTCACTGGTCCTCATATGTGGGACCTGAACCAGGGCCGCTGGCTTCCCAAGCCAGCACTTAACCACTGCGCCACTCGGCCGGCCCAGCATTCACCATATTTTTTATCACACCTCGTATGTCACATATATATGTATGTACACATGTATTATACACCCATGTCTATATGATTAACATATAATCATATAAATAAAGGTTTATATGATTTATTATAACAAATAAGGACATTTATTGTAAGCAACTAACTCATGATTATAGAGGCTGAGAGGTCCCAAGATTTGCAGTCTGCAGGCTGGAGACCCAGGAGTACTGATGTGATGTTTTAGTTTGATCCGGAGGCCAGAGAAGTCTGATGTTCTAACTCTGGGCAGTCAGGCAGGAGTTCCCTCTAACTCAGCTTTTACTCAAGTCTATTGATTGAATGTTAATCCTCCACAGAAGCATCCTCACAGACACCCACAAAATAAGGATGGACCAGAAGTCTAGGCACATGGTGGCCCAGTCAAGTTGACATGTAAAACTATCCATCACAATATTCCATTATGGATAACATTTAATCAGATTAAACTTTCAGCCTCAGCTTCTATGAAGACTCTTCAGAAGAACATAGCTATTTGTTATTAATTATAAAACTCTGCTATTTGTTGATTATGATTCAATAGCTCTATTGAAGCACCCTTAGCTGTGTTCTTTAGGTATGCTTTTAAGTATAAAATCTTGGCTGAGATGAGTGTGTGTGTGTGTGTGTGTGTGTGTGTGTGTGTGTATTTGTGTTTGTTTCAACATTTGAGTGCTAGACATTTAAAAGAGAGAAAAGCAGCCCTTGACCTCTGGGAGCTAGCTCGATACTGTCCACTAGGCCTGCTGTTGCTAGGATCTTAACTGGCTTTAGTATTTTCCTATTGAACATAAACAGTTTCACAGAATATCAAAATTAGACAAGACTACTCTATAACCATCACCGATCAAGACAAAAACAAGACTACTCTCTAGTCATATTTGAACCTTGGTAAAACTCGAATATAATCTAAACGATAAAAATGACCAAAATATATGCCATCTTGGCTAACAGGAGTAACTGGCTATTTTTTTTTTTTTTTTTTTTTTTACAAATTATAGAATAAGCCTCACTCTAGTTTTCCCTCTTTCTATTATAGATAAGACTTATTAAGATACTCAGCCATAGAATTACTCCCATTTCCTACCAACATTCAATCCAAAGTAAAGCTCTCATTTCTTTAGACTTTCCCCCAACTGTGTAAGTTCTTTCTGACACTTCCAAGTTGCCCCGTGATTCCCCATGTTGTGTGTTCTCCCTCACAGCAAAGAGTCATAATACAATTTATTCAACTACACATGTGCTCCTGCTGGCCTTTTACTGAAGGGTATAAACAAATAAGGAACTTTGCTGAGATGCAGCTGAAGCTCCCGCCCTGCTCCAGCACCCTCATAGCAGTAATAATGAGCATATTTGAGAGCTCCTCGTTCTCTGTCTGTCCTTGCCTGAGAGAGAAATTTACACTGACTTGAGCTCTGAGGACTCATTTCATTGAAACCCATCAGCATTGAGCTTATTTTGTATTCCTGGGGATGAAGTTTCTTGAAGTGTGTGTGTGTGTGTGATTGTATGGATTTGTATTGTTCCTTGATGCAATGATTTTTCTAACTTTGTTACATATGATCCTATGACCTGTCTGCATGTCCTGAGTATCTGTCCACTTTTCTGGGGTGTCTTGAGTGTTGTTTACCTGCACAAGGAAGTCTGTAAATACAGGATGGACTTAGGTCTGATATTTCTCCTCTTGAGCCAACCCTGGGGGCTGAGGAGTTCAGAAGGTCTCTTAGGACTTATGTGTTTTGGACAAAGTTTGCCTCTGGTCACCAAGTCAACCTTAGAAGGCCTTCTTTCTTGGTCTTTGTGTTCTTGAGAAAGGCTTTGTTTAGTTTCATCTGCCCATCACCAGCAAGCTTTGTTCAGTCCTGAGTCACTACTGTTGGCCTTTGGCCAGGTTCACAAAGTTGCACAAGCATCATCTTTATAGAGTAGACCACTCAGTTCTCATGGACTCTTCTCAATCGAAAATGGCACTTCTTCCAGGCTAACGTCTGCTTCCTTATCATGTTTTCTCACCATGATGTTAACTTGGATGCTGATCTCATCACTGGCAAAATTTCACCAGGGACAACTTGGAATTGTGGTCATTTGGGGAGACCTTTTGACATGAACAAGATTGTTCATTTTCAGAAGCAACTTTGAACCACAAGCAAAGAAACTTTCATGAGGAAATTGTCAGGAGTGACTCTCTTCTTTGTTTCTGTACTTCAGGGATTAATTATTGATGGTGTTTTAATTGTATGAAAAATTGTCAAGGGCCCAAGTTTTGAAAAAAACAGATGTATGTCATTTTCTTTTTGTTCTATTTTTTCTTTTATCCTTTCTTGTAAAGTTTAATAATTAACTGATGAAAAAAATAATTTTTCAAAAATTTTCAAAAACTGATCAAAAAGTAATTTTTCATGCACTGTGGGAATAGCTAATACAGATAAACATAAAACATTTTCTAAAAGAAAAAAAATAGTTCTTTTAAATTAAATCATATTTCTTTTTATGGGTACTAGAAAGGATCTTTACAAAGCAACTTTTGTTTTTATAGCTATGAAATAGTAAATGGTTTTCATTTCAAAATAAAAGCAATTTTGGATCAAGATCAGAGTCTATAAAAATTAGTTTACCAAATAGAAATAAATGTCAGCAAAATATTTTGATTTGTTCAAGAACAGGGTTAAATTTTTCATAATTCAAAATTTCCTATTTGGTTTTATGAATTAAATAAACTACCAGGGTTTCCACAGCTTGTTTAAAATTAAAAATTACATAGCTATTATAATTATATTCAATAAAATATAATGATAATAATAAATGTCTTCTTCAAAAGGCTTAATTTTATGGGAATTTGTGATGCTCCAAAAGAAAAATGAAATATTAGCTAAATTACAATTTCCAGACTCTTTACTAACATTAAGATCATGGAGAAGTGATTAAGTTCATTGAGTCTGAACCATTCCTAAGTAGAACTTTTAAAAGATATGAAACACTTATTACTAAACATAATTTAACCCATATTTCTTAAAACGGCAACAGATTAATAAAATATGCAAATGTCTGAATAATTTCATATATATATATAAATATATATATATATATATATATATATATATATATATATATATATATTATATATGCACATATACAGAGGGTACCAAAAAATGTATACACATTTTAAGAAAGGAAAAAACTGTATTAAAATTGTAATACTCAATATATACCAATAACAAAGATGAATACAAGTCATGTTTGACTTCTGCAATTGCAAGAGATGCTCAAAGTGGTTACCATCAGCATAATTTAACACAGTTTTTTTCCTTTCTTAAAATGTGTATATATTTTTATGACTCTCTCTGTCTCTCTCTCTCTCTCTCTCTCTCTCTCTCTCTGTATATATATATATATATATATACACATACATACATATATATGTATCTGTAAAATCATCAAAATAGTATGAAATAAAGTGCTTATAGATCAATAAAGGACAATAAGAGTAATTAGGTTTATCTAATATTCTCTAAATTTAAATTAATTGTTGTGAGAGATTTTGTCTACCAGACTTAGCATGCAAAAACTGACAAATTATAAAGAGAGCTTTATCTGCTTTGGAGAAATACACGTAAGTTAAATATCTTAACATAGCCAGCCGAGTGGCGCAGTGGTTGGGCGCTGGCTTGGGAAGCCAGTGGCCCCGGTTCGGTCCCACATATGAGGGCCAGTGACACTGCCCTCAAAAAAAAAAAAATATCTTAACACAAATATTTTTAAATTATTGAATACTTTCAGGTTAAGAGAAACATACTCATGCTTAAGCTGCTACAAGACTGATACAATAGCTGTGTACCAAATATGTTTCCAGACTTCTGGACACTCTGACTAGGAATATTGACTCATGGGAATCCATAGAGACCAGTTGCTTCTTTTAGTCTTTCATTAGCTCCAATAGCCAAGTCATATGTACCTTCTCTAAGAGCCATAATAGTAATGGCAAAACAAGTAAAAAGATCAATTTATTTCTAGAGCCACCACTAAAATTAATGATTCCCATGCTTGACAAACTCTTCTGCTGACAAAAATGCTTTCCACTTTGCAACTAGTCACCTCACTGCTTATGAAATGACGTTTCCCCTTCACACATCATTGTCCCTTATTGCGACAATCCAAATCCTGCCACCCTCCTTCAATTACCTGAAGAAAAACTCCCATGGTTGTTTACCTCTGTTAGCAAAGTTTCCATACTCTACACAGCCTTTCTAGAGACTCCCCTTAGATAACTGTGTTTAATTATGTTTGTTAACTGTTCGTACTTAAAAAGAAAAGCTAAAATTTTTCAAGCAGTCTATGCTATCAAAGACTCAGATTTATCCTTAAAATGTAAGTTCTTATTGTGCTCTAGTTGATCAAGTTGTTTTCCATGAGAGTACGTGTTAACAATTCTGATCCTGCTATATATGTACACTGGAAATGAAGAATTAAATAAATGGATAGCAGATGGTGGGAGCCAGCTTTCTTCCTGTTGGAGTGGGAATTTACAGGCAAGCAAGAGATGATGTTAGAATGATCCATGTGGTAAAGAACCAGAGTTTGAGACATCAGTATGAACTATCTTTAGCTTAATATAGATACAGGTGGTTACATATAGAAATATAGAAAAGTATATATACGTGGTTAATACACACATATGTATTTTCTTGCTTTCTTAGCTGAGAGAATAGAAACAAGCACCTCAGTAGCAATAAGCACACCTGGCACCCAGATCTTGGTTTCTAATGTAAAGAACCTGGGCTCCTGGGAGAAATGGCTGATTCTAGAATTGGGGCAGGAAATACGCAAGATGAGCCCAGGGCATCTTGTAGTGCCAGAAAGTAAAGAAAAAAAAACAAAAAAACCCTACATGGAGGGGGCTTGTTAAAGGAACTCAGGAGCCAATGGGAAGAGCTCCCAGTGGCCAGAGCTGGGACAATTTAATCAACAAAATAAGTAGAGTAGTGTTGGATTATAACCCAAAGTGTAAAGTAAATATGCATGAGTCCATACTGACACAAACAAGTAATTGAATAAATAAATAAGTGGGGAAAGAACAGGCAAATCTCCCGTGCAGGAGAATTTCAGGAACTGTTTGTAGATACCCCGCTGTCAGGGAGGGGTGCATAAGTCCCCATTTCTAATGTGTGGATTGTGCATAGTGACTTCTTTCCAAAGAGGACAGTATGAAAATGTGTGCATAGGGGGACAGTAACTTTATAGTGGAGAAGCCTGACAAATGCTACGCAGGGATTAAGGTCATTATCAACAATGATAAATAATGCAGGTACTATGGGCCCTTGATATGATGTGATGATGCCAATTACACTGTAACCCCCTGACTTTCCTCCTCCAAACTCATCATCACAGTTGAATCATGAGTTAAACATTAGACAAATTCCATTGGCACCCTATAAAATACTTGACCTCAAAACTGCCAAGGTCATCAAAAACTCGGAAGACCTGAGAAACTGTCACACCCAAGGACAGCCTGAAGAGACACGACAATTAAATGTAATGTGGTGTCTGGATGGGATTGTGGAAACAGACAGGTAAAAACTAAGGAAATATGACTAAACGATGGGTTAGTTAATAAAAATTCACCCATACTGGTTCATTTACAAATGCACCACATAAATGTCAGCATCCAATCCAGAGCAAAGCCCATTTTCTTAAACCTTAAATCCTATCATTAGTCTTTTCTGATACCCAGGCACCTTGTCCTGTGTGCTCTCCCTCACTGCCACATGTAATAATAATCCAACTTGTCAACTTCACATGTGTTTCTGGTGGTCTTGGGCTGGGGGGCATTGGCAAAGCCATGATTCACACAAACAATAATGACTGTCAACATGCCAATACTGACAAGCTTTGGGTTCGTGTTATCTGAGTAATTCATGTTCTTTATTTATTATTGTGGTAAAAAAAAAAATCTCATTCCAAACAACTATGCTTTTTTCTATAGGGTATAGATTCCCCCAAAAGACTAAGTATTTCTCTAATTGACCTCAAGATGGCAGGCTTGAATAAAAGATATTTCCATTTAAAAATTCTGGGCTTCTCAAAAGCTCTCTGTGAAGGTAAAATGACTAATGGTCTTTTTCTCAGCCTGTATTGCTTTTAAGCAATTACGCCTAGGTTTCTTCCATCTTCATTTTCTTGATTGTTTCTTTAAGGACCATGAGATTTTATCCCAGTTTTGTTTTTCCTTAGGATATTAAAGCCAGTCGTGAGAATCTGGAAACCTCTAGAAATGGAGATAAACAGAAAAAGAGGTACATGTATGCAATCTTTGTACTAGGATGGGGTCAGAGATACACACCCCTGCACTACCCTATAAGAATGTTAAATTAGTAGTAGTAATACCTTAATTGTAAGAAGTCTTAGAATATTAATTCTAATTTACTCTCATGCATCTATAGTAATTTTACACTTTAATTTTTGGGGATGAATTTATCTACTATACCACTATGCCATTGAAAAAGTAAAGGCTAACATAGAAACTCCGAACAGTGGTTTTGTAATATCATACTGTCTAAAATTCACTCAAAAAAGTAAAACAATGTTTTAATTTAATTTAGTCTTTAAAAAATATATTATTTCCTCCTTTCTAATTTTACTAGGAAAAGCAATATAACATGATAGTTAAGTACATAGGTTTTAGAGCCAGACATACTCAGGATCTAATGTAGATCTAATCTAGTTCAGATCTAATTCTGCCTTTTACTGGCTGTGTGACCTGAGTATGTTACTTAACCTCTCTGAATCTCATCTGTAAAATGGGATTAATAGTTTCACTCACAGACTTGATGTAAGGGTCAAATCTGATCATGAATGGAAAGCACTTAGCACAGCTCAATAAATGACGGACATAATTATTATTATTTTGAGGTAAGGAGGGTAGGGTGAGGTGAGTGGTGTCACAAAACATACTCTGAATTATGAGTTACAACTCCAAAAAGAAGAAGAAAAATATACTGATTTGTTTAAAAAGTATATCAGCTTCCATGAGTGGTCAGATGACTTAGTATTTAGTAATGATTCTCCTAAAGATTTGCTGTGAAATAGGAAGCAAATTGTCTAATGACTTTATGAATCACTCCTCATCCATTCCCACAGCATGTGTGTGACCACGATTGTGGATCAAAGATAGGTAGGTAGTTTCTGAATGTTCTGTTCTGCTTAAGCTTTTTCAGACCCTCTGACAGCTCTGGGGCTAGGATAGGGGTGGGGTTACAGGAAACCCCAATAATATAAGCCTGATTGAAATCCCCACCAGCCCAACAGAACAGGGGCTCAGAAAAAAATTTAATTTAGAACAAATATACTATCTATACATCTAACGATTGCGGAGTCCCACTAGGCCACACATACAGGTAGATTTATTTTATATTCTTTCTACAGCCTTGTGGGCTCCTTTCCAAGGACTTACAGGAGGACCCTGGCTTGTTCAGTGTATTTGGTGAGGCAGCTTTGCTGATGGGACATGTGCTGCCGAGGGAGGTGCTTCTAAACCTAACTTGGGTCTTTGGGCAGCAGCTGGCGACAAAAAGTTGATGTAGGATTCACAGCAATCTAAGGAAATACCCAGATCTTATCTAGATCCATCTGTTATTTTTATTTTAATAAGGTGCTGATGGTGAATGCAACCTGCCCTCAGTCGCTATCAGACCTCTTCTCAGAGATCCTACCTAGTGACCAACTGTCTCTGTCAAAACTTCAGGGCAGAAAATGGTAAGAAATAGTCAAGGGGGAGAGACGATTAGTCCTTTGTTAGAGAAAGTTGCCTGAGTAGTTTCCACTGGGAAACCTTCGCTTTTTCACATATTATCAATTTTGGAATGCTCTAACAGGGCTTAATGTTCAAAGCAGCCCCTTGAATGACTGAATCCTCACTACCAGACATGTTTGGTTCTCTTTTCTGTTCCCTTGATTTGTAGGCTCACTATTCCGATTATTAAATTCCACCTTGGAAGACAGTGAGAATTCACTGAACATCGAACAAACCAAACCATCTTCATCAAAATTAAAAAGGGACAATCGTCAAACACGTCTGTTCTTTCCAAATCAAAGACACGTGTCAGTAATGGCTGTGGACACTAGGGGGCAGCAGGTCACAGCAAATGCAACTTTTTCTTGCCGCTCTGCTTAATGAAATCAAATTAATTAAATGTTGGCTTCCTAAGTCTCCACTTTGAAAATGCATTTTCCCCATAGTTTCTGTTTTTCCGGAGGTATTATACAGAGATATGTGGTCCAAAACATTGTTCATTGAGACCTTAAGTCAAATCAGAAAACGTGACTCAGTTTGTGAATTCAGTTATCTTGATGATTGATGGGGACTTTACAAGTGAAATTGTTTGCCTTTTTACTTCTTCGACTCAAAATTCATACAAACTGTTTTTAAATATTGGTTTTTACCACTTTGTCCCATTTCATGGTAGAATCATCAAAAACTCTTTGCTTGCTTACAGTTTTGTTCACATGCAGGACTGGCCTAGTGTGAGAGGAGTCTAGACAGACTGGGCCTGAGAGGTGTGTTCTGACTGTTCCCCTGGCCATGGTGACAGTTGTGACTAAAGCGTGCTTGGAGGGGCTGGAGCATGGGGGGAGGGGAAGGGGGCTTCTGCTTCACAACTGTTTCAGGGCTGTGCTCACCTTGAGACAGGAGAAGCAAAGGCACCATGGGGAGGAAGGAGGAGGAGCCTCAGAGCCGCCTGGCTTGGGGACAGGCGGAGAGCTGGACAAGCCCAGAGCTCACCTTGGCGCTTGGCCAGGGTGGGGGTCCTGTCTGAGCGCCTGTGCAGAGCTGGCTCTGGAAGGAAGACAGTGGCATTCGTGCTCTGGTTTTCATGGCACTGCAAAGCCCCTGGGGTGTTTTTTTCAGGTTTTCTCAAATGCCACTGCCACCTTCATGACTCAGCCAATGGCTGCTGGCTTAGTTCTTTTGATTTTAGGGACCTAGGGCAGGGGAGATCACTAAAAATCAACTGGAAATCGGGGAATACCAAGGCCTCAAACCTTTGGAAAGCTACTGGCCAAACTTGAACAACGTACAGAAAAGAAAGAAATCTTCAAGTATCTAAAATACTGTTTGGAAATAAATATAATCTACACATTTGTCCTGGAAAAATATTAGGTTGTCAGAAAAGTCATGATGCATTTTTGCAATGAAAAACATAAAAAAAATATGTCATGACTTCTCCGGCAACCAAATAGCTATTGTTTAGTTGGTTATATCTAGTGATTATTGGGTGTCAGGAACTGTTCATAACTCATTTAATCTTTATAATGACCCTATGGGCTAAAGTACCAAAATTATTCCCATTTTATAGGTTGGGCCCTAGGGTACAAAAATGTTAAATGACTCAGCCAGGTACACTCATATTAGCTAGTAAGTATCAAAGCTGGGATTTGAACCCGGGCACTCTGGTACCAGAGGCTATGCTCCTAGCTATTATGCTATAATACTCTTAAAATGAAAAATACAATTTCCTTCTGTGAGTGAAAGAAACTCTTACGTTCAATTTCAATAACAAATCATATGCATATATTATAAATTATTGGAATAAAAATGCTGTTTTACAGTGAATTACTTAACTCTTACTTGAAATTTATATTTGAGATTTTTGTCTTTAATTGTTTTAATTCCACAATCTGGTTACAGAAACTTTCTATAAGAACTTGTATAGACCTCTGCTAGAAACCAAACATCTCCAGAGAACAATCACATCTTTTTTATTAACCTTTAGCATTTGACATATTTAGTATGATATTTAAACCAAGAAAATGTGTTTAAGAAATGCTTATTAGCTACTTTAATATTATTCAGTATTGTCTTGCTTCAGTAACTATTGTTATGGGTGAAAGGTACACCCATCAGAAATACTTATTGTACTATATATCACAAAAGGAAAATAAACTTTCTAAAGTGTGGAAGAAACTTCTAGGTAAAATATATCTTAATCATTAGTTAATTAGAAAAAATCATTGACAGCTTCTTGGTAAGTACCTAAGAGAAAAAGGAGTAGTAATGTAATTATCAAAAGAATAAATTCAGGATTCTTAAGGGAAGGGGGCTAATCCTATGTGCTAGGCAGTAGATGAGGCACCTTCATAATTATCTTATTTAGCCTTCCAGGAACTCTTAAGAGGCTATTTTATTATTCCCATTTTACAGATGAGAAAACTGAGGGCTAAGGGGGCATCAGGTAATTTACTTCCCAACTGCTTGGGATTTGAATATGTCTGGTTCCAAACACCACCGGCTATAGTAATCAAGAGTGCATCCTTAGAGTAACAGAATCAGTCTGTGGTGGTTTAAAACAGCAGGGGTTTACTTTCTCATACAGAGCCAGGTGAAGGCAAGTGGCTGCTGGCGTGGGTCCAGTTCACAGGGATGTCAGACAGCATCAGTGCTGTGGTTATGCTGGCCTTTTCCTCATTGCAAGATTCATGGATGGAAAGGGGAAGGGGAAGGTAGGCAGCATTTGCACCCCAAAGCTAAAAGCTTTTCTAGAAACCCCATAGTCAACTTCCATTTGCATTCCATCGGTCAGAACAGGACTGAGGAGTAGGAGGAGGAGGATGGTAAAGGGTTGGACAAGACAGTGAACGGTCTCTGCACAATCGCGTTGTGTTATTGGATAGTAGATTCCTGTCCAGCTATCACTGTAGAGTCGTGGGAATTACATGGCCAAGGAGCTGCTCCCAGCGTATCTCCAGGGGTATGTGCTGAGTCAGCACAGCTGAGCTGTCCTGTACATCCAGGCTACCTGGTTGCCTTTGCTCCTGCCAGGATAGCCTTGTCCAGGCATCACAGAGAGGACATGCTGGTAAATGCTGTCACCACCTTTCCGGTGCTTCCCAACAAGTTCCCTGACGGTAGCACAATGGTATAGCACTGTGGGTACCGGGTTCCTCCTTTTTCTCATTGTTGGTTTTCAACTGGCCATGGAAAGAGCATCGGACAGGAAGTCAGAAGACTTGGATTCTAGTCTGGCTTTGCCGCCCACGGAGAGACCTGGAATAAGTCCCATAAGCCTTTATTTTTTAATCTGTCCAGAGTGGTGATAATTTTCTTGCCTATTTGTCAAGATGGCAGAATGTACCAGTAAGCATTTCTGAAATCTCTACTATCTTACATAAAATAAGAACCTATGACTATTTAGAGGTGCCAAGGAGCCCTCTGAGTCCAAGAACTGGTGAGACTGTCTAGGACCAGGAGGCTCTAATATCCAGAGGGCCCAGCTGTGTAGTCCTTGCATCTGTCCCCTCAGAACTAGCATGATATTGTGCTTAGTAGAAACGCAGTCAATGTCCATTCAATGAGTGGCTAAGTGGGTAACTGGACAAATAGACAAGTGAATGAAGGATAATCCTACAACAATCACATTCTGGCCTTTAGCCCGCCTTCACTCTTGCATGTCCGACTGCTGGAGGTCCCAGAGCACCCCTAAATCGATCTTACCCCCAAGGTATGCTGGCTCTCTTCTTCACAGAAAGTTGGCCACTTCTATTCTGCTAACATCTCTATCCCCAAGCCCTGGGTGTGCAACTCAAGATTTATAATATATTTGTCTCTTTATTTCGCTCATTCTCAGAATCCTATCGTTTGAAAGTCTCGTATTCTACTTCCGTGAAACTCAGGCATGAGGTAAACATCCACCCCGACCTGGTTTTGCAAAGAGCTATTCCTGATTTTGAGGCTTGATCTTCTTTCAGAAAGTATTGATGATGGGGCCGGGAAGCCTTATTTCTATTTGTGGGAGGATTTAGTCAGGACCTCGCTCTGAGGCAGTGATTGGGTTGGATGTTTAGATGTCCCTGCCTATGTGGCTTTGATGTTTTCCAACCAAGCGCTGTCAGCAGCAGACTTGAGAGTTTATATTTTCTGAACCAAAGAGCTGGTGGACATTAGTAGACATTAGACAATGATAGTGTGGGTTCAAATAAAGCACCAAAGGAATACGCACTTAGGTTGGATTGGTGATTCCTTTTCATTTCCACCAAGTTGTCTTCTGTTTAGTCACTTTTAAAATAACATTTTAAGATAAAATTCACAAGCCATTCAATTCACCTATTTAAAATATACAATTCAGTAGCTGGTACTATATTCACAGGGTTTTGCAATCATCACCACAATGAATTTTGGAACATTTAAATTACCAACCCCACTAAAATAAACTCCTTACCTATTAGCAGTCACTCCCCTTCTCCCTCCCTCTCGCTGTGCCCCCAGTCCTAGGAAACCAATAATCTACTTCCTGTCTCTATAGTTTTGTCTATTTGGGGCATTGACTATAAATGGAATCATAGAGCATGTGGTCTTTTGTGACTGGCTTCTTTTACCTGGTTCATCCATGTTGTAGCATGCATTATAATTTCTTCCTTTTTATGGCTGAATAATATCCCACTGTATGGACATATCACATTTTATTTATCCATTTATCAGTTGTTAAATATTTGGGTTATTTCTATGTTGGAGCTATTAAGAATAATGCTACTGTGATTATTCATGTTCCAGTTTTATGTAGACGTAAGTTGCAATTTTTTCTTGGATGGATAAGAGGAGAATTGCTGTATCATATGATAATTCTATGTTTAACCTTCTGATGAGCGACCAGACTGTTTTCCAAAGCAGATGTATCATTGTAGAGTCATTTTTAACTTCGTGGCATTATGAGCATCGTAATAGAGATGAATACTTAAAGTGAGAGTGCGAGGAGGCTTAACATTTAGACATGTTAAAAGAAATAAAATTTTATATTTTTAAGTGCATACTGTGCTTCTGGGTATTTACAACTTGTGACCGAGTCACCATCAGAGAGTCTTCCAGGAAACAGGATGTCATTGTGCTGTCTAGCTTGTCATTGCAAGAGGTGAGATACCCAGTTAAATATCCTTGCATTTAAAGTCTTTCCCAGAATGGGGTTGGCACCGGTATCTTTCTCTACACCCCCCCCCACCTTGTGATCCTTCACTAGCCTCAGTCCTTCCATATTATTTGGCCCTGGAGCCATGGCTCAGCAGTCTTGTGGGTGGCAGTGGGAGAAAATTATGTCACAGAGACATCATTGTGGCCTCCCCACAGAATGAGAGAGAGAGAGACAAAGAGAAAGAGAGAGACAGAAAGACAGAGAGACTGAGACTATTCCAGAAACAGTACATTACCCCAAAATGGTTAAGCAGGGAGGAGAAGAAAAATCTATTGTAATAATTTAAAGATTTTAAATTGTATGTTCCATAACTAACTCTGAGTACATAAACTATAACTGCCATACTCTGGGGTTTAATTATGTTGACTTTCACAATTTAAAAAAAGTGGAAAGAAAAGAAAGAAAAAAGATATCACTGTCACTGAGATTGAGCTTAACTTTTTTTTAGACTCTGTATAGCTCACCTCTGGGGATACCGAAATGAGATGAATGTCTTATTTTCACAAAGGGGAGATGAAGTCTTTCTCTAACAGATCTGAATGCTTCCTTAAAGGAGTGTTGGCAGTCACTCCCCAACTGTTTCTTCCTACAAAGAGCTGGGATTCAATGGACATAGTTTTAGGAAGCCGATAATAATAATAAGATTTAAACATACAGAATGTTACAAGTAGAAGTGGGGCAGTAAGGGAAATTGAAGCCCGGAGAAATTAAGCAGAATGCTGAAAGTCTCCGGGGCAGCAGTAGCGGTGGAAGCACGCCCAAAGCCCCTAACTCTCAGGCCAGTGCTCTGCACATGTGCCACACGGCCGGGGCTGCGCCAGCCCCTGGACCCTGACTGTGGACAGGGAGAAGCGAGGAAGAGCCGGCTAGCCAGAGCATGTGCAAACTTCCCCCATCCTCCCTCCCCCCACCCCATGCTGAGCACCATGCCCGCACCTGCTGGAGCTCGGTTGGTAGACATTACACTACACGGTGGTGCGGAGAATTTCCGGCTCTCTTATCCAACCCTTCAACTTTGGGGGATGCTACTGGCACAGACAATGCCTTTGTGTGAATTAGGAAAATTCAGCATCCCTCAGGGAGGGCGAAACCCTTTGCCAGAGCTTCAGAGAAGTGCATAGGCTTTATCTCAGTGCCACTGGGAGGTCTTGTGCAGGACCCAACCCATACAACCATACAGGAGGTTTCCCATTAATCTTCAGAGAAGCTTACTTTCCTCATTCCTAAAATGGGGATAACATCAAATAAGGCTGCTCTAGTAAGGATCCATGACTATTGGATGAGACCCTGTTGGTGAAAGTACTTCAGAAACCAGAAAGGATCACACAAGATAATTATAAATACAGGCATACCTCGTGTTTTTGTTCTTCATTTTATGTTGCATTCTTTACAAAAGGCAAGATCATTCATCAGCAAAAAAACTACAACTCACTTTATTGTGATCCTCGCTTTATTGTGGTGGTCTGGAACCAAACCTGCAGAGTCTGTCAGGTATGCCTCTATTTGTGCATGTCTGTATGTGTGTGTGGCCACACAAACACATATGCACATGCACACACACTTAGAGTTTGCCATTTTTAAATGTCTAAAATGGTATGTTCTTCAAGTCCTATAACCTAGTCAATGGGCCTTTGTAACCAGGAAAATTTCCCTGGTTCTCAGTATCGGAGAGATTTCTCAGTGGTTACCTCAGCAAAAGATAAAGAACAAAATGAATTTATCTGTTAACCCCATGTTTCTCAGACCTGAATGCATATTATAATAATCTGGAGAATTAACACAATACAGATACCAGGCCTCACCCTCAGATATTCTGAGTCAGTTTATTCAGCAGGTGTGTGTGTGGGGGGTGGGGGTGGGGTGGGTAGAGTAGAAACATCCTGGGTGGAGTTTAAAGTTCTCCAGGTGATTCTAACGTGCAGCTAGGTTTGAGAGAAACTATACCAACCATTCACTGGTCATTCCTCGTTCCCTCCCAGGCCCTGGGAGGGCAGGCAATATTGCAGTCAGCAGTCAATCTCAGCTTTCCCCAGATGCTGCTTGAAGCAGTTGCCTACTCTGCCACCCTGTGCCTGATGCACTATTAGATCACAAACTTAGGCCCCTAATTAAATAAAGGACCAGGAACCATTTTGAACTGTAGCCCTTCATATCTGAAGAGCTTATTAATGTGACTGTATTAGTTTGCTAGGGCTGCCATAGTCAAATGCCACAGGATGGGGGCTTGAACAACAGAAACTTAATTTCTCACAGCTCTGGATGCTGGAAGTCCAAGACCAAGGTGTCAGTAGGGTTGGTTTCTTCTGAGGTCTCTCTCCTATGCTGCTGGGTGGCCGGCCACCCTCTTGCTGCCTCTTCATTTGGTTGTCCATCTGTGTACCCGTGCCTCTAGGGTGTCTTTCTGTGTTCAAATTTCCTCTTATAAGAACACCAGTCACATTGGATTGGGGCCCATCCTAATGATCTCATTCTAATTTAATTACCTCTTGGAAAGTTCTATCTCCAAGCACAGTGACATTCAAGGGAATTGGGACTAGGAATTCAATATGTGCATGGGGGATGGAAGCTCAATTTAACCCATAACTCAAATAAAGAAACTGGACGGTAGGTCAGGGATAAGAGATTCCCATGTTAGTTCCCTGCAAACCACAGTTGCTAGTTGTACCAGGACTGGGACCATAAACGAGGATGTGCTATGCAGATTGCCTTTATATGTAGACTGTCTCTTGTCTCAGGTTCAGATTATATAAGAGCCCTAATGAGCCAGATTGTCTCGGTCCCCATCCCCCAGTGCCTGCCTCTGTCAGGTTGTAACTTGGCTTTTCAGTTCCCTAGTATCTCATGTTATCTTCTCTTTGTTCACAGCATTGTTCGCAGCATTAATCATACCTTACCTTTTTTCCCAGTTGGTCAATATTGACTTCTTATTAAATAACACATGGCCTCTACTCTTAACAAGTTAAAATTCTGATAGGAAAAGAAAGTAAATACCCAGATTACACCCAACTATTCATGCAAAGTAGAGAAGTACAGGCCAAAGGGCCCTAAGTCCAGGCACATAGGGCAAGGCAGTTGAGAGACTTTGGAGAAGGGGGTTTCCATGGCATGCGTGCCAAACGGACACACGCTTTTCCTGTAGCACAGAAATACCTTGGATTTTTCTTCTGCACAAGACTTATAAACAAAGTTAGTCTATTCAAGAATGTGTTAATAAGCAGGCTCCGGTATTGCCATTGTCCTCGGTAAGCATTTTGTAATTCACATAAAGCAGACCTTGGGTTGTCAGGACACTTCATCTGCTAAATGTCAAGAAAATACAGCTGAGGTTGTGTCGTGTCAGCAAGGATGTCAAGGAGGAAGTCAGAAGTCAAATCTTCAGGGACGTGGCTTGTTTCACTTACAGGGTGATCTTACAGTGTCAGGGACTCATTCTGTTTGGCATCATGGAGAGCCATGCCGGTTCAGAACTAAAAGCATGTGGTACACGAAAAAGGCAGTAAGTGGTTGGAGACCAACTGACTAATGCCTTCCAGAAGTACCAATTCTGATAACTGGAAATCTGGAAGCTTCCACACACATCCATTCCCATAAGCAGTTCTTGGCTAGATGGAAAGAAAAAATAGATTCTCTTCAGTGTTTCTCAGATGCCATTTTGTCTCAGAACCATCCGGTGCTTGTTAAAGTGAGGGTTTCTGGGCCCCCTTACACATGACTCTGGGGTCGAGCCCAGCAAGTATCTGCACCTTGCAAGCACGCCAGGTAGTCCAGAAGCAGGTGGTCTGCAGACCACATTTTCAGAAATGCCGCCGGAAAGTCTCCCGTGCACAGCAGCTGTCAAATCACCATGCGAAGGGCCCATAATTCAATCTATTTCCAAAGGAAGGGGTCTGGAAGTAGTTTTTCTTTCTCCTCCCACATTCAATCTGTCATCTCCTTCTGCCACCCTTTTCTAATGTTTTCTTTATGATCGTTTCCTCTTCTCAAGCTCTTTACCCCAAATCATTCTCTAAGCTCAAGGTGTTTCACACAGGGATGGCTGCTCCAGTGAAGCCAGCCTGCACCAGGGTGTACAGCTGAGTGGCGCACTGAGCGATTTGGACAACAATCTTCCTTTGACCTCAATGACTGCAAAACTCAATTTGCCAGAGGTGCCAAGGTGATGACCAAAGGTTGAGTCTTACAAAGGGTTTGGGTTTTTCTGTTTTTTTTTCAATTTGAAGGTCCTGTCAATATTTAAAAATGGGGGACGTTTCCCATAAACATCCCAATTTCTGGCTCTTAAAATATCAGCAGATCTGGCCACTCTGGCTACTTTCTCCAAGGGTACCTATTACCTGGGGTTGAGGCGAGCCTTCCCCTTTGAGACACCAAGCAGAGGTGCACATATTGTAAAGAAAAGATGCCCAAGCATCAGGTCCCTGCTGCTCCAAGGCCCTCGACCTAATATTGTATCTGTCATTTTGTATTTTCTTTCATAAAGAGGCCTCCACAATTGTATAGGTTTTAGACTCCATGAAACCTGGACCTGCCGCTGCCCCTCTGCTCAATGTACTCCCTACACTGAGACAAGGATTGACTCCCATTTATCATCAGACATGCCAATAGGTTTTCACAAAGTAGAAAAATGTCTCTCTGAACTCCTAGGTCTATACAGAAACAAAAGACAAACTGAGAGGACCTCGTTCTTCAGGCAGAAATACAGGAAGCCTATTCTTTTATGGCTATGATCTGGCCTACATCCCTGGCACTTGATTTCATGATCCCTGGCTGCATCTAGTTCTTCTACAATTCATGCTTCCTGAAATTCCCTATATGTAGTTGGAGTGACATTTTTGTACATAGTCACCAAATTTGCTTACTTCTTCATTTCTGCAAAGACACACTTAAATCCCATCAATTTAATCCTCATTTGGAGGATGGATGCTAAGAATCCCAGGTTGGAGAAAGAAAAATAAAAGTGCTATCTGCCCATAGAAAGAGAATGAGCTGTATATCTTGCTCGTTTCAGATGAAATGTCCTAGGGAGAAAGGATTGGGTCTTCACTGTGTGTTTTACTGCAGGTGTTGGCAGGCATGGCTAAATGCTCTCTGAGAACTCAACAAATACTCACTGACACTGATGATAAAATATGTATAGACTAGGTTAAAGCATATGTTCTCCAGTCGCCTCCAAGACACGGCTTTTCTATATTGGTCACTGCTTGGAACAGATCCTTTTATCCCACAGCATTAGAGCTCCGTGGAAATTCAAATATTTTTTGTTGTAACAACATGTTGTAGTACTGGGAATTCAGTCATTGCCTTTTCCCCTTCCAAGATACTCGCTGCTTTACTTTCGTATTTCTTGTGTTCATGATGTTGTTTTAAAGCCTCATTTTTCACTCTTGAGATTGTGAAGGATTTGGTGATGTTATCAGGGAGTGTATTTATGATTCATCAGGAGCCTGTCTCTGCCCCTGTGTGGGACAGAGGGGAAGCACATGCATTATAGATCAGCAGTTGGGGAGTCCTCCCGAGCCATTTATTTGAAGCCTATTTTAACACTCTCCATTTGCACAGGCTGTTCGGCGTCTCTTCTTTTTAGAGAATTTTATATGAAAAGGAAACACCTGAATGAAGATGTAAAAAATAAGGCCAAATATAAACACCAAATATAAACAAAAGGGTATTTTGTTGAACGTGGCCATTTGCTATATCAATTTTCTAATTTTTCCTGGCTGGGGGTGAGGAGGGAGATGGGACTTCTTACTCTCAGTCTGAGCCATTAACTATTTTTTTCTACAAAATAATGGGTTGAGAGGCAGTGCCTACCAGACCAATGTGGACATTTGTGGGTCATGACTCTGGAACTAGTTAAAGGATTGGTTATTTTAATGATATTGTGAATGGTACTAGCAAAATTGGTCAATAGTTTTCCATCTTACTTATACAGAGAGTACCAAAAAAAATGCACTCCTTAAGAAAGGAAAATAACTGTATTAAAATTGTAATACTCAATATGTACCAATAGCAAAAGATGAATACAAGTCATGTTTGACTTCTGCAATTGCAAGAGTTGATCAAAGTGGTTACCATCAGCGTAATTTTAATACAGTTTTTTCCTATCTTAAAATGTATATACATTTTTAGGGGGCACCCTCAGTATTTTGCCTACATAATTGTCAATTTAATATTTTTTCTATTTAAAAAGATTCTAAATCTTCAATATTATCACTAGGCATGATAAACACACTTGGGGATTCCTCTCCAGCAATAAAAAAATTATTTCTCTGTTAAGAGAACCGTTTCATCCTGAATAAAGTTATTCAGTAGCCAACTTAAATTCCTATT
This sequence comes from Aselliscus stoliczkanus, assembly GCA_033961575.1. Taxonomy (NCBI): domain Eukaryota; kingdom Metazoa; phylum Chordata; class Mammalia; order Chiroptera; family Hipposideridae; genus Aselliscus; species Aselliscus stoliczkanus. The sequence continues at coordinate 177,811,677 of CM066728.1, forward strand.
CAGCCATATCATCTATGGTATATTGTATTTTTTTTCAAACTTTTCTTTGAATCTGAGACCCTTTGCATCACACTGGAGAGAGGCAGCCTTTTGTGAAGTGAACATTTTGGTGTCTACCAGTGAATCTCAGAAACTTACTTTATGAAATCACTGAATTGCTTAAAAAGAGCCTGGAACATCTAATTCTAGTGATGGTACAAAGAAAGTGAGTAAACCTTTTGCTAAAGCCAACTAGTAGTGATGAACAAAGTATTTTTATAAATCCACTTCAAGGCATTGGAGACTTAAAGCAATGAAAAATTACAAGACCATAATCCTGGGAAAAGATGAAAATCTAGAAATGTAAACATGGTTTTGGAAGCTGCTTTTCCTTGGGGAGTTTTGCAAATTGTACAAAAGTCAGCCAACAGGCTGAGAACTAAGCTATACCTTTTAAAGCTTCCAGAGCTGATGAAGACAAAATTTGAAGTGTAAGGCCTCCCAAAGCAATTATGGTGGGTAAATCCATGTTTTCAGTGGTACCCAGAAAGTCTCCACCAAGGGATAAGGGCTAAAAGAGGGAGTAGCCTGGTGCCCTCAGGGATTGCAGCCAGCTTAGAATGATCTCTAGGCCTGATATTGTTTTAAGATGAATGTAGAATTCTTATGCCCTCATATATCTGAAAGAATCAAATAAAAATTCTAAGAAGGCTATTACAAGAAAGGGAAGTAATAGCTCAATTACTCGTATGAGCAGATACAAAACTCCTAAATAAAATATTTGTAAATGTAACATATCAATTTACAAAAAGCACATATACAATATGACCTAGTTTTTCATTTTCCAGGAATGCAAGTATATTTAGATATTTAAAAATAAATCAGGGCTTCCAGCAAGATGGTAGAGTAGGTAAATGCTGTTCTTACTTCCTCCTATGAAAATGTCAAAATTACAACTAAACTACATAACAACCATCATTGAGAAATGCCTGAAGTCTAGTTGAATAGAAGTGACATAACTAAAGACATACAGAAGATGCCAGGTCTAGACTGGTAGAGAGGCAGAGATGAGGAAAAGGCTGGTCCCACCCCATGCGTGGCAGTTAAAAACTGCAAGAGAAATCTTGGCTGTGGAGGTGCCCTTGAGGAGCAAGGGGTGCCAGCTCCACACGAGTCTCTCCAGCCCAGACTTCCAATGCTGGGGAAAGAAGTCCCCCAAACTTCTGGCTGTGAAAACTTATGGGCCCACTCAAGCCGATTCCAGTGGCTATTCCATACAAACAACCTGTCTTGGCTCTAGCTGCAGAATTTTCTAAAAATCTCTCAAAGGTTCAAAATACCAAACAAGGAGCATCTGGCCTAGGCATGTCCTATACCTCTTGCTAAGAAGCCCCAAGCACAGCATTAGCAGTAGTCAGCCTCAGTTTGCAGCTTACCCTCTTCCAGGGACCTCCAAGCCCAGCACAAGTGGCAACCATCATCTGCAAATCACTTTGTAGCTCATACCAAGTGGCTCCAGGCAGGACACAGGAGTGGCTGAACTTGGCCTGCCTGTATCAGAGCACCTCCCAAGAGGCTCCAAAATGAATACACCCAGGGGCCAGCTTAAGACCAAACCAGAGCACCACCCAACCATCTCCACAAACCACACACACAAAGGGCACCCTACGAAGGCACTGGAGCTCTGCTAAAGCAAATCTCACTGTGTAGGGTCAGCCCCAGGCACAACCTCTCCTCCACTGTAATCATGGCCAGTACTCACAATGAATCAGCCTGGGGATCAATCCTTCCCATTGATGTGCTGACAGCAGTCAACTCTCAACTACAAGAGAGGGCACACACAACTCACACAAGGGACACACCTGAAGTGACCAGCTCAGATGTCCAAGGAGACAGGGCCCCACAGGATACCTACTACATAAGGCCACTCTACTAAGACTGAGCGACATAGCAGCCCTACCTAATACATGGAAACAAACACAGGGTACAGCCAAAATGAGGAGACAAAGAAACACGTCTGAACTGAAAGAAGAGATCAAAGCTCCAGAAAATAACTAAGCAAAATGAAGACAATCTATCAGATGCAGAGTTCAAAACACTGGTTAAAAGGATGCTCAATGATCTCAGTGAGAACTTCAACAAAGGGATAGGAAACATAAAATAGAGGTAAGAAACATAAAAAAAGAACCAGTCCGAAATGAAGAATGCAATAACTGAAATTAAGAGTACATTAGAATGAAACAACAGTACATTAGATGAAGCAGAGGATCTAATCAATGATTTGTAAGATGAGGTAGCAGAAAACACCCAATCAGAACAGCAAAAGGAAAAAAGAATCCAAAAAAATAAGGAGAGTTTAAGGGGCCTCTGGGACAACATCAAGCATAATGACATTCACATCATAGGGGTGCCAAAAAAAAAAAAAAATAGACATAGAGCAAGGAACTGAAAAGCTATTTGTAGAGATTATGAAAAACTTTTCCAATCTGATAAAGGACATAGACATACAATCTCAGGAAGCTGTGAAAGTCCCCAACAGGATGAACCCAAAGAGGCCCATACATCATCATTAAAATGCCAAAGGTTAAAGACAAAGGGAGAATTTTAAAAGCAGTAGGAGAAAAGCAGTTACTTACCTACAAGGGAGTTCCCATAGACTGTCAGCTGATTTCTCAACAGAAGCTTTACAGGCCAGAAGGAATTGGCACGAAATATTTGAAGTGATGGTAAGCAAGTAACTACAACCACGATGACTCTACCCAGCAAAGGTATCATTTAGAATCGCAGGACAGATGAAGAGCTTCCCAGATAAGAAAAAACTAAAAGAATTCATCATCACCAAACTGGTATTACAAGGAATATTAGAGGGACTTCTTGGGCCGGCCAAGTGGCGTGATGGTTAAGTGCTGGCTTGGGAACCCAGCAGTCCCGGTTCGGTCCCACATATGAGGGCCAGTGACACTGCCCTCAAAAAAAAAAAATGTTTAGAGGGACTTCTTTAAGGAGAAGAAGGGGGTGGGGAGAAGAAGACATAAATATAAATAATAAAATGACAATAACTCCATATCTATCAACAATTACTTTAAATGTAAACATATTAAATGCTCCAATCAAAGGACATAGAATGGATATGAAAACAAACCCATATGCTTTCTACAAGAGTCTCATTTCAGATGAAAAGACTCACACAGCCTTAAAGTAAACGGATGGAAAAAGATATTTCATGAAAATGGAAACAACCAAAAAAACAAAAGGCTGGCTAGCAATACTTATACCAGACAAAATAGATTTAAAAATAAAGGTTATAAGAAGAGTTGTAGAAGGACCCAGTAATCTCACTTCTGGGTGTTTATCTGAAGAAATCCAAAACAATAATTTGAAAACACATCTGCATTCATATGTTCATTGTAGCATTATTTGCAATAGCCAAGGTATTGAACCAACCTAGGCATCCATCATTAGATGAATGGATAAAGAATAGGTACATATATACAATGTAATATTACTCAGCCATAAAAGAAATAAAATCTTGCCATCTGCAACAACATGGATGGACCTAGAGGGTATTATGCTAAATAAAATAAGTCAGAGGAACACAAATACCCTATGACTTCACTTATAAGTGGAATATAAAAAAAATAACAAATGAACAAACTCATAGATACAGAGAACATTTTGATGGTTGCCAGATGAGAGGGAGGATGGGTGAAAAAGGTAGAAGGGATTAAGAAGTACAAATTGGTAGTTACAAAATAGTCATGGGCAGGTAAAGTATAGCATATGGAATTTAGTCAATAATATTGTGATAACTATGTCTGGTGTCATATGGGTACTAGATTTATCAGGGTGATCATTGCATAAATTATATAAATGTCTAATCACAATGTTGTACACCTGAAACTAATATAATATTGTATTTCAATTGTAATTGAAAAAATATTAAAAAATAAAAAAAATCAGTGTAATGTATCACAGAATTAAGAGAAAAAAATAATTATTTCAATGGATGCAGCCAAAATATTGGATAGAATTTATCCATGTTCATAATAGTTAGAAAACTAGTAATAGATTGAAATTTCTTAAATAAAATAGAATGAAAGGCATCTATAAAGAAAGAATAATCAAATACGGTAATTAATGATGAAATATTAAAAATTTTCCTGAGATAAAAAAGAAAGGATACTTGCTATTACCACTGCTATTAACATTTCACTGAAAGATCTAATCAATACAGTTAAATCAAGGAAAAGAAATAAAACATTGGGAAACATTCATACACCACATTTTTGCATTCATAGAAAAATCCAAAAGAATCTTAAGATAAACAATTAAAAATTAAAACTCAATTTATCAAGGTCATTGAATAAGGTTCGTTACACAAAAATCATACATTTATATGATAGGTCAAATAATTAAAGAATGAAAAATTTGAACATACTTAGAAATATTGTTAACGAAGGATAAACAAGAATGAAGAATGGAGAGACAAAGGGCAAACAATACAAAGAAGGTAATACAGAGAAAATATAGTGAAAAGGTTATAATATGAGTAATTGTAGTTCCAGAAAAAATGTGGCAGAGGTAATAATTGAAGATATGTTAGCAAAGAAATTTACAACACTGGTGAAACACATCAAGAAACAGATTAAGAAGTCCTACAACCTATAAATAGGATAAGCAAAAAGAAATCCACACCTATGTACATCACAGTTAACTGCCGAAAACATATGATACAGAGAAAATCTTTAAAAACATCCACTGGAGGGGAATAGTGAAGACAAATGACCCTCACATTACAAAAATTAAGACTGGGGCTGACTTTGCATGAGAAATTATGAGAACCAGAAGAAAATGGAGAAATATACATAAAGTACTGAAAGAAAATAACTGCAATCTAAAATTCTATTTTCATCCTTAAAGAATCCAAGTGAAATGAAGACATTTTCAGATTAAAAAAACTTAAAGGATTCATCACCAACACACCTATTCTTAAGAAAATACCAAGGGATATTTTTCAGGCAGAATAAAAATGTTCACAGATGGAAGGTGGGAGATGCAAGGGAAAAAGGAAGAGCAACAGAAAGGGATGTTGATGAATAAATTGGAATGAATATTGGCTGTGTATGAGACAATAATAAAAATATCTTGCAGACTTAAGTCAGAAGGCAGGTAAATGGAGTTAAAGTATTCTAGAGATCTTGCATTGTATAAGAGAAGAGCAGGAATACCAATAAACATTACATTCTAATAAGTTAATGCATATTGTAATCTCACATGTAACCATTAAACGGAGCTGTTAGCTTTGAGGCTAACAGTAGGGGAAAAAATGGAATAACTAACACTGAGGCAATCCAGACAAGTTAAGAAAATCAGGGATGAGGAACATAAAGCAGGTAGAAGAAATAGAGAACACAGAATAAGATTATAGTTTTAAACCAAATACATCAAAAATTATATTAAATGTAGATAGAAAAAATGATCAAGTTAAAAGAAAAAAATTCAGACTAGATTAAAAATATTATGAGGTTTATAAAAGATACACCTAAAACATGAAAACACAGAAAGATTGAAATACAAAGACTAACCAAAAGAAAGCTAATGTATAATAGCCATCTTTTATTGAAATCAATATCAGGTAAAGTATTTTTCATTAAAAAAGCATTTGAAATAAAGGGTATGTTAAATAGAATGAAGGAATTTATTCACCAGAAATATACAATAAAGCTAAATTGTATGTAGCTAATAATATAGCTTTAAAGTAAGTAAAGCAAAATTTGACAGAGAGAAAAGAAATAGATACATTCACAATCATAGTGGGTAACATTTCTAGATATTGATGAAATATGTAGGCAAAAATCAATGATATAGAAGATTTCGCAACATAATTATCAAACAACACGTAGACATACATAAAGTACTGTACTCAGGAAAGGCAGAATTACATTATTTTCAAAAACACACGGCACATTTACAAAAATAGGCAAAATTCTGGGACCTGGGGCAAATCTCACAAATTTCTAAAGATTCGAATCAAACAGACAATATTCTATATATGTCCACTATGGAATTAAGTTAGAAATAATTTATAAAGAGATATTTATAAAATTTTCAGGTTTGAACATTAAGCAAAATATTTCTAAATAACCCAAGGGTCAAGGCAAAAGTTATAACAGACGTTAAAAGATATTTTGAACAGAATAATTCAATTATTACATATTAAAATCTGTGGGATACAGCTAAAACTATGCTTAAAGGGAAATTTGTAATTTGTGCAATGAAGGTTACCTGAAAATCATTGAGCTCACCATGCATCTCAAGAAGATAGAAAAGAATATCAAATTAAAAGAAAAGGAAGGAAAGAATAAAGATAACAGATATGAATGAAATAAAAAACAAATATGAAATGGAGAAAATAAACCCCAAATTGTTTCTTTGGAAGAACCAATAAAACTAATAAACCCCTGCTGAGACAGATCAAGAATAAGAAAAAGACAAAAATAACTAATGCCAAAAATGAAGAACCCAACATTATTATAGAACTTACAGACATTACATATATGAGAATATAATGAACAATTTAATGCTAATATATTTAAAATTTTATATGAAATGTACACATTGCTTGAAAAACAGAATAAATCTGACCCAAAAAGAAAGAGAGAGATTTGGCAAATATTAAATCTATAATTTAAAACCTCCCACAAGGAAAACTTTGAGCTCCTGAAAGAATTTTCTTTTCCAAGTTGCATTTAGTGCTTTTCTCTGTCCAGGAAGACGAGCCTACATCCTGGCACATTTTCTGGGGCAACAGAAGCAGAGGGGTTAGGAGAACAGACCTTAGAGGCACACACAGACCTGGGGTTGAACTCCTGTTCCACTTCCTAACAAATTTTAACCCTGAACAAAATTACTTGATTTTACAAATTGCAGTGTTCTCATCCATAAGTGGGGATAAGAAGAATCCATACAGTTATATGAAAATTCAATGAGGTAATGTCTAATCAAATGACATGTACAGAAAAATGCTCGACTGGTACCTATTAGTATTTTATGTTGATAGATCCGTACTAGCTCCTATTTTACAATGTGTATTTTGACCTTGACTCCCACCTTGTCCTCCCTCCCCAATGGCTGCACTAAGAACCCCAAGAATGGTTCCAACCAAGCCTTGCTGGATCAGCGAAGTTGAATTCCTCCGGAGCTGAGCTGATCAGGGAAGGCGCTTGTGTATCACCCAAATGCAGGCTGGTTTCCATGGATGGCAGCTGGAAAGGGAACGGAGGGAAGAACAGGGTAGGGAGGATATCCAGGAAAAAAGGGTGAAATGAGTATCCGGACTCTTTTTTTGAAAACTGGACTGTGATGGTGGTGACAGAAATTACTATATCACATGAGTGTTTATACTCCTGCGCCTGGCTAGCTGGGGGGATTTTCTTTGCCAACTTCTCTTCCATTCTCTTCCATTCTAGCTCCTAGACATCTAGGTTGTAGAATCAGGAAATGTGCACAGAAACATAAACTGGGTTCTGGGGAAGAAAAAAGCATGGGGAGACAGGGAGGGAGCCGCAGAGGGAAACAGCAGGCAGGGAGAGGAGGAGGAACGCTTCATTTGGAATTGAAAATGAGAGCAGGGAAGGAGTTTGGGGAAGAAGCTGAGGACCATTTCAGAGAACACTGTAAATACCAGAGGTAATCATAGCACCACAAAATGGCAAATCCAGGACTTAGAACCAGTTATGCATCCTTCACCACGGTCCATTTAGAACTTTTTCATTACCTGCCGATGAAACCCCCCTCTCTTTAGTCAGCAGCCCCAATCCCTCCATCTGCCCCCCCAGCCCAAGGTAACTACTAATCTACTTTCTGTGTCTATAGATTTGCCTACTTTAGACATTCTATATAAATGGAATGAGACAATAGGTAGCCTTTTGTGGCAGGTTTATTTCAAGGTTCATCCATATTGCAGCATGTTTCAGTACTCAATCTCTTTTATTGCCCAATAATATTACTCCGTGTGGCTCTGCCACATTGTATTTATCCATTTGTCAGCTGGTGAATATTTGGATTGTTTCTAATTTTGGCTATTTTGAATAATACTGGTATGAACATTCAAGTACAAGTTAGTGTGGAAATATGTTTTCATTTCTTTAAGCAAGAGTGGGAATGCTGCGTCATATGGTAACTCTATGTTCAACCATTTTAGGAATTGCCAGACTGTTTTCCATAGTGGCTGCATCATTTTATATTCCCACCAGCAATGTAAGAGGTTTTTATTAATAACTTCTCCATATCTCCACCAACACTTACTATCTATTGCTTTTTTATTATAGCCATCCTAGTGGGTATATAGTATCTCATTATGGCTTTGATTTGTAGTTCCCTGATGGCTAATTACCTAAATTTCTACTTAATTAAGGTAATTTTTGGATATAAAATTATTGAATTAACAGTACATTTTTAAAACTCACCTGTAGTGTCAAACTGCTTTTCATTAATTGTGCAAATTTTACTCTGCCTGGAAGTATATAGGATACTTGTTCCATAATGCCTTCATCAAAATAAATATTATATTTAAATTTTTTGCCAATTTAGTGAAATCAGAATTATTTATTTTAACTCAGTTTCTAGTGATACTGTTTTTTTTCATATATATACTTATTTATATAACTTCAGTGAGGTTATATTCTTTGTACATTTTCCTGTTGGATCTTAGTTTTTAATTTGGAAGTTATTCTTAAAATAGCTAACATTCATCTTGAATAGTTTATAGTAGATAAGGAAAATTTTTGAGTAAATTATCACTATAAAATACTTCGAGAAAAATTAATATTTCAGGGTCCTTGCAATAACCAAATAGAATAATCATTTTTAAAGTATTAAAAGAGATTTAGAAAAATTTAAAAGTTCACATTTGGTCATTTACATAATGCAAAATGTTAGACAAATAGAAACTAAATGAGAGCGAATGCTTTGTTTACATGAGACATATCAATGCGTCAATGAATCTAATTGAAAATTTGATAATAGTTTATACTCAATGAAATGGAGGAAATTAGAAGTGGTAATTACTTTGGGGTTGATCCTTTCATTTAGATTTTTAGGCATTTTAATTGCATTCATGTAAATAACTGGAGATTTTTCTTTTTTTATATTGCCCAGAGTAGATCTCTCAGTGTTTACCTATATTTAAAAGAATTTCATGATAAAATATAGATCTGAGAACTCGATCATTTTTTGGCTGGCAAAATTCTTAAACAGAGATCACTGAAGTGTAAGGTGCACCCAGGCTAACGGTGCTTCCGGAAGGCAAGTGTGAGAGGTGTGCTGGTACATACTCCATCACTGGCGCCGTCTCGACCTCTGATTGGTTCATGCTTAAAGGTCAGCATCCAGTCATAAGATAAATGGATTGCAAACATCTGCAGTTTTTCTTTAGGAAGATCTGGGAGCCCAAAAGGACATAGCTAAAACTGTGGTGTAGTTGTGAATTTATAGTCTTCCGAATTTAAGTTCTCTTTTCCAGGCCTAATGAGTCTCCCCTATTGCCCAGGGCTGGCTGTTTTATACTGTTAAAACCAGAAGGAGCACAGATTCATGTGGGGTGGATGATGGATATTATGTTCTTTTCTTTAAACTATGTCTTTAACTTTTTTTTTTTTTTTTTTTTTTTAGCTGAGCCATCCTGCTACCTGTTGGCAGCTCAACGGCAACTCAGCTCGGGCTGGCATCGAACCACCGTTGCTCAGAGCTCAGCTCGCACTCTTGAGCGAGCTCTTAACCAACTGAGCCATTCGGCCGGCCCCTTAAACTATGTCTTTAAATAGTTGGCTATCGATCCAAGAAATAGGAGGAAATTATTTATAATGTTTAAATATACCAGATATGAAATGGGGAAGAAGGGTCCCAGAGAAGATCTGAAGTTAATATACATGAACACCATTGGTTTGGGGACCCACACTGTGTGAAGGAAGTAAGTAATGTATTCTTTTTTGTGACTTTCTCTGCCAGCAGCGTTCAAGGAGGAAATCTGCCACATGTCCCTGCGTCCCTGGTGTCAGGGAGGTGATTTAAGAATGCTGAGGAATGAGAAGTGTTCTCAATCCTAGTTCTGAATCAGGGCCCTGTTCTAGGTTGGGTTGTGCTATCTCCCTCTCCCCACAAAAAAAGATCTTTAAATGTCCTAATCTCCCAGTACCTTGGAATGTGATTTTATTTGGAAATAGGTTCATCGCAGATATAATTAGCTAAATGTAGATTAGATCATACAGGACTAGAGTGGGTCGTTCATCCAACATGACTGGTGTCCTTGTGAAAGCAAAATTTAGACATGGGTACGCACAGACTGTAGAACAACATGGGAAGTCGGAGGCAGGAATTGGAGTGCAGCAGCTAGAAGCCAAGGAACACCAGAAGCTGGGTGAGGAGCACTGCAGAGATCTTCCTTCCCAACTCTCAGAAGGAACCAACCCTGCTGACGCCTTGAGTTTGCACTTCTAGCCTCCAAAACTGTGAGAGGATGAACTTCTGTTGTTTCAAGGTACCCAGTTTATGGTAATTTGTTGCAGCAGCCTTGGCAAATGGATACAGGCCTCAAATCTCAGTTTCTTTTCTTATAAAATAAAAATCATAATACTTGTCGGTGGTGCTGGTTCAGTGGGCTTTTCTGTAAGGGAAAGGTTTAAGGTTGGCTGCCCAAGGGGAATTCTGGCCTTAGGGGAATTCCCAAGACTTCTATCCCCTCTCACCCCCAGCATTTACCACTGCCGCTTGGAGACCAGTGGCTCCTAAACTTGAACATGCATCAGAATCACTTGGAGGTCTTGTTAAATCACAGATGGCAGGCCTTCCCCCAGAATCCTTTATCTAGTAGATCAAGGGTGGGACCTCAATACTTTGCTAACCTAACCAGTTCCCCGGCGATGCTATGCTGCTGGTTTGGGGACCACTGAGTGCCATGAGGTTACACCTGGGGAAGGTTTCTGGGGGAGAGTGAAAACACCAGCCCTAGAGGGAGTCCTGAAAGGGTGGAATTCTCTACGTGGCAAACTTCCTGTGACTGGACTTTGAGAGAAAATTGGTATTTTTGAGAAGGTGGTGTTTTAATGTTAACTTAAATGTTTGAAATGCTGTTTGAAAATAGTGCTTTATATTTGACTTGTCATTGAAGTCATGTTTATATATGTGGACCAGGGAAAATAAAAGTTGTGCACATTTAATAAAATGACCAATAATTTCTTAAAAGGCAAAAAAAAAAGGCCCCAAACAATCAAAGATAAGTTATCTATTTAAATATACATAAATTGTCTATTCTTGTATCCCTTTTAAAGTGTATTTTGTCTTATTAAAACATAGTACCATAGAATATATATATTTGTTTCATATATAAAGCTAACACTGACAGACTATTGGAAGGTTGTACTCTGCATTCTTAGTATTGTTGACAGGTTTTTGCTGAACTCAATGATCATTCCTTTCTTACTTGAACTTTTCTGTAATTAAGATAATGCACTGGAGATGACAGAGTAGAATGCATACTGCGACTAAAGAATAGCTTTTCTCTGCATGGCTAACTAGCTACTAAAATAGAACTTGGCCTCCATAATACATGCTTTCACAAGCTGACTAGCCAGATCTTAAATCCAGGGTTAACAACATTCCTTCAGAATCTCTAATCATAATATCCACCCAGAAATAGAATAAATAAGCTAATAGAATACATCAGCTCACCGTTTACCCTTAATTAGGGTTGTTCTCATTCCAGGAGTGGGCACTGCTGTCTCAGCGTCCAGTTGCTTGGCATTTATTTATTTGTTCAGCTGCCAATTCCCAGGGGCTGGGGAAGTTCCGGCCCTGACAGCCTGACACATACTAATCAAATAAATGGAAGGTTTGATTTGTAAATCAGAATGTCAATGTCTTACTGGGAGAATTGACATTTGCTAACGGACCATATTCCTTGTCACTCAATCTGTCTGCCCTTGTCTGAGAAGGGAGCCTAATGCAGTGCTTAACAGGAACTGTAGTTGCCTCAAATGCTGTATTTGAATTGCTAGATTCCAACAAGAAATGGAACTGAGATTAGAATAGTATTGCAGGGGTTGGGGGATGGAGGGGATCTATCACTCAGAGTTTGCTGAGTGCAAGTAACAGATTAGCTCGGGGGGTCACTTTGTAAAATATATAAACCTCTATCCATTATGCTGTACACCTGAAAGTAATATAAAATAATATTTAAAAAAAATAGTAATGGAAAGCAATACTGGCTGAATGAACAAAGGAGATTTTATGGGAAGGTCACCAGGGACTCTTAGAATTGACAGGAACCTGGAGACCCAGGCTTGGATACAGCTGGGGAGCAGCAACAATGACCAGCCTGCTTAGACAGAGAGAAGCTCCGCTAGTTCCAGGCTTTCTGGCCCTCTGCTGCACCTAGCTTTTAAAATTTCACCAGGCTTTTAACATTTCATTGGGCATCTATCAGTGGGTGTTTATATTATCTGCTGAGAGTTGTAAAAGTAAAGATAAGAACCTACACTCAAAGAGTTAAGACTCTAATAAGATATATATGTAATACTATATATATAAAATAAGCTATATATTACATATTAGGGGTGCCAAAAAATGTATACACATGCTTGTATTCATCTTTTGTATTCATCTGTGTATATTGAGTATTACAATTTTAATACAGGTTTTCCCTTTCTTAAAATGTGTATATATTTTTTGGTTCTATTTATTGGGTTTTTGGAAAAGTCATGACATATTTTTTCTATGTCTTTCATTGCAAAAATGCATCATGACTTTTCTGACAACCCAATATCTATACCGTAGACTACCTTAAACCAAGTTCATGGTACAGGTACACAATCGGGGCTTTGGGATTCCACAAATGAAGAGAGGGCATGGGGTTAGAAAGTTGGAGAAAGACTTCAAAGTAAAGGCACTGGAGATGGGCATTGGAGGAGGCACGATTTTGCTAGGGAAGTTGGAAGCTGGGGTGTAAATAATGAAAGAGGCCCAGATGTATGAGCCTAATAATGTGAGTCACACACGTTGAGTAAGCCCCCTTTCCCTCCTCCTCGTCTTCCTGTGACTGTGTGAATAGGTTTAACTATATGAAGTTTTCACAAGGGGAGGCCCTGTTCTTTGGAGGGAAGAGAGTATGTGGGAGAGAAGGAAAAGTGGGGGGAGGGGCAGGCAGAGAGAAAGACCCGCAAATTTCCCCTCTAAGAGACAAAAAAACTGTGCTTCTCTCTTTGCATTTATTGTAGGGTCGATGGTAGGTCATAAACCTGGAGGCAAGGAAATGACAGTAGGCTTTCTCTTCATTTCTCATCTCTAGGAAAGGGTTTGGGAGCCCTGTCCATGCTGGGTGGGGGCCCCAGGCTCCTGGCCGCATCCAAAGGCACAGAATCTTATGTTAAGTGCTAGTCATACCTGAACCACTGTCTGGGTCCCACACAATCCATGCTTTAATACAGGGATGGTGGGTGGAGGCTGTTAAACATCAGACTCAATGTGGCAAGGATATGGCATCAGTGACAATGATAAATTGTTCGATCTTTCCTTCCTTTATTCCCATCTGTATGTATTAACACTGACTGAGGGCTCTTCCCTGAATTGGGGCTAGAAGTGGGAATAGATAGAACAATGAATAAGACACTTCCATTCATTGCTTGTTTTTTTCATCTGTAAAACAAGAGTTGGGATGTCATGCCTTTGCTTTGCTGTCTTTCTTGCTCTTAATGAACTTTCACAGAAAGTCAGGAGAAGTTTGCCTTGGTGTGGGCCAGAGGAGAGGGGTTAGGGGCTGAAGGGCAAAAAGATGAGAGCTGCTGCATGTTCTCTGTGTCCTTGGAGAAACCCCCCTGAAAGGTGCTGGGGATACAATGGCCCTGTGCAAACTTAGAGGTCTGGTATTTCTCAGAAGCTTTGTCCTAATGCAAGGAGAAATAGTGCATGAACAATGTGATGGAATTATTGCTGACCATGAATTTTCTGCCCAATTAGTGAGGTGGTGCTTGCTGTGTGGGGGTTTCATTTAATTGGAACTTTTAAAAGCAGATTTAGGTTTATTTGCCATTTTACATTGATTTGCTCTCAAGAGAGGAGAAGGCAGCATGTTGAATTACAGCCACCTCTTACTAAACAAAGTTCTTTCTCACTGACCTTGGATTCTCCTTTCCCTGTATTGTGATGCTACATTTCTTCATAGAGCCTCTGTCATAGCTTCTATGCAACCAAAGAGGGCACTCATGTTGGAAACATGTTCAGTCTAGTGCATTCATCCCTCTGTATTCAAGTCACAGTAACTGTCTATAGGAAACATTTTCTGACTTACTGGCCTAGAAACTCCTTAGGGTTCAATGTCCAGTCCATACTTGTCTTGGTATCTCACCTTACTATTCCCAAAACCTACTACCATAATGTCCGCTAATAGGAGGAACTCAACAAATCTCTTTCAAATGTAACATCTTAAATATCTTTCTAGGTGTAAATTGTGCCTTCAATAGAAATACTCGATTTACATGAGACCCAGAGGATACCTGGGAGAATGAACCATGGTTTCAAAAGGATTTAAAGTCTGTAAGTAGTAGTTCTTTTTCCCAAGGTAGTTTCTTTGATGGATAGCAGGATGGGTCTTCTAAGTCGGTGGATGAAGAACCAAGAAAAGATAGAGACTTGTTTTTGTTTAATTTAGGGTTCAGTTAAGTTTTCAAAGTTCAGAGGAGACTCTTTAGGTCCCCATTTCACATCTTTTCACAGTTGGAGACCAGAGTTCGTGAATCCCACACCGTTCCACTTTGTAGATTAGTTGCTCTATCTCTTAGCTGTTTCAACCAAGGCCTATACTTCTATGAAAATGTTCCATTTTTCAGACCAGGGACCAGGTAGGAAAAATTAACTATAAAATACTTTTTTCTATTATATAATTAATGAAAAAACATTTTAAAAATTGAGAGAATAAATAATAAAATTTTAATCCTAAGAGCTCTACTAAAATCCACAGGTTTTCAAAGTGTGGTTCCCAGACCAAAGCGTTAGTATCACCTGAGGACTTGTCAGAAATGCACATTCTTGTCCCTCCCCCACCCCACCCCACCCCCCCGCCATCCCCAGGACTAGTGAATCAGAAACTGGGGGTGTGCTCAGCAATTTGAGCTTTAAAAGTCCTCCAAGGGATTCTGATGCACTTTGAAGTTTGAGAACTGGTCCAGCAGCATGACCTTTATTAGCCTTTTATGATTGTCTTTGCGCGTGCGCGCATGTGTGTGTGTGTGTGTTTGTGTGTGTTGTGCATATTCAGGCTTCACCAAACTGTTAGAATACAAAAGCAGTCATCAGAACACTAACCCCCAAATCTTTCCAGCCTAGAGCCCCACCTACTCATGCATTAAGTTGAAACTCTTGCAGAGCTTCCTAATGTCAGGAATCTGGGAATCCCCTTACAGGTGTAACTGTGCCCTGGGCATATCACCTCATGGATCCTCAGTCAAGTTGTTTAATGGTTTGTCCTAGACCTTGATGAATCAGTAGCCCCATCTATCTGTCCATGGGACTTTCACCTTTCCCTGTCAAATGCTTCTCTGAGCCACAAATTGCCCCTTGACCCTACATTCCTTTAGAATGGGTCACCAGAGCTTACACTTCCCCTTCCATAGCTGGTAAGGAAAATGCAGGGTAAGAGGTCAGGGCACGGAACCTCCAATTCCCTCTGACTCTCAGGCCCAGGGATTGAGTCTGTCCACTGCTTCAGTGAGGCTGCAAAAAAGAGAAAACACCTCCTCCAATTTCACTGATGCTTTTTGTAAGAATCAAAAGGACAACTCACTTCATGGACATCTGATGACAAAAAATAAAATACATGTGGGCCATAGCAAGAACTGGAAAACGTTCCTTCATCTTTGGGGAAATGGGGAAGCCTGTTCTGTCTGTGCATCCATAAGGCTGGACCAGTTTTGCCACAGTAACAACTCCAGACTCAGTGGATTAAAATTATTCAGGTTTACTTCTCACTCACACTACACATCTACTGAACATCAGCTCGGAACTTTGCTCTACTTCCTTCTCACAGTGGATCTGGTTGACAGACCACAACTATTTAGACTATTGTTGCAGAGTGAAAAGAGAGCTTTGTAGCGTCTCATCCCAACAGTTAAATTCTCTGCCAAGAAAGTGACAGTCACTTTTCTTCCTAACTCACTAGGTAAAGCTTGGTGTAGTGCCTCCATTTAACCACAAGATGTGTGGAAATGCAGTTCTGCCAAGTATGTATCCGGAAGGAACATGGGTCTCAGGAATGGCACCCACATTGGACGTGTGCTCCTTTTGTTTGATTCTCTCTGGAGACTGGGTCCCAAGTCTGTGTGCTCTGTTGTCTACCACTATCTGTTTGACTCTTCTTTTAAGTGTTTCGGTTCACATTAGCAAGGACTATGATAGGCTGCTCAGCCTGTGGACAGGAACTCCTTGTATCAGCTTGGCTTTAAGGGTGGAGGTGGGGTCTGTGGCTCCTTCCAGGCAGCAGGGGTTGTGGAGATAATGAAAGGTATTCCCAGTACTCCCTGTCTGCCATGCTGTTTGCTTATTTATCCTGGGCAATGTCTTTCATCTTGGCTTCTGTCACTCTGGCTTCTCCTCCTACGTGGGGACAGCGTTCAAGTTCTTTCCTATGCGCTCCTCAGGCCTGAAAAAACCAGGGGAAGTGGCTAATTACCAGAACAAAGAAGACATGTAGTGCTGCTCTGCTACCAATTAATTTAATTCTACCAGTGTCTCCCTTAGCCTTGCCGTAGATACTTTGTTACATGTGTAGTATTTGTACAGCTTAGCATCATCGTGCTTTTTCACATTATATAATGCTTATTTTAGATGGAAAATCTGAAATCCACTATCATAAGTGAAAGCCAAGTTCATATTCTATCTCTTCCATATCTATAAACAGGATTACATGGTATTACCGTAATAGCCCACTTCAATTTTATTTATCCGGCCAACTTTAAGGTTTTTTAAAAAATGTTCTTTTTAAGTCGTTAAGTTGTATCAGAACAACAACAACAACAACAACAACAACAACAACAAGTTGGTGGTAATTCCTAACGTTATGTAGGTTTAAGGGATATTGAACGGAGGGCAGAGAAATGTTTGCTGTGACCAGCCAAGCGGGGACAAGTCAGAGAAAGAGCAATGACTTATTCATTACCCCAGATAAAATGCCACTCCTTCTTTCCAGGCTGCAGAGAGGCCAGGGTCAAAGGGCAGGCAACGCCGCCGAGCCTACCTGGAAGGCACGCAAGTCACCTGAGTCGTGCCGGGTGCCTGGGCTACCAAGCTGCAGGCAGCGATCCTCAGCCTGCAGGGGGTCCGAACGACAGGCGAACTCCCTGGGCCCTGCGGCTGGGCGGCAGGCCTGTGGGCGCCGCGGAGCCGGAGCCGCGAGTCCCGCGCCCAGGTAGCCGGGCCGCCGCACCTGCCCGCCTGCCGGCCCGCCCCGCGCCTGGGGCGGTGCTTCCCGCGTCCCCTTTAAGAGGCCGCATCACCCGCCCCTGACGTCAGGGTGTCTCTCCGCACCAGCCCGCGTCCCGCGCCGCTCCGCGCCCCCGCGCCCACAGCCCCGGCGGCGGCACGACGAGCGCGCCGCCCGGCTTGGCCCTCGCGCCCGGCTCTGCTGCCGCTGGCTCCCGGCACCCGCAGTCGCCCGCCTGCGCGCGTCCTCCCGCACCATGTCGGTGGCCGGGCTCAAGAAGCAATTCCATAAAGCCACTCAGGTAGGGCGCGTGACAGGTGCGCGGCGGGGCTGGCGCGGAGCGCGGGGACCCCTGCCTGCGCCCAGCTCGCCGCGCCCCGCATCGCCTGCCCCGCCCGCCGCGGCATCGCAGCGCTGGAAATCCGCCCTCGGTTCCCTACCCCCCGGCTCCGTGCCGCTCGGCGGGTCCCCCCGGCGTCCCACCTAGTGGCCCCGCGCGCCGCCTCCGCACCTCCCCGCGCGGGCGCGACAGGGAGCAGACCCGGGCTTGCAGGTGCCGGGGCGGCGCGGCGGGAGATTATGTAAAGTCGCCTCTTGGCGCCGTGACCTTGCGGTGTCGGTGCGCCCGGCTGTCCCGGGATGCGCTGGCACGAGCGGTGGCCCGCGCGGGAGGCGGCTGCGGACACGGCCGCGCTCTGCGCTTCCCCCCTGTGGCCGCCGAATCCCTCCTTCCTCCGTCCTCTGCAGGCTCCGCGCAGTGGGAAGATGGGGCTTCCTCGGGAAGGCTCCTGCATTAACTTTTCCTTAGGGAACTCGGTCCTCAAACCTCTGAGGGCCAGGCTTGACCAGCAGCAGTCTGCTGCTGTCTAAAAAAAAAATGTCCAAAGGATGTTGCAGCCTTCCCATAACCAAGCAAGCCATCATCACCTGTTTAATATTTTATTTTTAGTGAGCCATTTGGGATGTGGCCATCTTTCTCTATAGGGTTAATAAGTTGTGATTATAATAAAATTTAGTAATTCAGATCCTAATTCTTTAAATCTCAGTGGATTTGGTAGAAGAATTTTATATAGGGAAAAGCAAGTTAATACTTATTATGTGACCTATTTCTTATATAATGAATATGTTTTGTCTTAATCCTTCTGAAACAGTTCTGGTGTAAGGGATCTTTAGCTTAAGAGCCTTGCTGATTTCTTTAAATAGTTCTTTAAATATTTAGTCTTAAATATTTTTTTCATAGGTTAGCATTACTATTGAGCTTTCTCGTAATTCCTCAGAAGTAGTGCTTTTTTCCCCGAGACTACTACAGCCACAGCACTGTTATGAACCACATCCAGGAAAGGTGAGGGTTGCGTTTTACAGCATCTTGGTTAAGTTAGGGTGACAGTTGCAGCATGAAATTCATCTGTGAACCCACGTGCTCTCTCTGTCACCACAGACTTGCCTTTATAGAACCAGTTATTTTTGTCAGTTTGGGAAATCAAGGAAACTAAGACACTTGCAGTAAAAATGCCTATCAGTGCAGTCATCTTTGCTTTTCAAGGTGGATCTTTCTGAAACCTCTCTGCCAGAAATGTTTGTAAATATAAACGTATTGTTGATGTAATTTGGAAGGCCTCTTATAACTTTATACTTCACATTCCTTAAGGTTTACAGAACCAGCATATGTGCTGCCCATAAATTCCCGTGCAGCACTTCTTTGATGTCACTAACCTTTTTTATTTCGGGTACTTGTCACTTCTCTGAAGCAGACCTCAGCATGGAATATACCAACACCACATCCTTTCTTCATGCTGATTCTGAGGACTTCCTTTGGAGATCTTAGCATCCTAAACAGCAATTAGGGACCTTGGATTTAGAGGAGGAAAGGCTAAGGCTTGACCCCTCCTCTGCTGTCTATGACCTTGAGCAAATTATTTAACTTCTGAGTCTGTCCTTGGTAAAATGGGGGCAATACCTGTTCCTTAGAGTTGATGTGAACATAAATGAGTTTGTAGAACACACACACACACAAAGTGTACATTAAGGATAATTTTATTAGGATAAAATATTGTTCCTTACGTTGGTAATGAGACATGAGGAAATTATACTTTTTAGCTTTGCTACTTTGACAAAAATAATCAGAAGGCTCCATTTCAGCTAAATCTTGAAGTTATATGTAGCTCTGAATGTTCTGAATACAGAATTGGAATTAGGATGTGAAAGAACTTCTTAGATCATTGGAAGAGGCCTGCTTGTGATAAGATTAGTACTTATCACAATCCAGATGCAGAATCATTGCATCATTTTCTTCTTTTTACTGAAAAGTCTTTCATTTTAAAGGTGAAGCAACATGCAATCTCTTATCCATTATTTGATATAGCATAGTCTTAGAAAGCCCAAGGCAAAGGTTATTCTTCTTGTGCATGTATGTGTATTTTGAAGGGTGTGTAAAGCCAGTACTAATATTTGCATGTGACAAAGATATTAGGGGAAACAGCCATATTTGTAAGCCACTCCCCCATGTAGCTCATGAACCTGACCTTATCTACAGAGGAAGCTTTAGAACTAGAATTCCTTTTGAGAACAGATATGCCTAATTAGATAGCCTATGTTTCCAAGTAAAAGACCTCGTTGCAGGTAAGCTTTCCCCCGTGTCTGTGAAATTGAGTTTTTGCTTACGTTAGTGAGGGATGATATTGGTATCAATAAACTAGTATAACTTGAGCGTTTGCCTACTGATTTGAAATCTCTGATATGTATCACAACTGTTCTTGGTTTATAGCTGATTATTTCTACCTTGTTGCTGACAACTGTTTTCAATACCTCAGCTATTTGGAAGTGGAAAAAATGCTGTTGCCGAATAAAATACTAGTACTAGAGTGGAAAAGCCTTTTAGCTTGAGAATGTATTAAAATAGCAAAAAATCGATCTTTTTACTTTAATAAAGTTTATTGCTCAAAAAGATGTATTTTACAATTAGAGTAGGTAAGATACTCTTTTTCTGTAAAATAGGGCAAATGAGCATGTATTATCCTATTTTTAGTGAGTTTTGTTCATATTGAGATTTCATTTTAGCAAGAGTAATGTCAAATTTTTTTTCTCTTGTTGGTTTCAGCTGGCAGATTAGGTAAAAATATCTGTTTGGTTCATATATGTGTGTGTAGATATATGTGTGTGTGTAACTTTTCTACTTTATCAAACTTTTGATGTGGCTATAACCTGCTTTATAGTTACATGAGAGAGTATTAAAGAATAAAATTTATTAGGTCATTGTATAACAGCTAGAGCTGCTATAACAAAATATCATAAACTGAGTTCCTTAACCAACAGAAATTTGTTGTCTCACACTTCTGCAGACTTGAAATCTGAGGTCAAGGTGTTGGTAGGGCCATGCTCCCCCTGAAGACTCTCGGCAAGAATGTGTTCCAGGCCCCTCCCCTAGCTTTTGATGGTTTGTTGGCAATCTTTGGTCTTTCTTGGCTTGTGCAGGTATACCACTTTTCGTTGCACTTCACTTTACTGAGCTTCACAGATGTTCTGTTTTTTACAAATTGAAAGCAAGACTCTCCACCAGCAAAAATATTACCACTTGATTTATTGTGATACTTGCTTTACTGTGTGGTCTGGAACGGAACCCATAATATCTCCAAAGTCTGCCTGTAGACACATCAGCCAGATCTGTCTTCATGTTCACATGTGTTCTTCCTGTCTATTTGTGTCCAAATTTCCCCTTTTTGTATGGACACCAGTCATATTAGATTGGGGCCCAATTCCAGTAGGGTATTAAGTAAACAAATCTGTAATGACCCTCTTTCCAAATAAAGTCACATTGAGGTATTGGAGGACAAGACTTCAACATAAGAATTTGGGGGGTCATAATTCAACCTATAACAGCCATTTGCATAAGAGGATCGCCACAGTGTTCTTCTAAATAGTGTACAGTAATACCTCAGTTTGCGAGCACAATTTGTTCCAGAAAACAAACTACTCATATTGTAAGACATCACTCATTTATCAAGTAAAAATGTATTAGGTTGGTGCAAACATAATTACGGGTAATGGCAAAAATCACTATTACATTTGCACCAACCTAATAGAAATGTTTGCTCGTCTTGCAGAACACTCGCAAAGCAAGTTACTCACAATCCAAGGTTTTACTGTATTTGATTCAACATTTGAAAGGACATTCAGTCTGAAAATGATAACTTTCTGTTGTATTAAATGAGATGTTTCTTTCAATGAGTTTGGTATATAATAGGTGTATATATATATATATATATATATATTAGTATATTAGGTATAATATACCTATTATAGACCATAGCTTCTGATTTTTTTAAAATGATGAAGCTCATATTTGATTAGGCTGTGTATTATGATATAGTCTGGTATATGATTATTTTTTTATTTAAAGATTTTATTGGGGATTTGGGGGAGGGGAACAGCATTGGGGAATCGGGGAAAGGGAACAGACAAGTTGCTGTCTTCTAGTTCTTCAGTCTAGTTGCGGAGGACGTTGCTTCACTGGCCCATGTTGGTATCGTCATTGCGCTCTTCCTGGATGAGGCAGATCGGTCGCCGGCCTCTGGATGGTCGCTCACTGCGGTTATTGGCAGCTAAACCTGGCTGCCAGCTGCTCATGTTGGCTGCTGGCCACTCACTGTAGCCTGTGGCAGCCCACTGCAGCAGGGGCTGCAGCCTACACCATCACCAGGGCTCGCACAGCCCAGCTCCAGGTGGAGCTGTTGTTAGCTGTAGAGGGCAGTGTCACTGGCCCTCATATGTGGGATCCGAACCGGGGCCGCTGGCATCCCAAAACCAGCTCTTAACCAACGCATCACTCAGCCTGCCGGGTATATGATTATTGTTACTCAAATTCTCCAACTGGAAAAATTTAGTTACATTGGTATTCTATGCCTTTCTGTTTTAACTAATTTCTTCATGCTTTCATCATATTTAAAATGCTGTGTTTTATATAGATGCTTTGCTTTGGAGACTGTTACATAAATTTGTTTATGCATTTGTTGATTTGGTGAGACTTAAAACTTGTTAAGGTGTTTAATTAAATACTAAGTAATTAGTTATGACTATCTGCGTGACGTTCTCAATTTCTTCAATGTCTGCTCTAAGCTTTCTGCTGCTTTCAAAGTCTCAAATATAGCTTATTGGTTGGCATAGGGGTTCTTATACCTGAGTCCTTTGTCAGGTTCTTAGCTGGCGTTCATAACAGGCTAGAGGATCTATGTACTTTTTAAGGTTACATGTCTCATTTCATATGTGCATTTTTCTGAGGGAAGGTGTCCTTAGCCTATCACCAGCTTCTTAAAGAAATCCCTCACTCTTACGCCTCCTCTCTGAAGGTAAGCATACGCTGTAAGGCATTGATCATGTTATTAGAAGAGAATGGGGTGATTCTTATGATGATCACCCCATCCATTCTGTTACTGGGATTTAGGACATCTGATTAAAATGCAGCCTCCTCTTAACTAATTTTAGGGGCAGTCAAATATTAAACAAAACAAAACAAAACCTTCCAGAGGTGTCATGATTGAATGAAATACTGTTTGTGAGAGTGCTATGCTTGCATAATAAGGATAACTTGAGCCATGTTAAAAAAAAAACACGTTGTTAATGAGCTCTAACTTACTGATCGACTTGGCTAATGGTCATGTAAGATTTTTCAAGTGCAAGTGGCAACTGAAAATAATTTCCGTTGAGACTGAGATTCTTCTTTATCCAAGTTGTTGACACAGTTATATATTTGCAAGTTCCCCCCCGACACACACACACACACACACACACACACACACACACACACACACAGTGATTCTTTTGTTTTAAAGAATGAGTTTATATGAATTTTGGTTTCATTCTCTCAGAAAATTTTAAAGTATCTCCAAAATTAATTAGAAATACCCTTGGAAATGGCAAGACTTGGTTGGGGAAAATGGTGACTCTTTTAAGGAGAAATGTCATTGGGGAAGGGGAGTTATGCTTGCAGAGCAGATTCCTTTCTGCCAAGCCTCTTGTGCAGCATGCAGATTCCTCGGTCATCAGGCAACTCTCGGGCTTCTTTCTGTGTGGGTAGCTTGAGGGACCCGCGCGGAAGAAGGGTGAGACCCATTGGTAAGTGAGTACAGATTTCCCCCGCTATATGAAAGTAGAACATTCCTATGAAACTTTTCATAAGCAGAAATGGTGTAAAGCAAAGATGCAATTACCATTAATTTACATGGAAAATGTTTGAGGGTTTCCAAACCTAAAGTTCAATGCATGCACAATGTCTGTATTTTGTTCACTGTGATCAAAACATTTGATTATGTCCAGTTTTATGCTAAGCATAACATCCTTATGAGCACTCTCAGGCTTTTCTGATGATACCTTAGGACATGTCTTGCTAACAAGCACCAAATAAATCAACATAAAGCACAGATGCTCACAGACACAGTTCAGAACTCTGGCAGCTTGATGCTGAGATGCTGAGTGTCTTTCTTGGGGAAGGAGCTTGGCGGGGCCACTCTGGCTGCTGGGGGTGCATGCTGCCTCTATAACAGCTCACTATAAAACAAACCCTGAATGCTATTTTTGCTTTTTGCCTTTTTTCATAAAAGTGAAAATCCTCTTTGGATGTCTTTTGGTTAGTGAAAACAGGTACTAATATAGGGCTTTCATAAAAGCCAGTGCTGTAACATGAACTTTCAAAAAGTGGGGGACACCTGTAATGAGAATTAGGTGATGTGGAATTCAAAAACATCTCCAAGGTTTAAAGCAGTGAGGCTTCCCTAAGGGTGAACAGTCAGTCCTTCAGGGTTAAGGCCAGATGGGCAAAATACTGGGGTGGAGGGGGGATGGGGGCATGAAATCAAAGGATTTCCTTGACTGCTTTTTTTCCCCCCTTTCTGTTCTTTTAATTATTTCTACCCTTGTTCTATGTTCTTTTATGTGATGATCAGTTGGGTGCAGCCACAAAGGGGATGCAAAGGTGTGGGAAACCAGAGTTTATTATACTCACAGGTACTAGAAAGACTCTGCACACCAAGAGGGGACACATGGGATGAGAACCAAGGGAGGGGGCTCAGCCCAGCAGGTGGGGAGCCAAGAGGGAGCATGAGGACCCTGGGCATGTGCCTCCATTGGCGACCAGGGCGGGTATACAAGAGGAAGCAAGGCATGGAGAGGATTTCCTTGGTGCATTTGAATGATATTAGGTCATGATCATGGGCAGAGAGAGAAGGGAAATTGTGATGGGCCACCATATCACACTAGTATACTCGTTCACCTGGGTGGTGTGCGCACAGCTTGTGTGTGGGGGGATGTTGAGGTTGCAGGAGACAAAATATGAAGTTTTAAAATTTTACAGTACAAATTTTCTCAATTTTGGGGGTTAGAATTTTCCCTAATCACTTTGGAGCCCAATATTTAAAATTGATTTATGTGATTTGTTATGGATAATAAAGACTAAAAAGAGCACTGTAGCTAAACCTGTTAAAATGTCATGATTGTGAGACCCTGTTCTTGCAAACTATGAACAGACCATTTTGAGATGGCAATGATATCAGCTCAGTCTGATGCTTTGGGCAGTAACTTTACTGTTTCTGAAGATTTTACATTTAGTGCAACTAAATCCAGCATATGATGTTCTAGTTGCTGTATGCTACCCCCTCTGTAGTCTGACTGTATGTGGTATGGATAACAGTGGAGAAGCTGTCTGTAATTTTTGAGAACCACCACCTACCTAGCTCCTAGGAGATCTGCTTAGGTGCTTAGGTCTCAGAAGGCCTACCAGGCAGTATTTTCTGGCTTTTTCTGAATGATATCTCAGAGAAATATAAATGGCTTTCTGATAATTCAAACTGAACTCTCCATGAGGAGGAAGCAAACTGATGGTTGCTAGATGGGAGGGGGTAGGGAGAGAGGAGAAGGTGAAGGGATTAGAAAGTACAAATTAGTAGTCACAATATAGTCGTGGAGATATGAAATACAGTATGTAGAATATAATCAATAATGTTGTAAAGATTATGTAGGGTGTCAGATGGATACTGGACTTATCAGGGCAATCACTTCATAGATGGTGTAGATGCCTGACCAATATGCTATACACCTGAAGCTGAAGTAGGATAATATTGAATGTCAACTAGAATTAAATATATGTGTGTGTAAATATATATATAGATATATATAGTCACTGGACATAAAGTATAGCATAGGGAATAGAGTCAATGATGTTGTAACAGCTCTATACAATGTCAGAGGGGTAGTAGATTGGGGGGTTTATCACTTTGTGAGGGGTGCAAATGTCTAACTAGTACGTTGCTTTGTACACCTGAAACTAATGAGAAAGAAAAAAAAAGCCCTGAACTTTCCCCCGTAGATCCTAATTGGGACAGGTCTATAATGCTAAGAGATATCTCAGTATCAAGGAACATGCTTGTTAGGCACCATTTGGATAGTCTTCCTGTGCTTTTTAATGTACAAGGTAGAGGAAGTATGATTAAACAATATGGTGAATGTTTAAATAAAAAAAATAATGACAATAAAAGACACATTGCCATTAATCTCCCTCAAATACTTCCCCTCACTTTGAACAAACTTATCCTATCGTTCCTGCCACTTTCTGAAGCAGTTCTGGAAGTCCTCCTTTGTGAGTGTCTTTAGTTGCGCTGTCATGATGCCTTGATGCTCTGAATTATTTTGACTTTGGGGAAGAGCCAGAAGTCACATGGTGTCAGATCTCGTGAATAAGGTGGATGAGGACACACCGTAATGTTTTTATTTGACAGAAATTGCTGTATACCAGAAGCGATGTATGACATGGAGCGTTGTCAGGATGGAGGATGATTGACGGCACACTTTAAAACCTTCTTTCAACCGTAGCTCACACCCGATTGACTGAACTGAACAAGCTGAAACTTGTCACACATTGTTACTAAGGTTCGATGCACCACTTTCTGTATTGAAGATCCCTGCCTTCCTGTTGGATGGCACTCGGCAGCTGAAGTAACTGTATCTTTTTTTTTTTCTTTTTTTAGCTGAGCCATCCTGCCACCTGTTGGCAGCTCAGCAGCAGCTCAGCTCGGGCTGGGCATCAAACTGCTGTTGCTCAGAGCTCAGCTCACACTCTTGAGCGAGCTCTTAATCAACTGAGCCACTCGGCCCTTCACTGTATCTTTTGAGCACAAAGGATTCCCTCGGTTTTTTTTGGTGTTTTTTTTTTTTAAGGGCAGTGTCACTGGCCCTCATATGTGGGACCCGAACCAGGGCCACTGGCTTCCCAAACCAGTGCTTAACCACCGCGCCACTCGGCTGGCCCAACAAAGGAAAGGCTATGTGTCACACATCGCCTCTGGTACAGCAATTTCTGTCAAAAGCATGATGGTGTGTCCTCATCTACCTTATTCATCGAATCTGGCACCATGTGAGTTCTGACTCTTCCCCAAAGTCATATATATATATATATATATGACATAAGCATATATATATATAAATTTTAAGTGTAGTTTGCCGAATCAACCTTTTCTCATTACATATGTGTCGATATTCCATATGCCTTTTTAAAAATGCATTTTATATTTTACAGGGTTTTTTGTCCTACAGTGTTTAGACTTTTTGATATTTAGGTACTTATCTCTGTTGAAACCCAATGGGTTTTTTGTTTTGTTTTGTTTGTTTGTTTGTTTCTTTTTGGTAGTCCCTGATCAATTTTAAACAGGGAAGTTGTTAACTACTCCCTGAGCAGCCTCTTAGCTGGGTGGGCTGGTAGTGCAGTGACAGCTTAATTAACCTTGGACTAGAGAGACGGTAGAACTCTGAAAATGTTTTTGAGTTATCATTCTCCAACGAAGCATCAGGGATTTTTACCAGTGAGAGTAGAGTGGTTGAGTCTTCACCCTGCGTCTGTTTCTGTGCTTGTGGAAGCCAGTGCCAACACAGACACAATGAAATGCCCTTGCCTAGTATGGGCACATCAGATGGCTACTTGGACTTATTCGCTGAGTTGTTTTTGAGGATCACAGTCACATGTAGCAGGCATTGTGGTGTCTGTTTGTGATGTGTTAGCTCCATGCTCTTGGACATGATTCCAGGATCCAAAGTCCTGATTGGTTTTCTAGGTGCAACTGGTGGACAGTGTCAAGCATGGTTTGGGAGGAATGAGTACTGGCACCCTGAGGCATCCTGTAAGGACTTGGTGTCAGATGAGCAGCTTGGCTAAGAAGAGAATAGTCAGAATGGTTCCATGTCTGAGTGATGAAATTAGGGGAGGTGTCCTATAGGAATTGGGTACATGGGTCAGGGTACAGATTCCACCCTTGTCAGTCTCTTCATTTCCTGCTCACTGAAATGACCCTGGTGTACTTCTTTATGTTGAGTGAGTGCTCTGTACAGTGGCTTGCTGGCCATATTTATATTATTCATTAAACTGCTGAAGTGACTGCATCTGAGCAGGAGGGACCTACAAACCCAAGCCTGTTGCTGTGGCTGTCCTCCATCATGTTTGCAGACTGACTGAAGGAATTGCTTTCTGGAGATGCCCCTCATCAATGTCATCATCAAGATTTTACTCACAAAAGGTAATAAATATCCTGTTGTTATCCAGAGATTTTAGCCTGCTTCTTATGCTCAACTTTGCACTTGAGTCCTCCCTGTTGTTCCATCTTTTAATTACATAATAAACATGAAATTGTTTTCTATTAAACTCTTTTGTGTTCATCTCATCCATGAATCTCTGTGTGTCTTTGGTCCCTTTGAAGCTCACAAATCCAGAGTCTAGATTTTCCACTTTTTTTGGTGGAAAAAAACACCTTAAAGCTAGTCCATATTTTTCAGAGAGATACTTACAGTGCTCATTGTCCATCTCGCCTCCAAATTTCTTGATGTAGACATGGAAAACTTCCTTTTCTTAGTTCCAACAGAAGATGAGAAAGCTTATCATTATTTCAGAATTTAAATTGTTCACATATTTTGTGATCATTAAAAATGAATTTAATTCATTTGTTATAAGCTCCTTGAGTTACTTTCTGTGTCTCAAGATGTACACATTTAAAGCATTTTGATCCATTTTCACTGTGAACCATTTTATATGAAAGGACAGCTTATCATAAAAATCTCTTTATCAATGCATTTGTCTAAATTCGATGACTATTACTATACTTTTATGAGGCAGTGAATTATGCCAATATCATGTGATGTGTATTGGCTTGCCCTTTATGAAATCTGAATTCTTAGTCTGATGTCACTGTGTCTGCTGGTTGCTGCCATGAATGAATCAAGTGAATTTAGCTAGTAAACTTCTGAAGACTCTTCCATATGGTTATGGTGAAGAAATTTGACTGTTCCTCTAAGTTGTCATTCATTTTTATCTGCATGACTTTTTGCATTTGTATTCATCTTTAAACTACTTATTTGACTTTAATTGAAAAATGAGTTGTGTCACTTTCCTAAGTGGAAAAATCACCATCACTGACTATAGAAGTATAGGAAATTATCATACAAAAAAGTTAATTCCTAGTTACTTCTTGCTGGAGTAAACCCATGAGCTTGAGGCCTAGTCTGCTTTTATTGAAATAGGAGATTAACAAATGTTGGATAAGTAGTAGGTATCCTAACAAAACACTGCGATTTTTTTCCTTTACTAAATCACAATGATTGAAAGAAGAAAGCAAATGTTATTCTCATTAAAAAATTAGTGTTATTGAGGACACAATTCTGCACCAACTGTATTGTTCAAAATTTGCCCCCATCCACAATTTGACTGTATAAATGGTCAACCACTTTCTGACCATCCAGGAATGTTCTGCCCAGGACAGGGGGTTTGATTATGTATCATAAAAGGGGTAATTTGTTTAGAGCAGCATGGAGTGATCTTTATAAGATCTAAGTTTTTGGTCTGTGCCGCTTTGTGTTCTGTGCCTAATGTTCAGAAGGGAGGCAGTGGCCAACTTCAAGAGAAGCTCTTGAAATCATTTAGAAAATGGTGAGCGACTGTCCATCGTCCGGCTGTATAGAACATGATCAGTAGGAGCCCGAGAGGAGAAGCTCGGAGACTTCAGGGGGCCTGCTGGTTTTCCCATCCTGCGGACCTGTGAGACCCCAGAAAAGTCTCTGGTCACTTGATTTCAACCCTCTCCTCCTCCCCATTCCTAAGCTCTAAAGCTGAGGTATTGTGGTCTTCATATGAGTTTAAGTTCTGACATTTTATGCTTCTGGTCGTGTTCCCCTCAGACTCATTTAAGTGTAGCCATAGTCATCTTTCTAAAGAGTAAATCTAATGTTGCTCCTCTGCTTAAAACTCTTCAGTGGCTCCTATGGCTCCAAGCATAAGGCCCTTATTAGTCCCGTAAGGTGTTTGGACTGTGACCTGACTCCTGTTTACACACCTAGTCTCATCTCTCACAGCTCTTTATATGTGTGATTATCTTTTACATCCATTCTGAGTATCTTTCACATCTTTGCTTTGTAGCACACAAGCTTACCTGCCTTTCAGCCTTTGTACTAGGCTGTCCTCTTTGTGGAAATTTCCCTTCCCTCTTTTCCACTTGATTCTTGACCAATCACTACCTCCCTTTAAGATCTCAGCATGGAATTTCTTAGGAAGATTCACCCTTCCCTTATTTGGAGTGGGTCAAATGCCCTTCCGTGTGCAATGAAAACTTCCCATTGTACTTCTTTTAAATGTAATGCTTGGCCCACTGTACCGCAAGTGCCAATTTCATTGTTAGTATCCCCCAGGGCAAGTATAAAGAAAGAGATTCTGCTCTCTCCTTCATTGTGTCCCCAATGCCAGTCCCGTGGTGGGCGTGCAATAGATATTGAATGAATACATTCATCTTTTTTCTTTTCTATTATCTCTATCTCTTATCTATCTGTATGTATAGGAGTTATCCTGTGTATATATTGTCATTAGTTTATGCTTAAAAATACATCACATATTCTTGAGTTAATATAGAAGTTAAAATAAAACATGCCCTCATAAAATTGCAAACTTGTAATTTAAAAGTTCCTGGGCCGGCCGAGTGGCGCATTGGTTAAGAAATGGTTTTGGGATGCCAGCGGCCTTGGTTCGGATCCCAAATATGAGGGCCAGTGACACTGCCCTCTACAGCTAACAACAGCTCCACCTGGAGCTGGGCTGCGAGCCCTGGCGATGGTGTAGGCTGCAGCCCCTGCTGCAGCGGGCTGCCATAGGCTACAGTGAGTGGCCAGCAGCCAGCGTGAGCGGCTGGTAGCCAGCGTCACCTGCCAGTAGCCACGGTGAGCAACCATCCAGAGGCTGGTGACCAATCTGCCTTATCCAGGAAGAGCGCAGTGATGATGCCAACATGGGCCAGTGAAGCGACGTCCTCCGCAACTAAACTGAAGAACAAAAAGACAGCAACTTGTCTGTTCCCCTTCCCTGGTTCCCCAATGCTGTTCCCCTCCCCCAATTCCCCAATAAAATGTTTTGTTTTTTTAAAAAAAGTTCCTTAATTGTGGGATGGCTGGTTGACTCAGGTGGTTAGAGCGCAGTGCTCATAACACCAACGTTGCGGGTTCGATTTCCACATGGGCCACTGAGGTGCACTCTCCACAACTACTTGACTTGGAGCTGATGGGTCCTGGAAAAACACACTGTTCCCCAATAAAATTTATTTTAAAAAAAAGTTCCTTACTTGTAAAAATGGCTAGCATGGCTAGACACTATTTTTGCTCATTAACTACCCATAGCAACTCTATAAGGGCATTCTTACTCCCATTTTACAGATGAGGAAACTGAAGCACAGAGTAATCAAGTAGGTTGCCCAAGCTTACAAAGCTCCAGTGGCAGAGCCAGGATTTTAATCCAGATCAGCTAGCTTCAGAACTGATATTCTCACCTGTGAGTTCTGTTTCAGCCTTAAATGTCAAACCAAGAAATGTCTTAAAGCATTTAGTAATCAGTAGGATAAAGATGGACTTCTTAATAGAAAAATTAGAAAAGCATATGGAAACGCAATATGTGAAAGAGCTGCATGTGGCCAGGATACAAATATACAAATCATGGCACTCAAACAGCAGTATGTGACATCTTTCATTGTTTAGAACAGCATAGATTCAAGGATGATAACATTATGAGTTAGCAAAGGTTAGGAAGGTGGGTCTCATTTGGTGGAGGGAGTGTAAACTGTTGTAACGCTTCTGGAGACCGTGTAATTCTGTTTTTTTAGGAACTATCCACAGATAATAAATATATAAGCATGAAGAACGTGTGTACACAGTTGTTCACTTTAGGAGGTACTGTAGTGCAAAACTGGAAACTACCTAACTCAAAATGATATGGAATAGGGAAGCAAATCATGATATGTCTATACTGTGGCGAACCTACAGCCGTTTTATCCCTAAGGCAGTGTTTACTGGTGAAGGGAAATACCATGATTATTGCCAAGTGAAAAAAGTGGGCCATAAAACAGATATATAGTAGGTCTTCTATTGGAAAAAAGAACTATAATAGTCGCTAAAATACACTGAGAACTTACATGCGAGTCACTATGCTCTATTGCTGTAAGCTTATTTTTTAAATTAACATGTAAACAGTAATTTTCCTTGATCAGTAAGCTTATGGATGAGCAGTTTGTGACTCTACATTTTCTTCCTTAATATTTTGTAATTAGATATATACCTATCAGTAAAATCTTTCCACACCATCATCTTTATTCGTTATTCCCATCTCCACCTTCGTCAGGTTAAACTGAAAACAAGGAATAGGAGAATCGCACAAGCCGTCACTGGGATTGGGAGCAAACCTAGTCTCCAGCTAACTTATGGAACTGTAAATCGATGCAGGCTTGCTCCTGCATCAGGCATTTAACTTCAGACTATTTAGAGCCCCTGTCTCGTGCTCCATAGAGCTCTAAATTAAACTGCTGCTTGGGTTTGTTCTGAATGCATTGCTGCTTTTCCTGTTTCTCTAAGAAGTGTAGAAGCATCACAGATAAGAACACTGCTAATGACTTTTGCTGGCATTTCTTTTAAATGAAGCTTTCCCCCTAGCTCCCTGCTCTTATCTTCGGGAAACTCAGTGTCATGGCTCTGATTCTCTGTTTTACATAAGGGGAAGGAGGGTGGCTAGGACACACATAATACAGAACAGTACTTCTGAAAGATCTGCTTGGTAATTTGGGGCTAAGTGTTCAGCTTCACTCTCCGGCTCTTATACCAGGAGTCTCCGGGGCGCCTCTCACTTAGCTTCTTGACAAAAAAGCTTTGGAGGCAGCAAAGAAGAATGAGTGAGGTGGAGATACCCTAAGAAGACAGGAGGCATTCCCAGTGATTCCCTTGGAACATGAATGAAGAATACTGTCAGTAGCCTCTAGTGGGCTTCTAGTTTGAGAACAGAAAATGCAAAATTTAGGAAGCCATGGATGGAAAAATAACACCCCTTTCTCTCCACCCCAAACAAAATAGGAAAAAAATGGAGGAACCACTACCATGAAACACAGCCTCAGTATTGAGGTGGGCAGGCCACTTGTAGCTTCCTTCCAGGGAGGACACGTCTGGCAAGCTCAGCCGGGGCACCGAGGGTGGCTGCTGGTTGGGCACAAGTGTGCCTTTATGGATGGTTTGGCTTCCTTAGGGGTCTGGCTCTCTTGAATGGTTTCAATGAAAAGTGCTGCAAGCTCTGAGACAAATAGGCTGTGAAGTCATTTCTGGAATAAAGCTTCTTTTTTCAGCCTCTGCAGAATCTCTTCAAACTTCTGGAGCCAATATTAACTTGTACATTGACAAACAGAGTGGAAGGCTCTGCCTCCAGAAATAAAGAGTAACAAACTATGGTGCTGTTGAGTGACAAATACGGCAAGGCAAAGGCCCTTCACCCCCCTGCTTTGTGGTCTTGATTTAATATTGTTTGTACATTCGATATATTTAAAACACAGGAGCTGTCTTTTCATGGTTGCTAATTAACGTCCCTTGGGTGAGTGAAATTGCTCAGAA
Source organism: Aselliscus stoliczkanus (assembly GCA_033961575.1). Lineage (NCBI taxonomy): Eukaryota > Metazoa > Chordata > Mammalia > Chiroptera > Hipposideridae > Aselliscus > Aselliscus stoliczkanus. The sequence goes on from CM066728.1 coordinate 177,845,050, forward strand.
CTAGGATTCCCCTCTGGGGAATAGGCTATATTTACCGTCCCATTTTGACTTGTTAGGTTCCCTGATTACAATGACTTCTTTCTACACTGTACAGTCCCACATTTTATACCGAGGTTACTAGTCATGTAGAATTTCTGATGCCAATCTATCCCCATTAAATATTGGCATGTGTCACAATGTCAGTTTTTGAAGTGCTATGGAAGTTCCTGAGATCATCTACTGCTCAGCACCCCTACCATCCCTTCTAGTCCAGGCTGAGACCATCTCTCAGATGTCCTCTCTCCGTAGCCTCCTGACTGGTTTCCCAGCATTCCCTCCTGTCTCCAGTCAGGTCACATTTTGGCCAAAGTGATGTTTTCAAAGCCTGAACGTGTCCTTGCCACTTCTATGCGTCAAACCTTTCAGTGGCTTTTGGATACAAACACCAGCATCCAAAATAGTGCAAGTGTGTGATCTGATCCGTATCTCTTCGCCCTGAGTTAGTGCCAGCTTGCCCTCACACTGCTGTTGTCATCCGTCTGTCTTTCAACCAGTAGGCATTAGTAAATCGATTACCTACCAGGCTCTGTGCTAAGTTCTTAGTGTAGAGAGGTGAATGAAGTATGGCCCTCAGGGAACTGCTGGTATAGTGTAGAAGACCAGTAATCAGGCAGATATATAATTAGACGTTGTCACAAGCACAGCAAAGGAATACATAGAGGTCACACCTGATGTGTTGTGGAGAGAGACTGCGCTCAGCTGAAGGAATGTGAGAGGTTGAGCGTTGTTGATCAGGTGTAGTTGGGGAAACTAACTCTTACCGGCAGAGATAACTCCAAATGTGAGAAAAGTACTGTTGTTTGCACATAAAAAAAATAAATGATAATTTCACAGACACTGACACTTGAATATTTTAATTCAGGGAGGATAGCCTTGAGGATAAAGAACAACTAGTTGTGTTTTACTGAGGCTAGGACTTGGAATATCTCCCGCTAAATAGTTTCTCTTGAATGAATAAGATTGTGCAATATGATTTACATCATTACCTTTCTTATCAAAGACCATATCTTGGACTTTTCAGAAGTGGGTGTACATGGAGTCTCTATAATGGAGGATGTGAATTGAAACTGAGAAGCTGAGGAATTATGGTTAAGATGGGAGAGTAGAATATTGTATGTCAACTGTAATTGAAAATTTAAAAAAAAATTAAAAAAATAACTGAGAAGGTGAAGGTGAGAAGGAACCAGCTCTTTGTGAAGTTGCTGGGAGGAGAAGGCACGCAGGGGCATTTCCAGGACCGGCAGGTGTGGGGCTCTGCGGGGAGGCCTAGGGGCCAGATTCACCAGCCACTCTCCATTCACCCTGAGGATGCTTCACTCCTACTCATCCAAGAGCCCTTAATTCAAGTATCCCTTCTTGAATTGTCACCTCTCTGATCTGCTAGATTGGATGATGTTTCCTGGTGATCCATTTATTGTGGTTTGCCGTTGTGTATTAATTTTGTGTCCATTTGATGAAATGTCTGACACCTTTGGTTTTTAAATTATTCTGAAAGCAGGGATCAAGTGTCTTGTTTGCTTACTTTTGGGAAGGATGATAAGGATAAGTAACATGTATATGCTGCTTACCATTTAGCATAACTCCATAAAATCCCTGTGGGGTAGCTACTGTTATACCCATTTTACTGACAAGGAAACTAAGGCACAGAGAGGTTCAGGGCTGTAATCCAAAGTAACACAGCTATTCATTAATGGTGGGTGAAGAATTTGACCCTGGCAATTCATCTTTTGGATGCTGGAATAGATTTTAAATCAGTCCCTGAATAATTCATTTATTCCATCAGTAAAACAGAATAGTAAGTCCAGAAATAAGTTGTACAAGTATATTGTGGAATTTGGTATATGATAAAGGCAGCATTTCAAATCAATGGAGAAAAGAATGAATTATTCAGGAAATCATGTTTGGATAGTTATCCATTTGGGAAACAAAACTGGACCTCTTTATCACAGCTTACAGTAAAATAAATTGTAGGTGGCTGGAAAATCTGAAGGTGAAAGAGTGTAAAGTAATAAAAGGAAAATGTGGGTTCTCTTGAGGTGCAGAGATACTTTCTGAACATGTTATTAATGTTTAGAGACTGCAGAATAAAGATGGTTGCTTTTTGCTGCGTAAAAATGGAGAACTTGTAAGGAGTAAAAGCATCCTAAATGTGACTGAAATGACTAATGGGATTAAGATATGCAGCATACGACTAAAAAATAAAATGGACAAAACCTGGTGTGGGGAAGAGTCTGGAGCCAAGGGTTACTCCTCATGTGACTTTACAGGTTCCTTCTTTCTGGGAGCCAGTTATGCAGTGTGTCAACACCTAGGCTCCCTTTGATTAAGGAACTTCTTAAAATTTGTCACAGATATAGGAAAATTGGAGATGTGTGCAAAGACGTGTATATGTGCAAAATTCACTGTGTTAATGGTAGTGAAATACTGGTGTAATCGTACAGTGGAGTTCTATGCAGCTATTAAAAGTAATCTATATCTGTTCAGAGGGTACCTTTCCTTGGTATACTTGGGGCAGAAGGCAGATTTTAGTAAGGCAACTGTAGCCTGAACCTGTGCCTAAAACTGTGGGCGTGGCCTGTGTCCAAACATGGGTCTGGATGGGGGTATGAAACAAGGTTCTCAGTGTTAATAATTATCTCTAGATGAGGCTTTTGAAAGTTTTCTTAAGTTTTTTTGGTTGTTGTTTCTTTAAAATGGTATGAACAATGAGCATATGCACCTTTTGATAATAAGCAAAGAAACCCAGGAAATGAGAATAAAGAGCTAGGATTGTGTATCTTTATTTATTTTCTAATCTGAACAGTTTTCTAGAGCATGAAATAAAAAATATGAAGATATTAGGGATGTTTGAAATATTTAGGGTACCAAACAGAAGGCCAAACACAAAGAAGGAAATGGGGTTCGAAGCATTTTCATTAAAATTGTATGAATTCTGGCATTTATTCTACAGCACAAAGCCTTTCTGCATGAACTGGATTGATTTGTAACAGAAACACAGCCTTTTCGGCATCACTGTTCTTAAACTCTTCTGTTTTTAATGAAATGTCCTATGTTCTTTGCCTTAAGAGACACAGTAAGACAAAGGAGGGCAAAAAAACAAAAACAAAAAGCAATGCCAGGGTGTCAAAGATGGGAATATAGTGTGGAAAGGAGAATTGCAAACAAACCACCTACATATGCACAGCTCCCTCAGACAGAATATTAAACAGCACAGCTGGTTCACATTCCGATCTTCTCTCAGATCTTCAGAGAGCAGTTTAATAAAGTATTAATTATGTAGCAGCTCTCCACACACTATAAACAGGGATGATCTAGCTGCTCATTTTGCTAATGATATATCTGTAGAATGCCATTTCCATCCCACTCACTGTAAGGTATCTGGTTATTCTGTAGTTACTAGCTTGCTCATCTCAGAACCACAGGCAGTGCTCAATATTCAACACACCATGTGGCTCAATGAATACGTACCAGTGTTTTGGATTTTGTGGGGAATGGACTTTAAAGATTGGCTTTATAATAATCCACAATGAGGAAACACAATTAGGATTAAAAAAATTAAATTCTTTACCCATTTTCCTAGGCGAAGGATCATTGGAAGGCAGAGCAGAGGGAAGAAAGGGATAAATTGTCTGGGTAGGTGAAAAATGCCTGATGAATTTAGAGTTTAGGTTTCAGGGTATGAAGATTATAATAAACCGTTGGAGTGGGCAGTAGGTAATGGATCGCTATAATTTTTGTCCTGCAGTTTTTTTCTTTTTCATTAGCTCTGTGATAACCATTGTGATTTTATTTTCTTTTTTTTTTTGAGGGCCGTGTCAAGGCCCTCATATGTGGGACCCGAACCGGGGCCGCTGGCTTCCCAAACCAGCGCTTAACCACTGTGCCACTCGGCCGGCCGTGATTTTATTTTCTTAATTGATGTGACCCTCCACATTTTTAATCATTGTACTGGCTCCGCCTGGATGCCTCAGTCCTGTGAGAATCAGTGTCCCTGTCATTTGCAGGTTTGTTTCTTCGTGGCTGTTGAAGCTCACGTTGTCTGAAGTGATATTTTATTTTTTAACCTGAACCAATCTGTTAACCAAGGACATTTAGCAAAATCGGTGAAAGGTAGAAGAAATTAACACAGGGCTTAATTTTCAGAGGATATTTTTAGACTTAAAAGCAGCTCACTGTTTTCTGTGAAATAGTGTAATTATTGGCTCATGTTTGTCTTTCTGGTGTGTGTGTTTTTTTTGTTTGTTTTGTTTTGCTTTTTTAAGGATGACATGCTAGTTTTAACTGTGATCGTGTGGTGTGTGTGTGTATGTGTTTGGTACTCCAAATTTTTGGGAGGGTGATTATTTTGTCTAATGGCTATATGGATAGTATTTCCTTTTATCCCTTGTAAAGTATTCTTTTTAGTCATTACAGAAATCAAATCTTCCAATGTTAGCTTCAGAAAAGGTAAAGTTATATTAAAATAAACCATGATAGTAATTAAATTTTAAACAATTTCTTTAGATCCTCTGGAATGCTAAAGTAGAGCCAGAAATAATTTTTTAGATCATTTTGAGTGGTACAGTTTATTTGGTGACTTGTTGAATCCTCCCCTCAGAACTTGGGATATGGTTATTGGGGGAGAGAGTCTCATTGTGGGGAGCCTTTATATGTCTGTGATGGATTTGATTCTGTCCAATTGTTACAAGTAGTTATAAAAGAGTAGTGGCCTAGCTTGGGAGTCATGAGTTGTATTTTTGGGCTGGAGATTTTACAGATTATTTCCCCTAAGGGAAGCTGAGACCTCACCATTTTAAGGGCATTGGAGTAAACCTTTTTGTTTAACTTGATGAAACCTAATTCTTCCTTCTCTGACTCTCTCTCTTCCACCGTTTGAAAACCAAATTGGCATTCTTTATATAAAGTGCTTAAAAATGAAGAGCTGTGTTTATTGGTTGGTATGACCTAAAGAGGAAAAGCCTGAAGGAATGGGAAATCAGACATCCTTGACATTCTCCTCTGGACTCAAGGCACGATGCTGTGGGCAGCCCAGCACCTTTCAGTTCAGGATCAGGATAGCAAGAGACATAAAAGATGGTAATCCATGAGACCATGGCTTAAGACGGGCCTTCTGGGCTCCCTTGCCCGCCTTTTTTAATGGCTTGCTGTAACCTATGAATCTGACCTTAGTATTCTAGCCGAACAAGCTGGGTCTGCCCTGCCAGGATTGGCTCCTTACATATGACTGCAGCCTATTCAGTCCTTCAGAAACATTCTTATATCTGTCAGGTCCTATATCCCCCAAGGTGTGCTGTGTCACATACAGTGACATTTATTTTCTTTAGTTTATTTAACTCAAAAGCCCAGTCAATACTGTGTCAGTTTGATTATTATTATCTGAATTCTTTGGTTTTATTTAGAGAGTCAGTAGTAGGTCACAGTTGAAATCAATTGTATGGCTAAGTCATGATGCAGCATATAAAACTATAAAACTATCTCTGAGTTGGCACATTTTAGCCAAAACATTTTGGTGCCCCTTTAGCTTCAATCTCTCTCTCTCTCTTTTTTTTTTTTTTTTTAGCTGAGCCATCCTGCCCCCTGTTGGCAGCTCAGCAGCAGCTCAGCTAGGGCTGGGCATCGAATTGCTGTTGCTCAGAGCTCAGCTCACACTCTTGAGCAAGCTCTCAACCAGCTGAGCCTTTCAGCAGGCCCATAGCTTCTCTCTTTCCAAGTGTACTGTAGTATATTCCACTGTAGAAGCCACCAGCCACCTTATCACTTTCACCCTCGTTTCTGGAAAATTGGCAAGTCTGATGACTGTCAAACTGATAGATCTTGCCTTCCAGGTGAGACTTAAACCCTCTTATCAGGAGTGCCCTGGTCCCATATAGGCCAAGAGTGTAAAGATAACTTAAACATTAATGATTTGCAAAGGTGGCTTATAAACAGTTGTGACAAGACAGTTGACTGTCATATTTTCCTCCTTATTCTTCCATTTCTTGGGGGAAAATGAAATAGGGACATGCAGGGAACGCCTGAACCATAATGGTGGGGGGGGGCGAAGAACATCTAAGAATAGCACAGGATCATGCTGTGGTCAAGCTGGCACAATAGGTAAACTCTGCTCATCTCCTCCCATGACATCAAAATTACAACTAAATGAAGGAACAACCATCATTGAGATCCACCTGAAGTCTAGCTGAACAGAGACCCTATAAGGACATACAGAAGAAGCCACCTAGAGACTGGTAGAAAGGGCAGAGACATGGAGTGGGTGGTTCCACACCTATATGTGACCATTAAAAATTGGGAGAGCCAGGGCCCGCCAAGTGGCTTAATTGGTTAAGAGCATGAGCTCTGAGCAACAGGGTCATCAGTTCAATTCCCACATGGGCCAGTGAGCTGTGCCCGAGCTGAGCTGCCGCCAAGCTGGTGAGAGCATGTGTTCTTAGCAGCAAGGTTGCTGGTTCGAATTCTGCATGGGATGGTGGATTACGCCCCCCATCCCCCGGCTGCTGCCCCAGAAACTAGATTGAAAGTGGCAACTGGACCTAAGAGCTGAGCTTGCACCCTCCACAACTAAGATTGAAGGACAGCAACTTGACTTGGAGCTGATAGGTTCTGGAAAAACACAATGTTCCCCTTCCCCAATTCCTCAACACTGTTCTCCTCCCCAATTCCCCAATAAAAATCTAAAAAAAATCAGGAGGGCCATCTTGGCTATAGAAGTCCCCACCATCCTTAGGGGCAACATTAGGTTCCCTGGCCTAGGGATTCAGTGCCAGGAAGAGAAGTCCCTGTAACTTCTGGTTGTGAAAACCAGCGGAGATGGTGGCTGAGAGAGCTGGAGGGCGAATGCAGTTCCAGAGGCTCCTCTGAAAGGGTCTGGGTATGCACAGGCTTACTTCTTGACGAACTCACTCTTTCTGAGCTCCAGCACTGGGACAGCAGCTCAAAAGATGCCAGGGTCATTCGGGGAGGAACTGAATTGCCTAACTGCAGGGCAAGGGCTGGAAGGGAGGAGCCCTCCACTATTTTGTTCCGTTGTTGAGCCCCTCACCCCCTACCCTGCATGCAATGACGGGCAGGTGCCATATCTGAGCCTTTATCAACTTGGTTAGCACCATTTGTTCCCCCTTACCTGGTGATTCCCTGAGACTCTGCCCCACCCAACTTGCAGGCCCACCCAAGATGCTTGCAGTGGCTTTTCCATAAAAATGTCCTGTTTTGGCTCATGCTGAGGACTTTCCTAAAATCTCTCAAAGTTTCACAAACCCATACAAGTAACTTCTGGCCTCAGCATGCCCATATCTTTTGCTAAGCAGCCCCCAAGCCAGTCATTAGTGGCATCCAGCCTCAACTCCCAGCTTAGCCTCTCCCAGGCACTTCCAAGCCCAGCACAAGTAGCAACCATCTGCAGATCACTTTGTAGCTCATACCAAGTGGCCCTGGGTAGGGCACAGGCAGTGGCCTGCACCAGAGGCACTCCCAAGAGGCCCCAGAACCAGTACATCCAGTGACCAGCTTCAGACCACACTAGATCACCCAAGCATCTCACTGAATGGCACACCCAAAAGGAAGACTAATCAGGCACCAGAGCCCCACTAAAACAAGTCCTGCTCTGTAGGGCCAGCCCCTGCACAACAACTCCACCATAGTCATGGCAGTCCTCACAACTAATCAGCCTGAGGATCAGTCCCTCCCATTGAGATGCTAACAGTAATTGGTGCTCAACTAAATAGGAGGGCACATGCAACCCACACAAGGGACACACCTGGAGCACCCAGCTCTGGTGACCATGGACACTACGTCACTAGGCCCCACAGGACACTTACTACGTAAAGCCACTCTACTAAGACCAGGAAGCTTAGCCTCCCTACTTAATGAATAGAAACAAACTCAGGGAGGTAGCCAAAATGGGAGGCAAATAAACATGTCCCAAATAATAGAACAGAACAGAGCTCCAGAAAAATAACTAAACAAAATGGAGACAGCAATCTACGAGAAACAGAGTTCAAAACACTGGTTATAATGATGCTCAGTGATCTCAGAGAAAACTTCAACAGAGAGAGAGGAAACAAAAAAAATGGAGATGGAAAACATAAAAAAGAACCAATTGGAAATGAATACAGTAACTGAAATGAAGAATACATTAGAGGGAATCAACAGTAGATTAGATGAAGCAGAGGATCGAATCAGCGATTTGGATGATAAGGTAGCAGAAAACACTCAATCATAACAGCGAAAAGAAAAAAGAATACAAAAAAAATGAGGATAACTTAAGGGGCCTCTTGGACAACATCAAGCATACTGACATTTGCATCGAATGGGTACCACCAGAAGGAGAAGAGAGATAGAGCAAGGAATTGAAAAGCTACTTGTAGAAAATGTAACAAAAAGCTTCCCTAACCTGGTGAAGGAAATAGACATACAAGTCAGTAAGCTCCGAAAGTCCCAAACAAGGTGAACCCAAAGAGGCCCACACCAACACACATCATAATTAAAATGCCAAAGATTAAAAACAAAGAATCTTAAAAGTGGTAAGAGAAGAGCAGTTAGTTCCCTACAGGGGAGTTCCCATTAGGCTGTCAACTGATTTCTCAACAGAAACTTTGCAGGCCAGAAGGAATTGACATGGAATCTTCAAAGTGATGGAAAGCAAGGACCTGCAACCAAGACTACTCTACCCAGCAAAGCTGTCATTTAGAATTAAAGGACAGATAAAGAGCTTCCCAGACAAGAAAAAGCTAAAGGATTTCATCACCACTAAACCAGTATTACAAGGAATCTTAGAGGGATGAAAAAAAGAAAAAAAACCATCAAAAATATGAATAATAAAATGATAATAACTGCATATCTATCAGTTACTTTAAATGTAAATGCATCAAATGCTCCAATGTAAAGACATAGAGTGGCTGAATGGATAAGAAAACAAAACCCTTACATATACTGCCTATAAGAGACTCACTTCCGATCTAAAGACACACACAGACTAAAAGTAAAGGAATGGATATTTCATGAAAATAGAAAAACAAACAAACAACTGGGGCAGCAATAATTGTACCAGACAAAATAGACGTTAAAACAAAGGCTATAACAAGAGACAAAGAAGGACCCAGCAATTCAACTTCTGGGTATTTATCTGCAGAAATCTAAAACATTAATTCAAAAGACATATACATCCATATGTTCACTGTAGCATTACTTATAATAGCCAAAATCTGGAAACAACCTTAGTGTCCATCAATAGATGACTGGATAAAGAAGAAGTGGTACATATATACGAGGTGTGATCATACAGTACAGTGAATGTTTAAATTAAAAAAAAAAACTTACAGTAAAAGACACATTGCCATTGATCCCCCTCAAAATACTCCCCCTCATTTCAAACACATTTATCCCATCTTTCTTGCCACTTTCTGAAGCAGTTCTGGAAGTTCTCCTTCATGAGTGTTTTTGGTTGCACTGTCGTGGCTGCCTAGATGTCCTGAATTGATTCAAAATTGTATTTTCATGATTATTTTGCCTTTAGGGAAGAGCCAGAAGTTGCACGGTATCAAATCTGGTGAATAAGGTGGATGAGGACACACCATAATGTTTTTATTTGACAGAAATTGCTGTACCAGAAGCAATGTGTGACATGGAGCCTTTCTGTTGTGACACAAAATACGATGAATGCTGCTGCCAAGTGCCATCCAACAGAAAAGCAGGGATCTTCAAAATGGGAAGTGGTGCAGTAAACAGTAACAGTAGGTGACAAGTTTCAACTTGTTCGGTGTAGTCGGTCGGATGTGAGCTACAGTTGAGAGAAGGTGTGTTTTTAGGTGTGCCCGTATATCATCCTCCATTATAACAACACTCCGTGTCACACATCGCTTCTAGTACAGCAATTTATGTCAAATAAAAACATTACAGTGTGTTCTCATCCACCTTAGTCACCGGATCTGGTTCTGTGCAACTTCTGGCTCTTCCACCAAAGTCAAAATGATTCAGGACACCCAGGCAGCCATGATAGCTCAACTCAGACACTCAAGAAAGAGGACTTCCAGAACGGCTAGAAAGTGGCAGGAACGATGGGATATGTTGTTCAAAGCGAGGGGGAGTACTTTGAGGGGGATTAATGCCAATGGGTCTTTTACTGTTGTGTGTGTGTCTGTGTGTGTGTGTGTGTGTGTGTGTGTGTATAATTTAAACATTCACTGTATTGTTTAGTCACAACTTGTATAATGGACTATTACTCATCCATAAAAAAAGAATGAAATCTTGCCATCTGCAACAACATGGATGGACCTAGAGGGTATTATAGTATTGAAATAAGTCAGATAGAGAAAGACAAATGTCATATCATTTCACTTACAAATGCAATCTGAAAAAGAAAATAAACTGACAAAATAGATACAAACCCATAGTTACAGAGTACATTTTAATGGTTGCCAGAAGGGAGGGGTTTGGGGGCTGGGTGAAAAAGTCACGAGATTAAGAAGTACAAATTGGTAGTAACAAAATAGCCATTGGGGTATAAAGTATAGTATAAGGAATATGGTCAGTAATACTGTAATAACTGTGTAGTGTCAGATGGGTAATAAATGTATGGGGGTGATCATTTTGTAAGACATTTTATATAAAATGTCTAATCACTCACTATGTTGTATACCTGAAACTAACCTAATATTGTATGCCAACTTTAATGGAAAAAAAAATAGAATAAATACACTTAAAAAATGACAAAGGACTTCTATTACTGATTTTTTTTTTTTAATGTTTGAGCTAACTGCAGGGTGGTTTAAAGAAATCCTACAGCTGTTGTAGAAGTTGATGTGCTGTCATGAAAATTCCACCTTAAATCCCCTGCAAAGTGCATTCAGCTCTTCCTCATTATAGTACTTTCTTGGGAGATTATTTTCCGTAGGTAGCATGCGTTTATTATTTTTCAGTCATAGCCTAAGAGCCATATTAGTGATGGAGGCCTGGACCCCGAAAGCTAGCAGTGCTGTGTGTGACTCTGATTCCCATGACATGCTACAGAGTGTCTGGCCCCGTCATTACAGAGCTTGGCTCAGTGTAGGAAGAGGGAAGAGTACTGATTTGTTTATGAGAAATCTCCTGATATGTTACAAAATGTTTTTTGAACATAAACTGAATCCATCTTGCCTCCTTAAAGACCCAGAGTTACCTGTATACCCATGTTCGTAACAGCATTAGTCACAATAGCCAAAAGGGGGAAGAAAACTAAATGTCCATCAGTGGATGACTGCATAAACAATATATGGTACATCTGTACAGTGGAATATTATCCAGCCTTTAGGAAGGAGTTCCTGTCACATGCTACAGCAATGAACCTGGAGGACATTGTGCTAAGTGAAATTTGTCACAAAAAAGACAAATACTATATGAGCCCACTTATACGAGGTACTAGAGTAGCCACATTCTTTGAGACAGAAAGTAGCATGGAGCTTGCTAAGGGCTTGGGGGATGGAGAATGAGGAATTAGTGTTTAATGGGGACAGAGGCTCAGGGAAAATGAAAAGAGTTCTGGAGATGGATGGTGGTAATTGCTGTACAACAATGTGAATGTGCTAATGCCACTGAACTGGACACTTAAAAATGATTACTATGGTCAATTTATACGTTATGCATATTTTACCACAATAAAAAACCACCCGAGTTAATCACTCTGATTATTTTTGGCTTCTGGTCACAGTGGGGTGCAGCTCTCCTGGTTCTGTGGTTAGTGCTGGGATGATACCGTGAGCAAAACTTGGTTGGAAGGGACCTGAGACATTATCTGTTCATTTTATAGGAAGAAAGCTGGGTCTCCAGTGTCATGATTTACCCACTCGATTGGTGGACGTGGTCCTCCAAACCTTTGGCTCACCAGCAAGTGTTCTGTGGCGGCCGTGCATGTGGAGAATAATAAGAGGTGGGCTGTGGAGAATAATAGTGCCTGGACTTCACTCTGCTATTTACCCAAATCCACACAGATGACTAAATTCTCTAAACACTTTTCGGATCTTTAGAATGGGAGTCATATCAGCATCCCATTACGTTGTTATGGGAATGAACTGAGCTGATCCATGCTAGGCACTTGGCGTGGTGTTTTTGCACACACTAGCTGCTTATCACCATCAGTGTTGCTGTGACCAGCTTCTGCTGCAGATGTTGGGAACTGAGTCTCAATGGCAGTCACTTGTTAGCGCTGCCCTTAGGCAGGGTGCTTAGTGTTAACCAGAGTGTGAAATAGGGTGGGTTGAGTTCTTGCTTTGGTGTGGTGGTTGTGAGGGAAGTACCTGACAGAGCACGTGGTTAACAGTAATGAGCTCGGTCAGTTTCAGCGGCTAAGGGGACATCCTTGCAGACAGGAGGCCTCACAGCTACAAAGTCCTCATCTTTAAGAGCAGTGCTAACAGCAGACATGCTAAGCTTTGATTTTGGGCTGAGGGTGAAGGTGTGTTCTCTTGAGCCTGCTTTCCACGACCTCTTGTGGATGGGGACATTGACTCCTCTATGTCCCCAGAAGTTGGTCAGCCTGTAAGTGGAGCTTGGCTTAGTGTGAGGCAGTGACGAAGGTGTTAGTGTTATCTCACAGGTATTTTTGTTTCTGACCTCAGATGATAAACATCCTCCCATTACTGACTCATTGTCTGCTGTAAAATGTCTACACTTGCCACATGCTCACTTTCAGTAGGGCTTATTCTTTTTTCCAGTAGTCTACTCTGGTAATTCTCACCCCTCACTGCCGGGTCAGCATCACTTGAGTGAGCTTTAAAACAAGTGCTCAGACCCCGCATATCCCCAGACCAATTACACCAGAAGCTTCCCGGGTGATACCGACATGCAACTGGGGTTGAGAGCCGTTAGCCTCTGCATTGCTTGAATGCCATCTTCTTTCCCTTTTCATTGATATGAACTCTGCTGGTCAGCTTGCTGTAACGGCTCTACCAACTGGGTTTCTTCTTGTTTGTCATCCTGAAAGGTATGACATAGGGGAAAAAAAACAAACAAAACAAAAAGCTAAACTCAATTTTAAAGTTTATATCAGGTTTAATTGATGCTCTGAAGTGAAAGCTAGATATTCTCTCGAAGCCCGAGTTGCCCAACATTTTTTGTTTGACATTAGTAAAGGCGGAATTTAGTATTAGGAGTTGTCTGTCCCATGATGCTGAACACTACCATACCAGATAAATAAAATTATAAAATTACAGATGTGTCTCGACTAGCTCCACTTCTTGTCCAGGCAGCTCTTTCTGGGCAGGGAAATGGGGGTTTCGATGGCGCCTAAGCAGTGGAAAACAAGGCCTCACTGTGATTTCCCATGAACTCGTGTGAAAGATGGAGGCGCGCCCACAAACACAGCGCTCAGAGGAGCATGCTTACCAGCTGCTGCCTTTCTTTCCTGTTGTCCCACAGGGGCTGGTAGAGTGGAAGAGAGTTTGTGTGTCCAGGGAAAGCACTGCTTCACAACGGCTCTTTAAAATGATGACACATTTAGCTCAATGATTAATTCAGGGAAATTTTATTAAGGCTTTGCCCAAAGTACTTTTTATAGCCTCACTATTCATAGTCTGTCCATATTTACATCATATTATAGGATATGCAGTTGTATTTTTGACCTGTTTCTTTGAGATTTGAATGGGTAAAATTTCCAGCAGGCTCCAAGAGCCTGTCTATCACGGTTGTTTGTTTCAGCCCATAGCAGAATCACCTCTGTTGAAATTACATGAAAATAATGGTGTGAAACTTGGTATCATCACAAGTTGATCATTGAAACTCATAGACTAACTACAGTTCACTTTATGATTTATAGAATACTCATATGTCCCAAATACTTCTGCTCAGTGCTAGACATACGATGATAAGAATTGTTTATGACCCTGGAGAAATTCAAGATTTTTCTTTTCCGTTAGCTCATCTGTTAAAATTAAAATGGAATCCTTGTGTTTGGGGGGCTGACTTGCGCTTGTATATAAACTGAGGAAGTTCTATATTTAGAAATAGACTTGTTCAAACTTGGAATTTGTCCGCAACTCTCTTTATGGTCAAACCTTATTGTCCAAATCTGTTAAAGGAAGCTTGAACAGGCTTGGTTCTCTCCCAGATAGGTTGGAAGCAACAAGTAGTTTCATTTTGACTCATGCTTTCTCAAGTGAAGTGACAGTTTGTTGTTGGATGAAGCACAGTGATATTTTAAGCTGCTTTGACAGTTCCTAGGCAAAGTATTGTTAGGAACAGAGCACTGAAGTTTGAAAGAATTGCACATGCTTTCATGATCCTTCACTTTCTCTCCTTACATAGACATTTCAGGAAAGCAAATAAAATTATTCAAGGCTCAAAGCACAGGACTTGGCAGCTGGATTTCAGGTTGTAATTAGGCGGAGGGGGGGAACATGAATTAATTTCAATAACATGCAAGTGGAAATACAATTTAACCAAACCTTTTTCTTTCAGTGACTATAAGACACTTAAAATTCCACGGAGGTAGCTACATTGTTTTTCATTCATAATATTTTTAAAAATAACATATTTTTAGGAATGCAGCTCTGTTTTGATGGATAAATATCCAAGAGACCCACTGACACATGACTGTGACCGGTTATTTCAGCATCCTGTCAGTAATGGTACCTGACCCCAGCGCTGTTATTTCTGTATCCCTGTTGGGGCTGTAGATGGTGCAGAGCTGATGGAGGCATGGTCCTTGCCCTCAGTGGGCCTCAGCCCAGAGGTGACAGTGCTAGTAACCGACATCACCGAGCAGTTAGTGAACAGTAATTCCCATAACCCAGTGAAATAGGTACTAATGGCATCCCCATTTATGGATGTGGCAGTGGAAGTGCAGAGATGTAACAGCTTGCCCATGATTACGGTTTATAAGAAGGAGAATTAGAGTTTGAGTCCAGATAGTCAGGCTTGCACAGCCCAAGCACCAAGTAAGTGTTTAGGTGAAATTTTTGGGGGATTTTTTGAATGAGGGTTGGGACTAAAAAGAAGGAGCAAAGACGTTTGACCTTGTGTTTAAGCAGGCTCATTGAGCACTTTTTGGGTCACAACCGCTACCTAGAACACTCTGACAAGTATGGGTTTACAGATCAAATGCCTACAGAAGCCAGGCAGGTAGAGGAGTAAAGCCTGCCAGGTGGGGCAGAGCCTTTCCAGGTGATGAGCTGGACAGACTCCAGCCATTGCCATGGGAAGGTGAGCCTAGTTTGGCTGCTCTTAGGAGAGCAACTATTACAGGTTTAAAAAACAGCGATGGGTCATGAAAATGGACCTGTGGACCATATCAAATTTGTGAGCCTCTCGTATGTGCAACCCTGGACATATGCTTGAACGCAGTTTGAAAATATGGAGGGAAAACTTGGCTCCCTAAAAGAAAGTTACAGCTCACACTTCAGAGCTATAGCTGAGCTCCCTGGGCTGTCATTGGTGAGCGGGAGACTCCTGGAAGCCACAGCAGGACCCTCTCACCTGTGCTTCTCATATAGTCACTTTGCTACCCGAGAGCTCCAGGCCACTAACAAAGGAACTTTGTGATATAAGGTATTTATTTACTAAATTGGGGTGGAGCTCTTGGTATCAAGTAAAACCAAATTTTCCCCAAGTTGGTCAGTGTGTTATCTGTGTGCAATTTTAACTCTACAGGTCTGGATTTGATTTGAGGACCCACCTGTTCTAGCTGTGGGCAGGTTCCACCTTCTCAAAATTCAGCTTCCTCAGGGTAGTGAAAGGATTGAATACCAAAGTGCACACAAGGGCCTAGCATACAGCAAATGGTAGTTTCCTTTCTATTCATGTTTCAATTGATCACTTGATTGATGGAAGTGATAACGAAGGAGCTTTCTGAAGATCAGAACGTGTGTAAGCACGGGGCTCTGATTCTATTTACAGTACGTTTTGGCTGACAGGCTCCTGTGAGGGCATCAGGGAAATTAAAGATGGGAGTTAAAGGCCTCTTTCTATTCTCAAGGAGTTTATAATTTAGGATGAGAGATGCATAAAAGCCAATGTTTGACTGTTGGACTGGTGTAAGTGTTAAAACATATAGTTAAAAAAAACAGGGTGTAAGCATTGTGGTGGTTGAATAATGTCTAGTTTATTTATTCTTTTCGTTTTTAAGGGTGGGGGAGTAGAAGCACAAGTTTCACACACATTTTTTAAGCAAAGCCATTCTAAAATTTTCTAAAGCAAATTGTCATCTATAGTTTGCTGGCTCACATGCAGAATTGTAATAAAAATAGGGCAGTGCTTCCTCAAAATGAGGCCTTTCTTAGGTTCTAGGAACACTTTCTTAAGTGAATATATTATCCTTAGTTATCTCTCCAGGTTGTGGGCTCCTTACAATAAAGTAAATACACTTAAAAATTACTGTCTGAGAAGATGTTAATAGTACCAGGGTACTATATAAAGCTCCCATTTTTTTTCAGCAGAGATTCTTTCTTTTTTTAATTGGCAATTAACTGTTTTTTCCCTGTTACTCTAAGACTGTACTTAATCATTATAATAAATTTTATTTCATGAAATATGTAAATAACTTATTAGTTTTTGGTGTTCATAGTGTAGACATTATATAATAAATATAACCTTGCAAACAGGAATATATGCTTTGTCAGTCTTTTATTTCATAAAAGTTAACAGTTATTTTGCTAAAAGGAAATACACAGGTAGAGTAACTCCATCTGATTTTAAGACTGTCTTGTAATAAGTAACTGGGTGAATAGTTTTGTTACAAGTCTTCTAAATTCCTTTTTGAAGGTGTTTTTAGAGAAGTTCATCGTAAGGTCTATATTTCTTGAATAGTTTTATTTACTTATGAAAGTAACTTCCAATACTAATTTTTATGGGCTAAATATAGGTCCATGATAGTATAGTACATTTTGGTTTCTGTTTTTCATTTTTGCTGTAGGTTGAAATTGTTCATGAAACCTAAAATATATTCTGCAGTGAAATACGTTTTCATTTATCCTCAGGGCACTACAATTTAATAGAAGGGAAAGCTCATTTAGAACTTCATTGGCCTCAATTCCTTCTGGCTACAGTATAATCAGTGACCTTGAATTCTCATGTCATTGCTGTGATGTGCTCGAGATGTGCGTGAATTGAATATGAGACATCGTATCTGAGACTCCATGGCTGATAACCGAGCACCCCGTTATTAAGTTCACTCACACACTGACATTCTCACAGGAATCTGGCGGATCCTAAAGACACGACTAAAGCTTTTGCCGCCTCTCAGAATATGCCTGGGTAACTTTGGTCGCTGAAGTTTTCCTTCTCTGGAACTGGTTTTGCCTTCAGTAAAACCTGTTAGAAGGGGTGAAGAGGACGGGGGCGTCGCCTTGGCCTGGGCCTTCAGTGCCCACAGAAGGAGGCGGCAGAAACCGCCGGCCTGGGTCTGCCCAACTTGCCTGTTTCATCCACCAGCGAAACTGGTGCCGAGCTCAACACTTTCTGCGCATCATAAAGTACTTCATGGTTCTTCAGACTCTGTTTGCATGCATTTTCTTATTTCCCCCGGACATGACGGTGAAGTCAGCAGCTAGTGGTATTGGCCCAGTTGTAAATACGAGGAAATGAGCTCAGAGGAGTTGGTGCCCCGTGGAAGGCCTCGCTGCAGCAGAGCTGGCATAGAAGGGAAGCCGGTGAGCCGGCTGTGTGTCGGAAGACCACGTGTCCAGTGGTGGCAGTGCATCCTGTCCTGTCCCTGGAGTATGGGCATGGCAGGGACAGGGAGGAAAGGCCCTTGCTGTGATGCGTCTGGGTGCAGCTTGCGGTCGCACTTATGGCTGCAGCTCTTGTCAGCGCTGAGTGCTTTAGCAGAGGTTGTGAGTGCGCATGTGCGGTACGCCATGTGGGGCGTGTGGGAAGGATGCAACCCCCTTGACCGTGCACACCTGGGAGCTTGTTAGAAAATGCAGCATCTCAGGCTGTGCCCTAGACCAAGGAATCATCATCTACCCTTTAAAAAGGTCTGCAGGTGATTCTTACGTCCCTTAAATTTGTGAACACCAGCTCCAAAATTTAGAGGACACAAGATCATACAGTTGAAAATAAGGAGAGGGGTGTGTGTGAGAGAGAGAGACTGAGAGGAGGCATTTCATTTTGTTTATGTTTGTCAATGTATGTCTCATTTTACTTTTTGGAAATGACAGATTTAATGAGGCATAATTCACAGACTGTGTAACTCATTTAAAATGTACAATTAAATAGTTTTTAGTATATTTACAGACGTGTGCATTCACCAACAAATCAATTTTAAACATTTTCATCACCCCAAAAAGAAACGCCATGCCTGCTTGCACCCACTGGCTATTTCCTTGCAGTGCCCGCCTCGTCCCAGAAGCCCCTGGCAATCACCAGTGTACTTTGCCTTTATGGGTGGGATTTGCCTATTCTGTACACCTCACATGTGAAAGAAGTACAATACATGGTCCTTTGTATATGAATTTTCTCACTCTGCTTAATGTTTTCAAGCTCCATCTTTGTTGTAGTATTTGTCAGCACTTCATTTCTTTCTTTTGCTGTCATTTTACTTAAGTTTATTTTGAGCAGGAGTAAGGAGATGCTCTGCTGCCTCTTTCCTTAGCCTTGAGGAAGTGGAGACAGTCTTTTCTTTGTACATTAAGAGTAACAAGAGTAATTTCCTAGTGCAACTGTTGCCTTCCTAATGCCACAAGCTGTAGAATCTGAGAACTGGGGGGCAGGGAAATACTAGGAACATCATTGAAGAAATAAAATATTAGTATTTTCCATTTTCTTTACAAATGGAAGTTTTGATTCCTTGATTTTCAACCACTTTTTCCATAAAAACCATAGTATGATATCCATGCTCTGCTGAAAACTGCCTATCTTTACAAAATATCCAGCTGATGTTGATGAAAATTAAAATGCAAAATATTGTGTTCAGATAAATAACAACAATTGCTGTATTTTGGCAAGAAACCACACGATTGTCCCTCCCCCAAGCAATCTGTTCCCTGCAGTTCTGCTTGTTTGGTCATTTTAAGCTCCCCCTGGAAGACAGCATTCTTCCCTTTGTTGTCTGCTAATCTCTGAAAATTTTATTTGTCAAATGAAGGATGAATTTGTGTTCCTCTAGATATTGAAAACCCTTGTACCAAATGTGTCATGCAGGATTCCCTGCTGATTGCGGAGGTCTTTGTTTGGTTCTTGGGCTTTCCCAGTGATCATCTCCTACGGCATGTAATATGTGGTGACTGGGAAAAGCATGACGGGGAGATGCTTTCATTCCTGCACAGACGGCATTTTAGCGTTGTGCTGTTCTTTGGTATTACACAGCCATTTGGAAATTCTTAGTTTGGCTTTAGCAATGTGAAAAGCTTTCCCGTTCCCTCTTCTCGCCTCCCCATGTTCATCATAATGCCTTTAAATTACCCGTGCCTCCCTTGGCTGGCTGCCTGGTAAATCCAATGACGGACAAGACTACTAGAGACCTTGTGTGGTCACTTTCTAAAGTGTTTTGTAATTCCTTTATACTCTTGTCTCCCTCTTCCCCTTTGATGGGTAGACTCAATTATTTTGCTCTGTTTGAGAAGACTGTGGGCAAAAAGCCATTTATCTTTTTTTTTCTTCAACTTTTGGGGACATGCTTTCTTAACAGATCTCTTTGGGATATCAGGTTTTTGTCTTTAACCTGAGTCCTATTTTTCTAGGTGCTGTAAGGTGCTGATCCTTCTCAGCAAATCACAAGCATTCTGTTCTTCCTCAACGTCCCAATAAAGTTGCTGTTGTGTGTACGTGCATTACTTAGTATTTCTCATGCTGAAAACATGCGGTTTCTGAGAAAACAAGATAAAAACCCTTGCCCTTGTTCGACTTGGAAATTAACATGACTGAGTTAGCCAGATCCCTCTGTTGGAGGAAATAGGAAAGATTGGAGTGAACCCTTGTGTCAAGGAAATTGACTTGGCTGGATTTCAAGGAGCAGGATGGGCTGGCCTATTAAAGATCTGTGTCAGTACCTTCGGTGACCCTGGAACTGGGACGCAATAGGCATTTTTCATAATAGATCAAGCTCTGGGGGAGAGGAGCAGGTAAGCAGCATTCACTGAGAACCTCTTATATGTCAGGGAGTGTTATGTAAACGTGTACATGTTACAACCTTGTGAGCTCTGTGTGTTACTATTATTATCGTTATTACCGCTATTGTTTTAGATAATAAACAGAGAAACCGAGGCCCAGAAAGGTTAAGATTCCAATTTCCCCACACCCAGCTAGCTATACAGCACCATTTCCAGGTACAGGGGCAAGCTTCCTGTCACAGGGGTACCAGCTGCCAGTGAAACCTCTTCATTAGGGCGAGCACCCCATCTGGTCCATCCAAGAATGTCTTGCCTGCTGTGAGGAGCCCTGGTCCTTGCTGCCCCTCCAGCTACTCTGGACGCTGGCTGTGTGCTGCGAGCTCACAGGCACTAAGGAACCGGTAGCAACAAATTGCGGAGTGTTTCTTGCACAGTTTGGTGAATCAAAGATTGACCTTTTGGTGAGCACTGACCGGTTGAGGCGATGGACCTGCCCAAAGTCTGTTTTGTCAGAAGAGTTTTCTGGGATCTTTTAGCAATTCTCAAATAAAACTATATGATTGACCACCTTTGTTTTCTATGAATAAATTGGCCTTTTAAAAAATGTATAATACAATAGGTGGCAGGATGGCTCAGCTAAAAAAAAAAAAGTATAATATTTCCATCTTTCATGTTCCCCTTATAACACCTTATTTTTTATTTCCCTCTATTACTATATACTCATTGTGAAAAACTTAGAAAATAATTCTGTTTCTTTTCTATAGAAAAATGTTAACGCCTTGCAGAACTCAGTCAAATGGCAGTGTGACCATTTTCATCAGTTGCTAATTTGCACCATTTTACTCTCTCTGCTGCACAGCAGGTTGTAGCTCTCTGAATGAGGAAGTTAGAGTTGTGCTCAGTGGCGGGACCCAGAAAGGCATTTCTGGGACTCGAAATTCTGTGGCAGTCAGCATTCTGCTTCCTCCAGGTCTCTCTAACAAGGTCTTCGTTCGGTAGTGGAAAGATATTTACCCATCATTTTATTTATCCTACATCAGCCATAATGTTTTGAGGAAAATTTATTTACTGAGCTATTTTGTGTAAACATGTATCACACAGTGGATGAAGCACTCGGGTTCCTGGGAAAGATAAAGTAGGAAGCTTTATGTTTTTTTTTTGTTTAAAGAAATGCAGTGCAAGCAAAGAAGCATGATGCCTTTATATGATAGACACAGTGAATCAGTGACCCATTTTTCAGGGAGGTGGCAGCTGCACTTTATTGCATTGGGGGAAAACATACGGGTACAACTTCAACTGTAGCTAATTGGTCGTAGTAATGCTTTTTAAAAATTGGAATCAACAAGGAGTAGTCTGCCCAAATGAATTCCATATGCACTAAGCTATTCAAAGAAGCTCTTGTAATTTTTGTGGAGGTGGTGTTTTTATTTTTGTGAAGTGGTGGAGGAGGGAGGAGGCTGAGTGCTGCGGAGTTGTTGGAGGCTACAAATGAGAGAGCAAAGTGAATAGGTAGATTATGAATCTTTATGAAATCATGAAGTGGAATAACATGTTGTTACTGCTGTATCAAAAAGTATTTCCTAGGGCCGGCTGAGTGGCGCAGTGGTTAAGTGCTGGCTTGGGAAGCCAGCGGTCCCGGTTTGGTCCCACATATGAGGGCCAGTGACACTGCCCTCAAAAAAAAAACAAAAAAGAAAACGTATTTCCTAGGAAGGTATCAGCCTTCCAAATCATATCACTGATTTACTAGGTTCCTTATTCTGCCTCTTCACCAGTGGAGCCTGCAGCTTAAGTATATTAGCACATCATAATTTTCACTTCGATTCTAAAGAGACTGGTAAAATTAGTTTATGTACTTATTTTTAACTTAAAGTTTTCTTCCAGAATATATAATACATAGTACAAAAGATAAGACACCAATGGCTCTTTCCTGCTCCCCTCCCTGCACCCCCCGCTAGTCCTCGTCCCCAGAGGCAACCAGTGTCAATGTTAGCATGTGTTTCTCTACAAAGATAGTCCATGCAGATGTTGGCAAATTTTTGTATGTTCTTTCCATTTTCCCCTACCTTTCTTACATAAATGGTGGCATAGAAAACATAATACTCTGTCTGTCTGGTTGTTTTCCCTTCAGGTGCTTTGTCGCTTGTTCTGTGTCAGTATAATGAGAGCAACTCCTTGTTTCATGTTGGGTAGTGTTCTGCTGTTGTTATCACGCCCTAACTTACATTTGAGATGTGTTCAATTTGCTCTTTTGGATAATGCCGCAATTTATAAAATTGTACACATAGGTAGATTCATTTAGAAAGAAGTAGATACCAGTAGCTGAAAGATGGTTTTAAGATTGTCCCTGGAGGTTAGGGCTCTGCCATTGTTTCCCAGATTGGTGCTCCTTGGAACCCTCATCAGGGAAGTAGAATTATTGGAGAAGGGAAACAGGGTTTAATGGCCAAATGAGCTTGCGAAATGCAGTGTTCTCTATTTTCTCTTGGAGCTTCATAAAAGGAGCACATTAAAGAATTAAAGTACACACATGGTTTTAATGATAACAGTAACAACAAACTGTTAAAGATAATTTTTCATACGTATTTGAGCATCACATCTTTCCAGATGCCTGTTAATATCTGTCAAAGCAGTTTCTGGGGAAAACCAGTTTGGGCAACAACGACTTGTGTGATTCCTCCCTGTCTCCCCAGCGTGACAGGTAGCGAAAACTAGCAAACATTTGGTGTTTCAGCTGACAGATTGCTTGCCTTTGGAGTCATGTTTCTGGACACCTGCAGCCTGCTTGCCTGCCTGGTCCCTATACTTAATGTGGAAAGCTGTATGTCAGAACCATCTTCTGTTGGTGGGCATGAGGACAGGTGGGATCAGATAAACTGGGTGCAGCCCCGGGTGAACTATAAAGTCTGGAATTGTGGAATTCTGTACTTGGGGACAAAGCAAAGCAAATTCATTTTGGTTGGGGTTTCGGGGTAGAGTAGATGTTGAAGCAGACTGGTGAGACTTTATCATATAAGCAGCATGTTTGGAGTTCTGTCATGGAATCTGTAGTGGAAAGTGGTAGGTTTTTTTTTTTTTTTTTTTTTGCTTGTGCATTGATTCTCCACCAGGAATGATGTTGCCTTCCCCGCCACCACACCCCCCACCCTCCAAACACACACACTTTCTCTGGGGGAATCTGACAATGTCTGGAAATAGTTTTGGTTTTCATGACTTGGAAGGTGCTGTTGAGACCAGGGACGCTGCTAAACATCCTACAATGCACAGGACAAAAACACCACAATAGAGAATTAGCCAGTCCAAAATGTCAGGGGTACCCTGTTGACAAACCTGCTTTAGTGGAACCCTTCCAAGGTTGGGGACTTAGTAAGCTGTCATTGTTTCCTTGTCCAAGCATCTGAAGTGACCTAAACCATTCATATGCCATTTTGGACTGCTGCTGTTGCCGTGATGCTAGCATTTGATAATATAGATTCAGGACACCTTAGTGACATTTTGCAATTTAAAAAGCTCTGAAACTCTGAAGTTTCTTCATAATTTATTTAGCAGTAAAACCTCACCTGCACTCACTTATAGTCAATGTGTTTGATTGCGGACCTGCCTTCCAGTTTTATAGAGAACACTCAACGCCCTGTCTCTTCTTTCTAAAAAGTCTGAAAAATTCTGTATTTGGAGATACTTTAAACCCCAAAGGCTTTTGATAAGGGATTGTGGACTTATGTATTAATTGAAATTTTTTGCCCGATGGGGTTTCTATTAAGAAATGAGGATCCGCGCGGCTTGTGCGGCGTTGCCAGGGAAATGCCTGGTTAGCGTGCTCCACCTACAACAGGCTGCTCACTGAGACCCGGGAGTGCGCAAGCCGCCTCAGGTCCCCACTCTCCACACTGCACTTGCAGAGTAGCCAGGCTGGTGATTGGTTGTCAGGCTGCTTGGCCTGATCTGCAAGTGGCTGATTGGGACAGGCTGAGACTGGGAGTTTTCCTGGGAGTGTTGGGCCGTGAGCTGTGTGCCTGCATGATCCAGCCAGGGCTCTCCTCGTGATCTATCTAATACATCAAAGCAATCCCAAAGCGACAGCCAGAATGGGGAAACAAAGAAATATGTCACAAGTAAAAGATCAGAAGAAATCTCCAGAAATGGAACCAAATGAAACAGAGGGATCCAACCTTTCAGAGACAGAGTTTAGGACACTGATGATAAGAATGTTTAAGGAACTTAGCGAGGACATAAAGAAGGGTAGGGAAACCGTAAAAAACAACCTGTTAGAACTAAAGAATACAATAACTGAAATGAAGAACACACTCGAAGGAATCACCAGTAGAGTAGATGAAGCAGAGGAGTGGATCAGCGATTTGGAAGATAAAATAGCAGAAATCACCCAGTTGGCACAGCAAAAAGACCAAAGAATAAAAAACAATGAAAATAATTTCAGAGCCCTATGAGACAAGGTGAAACGCAACCACCTTCGACTCATAGGAATACCAGAAGGAGAAGAGAAGAAGCAAGCGGTCGAGAATGTATTTGAAAAAATAATGACTGAAAACTTCCCTACCCTGGTGAAGGAAATCAACATACATGCCCAGGAAGTGCAGAGGGTTCCAAAAAAGCTGAACCCAAACAGGTCCACACCAAGACACTTCATAGTTAAAATGGCAAAGGTTAAAGACAGAGACAGAATCCTAGAGGCTGCAAGAGAGAGACAGCAGGTTACATACAAAGGAACTCCTGTTAGACTAACAGCTGACTTATCTACAGAAACTCTGCAGGCCAGAAGGGAGTGGCAGGAGATACTCAAAGTGACACAAAATAACAGCGTACAACCAAGATTGCTCTACCCAGCACGGCTATCACTTAAAACTGAAGGAGAAATAAAGAGCTTCTCAGAAAAGAATAAGCTTAAGGAATTCATTACCACCAAGCCAGCATTGCAAGAAATGTTAAAAGGGCTTTTTTAAACAAAAGAAAGGAGTATACAAGCTAACCCAGGGAGACCAGGAATACAAATAACAAAATGGCAATACATATGCACCTATCAATAATCATTTTAAATGTGAATGGGCTAAATGCTGCAATCGAAAGACAGAGAGAAGGCTGAGTAGATAAGAAAATAGGACACATGTATATGCTGTTTATAGATGGAATAAGATATTTCATGCAAATGGAAATGAGAAAAAAAAAAGCTGGAGTACCAATACTTATTTTGGACAAAATAGACTTTAAAATGACTACAATAAAAGACAAAGAAGGGCACTATAACCCTAATAAACATCTATGCACCCAACATAGGAACTCCTAATTACATATAACAGATTTTGACAGACATAAAGACAGAGATCAACAGTAACACTACCATAGTAGGGGACTTCAACACCGTTGTCACCAATGGACAGACCCTTTAGACAGAAAATCAACACAGAAAGAGGGGCCTTAAATGATACTTTAGACCAGCTGGATTTTGTTGATATTTTTAGAGTATTTCACCCTGAAAAAACAGTATATACATTCTTCTCAAGTACACATGGGACATTTTCCAAGATAGACCATGTTAGGCCACAAAACAAGTCTCAGTAAATTTAAGATTGAAGTCATATCAAGTGGATATAAAGGAAAAACTGATGGTTGCTGGCTGGGAGGCAGTGGGGAAGAGGGAGACGGGAAAGGTTTTGGACAGTGTAGATGGGACTACAATGTTGCCGTAGGGATATGGGGGCAGTTCTGGGAATGTAATTGATAATGTTGTGAAGAGACTATTATGTTGCGTGAAATAAGTCAGTCGGAGAAGGACAGGTACCATGTGATCCCACTTGTGTGTGGAGTCTGAAGAGCCGAGTGAATGATCAAAGTAAACAGACTCGTAGATGTAGAGGAAAAACAGGATTGCTAGCTGGGAGGGGAGTGGGGATGGGGGAAGGGGAAGGGATTAGACAGCATAAATAAACTACAATATTGCCACAGGGATATGAAACACAGTTCGGGGAATATAATAATGTTGTAAAAATTTTGTGGCGTGTCAGATAGACACATGTCTTGTTAGGGAGACCACTTCATGGATGGAGTAGAGGCTTGATCACTGCACTGTACACCTGAAACTGATGTTGTATAGTATTGTATGCAAACTGTAACTGAATATGTGGATGGTCACGGGATGTGGAGTATACTGTGGAGGAGAGTCAGGGGAGTTGTGATAAATATGTATGATATGGGGGAGGGAGTGGGGTGGCGAACTGGGGGTGGGGATTGTCACTTTGGGGGTAAAGAGTATAACTATTGCCTTGTGTTGTACACCTGAAACTAATAAAATAAAAGAAAAACTAAAAAATAAAAAAAGGAAAAAAGAAATGAGGAACTGTTAATAATGTATATTGATTTTTGAAATTCCAAAAATAACATAAGATCATTGAGAAGAAGTTCACCTGTGCAGTGCTTACTGTGTGCCAGGGTCTACTCTCAACACGTTACACTTGTTAACTAATTTAATCTTCAGAATCCCCTTGTTTACAGTGAGGAAATTGCATAGTAACTAGCCCAAGATCCCATTAGTGAATGGCAGAGCTGGGCCTTGATCTCTGGCGCAAAGAAGGGTATCGTCCATAATCTCAGTAGCTAGAGGGAGCTGCTGTTTGTATTTGTTTGTATTTCCTTCCAGCCCTCCTCTCCCCACCCCTTTCTGTGGTTTAACATAACTATTTTGCTAAATATTTTTAAAGTCTGATTGTTAACGGGCTGCATAAACAGTTAAAAGAATAGTTGAGTGAACCATAATTTATTTAAACAGTCTTCCATTGTTGGCATTTAGGCTGGTTTCTGTTTCACAATAGAATATTGGCATGAACACATTTATGTATAAATATTAGTCTACATTTCTGATTATTTCTTTAGGGAACATTTTAAAAGGGAATTGCTTAACTAGAGTGTATAACTTTTTACAGATTCCTCATATATGCTGCCAAACATCAGTTTATACTCCCACTAGTATTTCATCCCATCAGTATTTAGTCCTAAAATATATATTTTTTTAACCAATGTCTGATTCTGAGATGTAGTTGCTTGTTTTCTGAGAAGATGGGTAGATGGCTGTACGTTAGTATGATTTTTTTGATTTGTCAGGAAACTAGAGATAAAAGTAAAAAAAGGAATTTCACACTGGCTGGTGAACACAAAATGTAATATACAGATGATGTATTACAGAATTGTACACCTGAAACCTACGTAACTTTACTAACCATTGTCACCCCAATAAACCTTAATTTTTAAAAAAAAGAAATTTCTCAGGGGAAAAATACACCCAAAGTAAGTTGGGAACAACTGATTTTTAAAACTTTAAATTTCAAAAATATTATATTTGATAACCATTTTCTTTTCAGGTTGATTCATGAAATTAAACTGTGTGTCTATTTCAAATTATATCGAAGAGTTGGCAGAAATAAAGATATCCAGCATTGGGGAATGTTTTGGTCAGAATAGTATTGATATGTGATCAGTGTATGCCTAAAGTATTGGGGTTGTCGGAAAAGTCATGACGTGTTTTTTTGTTTTTTTTTGTTGCAAAAATATGTCATGACTTTTCCGACAACCCAATAGCCATTTAATAAATATTTATGGAGCATGTACTATGCATCCCACTCTGCCCTTTGTGTTGGGGAGGTGTAGTGAGGAGCATGTTTATAATAACAGTAATAGCAAATGCTTGTAGTGCTTCTTAGGTGTCAGGCATTGTTCTAATTATTTACATATATTAACTCATTTAACCCTCACAGCAACCCTATGAGGTGGGTACTATTATTATCTCAAAGTAACTGATGAGACTGAAGCACAGTGAAGTTAAGTAACATGATCACAGACAAACAGATACTAAGTGACAGAATCGGGATCTGAAACCAGACAGATCCTGACTCAGCTAGTTTGAAGGACAGCCATTAGGGGGTTGGTCCAGTACTCAGGGTGTGAAAAAAAACCATGGCTTCAGCTGACAGTCCAGCAATAGAGAGAAATGGAGAGATCAGAAGGGTTTTCAAGTGGAAATTCATCAGAGTTGGTTATTGAATATGAAGGAAGAGTGACAAGGCTAGGTTTTCTGGCTTGAGTGACTTGCTAGATGGCAGTACCATTAGTTGGTTGGGGGAAGACCAGGGGAGAAAGAAGAGCAAGTTTGTGGGGAGGTAGAGACGACTTCAGTGTTGGGTTGGTTAGATTGAAAGGTGGAGATGCTCAGAAGGCCATTATCCCCCAAATATTGGGGAGTTATTAGCTTTGAAGCTCACCAAATTTGCCCTGGTAGTTATCAGAAAATGATTTTCTTTAAACATTTACAGTATGTAGCTTCTGTGAAAGTTTCATTGTTTTTAAAGATGTTGACAAAATTTCAACTGATTGCTCTGGTTTTCATGTATCTAGCATACAAATTTGTGTAATTTGGATCCTTTTAAAAACTCATTTTAATACCTATAGACAACTTGATATTAATAGTATGATTGTACCATTATTTGCATAATCAATAATCTGTGAATTTGCATAACCAATAATGGATAGGTTATTGACATTTTTTTCCCTTTATTTTAGTTAATTTTACAGTGAATGTCTTTCAGCATTTGGGATTATTTCTTTGGAGGCAGATCAGAACTAAAATTACTGGATCTTAGTACATATTGCAAAATTACTTTCTTTGTTAATTTATGTCCACCAAATATGTGCCAGACTTACCTCTCATCAACCAGTGCGTTAAATGTTGTTCTGATGATCTTTGTGACACCATCATTTACTTCTTACTTTTTATAACATAGTCTATAATTACAATCATATGATGACTTTGTATACCATGTTTTTATTTCATTCTCATCAGTACCTGATTCACACAGAATATTGCCCAGAATTTCTGCAAATCTAATCAGATAAGAAAGTGGTGATGATGATCATTATCCTTTAACTCTCAAAGGATTAACGCCAGGCTGATAGTTACAGTTATTGGAAATTAAGTTTGCCAAAGTCTCGCTGATGGCAGCATCGGCCCCGGGAATTCACTAGAAGATGCCTGTTCTCCAATCTGCATTTTGCTTCTCTTTATGTGATAAGTAATGGAGAATAAAGCCATTATGTGAATAATTCAGGACAAAAACAAATTTTACTTTAAATTATATACTTATTTGGGGCAAAATTCGGATGACTTTTTGACTGTCATTGTGCCAGTAATTGTCTCAGTTTTCCACTTGTATTCCACTTAGCCCAGTAAAAATTTTATTCCCCAACCTTTAATTTCTGTAGCTTTTTCACCTTGACTTTTCACAGCCATGTCCCTATTTTGTATAATTTGCTTGAAGTTACTAATTCCTGTTTCCAGAGCCATGGGCTTGGGCTTTTTTTGGATTATTCCCAAATGTAAATTTTGGGAAAACTAGAATCAGGCTACTTCTATTTGTTATTTTTGAAATTTCTTGTATTCATAAACTGATCCTTTTTTTGTGACCATTTAATGAATTTGCATTATGTCTTGTTATGAAAGTTTATTATTTAGGGATTACTTATTAGCCTGGTTACTTGCCAGAGTGACACATTAAAAAAGAAAAAAGTGTCCACCCATCTGCTTCTTCAATATCCCCCCAAACAATCATCAACTAGGAGAATGGTAATATGCAAATAAGCCATCTGCAATGTCCAAATGGGAGGACAGCACCCAGTTTTTAGTCAGAGATCTGCCAGGGGCTTGGTACTAATTTCAGTATCGTTCTTAAGAGCAAGGGGGTTTCTAAAGAAGTACCCTGATTAAAAATGTTGCCATAGTAATAGGGACCTTTGGAATTGGGTACCCAGGCCGCTTGTGAGTGAAAAATCTCCTGTTTCCAGACTCAGCCTCTACCTGTGGGATGCTGTATTCCATCATAGATTTCCTCAGTGTATTTTTTGTATCTATGGAGATTTGGGAAAAAAAAGTACCAACTAAAAATGTAAAAGAATATTAACTGGGATTGAAGAAGACCTGTGGTTCACCGATGCAGCCCTGGACTGTCTTCTTCCCTGAGAAAGTGGGAGCCCTAGATGTCATGGTTTTCAAAATGAGGAAAGTGAGAGGCAGCCATGTTGGGTACAGATGAATGGGTCTCCAGCCTGGCCTGCTGTTCCTTCATTTGGCAGGGTACATGCTTGGGACGTAAGAACAAAGACTTAGAACGCTGACATCTCTGGTGGTTTCCGAGAGTGAGACCAATACTGGCTGTTGTATTGTAGAGTGCAGTTATACCTGCTCTTTCCTCAGTTCTTTCATTTCTCGTGAGATTTTTGGTAATCATTCTCCTTTAGCTTTCTGTTGTTTGGAAGTGTGAAATAAAACATTGGTCCGTTCTTTCTCCCTCGCTCTCCATCTGAGGGTCCCCTTAGGGTTAAGCAAGAGCAAGGGGTAAGAGGTCAGTGTCTTGCAGTGTTGCTTTATCAGGCTATGTCCGAATGTTCCCCAGATCCGGAAGCTGGTCTCCTGGCAGCATTGAGTTGTGTTTGAGGAATGTGCGGGAATCTAGGGGGAGGAGAAGTCCAATAAGTAGAGCGGTTGGAAATATGGACTTAGGTGGTATTGTGTCCCTGTGTAGTTCCCACCTCGGATGTGAATGGGAGAATGAGAACAAGAGACCCACCAATTTTAGGGAATGCGTTGAAGACCAGTTGCCTTTGAAGGAGAAGTCAGAGAAGAAGTAGGAAACGTGGAGGAGAATGCTGTCCTGGAAGCTGAGGCTTTACAATGTTTCGAAAGAATGTAATCAGAATGAGAGCACATGTGTTCACACACTCCCTACACACGATGTGTTTTTCTGAACCACTTTGAGTATATGTTACATACATCATGACCTTTTACTGCTAAATACCTAAATATTTTTTTCCTAAGAATTGGGATATTCTCTTACATAATCATAGTACAATTATCAACTTCTGTAAATTTAACATTGATATAATGGTTTTTAAAAAAATCAAATCTGACATTTATATTCTACCATGGCCAGTTAACTCAATGATGTCTTTTATAATATTTTACCCTCCAATATCGGATCTGGTCTAGGATCAAATGTTTCCTTTTATTTCATTCATTAACTTTCTTAAACTGAAATGCTTCCACAGCCTCATTTTATCATGTTTCCCCCAAAATAAGCCCTAGAATGATTTTTCAGGATGCTTGTAATATAAGCCCTACCCCAAACATAATACCCAGTTAAGATCATCAGCCCGACATGACTGTTTGAATAAATGTAAATTTTTGAACATGAATAAAGGTAGACTGTTGGAGGAAAAATTAATATAAGACCTGGTCTTATTTTCAGGGAAACATGGTATCTTATGACATTGATAGTTTTTTTAATTAAAATTTATTGGGGTGATAACGGTTAGTAAAATTACATTGGTTTCAGGTGTACAGTTCTATAATACATCATCTGTATATCACATTGTATGTTCACCACCCAGAGTTAGTTCTCCTTCCATCAATGTATATTTGACCCCTTTTACCATCTTCTACCACCCTCCCTCCCCTCTTACCTTCTGGTAACCACTAAACTCCTGTCTGTGTCTATGAGCTTTTATTTCTTTGTTTGTCTTCTTGTTCCTTTGTTGCTTTCAGTCTTATATCCTACAATATCAGTGAAATCATATGGTTCTTGACTTTTTCTGTGGGACTTATTTTGCTTAGCATAATAATCTATTGAAGGATACTTTGGTTGTTTCCATGTCAACCAAAGTGTCCTTCACTAGATGACTGGATAAAGGAGGTGTGGTGTATATACGCAATGGAATACTACGCTGCCGTAAGAAAAGATGAAATACTGCTGTTTTCGACATTGACAGTTTTTAAGATATACACCCCTTCCCCCTTAAAAAAAAAGTCCTAAGTTTGGGGTTCTTTGATGCTTTCTCATGATTAGATTCTGGCTACACAATCTCAATGGGAATGTTTCATAGGTGATGTTATGTCCTTCTCAGGATGTCACACCTGGAGGCAAATAATGCCCATTGGTGGTGTTAACTCGAGTCACTCTGGCAAGGTGTTATCCAGGTCTGATCTATATAATTATTGTTTTCTTTTCCCTCCCAACCTGTTCCTTCATTCCTGTCTATTTTTCCGTCTATTAATTATTGGTACGGACTCATGAGTTCCTGTTTCCCAATGGCTTATAAGTCACTACTGACTCAGTTATTTTGGTGCTCGAATTATCCCTGACTTGGCCAGTGGGAGCCCCTTCAGGCTGGCTCTTGTGTCCATGTGGTGTTGTCCCCATCATTTTTTTTTTTTTGAGAACTTTTTTTACTTTCTGGCATAATGAGATGTTCCAGGATCATCTTGTATATATACTCTGTCCCGGCCCTGGAATCAGCCATTTCTTTGAGGAGCCCAGATTCCTTTTAGGGGAGAAAGTGTACAATGCTTGAAGAGACATGTTTTCAGTGATCCTCTTGGCTGTCTGAGTGTTGAGCCAATGCTTTGGAAACTTCCAGTTGCTTGATTGATGAATTTTGGGTCAAGTTGAAATTATGGGTATAGAGGAAGGGCAGGTTTGGTTTGCAGTTGTTCAGTAAAGAATATATATTTAGAATACGTCTGCGATGAAGAGTGTTGTATTTAATTTATTTGTAAGCTTTGGCCAGAGTTAGCCTGACAGATGGTGTCCCTTTCCTTCTGGCTGTACCTTTTTGGGAGGGTCTGGCCTGCATTTTAAGCATGCCCCTCTCTCCTTTGACTCTCCCATGCCTGCACTGTGAGTGCTCCTGCCATCTCACCCAGCTCTGCAGGCTCTCCTTTAGCAGTGGATCACCGTGCGTGCAAAAGCAGGTGGGAAGGGGAGAGGAGCTCTTCTGCCTCCCTCCATGGGAGCTGCCTGTGGGCGCCACGAGCCTCCGTCTGTTGCTGCCTGGATCCTGGCCTGGGAGCTCCTCCTGGTAATGTTGAGTGGCATGAGCAGACTCACCATCGTAGGGCTGTGGCATGAGCAGACTCACCATCGTAGGGCTGTGGGAACACACGCTTTCTCTCATACAGCCTGCCTACCCTCATCATCCCTCAATCCCCCTGATGGGTTCTGACATTTCCTTACTGTTTGGAGCTATCTGAAAAGTATTCCTCCGTGTCCCCTCATGGGATCCTCTTGACAGTAGCCTTGGGTGGTGATTGGAGAGAGACTAATTCCATTTTACAGGTGATGAAACCAGGCAGAGAGAGTACCTTTCTAAAGGGGAAAGAGCTAGAAAGTGGCAGAACCAGGACTTCAGCCCAGCTTTTCTGTCTCTGAATTCCATACTCGTTCACCTTGGTCTTGGAAATTCAGACTGAAGACGGTAAGTGAGCCCTCTCGAAGTGGCCTAGGAATGGAAATTGCGGGGATAGGAAGGGGGTAGATTTCTTCCTTCTTAGTCAGCTTCCTATATTGAAGGTATACTTTTTCATTGGCAAAGAGCAGCTGAGGTCACTCTGTGTCCTCACGGAGAACCAGACCCAGGAAGCATGTCCTTAAACCCCAGGGTGACCCAAGGCTATTAGGGAAAACTGTGCAAATCAGTCTCCTTGTTTGTAATTGATGAAGCAGAGCAGAAAGCTGTTCTTTTCTCCTTGTCCTTATGGTGGACCTCTGCACCTGACCCCTCCCTTACCTGAGCGGATGGGCTGTTTTGTGGGGGTGGGAGTGTTTTCCTCTTGTTTCTCTGGGCTGGCCTGGCTCTGGGATGCAGCAGATGGAGCCTGTGGGAGCCCATGTTTGTGGGCCTTGGCAGATGCAGGTTGGGAAAGGGTTCTGAGCTCTACCTGGCACCTGCTCCTTTTATTGCCTCCGTATGTCAGGGCCTTGGCCCATAGGAGGGTTTCCAGCTTCCTCTGGCCTAAGGCCAGGATTGAAACACCAGAATGATGCCAAACAGGACCTTGGTGAGGGGCAGCTGAGGAGAGGGCCTGAGGCTAGGGACCCACAGCTGCCCCCTCTTGGGGCTTGACTGGGCCTGAGGCATGGCTTCAGTAAGGCCGCAGTTGGGCTCTGTCTTCGTCTCTCACATTTCTTGCTCCAGTTTTATTTTGTCAAAGGCTTTCTGTGTTTGGATTTTCAGATGGCAGTAATGATATTTTTGTTTTGGTTTGGTTTTTTGAAGTAAAACAATGGCAGTCTAGTGCAGTGACTTCAAGAGACATACCAGCTAACCTTCACCAGGAAGTTGAAGGCCATTAAGTCAGGAGTTTTTAGGGAGACTGTGGATCCCCTGAAATGAAACGTGTACTGTTACTTGTGTGGGTGAATGTGTTTCTCTGAGGAGAAGCTCCTCTGGCTTTCTGCAGCTTCTCCAAAGCACGGTCTCCAGGGTCTTTTCCACCTTCCATGGAGGACTGGCTTTGCCTGCTGTGTGTCTCAGAGGTTTCTGGGCCCTTTTATTGGGGAAGAGTCAGGGAAAGGAGGCCTTGAAAATGGCCTCCGCTTACTTCAGCATTTTGGGTTTTGTCTTCCCTGCTCCCCTCCTGGTTCCCTGAGCAGGGCTCCGAGCCAGAACGGCTTTCTTCCTCCTTGACTTTGTGTCAGGCCCTGGATTTGTGCACCTCTCGTCATTCAGTTCTCCTGATTGCCCTGTAAGGTAGGTGGTGAGCATTAAATAACATGCTCAAGCTGTTAAATAGAGGAACTTGGACTACCGATAAAATCTTCCCAGTCGCAAAGCCAGTGTTCTTTCAATGCACTCAAGGAACAAAAACACCAGCTGTCATTTTTGCAGCACCCACCAAGCTATCCTCTAGTTCTGCTTCCTCTTGTTCCCTGTGGTGCCAGAGTCACCCCAAAGCCTACGTAGTGCTCAGGGGCCACCGTCAGGTCATCCTCCCGTGAGAGGCAGAGAACTAGCTTGCTCTTTGTGGGGGTCACGGCAGAGCTCTCAGAACGTGCCAGTCCCCAGCCGCTGGTATGGATTCTGCATTCCTAAACATGCCGAGAGCTGTCCTAAAGGCCATTATGTGGGGCCTTCCTGTCTACAGTGACTCAGCTGAAGAAAGAAAAGGACCAGAAGTGAAGCGTTAGCATGCAAATCCTCTCTGTTATCAGACTTTTCAAATTAGAAATAATAATTCACATCATCACAATTATAAGGTGTTTTGCACCTAGTCTCATTGGCATGAAGAATAGAAACCTGAAGCTCAGGCAGGGATTTTGACTCTGCGAATGGAATTTGTATGTAATGCAATGACCGTCATCAATTAAAAAAACAAATTGCTGTGGCTGTGCTCCAATGGCTTTCTAAGATGGTAAAGGTATTTATTATCCTACCATGCCCCTCATCCTTCTGTGATAAATGTGTAAATGAAGGATGGAACACAGGTAAAAACCTCCTGAGGAAAGGGTTCCAGATGACCTGAGCTGAAAAGGCGCCTGGCATCCAGAGTTCCTATGGCTCTTCGCACATGAACTGTAGGGATTCCTCTGTGCCGCTCCAGGGGCTCAGGGGTACCACAGTGCTCTGGGAAGGGGTGGCTTTCGCCTCTCCTCTGCGGGATTTTCACCTCTTCACAGCTCCCCTTTCTTTCTTCCCTCCAGCCATTGCACAGGCTGGTTGTGAAGGGGAGCGCACAGGAGACGCGGCAACTCTAATTCTCCTGGTTCGGAGGAGCGCCCTCCCTTTGAGGCATTGCTTTTGCAGTACGACACACAAGGCACTCAATGTCAGAGATGAGACTCTGTGACGACTGACAACTTACTTAACACATTGTTTGTGGGAAACGAGTAAACTCGTCATATCGCTCAAATGCCCGCTTACAATGTGAATGTGGGAAACGAGTAAACTCGTCATATCGCTCAAATGCCTGCATACAATGTGTTAAGCTCTCCTGAGCCTCAGTTTCCTCTTTTGAACATGATTACATCACCCAGAGGTGCGGGTTGCAGTTTAAGGGAGCCAAAATAGATCAAGCAGTTAACATTGTCACCGGCACAATGGTATTCAAGAAGTATGTGACTCTCCTCCCTGTCCCCTCACCTCCCTAACACTCCCAACCCAAACAGAACCTTCTGGAAGGTTCTAGTAGAGTAGGAACATTAGTCTATTTCTCAAACATGGTGCTGTGCTTAAAAATACATCTCCAGTTCAGGAGATGGCCAGGTAACTTTACTTGGTTTGTGTGTGAGTATTAATGTGTGTGTGTTAAGTATGCGTAAGTGCTGGTGCCACCTAATGAGGTACAGCTTGCGTTGGTGATTTCAACCTTTTGACTCTGATTTGACAATCTTAAGGTGCAAGCAGATAAAGTAACAACCTACATTTGAATCTAGAAACCCAGCAGCAGGTTTGGAGGATTTTGGTTTAATGGGTAGCTTTTGTTTCCAGCACGAAGTTCTGAGTAGGTTTTGTCCAGCTAAAGGGAGAATTGTATATTGGGCCCTAACTGTTTTTTTGTTTTGTTTTGTTTTTTAGCTGAGCCATCCTTCAACGGCAACTCAGCTTGGGCTGGCCTCGAACAGCTATTGCTCAGAGCTCAGCTCGCACTTTGAGCGAGCTCTTAACCAACTGAGCCACTCGGCCGGCCCTTGGGCCCTAACTGTTAATGGATGAAACCTTGCCAGCTGCGCTTTTATAGAGCTTCCATGGGAAACAAGGCTTCGTATAGGTTGCCAGCCACCAAATTGATCTCGGATCCAATTCTATCAGAGAAGCTTTAATATTTTTAGAAGCAGTGCTCACTCTAGTGATATGTAATACCAGCTGTTTATGAAAATCCTTGTTTTAATTAATTTTTAGAAAACGAAATTGCCGTTTCGTTTGGTGATATGTAATACCAGCTGTTTATGAAAATCCTTGTTTTAATTAATTTTTAGAAAACGAAATTGCCGTTTTTCCCCTGACGCCTTTTGCCCAAACTGTATGAAATTGCATCAAAGTTCAGGATGTGGCCTTTGCAGAGGACTTAGAGATGAATTGGAATGTTGATCTATAGTTATGAGGATTTCATGGTATTGAGATAGTTGAAACCAGGAGACTGGTTCTCGCCCCAGTTCAGCTTTTCATGACGTGGGATCTGGGCCTCATTGCAAGGCCACTCTGGCCCTCAGATTGTGCAGTTATTAAGTAAGGGGGTTGCATGATTTCTAAAATCCCACCATTTTTATTTCAATAAATTATTAAAGCTTTGTGATAAAATGAAATACAGTGTTTTTAAGTCTCTCTCCTAAAATTGCTATCATTATATCCTTTATAACCACGCAGCTTGGGGGGTTCTAAAGAATAGTTTGGGACAAAATGAGACTTAAAGGACCAAGATACCGATTTCTGGCAGTCAGGCACAACTTTCTTGCCATGGTAAGTGGATTCCCTCTTTATGTATTTAGAGAGCATTTGTGGCTTGCCCTAAACCTATTTCTCTTCCATTTATCCAGGTTTCACTTTTTGTGATCCTCCACTGTAAGGCCCACCTTCTTCACATACCTGTGACCAGGTTTCTTAGTCCTATAGTCATGTTTGTTGACACTGCTTTGGAATTCCAGGTGCTTCCTTGAATATTTCTTTCTGTATGTATTCTAGCTTTGCTTAGACCACTGTGTAAGGGCTATCTGCAATAGAACCACCTGGAAGTGCTTGATGTAAGTGTGGTTCCCAGTCTGCATCTCATTCTTACCGGAATCAAGTCTCTGGGCTTAATGTATAAACATCCACATTTTTAGCAAGCTTCCCATGCGACTCAAATTTTAATCAGCCTCAGAATCACATGTCTTGGGGAATTGGGGCTATACCCCAATTCCTTTGTATATAACTGGAGTTCAAGGAATATTTTTTGAGCAAATGAATCAGTATACAAATGGGTGAATATGTAGTAGTTCGTTAGAAAACTGTAAAATGCCTTTACCAGCCCATTTATAACTGAAGAGCTCAATTTAATTCAGAATCATATGGGCACCAAAAGTGGTGCCCAGCATCTGCCTTCTGGGGGCTGGAGGTGCACAGTTCCTGTCCTCACCCAGCACCTAGTCAAGCTGAGAAGGCAGGTGACAGCTGTAGAAGGGACAGGGGGTACTGAGTGTACACAACAGGCTGGTCTACGTTATGTCCTTGGAATGTCTCTTGGACTCAGCCGTGATGCTTTTGAGGGTTTCAGGAACAAGGGAGAAAGTGAGTGGTACCTTTAAGGCTTTGTGAGAGACTCCAGTGGAGGAATATCACTGGAAGCTTTGGAAGCATGAAAGTTGATCTTTCATTCTAGAGAGCGGCTGCCATTTATCAACTAGATGATGGCCGCAAGTAACCGATATAGTGGCTGAGCTGTATGTGGGCACGTGACTGCCAAGGCATTCAAGCACAGCAACACTGAAGCGCTGCTTTTCCTCAGCACAAATTGGGTTATCTTACCTCTTATCTCCTTGCTGTGCTTTTCACAGGCTATTAATTGGGGTTGGATCTTTGTGGGGGGTTGTAAGCATGCATGTGCTGGTGTTTGTGTGTGGAGTATTGATGGTGAGGTTTTTTTCAACAATAGCAACTCTGTAAAAAGCAGTGTCTAGCCCAAGACAACCTTGGATTGAGAAGCCTAAATTACATTTTATCACTGCATTTCTAGAATCTATCGTAGAACTTGTCACTATGGGCAGCATGGAAATAAATATTTGAAAAATGGGTGGATGACCTATGTCATGAAAAAGCTGCCTGACTTATCAGGAATTCCCAACATTTTATCCCAAACCAAAATTCCTTCCATCTTTCCAATCTTATGTTTTCCTTTTAGCTAAACTATTTGTGTAAGGAAACCTTATGATGTACGACAGCCCAGGATAGCCCATATCCATCATTCCATGTTCCATGTTGATTATAACTCTGAAAAATGATCTTCTTCACTTTTGGAATCATGCCACAGTACGACTTCCAGCCACTTAGCTGTTTTTATGATGTTAAAGGAAATTAGATGTTTTCTTTTGGTCCAGGAAGATTATTTTTTCATTGGGCAAGTTTACTAGCCATAGAGTTCATAACCCCTACATCAAGTCAGATGTTTAACCCATACTGGAAAACAATTTAAAGGGGACATTTAATTCAAACATTGTTTTCTCTGGAGTGCACCGAACTGGCATGTTAAAATTTTCTTGGCATAGTCTTTAAAGTGAAAACCAAAATTAAGGCCAGCTGTCTCTATTGTTGAAACACTTGCCTGCACTGCTTTTCCTGGGTGATTTTCTTTGTTGATTTAAATTCATAATAGCTACTCTAGCATGTGACATTAGAGCAAAAAGGAGGTCTTCAGTCACTTCATACATACGAATGTGTCATTAATGCTAAATTTCATCATTTTACTTAAAGTAGAATACCTGCTCTAACTTGCTGATTGCCTGGAAGGAAAAATAATTCAAAAGATGAACTTAGTACAAATAGTATTTCTTGCTAACATGGTCTCTTCCGTAGTAGGTGTGTCTTCTGAGAACCGAAGTTGTTCGGTGGAGCTTGCAGTAAATAGTGGCATTTTGGATTGATGGCATTTTGCAGTAAATGGTGGCATTTTGGACATGAGAACAAACGTCTGGCGGTTAATTCAGCTTATGTTATATTTTAGCCCAATGGTTAAGACCATATCCCAGCTTTAGCCACATACTTTATTAATGAAGATTCCTACTTGAGTAAGCATGGCTGGTAAATGGAGAATGATTGGGTTGTAGCCATCAGATTTAGTTCCAAACAGATCATTCTGAAATTCCCAAACTTATATGAGAGTGGTTTTTTTTTTTTTTGAGGGCAGTGTCACTGGCCCTCATATGTGGGACCGAACCGGGGCTGCTGGCTTCCGAGGCCAGCGCGAGAGTGGTTTTTGAACCGCTTCTGAATCCCCTAAACCTCTTCTCATAGCTTCCGTGGAGTACTTGTTACACTGTTTACAATCTGCTGATGTGTCAGTGTTCTCCACTTGAACTCTAAAGTCAGGAACTGTGTTGTAACATCTCTAAAAGAGTGAATTTATATGAAAGACAGAGTTGCACACAGGCCTTCATAAAGACAAAGAAATAGTGGACATAACGCTCTTTGGACACAGAAGTGTGACGTGACTGCATTAGTGTTCATTTCCTAGCTATGAACCATCTCTTTTCTGAGCCTCAGCTTCCTTACCAGTTACAGTGGGATAATACCATCAGAAGCTATTGCTAATATGTTCAAAACCTCTGCAGTGGTGTTTTTGAGGGAGTCAGCGAATGTAAGGAAATGCCTAGCACAGCGCCCATGGTACAGAAAGTGCCCAGATGGTCGTTGTTACTCATGTCATGATAACCAAACTAAATCAAATACTCGGTTTCCATGTCTCCAGGAAGCTACATACCTTTTGATCTTAAAACGCCCATTTCATAGGACCAATGTTTTGCAAGATATCCCAGAGGAACCCTTACTATTTTCTTGTTTCCCAGCACATTTTTCAAGTCAGCATCAAAGACGTCCTTGAGCTATTGATGTTCATTTATCCAAATGTTTTACTGAGCACTTGCTTCAAGTTACTCCCGAGGCAGAGAGCAGGAGATATGAAAATAAACAAAACAGATCATTTCCCTGTCCTGATGGAGCCTCTTCACAATAGTAGAGACAGACAAAAAAGTCACCAAGTAATTGAAAGCATAGTCAGTTGTGAAAACGCCATGCAGAAAACTGATGAGGTGGAGGCGAGTTGCAGTGACAGATCACTATTGGGTTGTCGGAAAAGTCATGACGCATTTTTGCAAAGTAAAACATAGAAAAATACGTCATGACTTTTCCGACAACCCAATATAATGTTCTGGACAAGGTGGTGAGAGAATGGCCCTTTGAGAGGGTCCCATGTGAGCTGAGTTGGAATGAGACAGGGTCACCACATCCCTCTTCTTTGTGGACGGTCTTTCAACATGTTGCCTAAGGTAGTATAATAATTGCATAGAATTTTAACTCTTTCAATTAAATTCCAGGGAAGAATGTAAATACAGAAAAGCCTGAGAAGCATCCATAGTGTTTTCCGTAGTGACTCTATACCATCTTGCAATCCCAGCAACCGTGCCTGAGGGCTTCCTTTGCTCCACATCCTCGCCAACACTTGTTATTTGTTGACTTGTTGATGATAGTCTTTCTGACTGATGTGAGGTGGTATCTCATGGTGGTTTTGATTTGCATTTCCCTGATGATTAGTAGTACTGAGCATGTTTTCATATGTCTGTTGGCCATCTGTATGTATTCTTTGGAGAAATATTTCTTTATGTCCTCTGCAGTTTTTTTTTTTTTAAAGTTCTTAGTTAATTAGTCCTCTTCTGAAAAATCTGCTCAGTCTCTACAGATAAAGTCATTGATGAATCTTGACTGCTTCTGTCATCCAATCTCCACCTCACTTTCTGCCAGCACCAACATTGGCCTTTGCAGGCCCCCTGACTTTATTCTGTTCTTGGGTTCCTTTCGCTATTTCCTTGAGGTCTTTTTCTTCTCGTACAGGCCATGTCTTGCAAGCCTATGTTTGGCTTTCTTTTTCTTTGCTCAATCCAAGGAATACATAAATCATGCCAAAGCCAGCTGTCCTGCCACCACCAAAACGGGTTCTGAATCCAAATATAAAGATGATATTGGGTGTGGTCTTGGACATTTTGGCTGGTTTCCCCTGAATTTCTGTCCCCGGTACTGTTGCATTCCCCTCATGAAGGACATTGATGACCATTTGTTTCCATTGGAGTGGTCCTGCACTTTCTGGTCTGGGCAGGTACTGTGTTGTTCATGATGGCGGCCGAGCCTCAAGCAGCCAGGGAGGAAAAGGGCTGTCCTCCGCAATTTTTAATCAAATGATTCATTTTTTTTTTTTTTGTTATCGAGTTGTAAGAGTTCCTTATATACTGTGGGTATCAACCCCTTGTGGGGTATATCATTTGCGAATATATTCTCTCATTCAGTAGGTTGTATTTTTGTTTTGTTGAAGGTTTTCTTTTATGTGTAGAAGCTTTATAGTTTGATGAAGTCCCATTTGTTTATATTTGCTTTTGTTTCTCTTGCTTGATGGGACATATCCAAAAAGACATTACTAAAAACTGATGTCAAATAGTTTACTACCTATGTTTTCTTCTAAGAGTTTTATAGTTTCAGGTCTTACATTTAAGTTTTTATCCACTTTGAGTTTATTTTTGCATATGGTGTAAGACAGTGGTCCAATTTCATTGTTTAGATGTATCTGTCCAGTTTTCCCAACACCACTTATTGAAGAGATTGTCTTTTTCCATTGTCTATTCTTGTCTTTGTCATAGATTAATTAACCATATAAGCGAGGATTTATTTCTGAGCTCTCTACAGAGGGGAGAGGGGTACAAGAATGGGTGAAGAAGGTGAAGAGGAGTATAGTCAACAATAATGTAATGACTTTGCAGGGCAACAAATGGTTACTATACATAGTGTGGTGATCACACTAAATAAGATATATAAATGTCGAAAAGTAAAGAAACCCTAAATGTATCAATATCAACAATGTGTTCTTCAGATTGTTCTTCTTTTTTTTGTAGTCGGTTTATAATTAAATCTTTTGCATATTGATTCATGTTAAAAATATAGAAAACCTTGCCTTTAGAGATTGCCTAAATTTATGCATAAATTCTATGTAAAACATTAGAATTGAATTTAGACATAGAATTATATGATCCTTTTCATTATAACAAAGTTGAAAATGTGTGTTTGTTTTTACCTGGATGAGTTCATTTTTAAAAATTATTATTAAATGTTTATAAAGGAGCATTTTGGGGGGTAGATGCTTATTATTTTATCAGTTTTCTAATATTATAGACTGTGTACTTGAGTTGAATATTACGTTTTAGTTTTCTAACATCCAATAGTGTTTCCAAGCAAATAGCTTTCCAGTCTCTCTGAAGTTAAGCCCAATCACCAGGACCATCTCCCCACTGCTTGGCAGGCATGCTGCTTATGGTGGTAGACGAAGGAAAAGATGCATCAATGAGATCAATCCATAAACATTTTGAATTCAAATTCTTGTTTTTTCATAATCTGAAATTAAAAGCACACAAACTGCTTCTCTAAATTGACTTGTAAAAAATTTATTTTAACAAAAGATGGAGTGTTCTCTGATCACTAGTGTAATTTTTTGTTCTCCCATGTACAAAGCACTATTGCTAGATACTGTGGGGGAAGACTAAAATGAGTAATAGCTAACACCCAACAAGTTCCAGTTGTGTGCCAGATGCTATGCTAAATGTTTTATGTGGGTGATTTCATTTAGTGCTTACGACAGCTCTATGAAAGACCTCTTATTACACGCACACACACACACACACACACAATAACATTGGAGGAAACTGCTTCTTTACAAACATGCAAGTGGTGGAACTGGGATGCAGATTCAGACCATAAAGTTGGGGTTCCTAACTCCCACAATTAACATCCAAAGCCTCACCTTCCTCATCTGTAAAATGGGAATAACACACAAGTGTGTTGTGAGGGTTAAACACTTGGTACCATATAGTAAGTACTTAATGGTAGTAGCTATTATGGCTACCATTGGGAAGGGGTTGTAAAGATTAAAATAAATAATGTGTAAGCCCTTAGTACAAAAGTGAGGCATGTA
This sequence comes from Aselliscus stoliczkanus, assembly GCA_033961575.1. Taxonomy (NCBI): domain Eukaryota; kingdom Metazoa; phylum Chordata; class Mammalia; order Chiroptera; family Hipposideridae; genus Aselliscus; species Aselliscus stoliczkanus. The sequence continues at coordinate 177,888,628 of CM066728.1, forward strand.
GGCACTCACAGACTCTGAGGTGCCCTTTAAAATTGGGTTTGTATATGTGGAGGTCAATACTTGGGGCAAAGAGCATGGTCAAGATTAGGAAATGCTTGAACCATGGTATTGAGATGAGATTAAGTGTGATCTAATAGTTTAGCTACAGTAAAGTACTCAAGAAAGGTGGGAAGCTGGACGGCAAAGGTAAATTGGAGCCTAATCATTAAAGATGAATGCCAGGCAAAGAAGTTTGGCTTTATCCTTCTTTTGGAAAGCCACCATGACCATTTAATTCCTAAAAAACTAGGCAGTATTTATTTCCTACATTGGTAAATTATGGACGCTTGAGAAGGAGAGTTCCCTTGGAACATTTTCTTATTGCCATTACTATTTAACACATTAATTTCCCAACATGTAGAGATAATACCTTGATAGAATTAAAGCTGCTCAGAAAATAAACTTCATCCAAGTAGCTTCGTAGGGTTCTAAAATGTTGTGTTGAAAGATCTCAACTACTGCCTCACTTCTGTGTTTTGGTATATGTGAAATGTTCAAAAGCGTTTCCTATGTCAGTTTGGTTCATTCAGGTTGAAATGATGAAAGCAACTCCTAAAAAGAGCTGACAGAGTCAGTTACAAATGAGAGCCCAGAAGCTAAGCACTGTGGACTGGGCATCACATTATCAATCAGTTTCTTTTTTCAAGTGATCACAGTGAAAGCTAGATACAAAAAGCACCTCTTCATCAAGGATTTTATTTCTGAGATTGTGTTTTCTCTGTGAGTGTGTGAATGTGTGTGTGTGTGTGTGTATGCGCACACAAATCCACCTGTCATTGTGGGCTTTCTGCCTTTCCCCCATAACTCGGGCATTCATCATAAGGTTCTACAGTAGACATCTTTTAAGGCAGAATTACAACCATATTTTGAATTTAACAGCTCACTTTAACTAAATCACAAGTACTGCATTCTCATTTGGTCAAAAGGTCTCTGTTTTCAGTATGATTTAAGTAAAAAAATAATAATGACATGACAAAGATAAATCTGTAAGTTACCAAATTATGATACTTAAAAGGGCCATGGGCAATGCCATAAAACTTACTTTTTCTATTTCAGATGAAAAATCAATTAATTTGCTATCTGCCTATTTTACTTACATAGGTGAGTTTGCTTCAATTAGACATAGTTCAAATGAGACAACACAGTTCTCTCAATAAAAAACACATATAAAGTTCATTTCAGGCATAAGGAAAAAAACGAATATTTTCAGCTATTTTGAATAAAAATGTATAATACTCTTTCTCAGAGTTTAGATACTTTTTCTACTAAGCCTGAATTTTGAACAGAAAAATGTTTCAAACCAATTCTTTATAATTCTGTTGTAACAGGAAGAAATGAAGAAGAAAAATCATAATTCAAAGTTTTGACAGGTACGTCCCAAAAGGGTATTTAACACATCCAGATGTTCTACCTGGAAAACAAAAAATGTAGAATGACTTATTAAGTTAATCTAAAAGAATAGCCTTGCTACCCACCAGTTTTTATTTAATGTTCCACACATTTCTAATATACTGACAATAACATCTTCTCTGGAAAGAGTAAAGTTGATTTCATACCTCTGATTAGAATTTTAACTAAAAACAGCAGATGAGTTGATGTAATTTTCATTCAGATTCCCAACTCAGTTATGGAATAAAATATTATGCATGTGTATTGACATTAAATAAGTAAAATGTAATTACTACCAGGATTTGACTTAAACTAGAAATAAACGACATCCCTGTAACAATTCAAAGTACCCAAAAGAACATGGAATCTGGCCTGTGTTCCTCAAACTTTAATCATCATGTTACTCTTATAGGCTGGTTGCAGGTGTTGAAGGTGATACCCACTTGATGGTTTCATGGTCTTAGAGATTGAAGCATATTTTGTAACATCATAAACAAATAGTAATATAAAGGATAAAGCAGACATTACTGCGTTGTAGAATCAGGCCCTATTTGGGATACTGCAGGTACTTGAATAATGTCGTTTCGTTATAATGTTGATAAGAAAATAAAATGATTCCTGGCCTGTGCCACTGTCTGTATGGAGTTTGCACATTCTCCCCATGTCTACATGGGATTTCTCCGGGTACTCCTGTTTCTCCCACATCCCAAAGATGTGCATGTGAGGTGAGCTGGCATGTCCAGTTTTCCCAATGTGAGTGAGTGTGGGTGTGTGTGATTGGCCCTGTGAGAGAGGGCTTCCTGTCCAGGGTTAGTTCCTGTCTCACGCTCTGAGCTGCAGGGCCAGGCTCCAGCCACCCGGCACCCTGAACTGGTATATCGTGTTGGAAAATAATTGTTTTGTTATTATTCATCTATTCATCTTTCTTAAATGTATGTATAAGTCACATTTTTTTTTTTTAGCTGAGCCATCTTGCCACCTGTTGGCAGCTCAGTGGCAGCTCAGCTCGGGCTGGGCATTCACATTTATTTTAATGATTAGTATTAGAAGATTTTGGGGGTATTTATTTATAAGTTTGGTGATGTGTTTATGACCAGAAAATATGCAATAGGAACTTAATTCTTGTCATCTCAGTAGTAAAATTGGTTTTGTTATATGTCATTGTGCTTAAAGCCAGCTTCCAAGAACCTATTGATGATGTTAAGTGAGAGCTTAGTGTACAGAAATACATGAGGTTGCTCATAATTCTTTTTTTTAATTTTATTAAAAAATTTTTTCAATTATAGTTGATATTCAGTATCATATTAGTTTCAGGTGTATAACATAGTGGCTAGACATTTATATAACTTATGAAGCGATCACCCAATAAGTCTAGTTAGTATCCATCTGACAGCAGACATAGTTATTACAATATTGACTGTATTCCCTATGCTGTACTTTACATGCCATGACTATTTTGTAACTACCAATTTGTACTTAATCCCTTCACCTTTTTCACCCAGGCCCCCAGCCCGTTTCCAGTCTGGCAACCATCAATTTATTCCCTGTGTCTGTAAATCTGTTTCTGTTGAGAACTGATTATTTTAGAGCATTTTGAGTCTTTCCTCTACTGCATAGGTGTGTTTCTTGTTCTGTGAAATAGTTTCCTCCCCTTCCCTGAAGTCCTAATTATAGGACCATGAGAGTTTCCCTAAGGGTGTGAGTGTGTGTGTATACATGTGTGTGTGTGTGTGTGTGAGAGTGTGTGCGTGAGTGTGTGCATGTGTGTGAGTGTGTGCGCACGCGTGAGTGTGTGAGTGTGTGCATGCGTGTGTGTGCATGTGTGTGAGTGTGTGTATGCATGTGCGTGAGTGTGCGTGTGTGCATGTGTGAGTGTGGGTGTGGGTGGGTATGTCTGAGTGTGTGTGTGTGCGTGTGTGTGTGTGTGAGTGTATGTGAGAGTGTGTGTGTGTGTCTGTGTGAAGGAGAGGGAGAGGGAATGAATGAAGGAAGGGAGGAAGGGAGGAAGGACAAACACACTTTGCTTCTTGATTCTTTTTTTCATTAGTTTTTTGCTGCTCTCAATTACTATGATATAATAAATTTTAATATCTGGCAGGATAAAGGCCCTTCAGTTTTTATTTTCTTTTTAAAAAATCTTAGCTATTTTTTTTCTTCCATATATGTTTTCAAAATTAGTGCTAAGCTCCCTTCAATGCCTGATGAGATTTTATAAAAAGTGTACTGATGTTACAAATTAATTTTAGAGAAACTTGACATCTTAAAATGTTAACTCATCCTATCATTGAGCATTCTCTCCATTCATTCAGAGATTTTAAAATGTTTTTGAAGGTTGTAACATTTTGTCTTTGAGAATCTTGTACAGTCTTTGTAAGGTTAATCCCTATATATATTTTTTGTTGTTGTTGCTGTTATAATTAGTACCAGGTACTAATTATATGCTACAAGTAATTAGTACCAGGTACTAATTATATGCTACAAGTTATAGTATTCAATTACAACTAATTGAATAGTAATAATTCAAGTCGATTATTACTATACAGAGGAATATTATTGATTTTATGTATATTGGTATTGTACCTCACAGTTTTATAGAACTTTCCATTAGTTCTCCATTACCTTGTTAGACTTCTTTGTTTTGTTTCTTTTCAGTCATCTGTGGGTGACAAATTCTTTTGGTTTTTGTGTCTCTTAAAAAGTCTTTATTGTAGAAGGCAGTGTGGAGATTCCTCAAAAAATTGAAAATAGAATTACCGTTTGACCCAGTAATCCCTCTCTTGGCTATCTACCCAAAAAATCTGAAAATATTTATCCCTAAAGACATATGTACTCCGATGTTCATTGCAGCTTTATTTACCGTGGCCAAGACATGGAAACAACCAAAGTGTCCTTCAATAGATGACTGGATAAAGAAGATGTGGTACATATACACAGTGGAATACTACTCTGCCATAAGAAAAGATGAAATACTGCCATTTGCGACAACATGGATGGATCTTTAAATTATAATGCTAAACGATATAAATTAGAAAAAGTTGAGAACCATATGATTTCACTGATATGTGGGATATAAAACTGAAAACAACAAAGGAACAAGACAAACAAATGAAGAAACAAAAACTCATAGACACAGATAATAGTTCAGTGGTGACCAGAGAGTTGGGGAGAGGGGCCTGGTAGATGAGGGTAAAGGGATGAAATAGACTGTGATGGAAGGAGCACAGACTCTGGGTGGTGAGCACACAATGTGATATACAGATGATGGATTACAGAATTGTACACCTGAAACCAATGTAACTTTACTAACAGTTGTCACCCCAATAAACTTTAATTTAAAAAAAAGTCTTTATTTACAACATATTTTTTCAGGGTAAAGACAGTTGGTGGTTTTTCCTTTCAGCATTTTCAAGATGGCATTTTAATATTTCCAGTATTTTCTCATCTTTAATATTGATATTACTTAACTTGTTTTAAATTTGTATCCTCTCTATTCCCTTACTCACTATTTTGGTATTTTTTTTCTCTATTTTTATTGCCTCTAAACTCCTTGGATTTTACCTTTTATTATGGCATGAGGGCAGAATCTTTGCCATTTCTTTGCCTTCTCACTCATCAGTCTTGCTGAGGGTATTCTAAATTGTTAACCTTTGTAAAACACCACCACTTGGTGGTTTATTAATTAGCTCTTCCCCCCCACCCTTGGTCTTCTTCCAGTTAATGGATTTCTGTCCAAAGTTGCCTTGCCTTCTAATTTCTGGCTTTTTGTCTTAGTTTAGCCCTCCTTTATGAATAATGTTATTAGCTGCTTTTTAATCTTTATTATTTTTTGTTTAAGGCATTTGAAGCTCAGAGTTTCCTACTATTACTGTTTTAGATGTATCCCATAGATTTTGACATGAGTTCTCTTGTCATTATGCTTTAAGGATTTTTAGTTCTCATTATTTCTTCTTGAAATCATATAATTTAAAATTATTTATATATATATTAGATATGTGGGGTATCTTCTCACTCTTTTATTATTTGTTTCTGCCTTAATTATATTGAGGTAAGACTATAATTTGATGACCTTTTGGTAATTTTTTGAGGATTCCGTTGTGGCCTATGAAATGATCAAGATCTGTGAATATTTCATGAGTGCTTAAGAAGAAAAACGTTTGTGTTTTTGAAGTTCTGTTTGTTATTGTTATTTAGTATATTTATACATTCTCTATCATTTCTGAGAGGTGTGTCTTAATATTATATGTAATATAATATTATTAATCACTTTTTTAAATCTGTCAGTTTCTATGGAATGCATATTAATTTAGCCAATTAAAATAGTTGATTTATTTATCCCAGTAGATCTCTCACTTGTTTATTTATATAATTTGTGGACATATTTTTAGGTATTTAATATTTCTATGATTGTTGTATTTTTGATCTGCATTATTCCTTTTTTAAATAGGAAAATTTTCTCTTTTTCTTTTTATGATGTTTTAGCTTTAAATTTTATTCTATCTGATAGTAAAATTGCTATATTGGCTTTCTTCCATTTTATACCCCTCTAACATATTTTTCATACCTTACATGTTGACTGTTTGAGTCATGATTTTAAAAAAATCCAACCTGAGAGTCTGTCTTTTGGTATGAACTTTTATTCTTTTATTGTAGTTACTGTCCTATCAGTCTTGTTTTTGCCATCTTATTTTGTGTTCTCTTTACCACACCTGTGTTCTTTGTTGCTTGCTTTCTTGCATTGCTTTTTTCTTTATTACCTTGTAATGGAAACTCTTTGAGTGAGATGTCTTACTCCCCTCCCCCCAGTTCCTGGAAACTCTTGAGTGTTAATTTTTCAGCTATTTTCTGCTATTTATATACTCTTCTATAGTATTCTGAGACTCCTAATGCTTTTACTTCTAGCCTCCAAATCTCTTACTTTGTATCTCATTCTGGAGAGTTTCTTGACTTGGTTTTCTCAGGTACGATACAGATTTGGGGGGGGCTATTGTCTGTCATTCACAGTGTTACCAGAAAGAATATGGGAGAAGCGGGGGAGAAAGGAAGGGGAGACGAAGGAGGAGATGAGATCACCCTTAAGAAAAACTTCAGCTACTGGACAGGCCAGGACTATTGGGCTGTCAGAAAAGTCATGACGCATTTTTGCAATGAAAAACAGAGAAAAATGTGTCATGACTTTTCCGATGACCCGATAGATTTTGGTGGCCGAGGGCTGACCTAGGGCACCATCTTGCCCGTAGGGGTGAACTTTCGCTAATTATAATGGATTCTAATATTATTAGCATTACAGGTAGGGAAAATTTCCACCCCCTGTACTACCATGCCATCTGACTAAAGCCAAATAAGGATAAGAGAATCCCTCCTCCAGACTGGACAGAGTGGTCAGTGAGGACCCACCTAGGAATGCCTATAATGCCACCCCCAAATTTTGAATATTTTCCGCCCTCGGAGCTAAATTCCTAAGCTCCTTTGTTCTTCAGTGCATTTGCTCATCTCCTGGCCTGCCCGCCCGCTCCCACCATTTTGGGAGTATACTAAGTTTTTTCTTTGTAATTAATTCACCACATACTTGGCTTATTTGGTACGTGCTTGAATCCTTTTCTGTGGCACTCACCAAGAACCCGCTTCCAGCAATAGTAGTGCCTGTGTTCCTCAGCTGACTTAAAATTTTTTCTGGGCTCATTTTTAACTCTCCTGGAGCTATTGTCTGACTTGATAATGGTGTCCACCCAAGACTAGAAGACTTTAAAGGGGGAAAAAAAGGAGGGGGGAGGAAAATACAAGAAAAGGTCATTACAGTCCAGTGAACAGAGATGTGGAAAATCTACACGTGATATTAGTTAACAAAATGCAATTGTGTTAAAACAGTAAAAATAAGAATATATCCTGCCCATGTAGAGTCCCTGGGTATGCTGCTACATCACAGTTATTTATTAAATTTTTCATGAATGACTTCCATTCAGAACTGCTTATTTTTCTCTAAGTGATAAATCAAGACCCTCCTGAAGCAAGAGTTGTGTGACTCTGTGGGAGCTTGTTTGGAGTTATGTTTGTCTAATAGGAAAAGAAAGAGAGAGAATTCTCACGAATTGAGTTCTTTCTGAATATTAACCTCTGTGCTAGGCACCATCCCACAGTAGTCTCATTTAATTCCAAGCAGAAATCCTCTAAGGAATAAGTGGCTACTGTTCCCATTTTACAAGTTGGCCTAGAGAGAAGAACAGCTAAGGTGATAAACAGCGAAATTGGGAGCAGAATCTGGGGAGAGGTACTAGCCAAATAACCCTTGGGATGGCTAAATGGTAAAGGAGGAGTGTGGAAAAGGCATAATGCTTGAGATTATGTAAACACTGTGTAATGGTGTAATAATGCTTGAGATCATGCTTGCACTGTGTAATGACATCATAAAGCTTGAGATTATGTAAACACTGTAATGACATAATAATGCTTGAGATCATGCATGCACTGTGTAATGACATCATAAAGCTTGAGATTATGTAAACACTGTGTAATGACATAATAATGCTTGAGATCATGCATGCACTGTGTAATGACATCATAAAGCTTGAGATTATGTAAACACTGTGTAATGACGTGAGGGAGGGGTAAGAAAGTCCAGTGTGTGGAAACGATTTGTTGCTCAGAGGAACATAACTGTTTTAATGGGATCCTGATGAGCGAAAGCAGTTCGATTTGAGAGCAGATGAATTGGGCTGGTCCTATGAAAGCTATTCCTTGATGAACATTCATGGGGACCTTCACAAGAGGCTGGCATGGAGGGTGCCTGATAACCTAGCGTCAAGTCGGTAAAAATCAATATATTTATAACAGAAGAAATGACTGGAAAGATTTCTCTTTTTATTATTTTTAAAATGTATTGGGGTGACAATGGTCAACGAAACTACATAGGTTTCAAGTGTACATTTGTGTAATACATCATCTATATATCACATTGTCTGTTCACCACCCAGAGTCAGTTCTTCCATCACCATATATTTGATCCCTTTTACCTTCTTTTACCAACCCCTCCCCATCTTTTCCTCTGGTAACCACTAAACTGTTGTCTATGTCTATGAGTATTTGTTTCTTTGTTTGTCTTGTTCCTTTGTTGCTTTCAGTTTTATCTCCCACATATGAGTAAAGATTTATTTCAACCCTGATAAGAGTAGTTGTGTCATGTATTTGTTGAACAAAGCCAAACTTCTGTCATTATGTATTCCACATTTGAAGTTTTGACTTTTCCTTGACTATAATTAGGAACTAGCTGCTAGAAGGTGACAAACAGGGAGGGAGGTGGTGGCTGTGGGAGGGCAAGACATGGATAATCAAATGTGCATCCTCTTCCCAAAGGAAGAGAACCAGGCTGGAAAATTAGCCCTTCTCTGGCAGTGCCCTTCTGCCACCCTCCGAGCCCTGCTGCCCAGCTAAAGAATTAGTCATCCTTTCTCGGTGTCTTTGTTCAGATATCATTCATAATCTCTCTTTACTGTCATGCTTATAATTTATTTCTCTTATGGGTTTCTGTGCTATTTCCCCTGAGTAACTGCACTGCAAGAGAGAAGGTGACTGTGTGTTTTCCTCTGTATTCAGTGAAGCTTGTTATCCCAACGAGCGGATAAGCAGTTGAAAATGGGGCAGTAGATATGAACCTTGCCTTTTGGCTTGTAGATGGAGGGCTGTGTCCCTGAGCCAGATTAGAGCTCAGAATGGATAGAAGTTAATGATAAAAATAAGGTATGTCATGTCTAGGAATTGCATAAGAGAAAAAATAAGGAAACACTGAGAAAGAACAATTTATGAAAATAAAGCTGTATGTAAAAAATGAGTTTCATCACCACTAGCTACTGTATCAATCAGTAGCTAGTGTGAACAAAAAATAGCATACTGATGGGTATGAGAACACATTGTTTAGTGACAAAAGTATAATACTCTATTGGAAGAGTACTTCAAGAGTATAAGTAGAGAAAATGAGGTAATAGTAAAAGAAAAAAAAAATACCAGGTGTGGTAACGTGGACATTTTCTGTTTAAATTGTTACTTTTAATGACAAAGGCATGGTGCTCAGGGGATGTGAAAGGCGCTCTACAGCGAGATTCAATTGAACCATGGTTCTGTGTTCTGCAGAGACATCCATAGATCAAATAATTTTTTGCCATTCTGTGAAGAACTCTCCAGCAGAGGGAGGCCATGAAGAGAGGAACTGGATCAGCATGCATTTTCCTTTTTCTCTGGAAAGGCTTCGGTCTCCAACAAGGCTTTAAGCCAGGTCCATGAGTGGAAAGCTGCAAAGGGAAAAAAGTCTCAATCCAATAGGTCAGAAGATTGTAATTTATTATAAAATTAGTAGGTAGATACTGTTTCATTGTCTCATCTTCCTGAATTTGCTTGGGACTTCCTTTCTAAAATAGCAGTAGAAGGATGACAACAAGGAACACATATGCAGACTTTTGCCTCCTCCCTGAGTTCAAAGCTGTAACAGGGAAACAGGGTGTTTTACTTCATTTCCTCTCTCTGCCTCACTGATCATGCAGCTTGGGAAATGGTGATATGAACTGGGTCCATGCAAATAAAACACATGACAGCAATAGTTAGTATTCCACAGTGTATTTCATATAATGGATTGATTTATGTTCCTTGTAAGCTGAATCTGAGTAGTCAATTTTCTAAAGTGATTTATGGGGAAATTTGTTTTATATTACACCTTTATTACCTAAAGCCATTTAAAAAAAAAGCAAAATAATATTTATTTAAACATACCAGTTAAAAACTAAATGTTTTGAAATGGTGATTGAAGCACTGTTTCTTCATTTTTCGTATCTGCTGATCTAGTTGCTGTCTCATATTCCAGATCTACCTTCTCTGCGCTTCCAGGCCCATGCATGGTTTTTGAGCACATTGAACATATCCGATCTGTGTGCTCAGATCTGATGAGCTCTGAGGTCACCACACCCTCCCTGATCACCTGCCTCCCTTTAGAGCCTCTTCCCAGCCTCCTGTGTCCCAAGGAAAAGGCAGAGGGGGGGTCCAGGTTGCCCATGCATGGAGATCTGCTTTCCTTGACTTGGGAAGAAAAATACTGTTAAAACTGAATCTGGGACATTGTAAGTCACCATTTATTTGAGGTTGGCTCATCTCTTTACATTCTCTGTTTTAGTGCCCTGAAAATTATATGGAATTAAGTAGGGACATGTGTAAATAATCTCATTCCTCTGCCACTTCTGTGTGCTGGTTTCTGGTAATATGCTTGTATTCTGATACAATTTTGGTTTAGATGCCACATTAAAAAAAAATACATGCATGCTTTGACCAGAGCTAAAAGTGTCTGTATTCAAAATATAAAAATTTAAATTGGTTTGGAGTACCTGCAGACACACTTACAAGTTTGTTATTAGCTCAGCTTAATTTCAGAAGCAATAAAAATATTACAGCTGTACTTGAATGTTACCTCAAAGCCACTAATTTTGTGGGCAAGTTTAGCCTTAATTTCATGGGCAAATGAACTCAGTACAAAGGACGCTAATTCCAATGCTAATTTTATGAAGATTTGTTCCCTACATGAAGTATGCTTATATCTTAATGGTAGGTTAGAAAAATTCTGTGTCCTAATTCTAGCTGCAAATAATAATAATTATTATTAAATAATTATAATATTAAAAATATAAAATTAAAAATATCTTAAAGATAAGCTTAAATACATTCCGTGCATAAACAGTGCTTGTGTTCCACCCAAATGCTTAGTCACATGACTTTGTGGTCATTCACATATTTGCTTTTAAGAAATATTGGTACCTACCTGCTGGTAATACAGTGCCAAGTGATCTCAGAGTGGCTGGGATTTTTTTTCGGGGGGGAGGTTCAAAAATAGAACACATGATGCAAGCTCAACCTGATGAAACTTGAAAGAGAAAATTTGAGGAGTTCAAATAAAAAAAGTGGGATGAGGGATTGGAGAAGGAATTAAGGAAAAAGGCAAAGTCATTCCCTCTTCCTCTCCTGCAGCTCTTCGAATAAAGTGATTCAGGGGCTATTTGACAGAGAAGCAGGGCTTCATTAGTTTTGGAGTGAAAGAACTAGACTAATAGTTTAGAATTCAGTCCTTAGATTGACTTTCCAATAATCATTTATCTGTTATTTAGGCAACACTAAATTTCTTTATTTTCTACATGAATTGTGTTGGTGGAACTGTACACAGTATTGTCTCAGTCATTTCTATTGAAGTGTTTTCAGTAATTTTTATGGACAGGTTTGTACTAAGGAAGTTACCCATGGATTGATATGTTAGAGCAAATTTAAATATTCTTTAACATGTAATATTTTTTGGAGAATTAACTAACTGATTAATATATTATAAAATCAGTAGAGGGACTGGCCTTATAAAATAGACACGTTGTTGAAAGTTGAATTTTTTGACTGAATCCACATATTGGGAATTCCATAATTTAGAAAAATAAATGCCATGCCATTGCTTTGTAGATTGCAAGTCACATGGATAGTCTTGCCTGTAGTACATTGGGGAAAATTATCTGTGGTGTTTGCAACATCACAAGTACTCAATAATGAATAATAAATTGTTAAAGCATATGCGTGTGATTGATAGTTTAAACTAAATTCTGTTCGTACTCTTATGTTTGCAAAGAAACAGCTGCTCATCATAGCAGCTGTTTAAATTACATGCAGATTTCTTGAGGAATATGCCTGAACATCTTTTATGCTTTTCAATGGATATTTTCTGCTTTGCCTAAAATATATATGTGATTACCTGACAAGTTAAAGAGTATATAGTTTGGGTGTGGAAAACTGATTTTAAAAAAAAGAAGAAATAGTGCTCTTTTGGTTTACTTTTGATGAAAATTGAAACGCTGATTTTATTTAATGACTTTTAGAAAAAAAATCATTAAGCAGTATGTAATTGAAGCAAAGATTAACAAAAGTACTCTCTGGTACTATAGATTTATAAAAAGTTTAAAATTATAAATAAAATGTGACTTTCTAGGGAATGGTCATGAAATATTGTTTAGTCATCCACCTCAAAGAGAAATGTGATTTAATAAACTTATGCACACTGAATTAGTATTTCAGTTTAACTTTTTTGTATTACCTGCTAGTTGGCAGGTACTTTATATTGGGAAAGGGTATTGGGACCTTGCCTTCCAGGAGCTTCCTGTCTAGTAAGAGAGAGAGAGATTCATGAACAGGCCATTTTAATATACTATAGTAAACATTGTGATAAAGATATGTACAAATGACCAGTTGTGAAGTTTGGGACAGGAGATTTCGGGGACAGAAGGATCTCTTGGTTCCCCTTATGTCACACCATGTAGAGGCGAGATCTCTAGTGTTGGCAGCAGGTGGTCATACAAGCAACATGGGTAGGCTGCTTTGGTTGACTTGGATTCTGTGGTCGGACCCTCTCACCACTTCTGCCTTTGGGCAAGGTACTTACCCCTCTGTCTGTTTCCCTATCTATGAGTTAGAAGTAAAAATGCCTGCGTCATAAGGCAGTTAGGACCAGAAGGGGCAGTGTGCTTGAATGAGCTTGGTAAATAAGGAGACCGCATGGGCATGTTAACAGCAGCTGCCTGTTAACATTCTTGGCACTTACTTTGTGACTTTGGGCTAGGTACTTAACCTTTTATGCTCTGGGTTTATCTGTAAAGGGAGGAAATGAGAGTTGCTTGACCTAAGGTAATTTTAAGGATTAAATGCATTACCATATGGTAAAGTCCTGAGCACAGTGTCCAGCACGCAGTGAAAGTGGGCTCTTAACACATTTTTTGCGGGAAACGAGTAAACTCGTCATATAACTTTTTATGCCCACTTACAAAGTGAATGTGGGAAACGAGTAAACTCGTCATATAGCTTTTTATGCCTGCTTACAAAGTGTTAATTTATTTATCAGTCTTGTAGCAGAAGAGGTTGAGCCTATCTCTCTGTGATTCTGGGAGGTGATTTTTCAGCATAGTCATTTTACAGTGCTCTCAACATTCAAATTCCATATAATTTTAACTGCTTCATAAAAATTGTATGTTGTTGGACGCCTGTTCTAGATGAGCATCCAGAATTGAATTAACCAATCACAGGTAGGAGTGTAGGAGGTGAGCATGTGCCCTATTGTAGCTCACACTTGAGGCTGAGTGGTTTGGAAACGCCACTTTTCAGAACACATGCTCTCCTCTGGCTGTAGGAAGTTGGTATAATGAACAGTGATTAAGATATTGCCCTTTTGATAGTCATTAATACATTCTTAATAAAAAAACCCAATCTGGAGTGTCTGCTGCCATCCCTTCAGATGAGTGGCCGCTTATAAAAAAAAACAACAACTTTTTTCTTGTGAAAGAAAATGGATTTATAATAGCAATTAATAAAAGCAGTAACAAATAATATTGATTATAAAATATTTACTATGTATACTAAATATTACTATATAGAGAGAGACATAGTACTAAACATTTTAATACATAACCTCATTTAAATCATTCAAGGACAGTTCGATATTTCCCTATAGCGATTTTTTTATTGAACTTCATGTTTATTTAAAGGTGGCTTTAAATAAAGCTGCATCGGCATAGTAAGAATTCTGTAGCGTATTTATGGGGAGAGGGCCGTTAGGAACTATGCAGGGGAAATGTGGCTGACGTCCTCCAAGTTCTCCCTCAAGATCACTACCTCTTGCTTTTCAAGGTACCGAAAATCTACCATGAGAAATTAATCCTTTCAATTAAGTCTTTCCATCATGGAGAGTCCCTGCTTAAAATGCAATGTCTCTGGAGGGGTAACTGATTAAATAGGAACTCAGTTCTGAGTAAAAATGGAGCTGAATGAAGGCTCAAGTGACTCTTAATTGGAAAAGGAAAAAACGTGATGGAAGTCTTGTTGTTAGTGATACTTCTAGGGAATTCAGAGACTATAGAGTTGGGGGGTGGGGAATGAGGAAGGGGGGTGGGGAGGGGCTAAATGACCACGAAGATCCCTGCCTATATTTACATGGAGATGCTAAATGATACAGAAGAGTCCTTCTTTGGCCCTGATCCCTCAGTCAGACAACTCTTTCATCCCCTTTGGCCCTGGGAGAACTCCTCAGCCCCATGTTCAGGATGAGCAGTAGAGGGGCCAGCAAAGCCATCCCTGAGTTGCCTCCTAGGTGTGGGGACAGGGACATAGAAATTGTCCCTGGAATGTCAGCCCTGGAAGTATGTGGGTATGTGGGAATGTTTTCACACAGACACATTCCCTTATGTCCCTCGGCTGCAGAGATGTTTGTGAATGAGTGGCGGTTAAGAAAGCACAGTGGCTGACCTCTGGGCTCTGTCATTTCGATTCATGGGGTGGAACTCTTAGTCCTTGTAACAGAGAATATTGCATTTACATTTCCTCTGGAATCCAAGTGAGAAACTGGTGATAAAACACAGTAATGAGTTTATTCTCAGGGTTTACTGATGATTTCATCAGATATAGTTGAAAATTAGAGTGATTTATTTGTTAGATAAAAGTTGAAATTGGATCACACTAGAGGCACAAAAATCTCAGTGATGACCTTCAAACTAAACAAAAAGCAGTTGGGAGTCAAGAAATATATGTTACTACTAGTTTAATTCTCACTGCTTGAGACTGCTTCCTCTCCATTAAGACTGAAGGACAAAATTCTCTAATTTTCATAAATCTGGGTACTTGATATGACTTTAGGCCAGAGTCTCTTTGACTTACTCTCCAACCTGTAAACATGGCTAATGATAACTGCCTCTGAGGGTGGTTATAGAGATTAAGTGAGGCAAGATAGCGGAGGCGTTAAGTAAACAGGCTTGAATTATGACTCTACCACTTATTTGCTATGTTGGCACATTCATTTAATCTCTTTGAGTTATAGGAGGTGCCTCATCCATTAAAACCCTGGTTGTGGAGGAATTTACTGAGGAGGTGCCTGCAAAATGCCTGGCATGCATTAAGTAGGCCTGTCATTTGGACATAGCAGTCTGGCCAGGACACTGTTACATTGGACCTACTAGCCAACATTTAAGCGTCAGAAGAAACCTGGGTTTCAGAAATGAGACGATCTGGCAGCCTTGCAACTATATTGCTGGCTGGTTGCACTTCTGACGCCATGTGCCAGAGGGCCTCTGTTCACTGGGTGACCTCAGAGAGACACTTAACTTCTCCGAGCCGCAGTGGTTTCCCAGGGAAGCTGGAGGGTTTGGACTAGCTGACTTTCAGCGTTTCTTCCAGTGATGAACTTGTCTGAGAAGTGGTATATAACACACTTAAACTTCCACAGGGTGTTTGAAAAAAGCTTCTATGATATCCTGTAAATAAAATGGAGAAGTATGGACTGTAAGAAAAATTAGGAGAATTAGAAAGTGGCTGGAAAATAATGTTCCCAGTTTTTGGCAATATCAACCTAGCAAACTGAAGAACACAGGTCTTTTAGTCCTGGGTGGTTGTTGAAATTTTCATTGTTTGTTTGGATAAAGCTATCCAGGGCAGGTGCTTTAATGTAACAGCTTCTGTGGATCTGGGAGTGACAGTCATATGATGGATGACAGAGTCAGGGTGGAAGATACCTTTACAGAATGGAGCAGCAGCCTGTAATTGAACATGGATAAATGTGCATTGCTGTAATTTGGGCTTGAAAAACAAACTTCACAAGCAAAGATGGGGAAGGAAATCTCTGAAGAGCAGATAAAGAAAGAAATAGGGTTTTAGATGGATTGCTCAACCTCAAGGAGAATCCATGACCATCACTGTGGTACATAAAGAAAACGTTTTTTAAAACAAAAAGAAAAAAGAAAACTACTATTCATGTATATTGAAACAAGCATTGATTTAGAGTCTCTATTTTTTGTGTGTTGACTTACATAGAAGGGCGATAACACATGAATAAAAGTGAAATATATGCATTTGGAGTAGAGTGAGTCCTAACTTAATGGCTTAATGACATCGGTAAGTTCTGTGACTTCAAACGTTAAGTTTCTATGGCATTTCATGAATGTCATAACCAAACAACATTGAATGAAACAATGCTATTTGAGCAACTGCTGTACAGTCCTTTTTTTTTTTTTTTTTTTTTTTTTTAATTTTAGCTGAGCCTTCCTGCCACCTGTTGGCAACTTAACGCCAGCTCAGCTCGGGCTGGGCTTCAAACTGCTGTTGCTCAGAGCTCAGCTCGCACTCTTGAGCGAGCTCTTAACCAACTGAACCACTCGGCCGGCCCCCTGTACAGTCCTTTTTTTCTTTTCTTTCTTTCTTTCTTTCTTTTTTAACAGTTAAGGCATGCCATGATCAGATGTTTAGAAAACTACTAGATTGGAAGCTTTGTTGAGAGATAGCACAGTATAGTGGAAACTATAGACTTTGGAGTCAGTTATTCCTGAATAAAAATTTTGGTTTTAATAGTTAGTGCTTGTGACCTTGTTGCATAATGTAAATTAAGGTAACATAATGTAAATTAAGCGGAAAATGTGTTAAAATATTTTTCTGTAAAGTATGCTGAAATGGTTATATGATTGTTCCTTGTCTGTCAGCTACTGATTTCTAGTTTGATACCATTATGGTTGGAG
Organism: Aselliscus stoliczkanus; assembly: GCA_033961575.1. NCBI lineage: Eukaryota > Metazoa > Chordata > Mammalia > Chiroptera > Hipposideridae > Aselliscus > Aselliscus stoliczkanus. The sequence continues at coordinate 177,905,604 of CM066728.1, forward strand.
AATATACTCTGTATTTCAGTTCTTTTAAATTTGTTGAGATTTGTCTTATGACCTCAGATATGATGGACTCGTATCTTGTTAACTATTCCATGGGCACTTGATAAAATTGTTTATTGTGTTGTTTTGGGGTGATGTGTTCTATAAATATCAATTAGATCCTGTTGACTGATGTGTTGTTGAGTTCTTCTGTATCTCTGTTAATTTTTTTCTTTTTAAGATTTTATTGGGGAATTGGGGAAGGGGAACAGTATTGTGGAATTGGGGGAGGGGACCAGCCAATTTGTTGTTCTTCATTCTTCGTTGTGGAGGGCGCCAGTCGCCATCTGGCTACCCGATGGCAGCTTGTGACCTCTAAGCTCGAGGTGCTGTGTTCAATCTTAGTTGTGGGTGGGCATAGCCACCATCGCATGTGGGAGTCGAACCAGCAGCCTTGTTGTTAAGAGCGCATGCCCTATCCACTGAGCCATCCTGGTGGCAGCTCAGCTCAAGGTGCCAAGTTCAATCTTTAGTTGCGGGTGGGCATAGCCCACCATCAAACAGGCAATCTTGTTGTTACACCAGCCGAGCCATCCTGCCACCTGTTGGCAGCTCAGCTAGGGCGCAGCGTTCTCTGGCCCATATGGGAATCGAACTGGCAGCCCCATTGCTCAGAGCACATGCTCTAAGCCAACACTTAACCAACTGAGCCAGTCTGCCAGCCTCTCTCTGCTAATTTTTAATCTAGTAGTGCTATCAGTTGCTGAGAAGGGGCTGCTGTAGGTCCCATGATGAGATGATTTTGAATCCTCTCCCTTGCCTGGGGTGCCCATAGTAGTGAGCATCATATAGCTTAGAGAAGAGTTAATGTATGTCTGATATTAAGTGTTCAGATATTTGCAGGGCTGCTCAATGGAGAACAGTTAATTGCCCATCTCTATCATATCAGAGGATTGAACAAAATGCATATATGGGTGAATATTTGGCTCTGTACAAGGGAAGTGCTCTTACCCTATGACTTCCCATGAATCTAAATAATATCTGAGTCTGTCACCATTAGCTCTCTGTAGAAATACTATTGTGCATTTGTCTCCCTCATGGTTATTGAGCATGCCTAAATACCAGAACCTCTAATTTCTTCTTTATAAAATGAGTTGGGTAGGTTAGGCTTCTAGTTTTTTTAGTAACTCTCAGACATGGACTCAAATATCTGGCCCTCTCTTTTGGCATGTTAGCACATAGAATTAATATGTTTTTATTTTCCACGATAGCACATGTAAAATTCTATGATTTCTGTTTTTTACCCAAATTTCTTTTTAATAAACCTCTTGGGGAGGATATATTCTAATGTAAAAGAAAGACTTTTCATGTTAAGTGACAAAAAATAGCCTCAGGCTTTGTGATTTAATAAATTAGTCATTCTTGAAAGTTACATTTTATTTCTCTGTGCCCATTTTCTGGAGAAAATTGTCAACTTCTTTTGGGTTTGTTGTTTTGTTTTGTTTTGTTTTGTTTTCTGGGATTAGGAGAAACTAAAAACAGCTAAGCATCTATTGGTGTCACAAAAGGTACATAAATTGTGATCTTTGAAACATCAGTATTTAGTAATAATAGCAGGGCAGCACCACTGTATTTCAGATTTATATTTTAGGCAGCACCACTGTATTTCTCTTCTAAATAGCATATTGCTGGAATTAAAAAAGGAAAACTAAGAATTGATCTTTTTTCCCTAGTGATTTTAGTATAGTATAGAGCTATGATGATTGTTATAATGAGATTTATTTCCTTCATAGTTTTTTTTTCTATTTTCAACTTACTTTTGCTTTTTTACTGTGTGCTAATTCTTTTTTTTCCTGTTTTCCCTCTATTTATTATATGAATTAAATTTTCTTTTTCATTGCAGATTATGATTTCTATTTCTGTTAGACTTAAGTTTTAACAGATGAATCTGGCTTTTAACGAAGTTTTTGAATCAAAGAAATAAGAGTTTCTTCTGGTATGAAAAAAACAGGATCACTCAGGGTTGTAAATAATAGATTTGTGGTTGTTCTGTGACTGTAGTCTGACATTTCATAGTTACCTGTTAATTATATTCTTATTAAAGATTTTGGGGAATGATCCATCAGAGATATGAAGGCTGGCGTAAATCAACTGTGCGATGATTTAATCCAGGCCCCAGCACTGCAGACTAATTGTTAATAGATCTGTAATTAAAGTGAAGTTGCTGCCAGTGGCTGAGCTTGAGTTAGAAAACAAAATAACAGCAAAAAAAAAAACAAAAAAACAATTAAATCAAAATTTTAAAATATCTATTGGAATGACATGAATTAAATACTCATTAGTGAGATGAAGTATTTTTTTCAGATATGAGGAGAAAGACTCCATCTCTTGATTAGTGTCTGCACCAGTTATCAGTTTTAAATGAAAGAATGCTAAGGGAGAAACCTACTGAAACAGATAAGTTGTTGTCATTTAAAAAAATCTATTTGTCCCTTGGAACGGTTTTTAGTTTTCACTTCACTGTATTCATACTCAAAAACTTTCATTGAACATGATGAAATGAAGTTGCTAGCAGCTAAAGGAACAGCTGTTGAGAATGCTATTAGGCTTAAATCTCTGATTAAAACACCGAAATTGGTTTTCTAATCTCCTTTGGGGAAAAATGAATTCCCATGAATATGTTAAAAGTGGGCTTCCTATTACTGTTTCTCTTAACACATGTAGGATCCAGAAATGTGTTGATGAAAACAAAATCAAATCAAGGCAATTGTGATGTGGAAATTGGATCAGGGCTTCTGGGATTTTCAGTTCTTGGCTTGCTTTGCATTAATATGGTTTAATAAACCATTAATATGGTTTCAAAAGTGAAAGATGCACCTAGAAATGTCATGAGTCCCATCCTTTCCACCCGGTTCCCATCCTACTTCCTGGTGTCTATAGGTAATTAATGTCGTTAGTTTCTGGTTTATCCTGCTTTTATTTCTTTTGCAAAAATATACTGATACCTGAATATTTTCTTTCCCATTGTTTCATACATAAAAGGTTACATGCAATATATATTTTTGAACTTGGCTTTTTTCATTGAATAGTACAGTATATTCTGGATATCATTACAGATCAACTCATAGAGATTGTCATTCCTCTTTAAAGCTCTATAGTACCCTTGGTGTGAATATCACATAGTTTATGCAGTCATTTTTTAAAATGTCAGCATTTAGGTTTCCAGTATTTTGTAATCAGAAACAATGTTGTAGTGAATAATCATATGCATCCATATTTTCATAACGTTGGAGGTGTATATTTAGGGTAGATTCTTGGGAGCAAGATTGTTTAGTAGTAAGGTCTAAAAGCACTTCAGTAATTTTGTTAGATATTGTCAAATTCCCCTTCATAAGGGGTATACTAGGTTTCATTCCAACAAGGTATGAAAGAGCTGTTTTTCACAGCTTTGGCTAATACCCCTTGGTAACTTTTCTTTTTCAGTGTTTTCTAGCTTGGATGGGGAGAAACAATTATATTATGTCAGTGACATAGTTTTGTCTAATTTATCCTGCTTATTAAATTGTAAATGGATCATCAAGTAGCATTTCCTTTGCTTTCCCAACTTCAACTCTTTGGTCCAGTTTAGCTTGGAAAATAAAGTTACTGAATCAGGTTGTCTTTCTCCCTTATCTACTCAAAACAATGGGACTTTTATCTGCATCTGTGGTTCTCTAACTTTACAGGGCTTCAGAATACCTGTAGGGCTTGTTCAAATGCAGATCAGTGGGTCCCTCCCTTAAAGATTCTGATTCTTTAGGTCTGGGGGGCCAGATTTTTGCATTTCTTCCATCCCAGGTGATGTTGATGCTGCTGGTTTGGGGAACCACACTTTGAGAACCACTAATCATAGTAATGAAATGGCTTATGGAGTATTTCAGGGAAGTTGTTAGACCTTATGATTCACATTATATTTGAGTGATTGTATCGGACAGATGTCATCATGTCTGGACTGCTGAAGAGACAAGATAGCTAACAGACCTTTAAACCTTAGTACTGAAAGCCATTTATTTATTGAACATTCATTTATTCATCAGATTTCGTGGCTTCCTTTTCTAGACAGTGCAAGGCCTTTTATTTTACATACTGAGGACTTTAAGAAAAGTTAAATATGTGTCCTGAGATCCCACATTGAAAAAAAACAAAACCCTTGACTTCAGGATCCTTTGAATAACCTTGGCAATTCCGTGCCTCTTTTTTGTACATAATTGATTTACTGTAGTGGAGCAGAGAGTTCAAGCTGAAATTGAATTTCACAAACTTAATAATGACCATTATAGCTGATAATGACATTTTGGTTGCCTTGAGATAACAAGTCCTTTGGTTGAAACGCCATATCTTTAGGGATTTCTTATCTCATAACAACTGTATTACCTCATCAAACACTGTATTCATACCTTGATTGAAATGAAACTACACTAGTCAGTTAATCTCATGTAATTCAGGGTAGAATTGACCAGAGCCCAGTCAGAGCCTAATGTCAGAGCCTAGTATATCACCAGAGACCTCATAGGAAACAACTTCTACAACTTGATGTTCTCTTTTGACCTAAATGTACTCTTGCATGTGAAATAGTTATTTAAAGTTGCTTAAAATGTAGATATTGAGTACGTTTATGTTGTTGTTACGGTGATACAAATTTCTGGTTTGGCAATAGTTAAAACTGGGAGCAGAGAAGGAAAAATTCGAGAAATCTTGGTTTCCAAGCAACTGAATGCACATTATCAGACCCGTGTATCCCTTAATGTTAAGATGCCTGGATTGTAAATAATTGATTGAACAGAAACTAAAACAGCCATGATAACCAGCTGAATTCTAAGCTCCTTGACCTGAGCTCATTATGGTCAGGCTAGTGAACAGGATGGCTAATTCTCTCAGAAAAGGAGCCCAGATTCAGTCTCTGGCATGTACACGGATCCTGAAAATAAGTAGGACTTACCCAAGCATTTAGTCGTTGAATTTTGATTTAGTGAATGAGGGAATCCTGAGCAACAGCCATCGGGAGGTGAATGAGCTGCCACAGAGCCTTGTCTCCCTCCACCTCCCTCAAAACGGGGATTGTTTTTATAAAAGATGCAAAGAGTAATAAGCCTTACATTCATTAAACCCTGCAATAACTTTCCCTTCTAGTTCTCCCTCCGATATTTCTCTTTTCATTCTAGAAGCTTTCCCTGGTTGATTTCATCTGTGCTCACAGTTTTAATTCTTGTACTTAGAAGACTGCTAAGTGTATGCCTCTAGCTTCATTCTCTTTATTGAGAATTTATACTTACATGTTCTAATACGTGCTTGGCATCTTAAGTATTGCATTCATAGGTCAAACGCAAAATGTCCACCAAGGAATTTATCTCTCACCTACCTGCCCCTCCAGAGAAGACTATGCTTGCTCTGCTGTGTCCTATCTGGGGGTGAAGCCTGGGAATATTCCTGGGCTCCGATTTCTCCCATTCCTCTTACTTCCAGCCATTTACATGGCCATCTGGTTCTGTCTCAGTAGTCCTCTCTGATAAGTCTGTCCTTTCTTCTTTTCTTCTCTTTGGCTCTCTCACTTTGATATTGACTGGTTCACCTGACCCAGGATGTGGCCCTCTCAAGTTCATCTTCTATACTGCAATCATAATCTTTTTAGGAACACAATTATGACCACATCTCTCCCCTTTTAAACACTTGGATGATGCTTGGTCACCAACAAGATAAATCCGAACTCCTAAGAATACAGCAATTCAGAATTGTATTTAGTTCCCTGAAAACACCATGATGATAGTGCTATTCTTTTTTTTTTTGTTTTTAAGATTTTTTTTATTGGAGAACTGGGGGAGCGGAACAGCATTGGGGAATCGGGGAAGGGGAACAGACAAGTTGCTGTCTTTTTTGTTCTTCAGTCTAGTTGTGGAGGACGTTACTTCACTGGCCCATGTTGGTATCGTCATTGCGCTCTTCCCGGATGAGGCAGATCAGTCGCTGGCCTCTGGATGGTCGCTCACTGTGGCTATTGGCAGCTCACACTGGCTGCCAGCCGCTCATGCTGGCTATTCACTGTAGCCTATGACAGCCCACTGCAGCAGGGGCTGCAGCTTACACCATAGCCGGGGCTCGCAGCCCAGCTCCAGGTGGAGCTGTTGTTCTCCATCTTAGCTGCAGAGGGCAGTGTCATTGGCCCTCATATGTGGGATCCGAACCGGGGCCGCTGGTGTCCCAAGCCAGCTCTTAACAAATGCGCCACTTGGCTGGCCTGGTGCCATTCTTTATTACTGCTCTTTGTGCCCCTTTTAATTTTTGCTTACAAAACTTTGCTCTGTTTCCTCTAGGATGCCTTTATTTGTCTTGCTCATATACCCATGACCTACCCCTGTTATGCCTGTTGACTTTTCTCTAAGGTCTCCGTAGAGCACCCTGTGTATATCTCTGTAGTAGAATCTTGTCCACTTGATTGAATTCCTCCCTAAGCTCCTTGATTGGAGGGTCTCTGTCTTATTTCCTTTTGTATCCCAGTGGCATAGTATGGCACCTGGAATCATTAAATTCATCTATGCATTTGTTTATGAAGACACACACAATTAATTGCATAATGGTAGCAGGGAGTGTCTTTGCCTTTTCTTCTTAGTGCTAATGAGAGTTGTTGACATATTCTTTGTATTTACCTTGGGTGTCTATTGTTGCATACCAAAACACCCCAAAACTTAATGGCTTAAAACAACAAGCATTTTATTTGTTCATGATTTTGTTAGAAAATCACAGACTCATAATTGGGCTGGGCTCCACTGGATGTTTCTTCTTTTGGTCTTGTCTGGGGTCCCTCACATGTCTTCATTCATCTGGTGGTTTAATGGTGCTCATCTGGATGCTCTAGAATACACTCACTCACATGTCTGGCAGTTTGGTGTCGGCCGTCATCTCTGGCTCTCTCTCATCCTCAAGGGAACTGGCCCAGGCTTCTGAACATGGTGAACTCAGGGCTGCAAGAAAGTGAGGACAGAGGATGCGGGCCCAAAAGTCACATGGTAGCAAGCCGTCACATTTTTAGGTCAAAGCAAATCAGAAGGCCAACCCGGATCCAAGGCATGGGGAAAGAGTTTCCACTCTTGGTGGGAGGAGCAGACATGTCACATTGAAAGGGATGTTCACACAGGGATGAGAGGAATTTATGACTTTGACTTTTCTTAACCTTCAGCATAGTATTTCTCATTAGAACTGATTGGCTCTCTATTTTTTTGAGTTCTTCTTGCACATTATTTGCAGTACTCCTGTGGTATTCATCTTAAATACTTTAAATGTTGTATGTCTTACTTCTTTAGTAGGTCATCTTTTTCTTGCTTTAAGGGGGAGCACCCCCCACAGTGCATAACAGATTTGTTTAATTCTGCAGGCTTACAGGAAATACCTATGGAGTGAATTATCTCTTTTAAATTAACAAATATATATACAGAAAAGTAAGAGTGTAATATAATAAATAGCTATCTACCTACCACTCTGAACATCTTTTCTGAGATAGAAATGGTGCTGTGACCTGAGAACTAAAATAATAGCTCCTGTTCTGTTACACTGTGAGTTACAAGCTATTGTTGGCAGACTTAAGTTTTTAACATTTATGACCTTGTTTCAAAGGGGAATAAATTATAAATGTCAAGCACCCAGCCTTGCAAATTTAGTTAAGTCATAATTTGAGGACTTCTTTTAAAACTAATGAAATAGCCCTGCATGTGAATATTACAAGCATCTGTGTAATGCCATTATATATCTGAAAAGAATGAGCTAACTACAGAGTTCTTTAAGTTGTAAAGAGGTTATTTTTTCCCCTAGAACTTCAAAATTCTTCCCTACAAGAGAGGGAAGAGTAGATAAAGGTTCTTTTTGGGTGTAAACATCCTGTGGCTAGCTCTGTTATTTGTTGTCAGTAATATCCTGCTAAAAATCCTAAGGCTTTTACTTGCCTATTGGATTTGCTTCACGGATAACCAGTAAAACCGAGTAAAAATCCTAAAGCTTTTAGTTGCATGTTGGATTTGTTTCAGATGGCTTTTTCCAGAGTGTGTGTATAATAAAGGCAGCTGGGGAGTGTGAGAAGGCCAAGGGTTTGATTAGAAGAAGGGAGGGGAATGCATCCTAGGTTAGGGGCTGTGCAATCGATTCATTTCACTTTGCCCTGTGTTAGCTGAAAAACATGAATGCCATTGTTAATCCCAATTCTGGAGTTTAGTCTTTGGTATCTCCTCCTTTTTCTCTTTTAGTTTTCCCCTCCCAACTTTACTAATATAAAAATATTTAAGCATATAGAATGGAGAGAATTATTATTGCCAAAAATTTGAAAAGTATGTCATAGACCTCTCCACGTTTTCTTCAATACATATTGAGTTGTCAGAAAAGTCATGACCTATTTTTCCTATGTGTTTTGTTGCAAAAATGTGTCATGACTTTTCCGACAACCCAATAATTGCGCATCTCTGAAAGCAACATTTCCTACACAGCCTCAACATAGTTTTCACAACTCAGTTTTTTTCTCTTAAAATGAGATTGCTGATACCGTCTTCAATGAGTGAAGGCGGTTTGTGACCCAGAAGGTCTGCCACACAACAGGCGCTTCCCCAACTTGCTTTCCATTTTTCTCTAGTTCCCTTTTTCTCCTGTTTTCTTTTTTTCTATTCTTTTTCCCTTTTCAATATTTCTGCCTCCCCAGTTCCCCCTCTGGGTTCTCCTATTGACATTTTTACCCTCCTTGTAAAATATCTTAACTCCTTGGTCTTGGTTCCTTCTCAAGAGACTAATGGAAACCGCTGAGCTACCAGGGCTGCTAAGAGGGGTTCCAGCCCGTCCCTAAGTGGAAGATTCAGAGAGGTCCTCCTTCCTCCTTCGCCACCCAGTCAATCGTGGGGATTCAGGGATTTCTGCAGTACTGAGTGCGATTGATTTTTTGTCCTTAAAGAACCCACATTTATATTCTGACTTGTTCTTGTGAAGATTGGAAAGACTTTTTTTTTTCCCTGAAAAGTTACAGCTGTGCCTATTTGTGCAAACACTGGGATCTGTACATTATTGTCTCCTTTTTGTCCATCCTTATTGTGATTTTTCACTGCATAATCATGTTTTTGGCTTGTGTTTGACCTTTATACCTACTGCATGGATGGGATAACTTTCCACGTGCAGACCTCTGACTTTGGGAAGGTGATATTTCAATATTGATTTTTTTCTGGTGAATGCTTTGAAATGTTATCAATTTGAAGATTTTAGCAGTTTATAACCTTTCACCAAGCATGTATTTTGGAGTCTACAATGGTTCTCTGAATGTGTTAAATGAAAAGTTACTATTTCATACAACTCACACCAAATATTTTAGCTACCCTTGGCTTCTATAAGCTTCTGAGGAATCTAAAAGTAACTGTATTAAAATGGGGGGAAATAAGAAAAACTTTATGATGGAAAGTACCGAAAATAATTTTTAGGAGGTGTTTTATTGCACTGAAGCAAACGACTAAGAAGGAAGAGGTTAAGTGGTAAAAATTTCTTAGCATAATCAGTACAGGATTGCAAGCCTATAGCCTAGGAATAGTGAGTGACACCCTTGTAATATTATCAGCTGATGCGTATCTTGTTTTGTTCTCTTTTTCTTTGTTCCCATTGTGTTGTCCCCTCCCAACTTACCTGAAAAAATACAAGTACATTTCTAAACCCACTTAAGGCTTTCCTGTGACACACATGTGTCACCAGGAAGACTGCTGGCTCTGAGTTAAGGAAATGTGGTGTCAAATGGGAAATAAGATATTATGTTCCTCCTTTGCAAAACCCATTTGTTTTTTTTTTAATAAATTCTAAGAATTGAATAAATTCTAAGAATTTGCATTTTAACTTGAATCCCAAGTACTTGTTGACATACCTCTCATTAGGGGATTGACATGATATATGTGCATTTGTGTATTTCAAGCTCCAGATCCTTTCATGTTAATAATAAAACAACAACAGCAGCAGCAACAACAAAAACTCAAAAGAACAGGCTTCTGCTAGAATGTAAAAGTTGGAAAGAGTATTGCCCCTGTGCTTACAACAGAACAGTAAAAAAAAACAAAAACAAATAATCTACAAAATCACAACTTTTCTAGAATCCATTAGAGAATGTAAGTTGCAGAACATCCAACTAGCCTGAAATCTAAGGAAAGCCTTGCTTCTCTGAGCTGCAGGCACAAATGGACGACATAAAGCTGAGGGTGGAGCAGACATTGAGACAAACTTTCTGTCAGACCAGCTCATCTTTGGCCCAAGGTCATGCTAAAGCCATATGTAGCCTGTAATGTGCAGAGGATAACCATAGCAACAGTAAAACCCAAACCCAGTCTCAACTCCTGACCAGACTGAATCAACTCCCCACGCTTAAGGCTAGCGAAGGAAGACCTATGTTCATTTCCAGGCATGAATTTACCTCGGCCTCTACTATTTGACAGAAGATTTCTGGCTTTTGGCCAGAAATTGCTGAGACACACAGAGAAGGCAGGAAAAATAACACATACAAGAAAAAAAAATCAGTGAATAGAACCAGAGTCAGATACGACCCAGGTGTTTGAACTCTCAGACAGAAAATTTAAAATAACTGTCATCAATATGTTAAAGTGGACAAAGTGAAAAAATGGACAATGTTTATGAATAGATGAGGAATTTCAGTAAAGAAGTGAAAATTATAAAAAAGAATAAAATGAAAACACTAACAGTGAAAAACAGTTATAGAGATAAAATATGCCTTGGATGGCTCATTGGTAAAGTTGATATAGCTAAATAAATAGTTAGTACACAAGAAGACAGATCAAAAGAAATTTCTCAAATGGTAACACAAAGAAAAATATGGGTAAACTAAAAACTTAAGGCCCCCAGGAGCTTTGGGACAACATCAAAGGTCCCAATACATGTGTAATTAGAATCACATAATGAGAAGAGAGCGAACAGGACAGAAAAACAAAAATTGAAAAGATTTTCTAACAAACGTTTTTGCTAGCATCAGTGACAGACACCAAATAACAGATCCAAGAAGCTCAATAGAGAGCAAGCAGGATGAATACAACATACACGCATACTCCAGACACATCGTAGTCTAACTGCCAAAAAACCCAATGAGAAAACCTCAAAGGCAGCCAGAGAAAAAAGGCACGTTGTTTATAGAAGAAAAAGATATGAATCAAAGCATACTTCTGATCAAAATTAGGCAAGACAGAAGTGCTAAAAGAATGAACAGTTAACCAAAGATCTTATGTTTAGCAAACATATCTTTTGAAATGAAAGAGAAGGAAAGGAAGAAAATCTGTGACCTTATTGCTTCTCATTTCACTGCCAACATTTAAATACCTGTGGATATGAAGATAAGGATCTGGTATTGGCCGCACTGAAGTGAACTGACAACTGTGATAAAGCAACTCTGTGTCTCTATTCCTGAGTTCCCTACGACTTTTGTGTTTTTCTTGACCAAGTACATAGTTGAAGTTTTGATGGCTTCTAAGGGTAATATACTTAGTATCTCTATCAGTTAGTTTCTCTACAGAAAAATGGAACAAATAAACAAGCTAAACACACACACACATATATGTATGTGTATGTACATATATTTATGTTTGATCCAGAAACCATTATTAAATACAGACCCAGAAACCATTATTATGCTGAATATTTCTCATAATTACATTTATTAAACTAGAGAGAAATAATGACACAAATCTTAAGGATTATGGGGAGGAAAAGGTCTTAAAGATTACTTGTTTTCTGGGACCTACAATTTAGAAAAAAAAAATTTCATATTTGAAACTGGCAATTAGATGAGAATAAAGGTCAATTCCTGACTAAAGTCAGTTCTGTTATGTAACAATGTTCCTTTAAGAGATGGCTGATGGTATGTTTCTGTGATTCTATGGTATTTAAAAGATAGGGACAGAGATTGCATTGCCCAGTTCAGCATGGCAGTAGCATCTTTTCTAGTGTCTGAGTGTTGGCCTTCTGCTACCTGTACTCACTTACATTTATCTCTCCCAGTCTCAGTGTACCTGGAAAATTCAAATACCTCCGAACCTGTTTTGAAGTTATTATGCTAATGATTTGTTTATCTGCCTAATGTAAAGTGGTACCAGGGTTATCCAGTTCTGTCCATTGAGCTCAGTTTTATGAGGAGACTCAGCAGCACAACATGGCAGCATTTTTTACCTATTTTTATAACCAGTAGAGTTATCTTTGGAAAATGTTTTTCTGTTGTATGTAGTATTTGATATAGCTTGCTTTGGTCAACAGTTGAAAAACTTCAGTTTGAGATGGAAATTGGTTGAAAAGAGAATATTGGACATAAGAGGAGAAGTAGCATATTCCTCAGATGGACCAGATAAATTATTTACAAGCAGAAGAAAAAGGAAACTAACATCCAGTGTTAAAATATAGCAGAGATCATGAGTACCTCTAGTGCCTAGATCTGATTTCTAAAACCATTCTCCAATAAGAGGAATCAGGACACCTGGAAGACCTTGGAGAAATGGCTGATTCTACGACCAGGGCAGGAAACATGTAAGATGAGCCTGGACAGTTTTGTAGTGCCAGAAAGTAAGGGGGTATTTTGACACACACCCCCCAATAAACAAATGCACATATTGATGAGAATATGTCAGAGGGACACAAGAGTCAGCTTAATGAGCTCCCAATTGCCAAAGATGGAATAACTTGAGCAAAAAAAAAAATATTACTATTGGATCATAACCCAAATTAAGTAAATATACATGAGTCCATAATGATATAAGTAAATGATTGAGTAAATTAATAATTTGGGGGAGGGAGACAAATAGCTTACACAGAAGAGTTCTAAATAATTATGTACTTTGCACTAAAGGAGAGGAAGCATAATTCTTCACTCTTCAACTAGACCCTTGCTACCAGAGACTACAGTATGGTAAGGGGATGTCGGCAAAAGAGTAATTTTACAGTGGAGAAACCTGTCAAGCACTACTCAAGTCAGGTGATCAAGTTTCACATCAACAGTAAGGAGCCACAATGACCGTATGTACCCTTGATATGATCTGATGAAAATGGCACTTTACCTCTGTGGTAAACCCAGACACTCAGTCAAATCATGAAAAACACATCGACAAATTTCAGTAGGGGAGGCTCCTACAACATACCTGATCAGAAACCCTCAAACTGTCGAGGTCATCAAAACCAAAGACAAGCCTGAGGAACAGTCACAGCCAAAAAGAGCCAAAGGGGACACAAACACTAAAGTGGTGATGTGGTATCCTGGATGGGATCATGGAAGGAAAAAGCCACTGGGTTAAAAAGGAAGGGACTCTGAATAGCCGATGTAAACTAATGATGTGTCAGTATTGGTTCATTGGTTGTAACAAATGTACCACATTAATGTAAGGTGTACATTACAGGAGACACAAGCATTTTGAAGCCAGCACACATGGCCCTCCTGGGGTATCCTCCCCACCGCCTACAGGGCCCCACTGACCAGCCCCCTCTCTCGTCAGTTCTGTGTCTTTGCATTTCCCTCCTTGACCTGCCCCAGCTACAGTGGCCTTGTGCTTTTCCCTCAACATATCAGGACTGTTCTTGTCATAGACCCTTACACAGGCCATTTTCTCTGCCTGGAATTCTGTCTCTCTGGATCTTCACATTTTATTCTGGTCTTTTGGCAAATTCTGTCTCTCTGGATCTTCACATTTTATTCTGGTCTTTTGGCAAATATCCCCTTGTTAGACCTTCCTTGACAATCTTACATAAAATTGTATCTCTTATAATCTACAACCTCAAAACCTGTCTTCTTTTCCTTCATGGTACTCAGTCTTCCCTGAGATCATTCATTTAGTGTTAAACTTTTCCGTCCATTCCACTAGAATGTAGGTCGCACGATGTCAGGAACGTTGTTGGTCATGTTGACTCTCCGTCTATAGCCAGCCCTTGGGACCTCGTAGGTGGGCACTGAGTCCATGTCGGGTGAAGAAAAGAAGAATCCTCAAAATCTTCCTCCTCCCTTTTCACTTAATGCTCCCACCACATACCTCATGCCTCTCTAAAAATTATTCCCTGCTCTGCGTTATTGTTCTCTGTGTTTAAGACATTGTCTTCCTTCCGATGGCTACAGTGCAGTAGTGGTGTATCTCTGATTTATCGTGTCGAGGGCGGTGCCTGATAGGAAACTACTGCTAAATAGCTACTTATGGGATAAATATTTGTGTCTGCTTTGCATCTGTTATGTGACTGGTTCCAGCATAGCCTAGTGGGACGCCTTGGGTACTGCAGAAAAGCTGGGTGCACTGCTTTGCCAAGGCGCTCACCTCCCACCACTCTTCTGAACTTCTCCATGCTTCTGCTGCCTTGAATTTGACCTTTTGGACTTTGCATTGAGTTCTCCTTCATCATCTGTCCTCTTTTGAATTGAAGACGTTACTCTTAAATTTTTACCAAGGTGCCAGCATAGAAATCCTGTAGGGTGCTATGTCCTATTGCCTGATAACTGTAGTTATGAGGCACCTCGCTGCTGTGACCAGCTGAAGCCGGAGCAGGTGTGAGGGCCCATGTCTGGGGAGGAAGTTCAATACTGTGAATATACGAGGTCAGACAGTTAAGTTCATGCACTGATGCCAGCACCTAGTCCACCTTCAAAGCAATTTTGGAACTCTTTCTGGAATGGCCGTCAGCGCTGTCCTGAATGTCATCAAAATGTCTTCCTTTCAATATTTCCTTTATCTCCAGGTAAAGAAAGAAGTCACTGGGGGCCAGATCAGGTGAGTAGGGAGGGTGTTCCAATACAGTTATTTGTTTACTGGCTAAAAACTCCCTCACAGACAGTGCCGTGGGAGCTGGTGCATTGTCGTGATGCAAGAGCCATGAATTGTTGGGGAAAAGTCCAGGTCATCTAACTTTTTCATGCAGCCTTTTCAGTACTCCCAAATAGTAAACTTGGTTAACTGTATGCCCAGCTGGCACAAATTCATAATGAAAAACCCCTCTGATACCCAAAAAGGTTAGCAACATTGTTGCAACAAGTTCCTGAACTTAATCGTCTGACGTGGTGTACTGTGGCTTGTATGAGGCAACCTGCCGAATGGGAGATTGACTCTCTCCCCTCTCCTTTTCCAGCCCTTCATATTTATTAAGAATGACAGACAAAGTGGCAGGTACTAGGGACATGTAGATGAAATACAAAGACTTTGGAGAACTCATCATGCAAACAAATGGTCTCCATATCATGGGCATCATCACACCTGTGCTCCTGAAGCTTCACTTGCGCTCCGGTGTCCACCTGGCAGAGCGGCCTGGGTGAATTGGAGGCGTAGTGATGAGCCAGCAGCAAACAGACTTCTGCATCATAGCCTCCCACACCTGCTCAAAGCAGTGGCAAATATGCTTTGAAATAAGCTCCTCCTATGAAGGAAGGGCCATGCTTTTCAGAGTGGAGACTTTTGCAATAGTTCATAACCAGAGCCTTAGCATATGAGTTACAGTTAATGACGCATCTGTCCCTGCAGGTGCCACATGCTAGATTTTCTGCATTTACATTTGTAGCGTTGGTATTTTTGTTTTCATTTTATCTGCCAAGAAGGGTTTAGTTCTTTTTTAAGTTTCTGAGTAAATGTGACCAAATGACTAAGATTTCTGTGCATTTCTTTCCTCCACTTTGGGAAAAATTACTCTAAGGAGCCTCATTCCAGAGTTACAGTAATCATAAAATCTCTGTTTTTCATAACCTTAGGATCCAGGAGTTTTAGAGAACATTTCCTACGTGATCCTTTGAACTAACAGCGTCTCTGCAGTTAAAGCTGTTCCTGTCTTTTAAGGCTCTTTTTATGACCGATAAGAGTCAAGGATGGTTCAAATTAATTTTGCAATTATGAAAAGCTGGTTCAGTTAAACATAATGGCCTTTTTCTTTTTTTTTTTTTTAAAGCTGGGAATTATGCTTGTGGCAAGGCCCTAGATTCTGTTCAGCTAATTCCTTTCCTAGATGACTTCTTTATTGGAATAATTATTGCCAATTCAGGGGCTCAGTTCTTAATTTCTCATGGACCAGATTCTTTATACAAAGTATGGAGATGGCAAATTAAACCTTTAAAACTAAGGAAATTTCTCCTCTCGTATCTTTAGCAAAGAAACAAAATTTCATTTTCTTTTGTCGCACCTCTCATTTCTTTTATTCTCATTTAATGACAAAACTATTTTCTTCTTCTGGCAACTTATGGGGAAATAGATCTAGAGCTTAAAGGGTCTATTTGTAGCTTACCTTCTTTAAAGAAATTGAAAGCTGTTCATGTAGGCAAGACAGAATGGGCATTTGCTGTTCCCCCATCCCCCATTTCCTCCCAGGTACCTGAAGCATCAGCCTTTGGATTTTATCTTCTAGAATTTATGAATATCCTTATTGGAGTACATAGGGACAGAGCTTTGAATGCTGGCAGCCATTGTTCATATTTGCTGTGTGCGCCATCTGGGCACTGATATGGTGCAGCTCTGATGGAGAGGAATGCAGAGTGTAACTTGAGGCTGTGGAGAAAGATCTGCTGGTGTGTACTCACTGGCAGCCTGAGTACTCTAAGAAGAGTCAGGCATTCATTCAGCAGTTATGCCTGACCACCTACTGTGTACCCGGGACTGTTCTGGATGCTGAGCCAATGCAGTGAGGTTAACAGCCTCTAGGCCTCATGGAACTTACGCATCAGAGGAGGCATTTGGGGAAGAAGCTAGTTCCAGGAAGATGCCTTAAAATGCTGTATGGCTTGGTCTAAGGTTCATACTTGTTGCTCTTTCGTCCCTAGTAGTTTTGCTCTGTGATATTAATTGTTCTTCTGTACACACTCAATTGAATAGAGCTATGGACCATTACGCTCTTTGCCAGTGAAATTACGTGGGTACTTCTTCAGTTGTTCTTTATTCCCTATCCTAGTTGTTGGTTTGTAGCTGTTTACTACAAGTTTGACTCTTCCCTTTGGGAACTAAATTACCCTTTTCATTCCTTCCTAACCCTAACCTCACTTGTATTTTACCTTATTAGTCAGAAAACAGTATCACCATTATCAATCAAAACATTAGAAAGATGTGTTTTATTTACCTCCTTACAATTTCTGGACAGGTAATATAAAATTGGTTATTAATACACTGCTTAGAAAAATTAAGGACTTAGTAAATTTCTTGCTAACTCTTTTGGGACTGTAGTCTACCAGCGAGTCCTTGTATAATTGGTTTTCCTTAGAGGTTACAGCATTTGAAGACTGTTCTTTAATTGCTTTGCATGATTCCTACATGTGAAACCTAAAGCACTGAGTTTATTGAATATATGAAATGTGTTTGGATTTTTAAAAATTTAGAAGTAAACTGAGTTGCTTTCTTCTTAATTTGCTGTTCTTGCTTTCAGACAAATGTTGATAGGATTTGCAATTACAGATTTTACACTAACATGGTTGGTTTTATTTTTTTAAAAAGTTTTTGCTATGCCAGTAACAATATGGATTAGATTTCCTCACTCCTGACTGTTACTGAGGCTGTTTTACCCTGGAGCATTGTTCTTTATCTGGTCAGCATTTGATTTTGACTTTACAATGAATGATTTTAAATGCCTTTGACAGATATAAAGTACTACATGTTCCATATAAACTATTTGATATTCTTTGAGGGTATATCCTGGCAAGTTGTTTATTTCATCCATCAGAAGAAATTGTCCTCTGATATAGTTATCAAAATTATAAATATAGTCAATTTCTAAGAATTTATTTCTGGGGTATACTTATATGTGAAATAACATGTGCAAAGTTACATGTTTGAAATGGCGAAGTATTTTAAAGTGACCATGTAAGTGCATATTAATGGGATAGATTAACGATGGTTGCGTATATAATGGAATACTGCATAGGTGACAAAAGACCTGAGGTGGGGGGAGGTTGCTTGCTATTATATTTTATGATACCCAGGAAAGGAAGGTGCAAAACTTTTTTTTTTTTTTTTTTTAGGGCAGTGTCACTGGCCCTCTTATGTGGGACTGAACCGGGGCTGCTGGTGTCCCAAGCCAGCACTTAACCACCGCGCCACTCAGCTGGCCCCGAAAACTTTTTTTATGAGAACTTTTTTTATGAGAACTCATATTATGATAACTTTTATGTAAGAAGATGGGGTGGCATGTACTGATATTTTTATTTGCTTATTTTGCTTAAAGAAACCCTGGGAGAATATCCAAGAAACTAATAAATGTGAATGACAGTTGGAGGCAGAGATGGATGGGAAGTATTTTTCACTGTATACTTTCATACATTTTTTTTCCGTCTTCTATGGACTTTATTTGTTTAGAGCAGTTTTAGGTTCACAAACAAAATGGAGTGGAAAGTACAGATAGTTCCCATGTACACCCCCCCCACACACACACACAGCCTCTCCAACTTTCAGCATCTCCTCTCAGAGGGGTACACTTATTATAATTGATGAACCTACATTTGCACACTATAATCACCCAAAGTCCATAGTGAACATTATGGTTCATTCTTGGTGCTGTACATTCTATGGGTTTAGACAAATGTATAATGACATTTATCCATCATTATGGCATCTTACAGAGTATTTCCACTGCCCTAAAAATCCTCTGTGCCTTATGTATTCATCCTCCCCCACCCCAACCCCTCACAACCACTGATCTTTTTATTGTCTCCATAGTTTTGCCTTTTCTAGAATGCTGTGTAGTTGGAATCACACAGCCTTTTCCAGTTGGCTTCTGCCACTTAGTAATATACATTTACATTTCCTCCATGTCTTTTCATGGTTTGTTAGTTCTATTCTTTTTAGTGCTGAATACTTTATCGTCTGGATGTACCTACTGAAAGACATCAAGTTTGAGCAATTATGAATAAAGCTGCTCTAACCATTCATGTGCAGTTCTGTGAGTGGATATGTGATTACCTCCTTTGGGTAAATACCAAGTAAAACTGCTAGATCATATGGTAAGAGTATGGGTATTATTGTAAGAAACTGCCAGACTCATCCAAAGTCGCTGTGCCATTTTGCATTCCCACCAGCAATGAATGCGATTCTTGGTGCTCTCCATCCTATCCGGCATTTAGTGTTGTCAGTGCTTTGGATTTTAGTGGATTGTAGTGGTATCTCATTGTTCTAATTTGTAGTTCCCTGATGACATATTATATGGAGCATCTTTTGATATGCTTATTTGGTATCTATATGTCTTCTTTGGTGAGGTATCTGTTAAGGTCGTTGGGCCATTTTTAAATCAGGTTGTTTTTTTTAAGTTTATTTTAAAATTATTATTATTAGTTACAGATGTACGAAACAATTATTTTTCACCCCTTACAAAGTGACTACCCCTACCCCCTCCCCTACCCTCCCACCCCTGATATCATAGATATCTATTACAATTCCATTGACTCCATCTCCATACTATATTCCACATCCCATGACTATATATGTGTTAAATTATAGTCAACATCTACTATTAATCAGCAGTAGCTTCAGATGTACACTGCAGTGGTCAGGCCACTACACCATCCATGAAGTGGTCTCCCTGACAAGACATGAGTCCTTCTGTTCCCCTAAAAAGAAATATTTACAACCTTATTGATTATATTCCCTAAACTTTTTCTTCTGTCTTTATGGTAGTATTGTAGTTATCAGGTTGTTTTCTTATTGTTGAGTCCTAAGAGTTCCTTGTATATTTTGGATAACAGTCATTTATCAGATGTATCTTTTGCAAATGTTTTCCTCCCAATCTGTAGCTTGTCCTCTCATTTTCTTGACAGTGTCTTTTGTAGAGCAGAAAATTTTAATTTTAATGAAGCCCAGCCTATCAGTTCTTTCATTAATCTTGCCTTTGTTATTGTATCTAAGCAGCCATCACCATATTCAAGGTCATCTGTGTTTTCTCCTGGGTCATCTTCTTGGAATTCTATAGCTTTGTGTTTTACATTCAGATCTCTTATTCTTTTTGAGTTAGTTTTTGGGAAGAGTGTAATGTCTGTATCTAGATGCAGTTCTTACATATGGTTGTCCAGTTGTTTTGCCATCCTTTGTTGAAAGGGCCATCTTTTCTCCTGTTGTCTTTGCTCCTTTGTCAAAGATAGTTGACCTTATTAATGTGGCTCTGTTTCTGCTTTCTAGGAGTTGCCATTGCTTCTGTATGAAATGGGATAGAGATGATGTTTTGGTTTTTATTTTGTTTGGCTCATGTGAATAGTGTAAAGGCTCTTCAAAGAAACAAATACAAATAAAAAGAAAAATTGCTTTTTATTTTATCATTTTGTACAACAGTTTTTCCACATACGTATAAAAGGACAGCAGAATTACCACATGGAAATTTAAAATTTTCTCTCTAGACAATACTGTTTAGCAAGAATGCAATTGAAGTTACTGAGAACTTGATGTATTACCTGCTGGATAAAAGAAGCAGACACTGAGTGGAATGCATGGAAAAATTATTGATAAGAGAGAAGTCTATTTTGCTCTCAGGACAGGCTCTGAACACCATCAGTATATTTGGAATAATATTAACTACCACTATCTTGGTTGGAACTTTTATGGAAATAATTTAATTTATATTGATAGAAGAGTTTATTGTTGAATGTGTAATGGAAATTTAGGAAGCCTATTAATGATCTGAATTTATATGAAGTATATGCTAGATTTTATTTTACTATTTTTTCTATACCTATTATTTCTCAAGATTTTCACTGGCAAGGGTCTTTTTGCTAGTTGGAAACTTTTATATTATTTAGAAAGTAAAATCCTGGTAAGGAAATCAGAGACAGAAACAAATCTTGGAATGTACCAAGAGTCTGTTGTTGACTGCCTATTTTTATGCTAATAAGAAACCATTAGTTCTTTTTCTCTGGGGGATTTCTCTGTTTCCTTAAAAAAAGCAATTATTGTTTTCTTTATACCAGGCAATCCTGTATTTGCCATGTACTAGGCATGATATGTCTATACCAGTTTAACAGTACTATCATGTAGCCTTCAGAATTCAATTTATAAAATGTCACTTTTTTGTCCTTACTGCCAACTCAGATAGTAGAGCTGAAGTCTGGAGAGTATGCAGCAAATATTTGAGAGTGTAAATATTATAAGTGTGTGATGGGTGAAAATGAAAATATCCACCTCTAGTTAAAGTGAGAGTATTTTTTCTAGATTTCTGTGTGCCAGTAAAATGGGGATGATAATTTCCCTAAGGTGTTGCTCTGAGGTATTAAAATAATTGGGTTAAACACAAAACTTCACACTCATAGAGCCTACTAAAATTTTTGTAAATGAAGCATTACAGGCTGGCCTTTTTTTTTTCTCCTATGGGGGCTGGAGTCGGGGAGGCAGTACTTCAGTGATATTTATCATAGCAATCACAATGTTGAATTTTAAGGAAATCCAATAAAAATGACAAAATGCTGTAAAATGAATAAATAACTAGGAAAACATATAAAAATAGCTAGAGATCACTAGAGGGGAAAGAGGCATTGCAAAGACTACTAGAGGGAATACAGTGGAAGAAAATAATTAGAAAATGGAGCGTTCATAAGAAATGTTACCCTATCCTCTTCCCTGGCTGTTTTTTAAATGGCTTTATTCAGTGGGTGAAAATTCTGGAGTGTTCACTAGTATCTCTTAGCTCAGTATCTTACCAAGATGTTTTCATTTTCTCAAAATGAAATATAATCCCTCTGCCTTCTTAGGATGACAGGCATGTGATGAAGGTGGGGAGAGGAATTCAGGGACCCCATGTATTTATTTCTGTTTGATACGCAGTAGATTAGATGCCTGAGTTGTCAGCACATATTGGAGATTTTTATTTCTAAAAGGTTAGAAACTTCACCTAGCTCCTGTCCTCTGCACACACAAGGAGGAACTGGATTATTTTCACTGAGTCAATAAGGTTTTTGGTATCACATAACCACAGTGAAACGCGACTGCTTGGGTCTCAATACACTCCCGCAGATGAAAACTTGCTGTAACCAGGAGGTATCTGAACTCCCCGGCCGCTCGCCTGGAGCCCTCTGACTTTCTCTGCGAAAAGCTCTTTCTGTATTGATGCTCCAGTGGAGGCGGTGGGTCAGATGACAGTTACATAATCACAGGCTCCTTTTCAGGCCTGGTGGCCTTTATGTGAAGAGTCTGGAGTGGATTTCTTCTTGGCAGAAAGAAGCGAAGAAAAAGCTCTAGCTCTTTTGGATTTTTTTTGTCTCAAATGGAAACATGAAAAATAAATCTCCATGGCTCTGAAACTGGAGAGTGGTATTTTATGGGAAGAAATTGGTAGAGAGTATCAGGGTCATTTCTTAGATCTGATGTTAGTAAGTAATAGAGGCCTTTTTGTGTTGATGCTGCATTTTCAAAAGGTATCTTGACATATTACCGGGGGAAAAAACCCATTAGGCCAGGAATCGGTAGGCCTACTAATTTTTGTTCCGCTGTGTTTGTCAGTCTTTCAGCAAGCTGCTACAAGTCACGGACTTCTTCCTGCCTTTCTAGTACCTTTGGTGAAGGCCCTCTGTCCTCTCCAGGTCCCTTTCAGCTCTGAAGCTTGTTGTTTTAACTAGGGGTACTTGAGGATTTGAGGAGCCCCACATTACTGAAATTAAGAAGACATTCTCCCTTTTTTTTAAACAGAGGACATCTTTTAAACCTGACTTTATCACTCAAAGAGCAATATTTTAACTACAAATCGCTGTCACATTTGTATTTTGTAATGATGATTTCATTATTGAGCCCTGAAGCTAACGACCTCTATGAAGAAAACAGCTGCGTAAATAAAACCAAAGAGAAAAAAATGCTTACGTGTATTATGGCGGAAAAGCGATCCCTTTACTCTGAGGGACATTGTGTCCTCCCCTCGGTTTTTTGGGGGGTATGACTCCCCCACCACACACACTTTTTATGTAGATGCCACAATGAAATTGATCGCCACACATCTTTGCCAAGTATCTCTATGACCCTCCTACCTTCCTTCACTTTCTTAAGTGCTCATTTTAGGGTGATTTGGAGAGACTGAACATCCAGATGCCTCAGTGTCTCTTACAGAAATAACAGTTAATATTTTAGAAGAAGGGATACACCGTTAGGGGAATGGACTAAATCCAGGGTTGGAAGTTGGATTCCATCACAAGCTGACAGCTCCTCTTCCCCATACAAATACTGGAGAGGCCACATGAAATGTGGCTTCTGGGATGTGGACACCCAGGGGTGGGCAGATGTATTGCTAACAGCTGTACAGACAATCGGCTCTCTTCCGTTTTCGTAGCTGACTTTACACTTTCAGCTTGGGATCTTTCTCAAATTAATGTCTGCATAAGCTCTAATCAGAGTAGTAGCCAGTCCCAGCTCTTGTGTTTATAACATCACTGGAGGAATTCAAAGAAACGTTTTCAGTCATCTGGCATGAGCAATTGCCCTATTAGCAACTTCATTAGAAATCCTTTGGTGTGTAATTTCTGTTAATGACTTCATCAAGGAAACCCCATCACTGCCTCCCTAACAGCCTTCCAGACTACTGAGCTTGGAATGGACCAACGAAATTTCAAATATCCTATGATTTCGTAGATACAGAAACTGCTAGGAATGTAACCCAGGTCTTCTAACTACATGGCTTGAATTGCTTCTCTTACATTCTGCTTGTCTTCTCATTTGCTCTGTTGCCGGGATGTTGCTTGAAAGGAAGAAATTATACCAGGTTGGCCTTGAATCTCCAGGATTTGGAAGTGGGCTGTTAGGGTTTGAAAGGCATATCCACTCTGTATTCTGTCTGTGTGTTCACTCTTACTCCTAAGCTTGGCCAGTAGCTGGTCTTGTAGGATTCTCTTGTCAGCTTTAAGTGTAATTGACCAAGTACTCCCTAGAAGATTCTGGAAGAATATAAAGATGAATAGTGTGTACTTTAATAGACCTCTGGATGGGAAGGCTTGGAGACGTGGGCTCAGCTCCAGACATGGCTACTCACTTAGGGCTTCGGTCAGTAATACCTTAACCTCTCTCGGTTTCTGATGTTTTGTCTAAAACATGCTGCCTTCTGACTCATGAACTGATCTACGTAAGCCATATTGTCCATAATAGCTGCTCTTTTAACCATCAGCTTTGGAGTTTTCCAGACCTGCTGTAAGTTCTGAAATATGTAAATACTTGAGCTTGTCTGTATCCAGTGGCCCCGGGAATGTAAAATGGAACTGGTGGAATTTTGGAACTTTGTTTAAACCAGCCTGTTTGGGGTCCGTACAGGAATGGAGTTGGACAGAAAGGCACCTCATCCCTGTGCTCTGTGCCATTACCTTTTATTCTGGACTGAGAAGCAAAGACCTTGTGGTGATTACCCGTTAAGTTAGGAGAGCTGACACTATCTATAGGGAGACATGGGGAAATCTGTGTGGGGAAAGCAGTGTCGTGGAACAACTTTATGGTTTATATTAATGGTTCTAGGAGAATAATAAGAGAAAAGGTTCTCATGCTCACACTTGTGTGGTGTGTGTGTGTGTGTGTGGGAGAGAGAGAGAGAGAGAGAGAGAGAGAGAGAGAGAGAGAGAGAGAATAGAAAAGTATCTGGAAAGCCCTAGTGAATGGGGAAGAACCAGCAGAAAGTCCTTGGGAAGTTTTTTGTTTTCTATTCTGTGCAAATATGTTTATATTGGAATGGTTCTGAATCCATGACTTTACATAAAGGAAATAGGACATAGTACAAAGAGGTAATATTTAATTTCAAAGTTGATATTAAATAACTGAGAGAGAAGAAAAGGACATAACATGTTGAAACGATGCTAGGCAGGTCATTCAGTAAACTCTCTGGCTTTGTTTCCACATATGTAGAGGAGTTGGACTAAATTGTACTTTCAGCTCCTGTTCTGTGTAGGTTACAAGTACAGTGAAAAATGTTTTTGACCTTGATGGGAAGTTAGATGTTTTCATCATTTTTTCCTTTCAAATTTTATTCTTTTCCTAAAGGTATAATATAAGCAAATTGTAAAAAAATAAAAAAAATCAGTATAGAATGGCATGGAGGAAAAAAAGCCCACATTTCCTGAAATATTTCCATATATATAACCGTGACTGACTCACTGTCAATCATCTGGTGAAGATATTAACTTCTGTACAACCGGCATGAACTGTTTCACATTCAAGGTGAAAGAAACAAGTGGTTACATCTTATATTTCTCCAAACTAAATTAAAACTAACTGAAATGAATAGTTGCCAGATTGACAGGAATTTCAGTATCCCTCTCCGGGGATGTCTTCTGCCGTCTCCCTGCCCCCGAGTTTGCACAGTCCAAAGAGGAAATTCACTGAGAGCAGCGTTCTAGCAGGAAGAGGAGCTTCAGTATTTCTCTGTCTCCTGCCGTGGTCCTGCCCCTCCGCCTTCCTGCACGCTGAACACGGGCCCCACGTGGCCGTCTGTCAGTAATTGCTTGTGTTGCTGCGTTGCCTCCTGAGCTTAAGCTCCCAGCAGAGAATAGCTGGCTGAACAAGAACACCTCAGCTGGTGACTCATCCATTTGTTCTGTAACATAGGATTGCACTGATGGTGTGTGAGCCAGTTATCTAATGGTGAACAGTTAGGTCATTTTCCGTATTTGTGATAATTATGTCATTATGAATACCCAGTCAATGGTTTCTTTAGACTTACCGCCCAGGAGTCATGTTGCTGGATCAGAAGATACACCTATTAAATTTGACCCAAACAGCAAATGCGCCTTCTAGAATAGGTGCACCAATTTACATTCCCAGCGAGAGAGCAGACAAGCACCCTGCATGATCACACTTACTGGTGCTGTCTGTGAAAGAGAAATAATTCTGGCTACTACAGTCTGTGATGGGGAACATATGGCCACACATGCACAGACAAAATTCTCTTTAGAGAACTCCAGTTCCTCGCTGTGTGTTCAGGGTCCATCTGCTAAGGATTTATTATTTTCTTGTGGGTTTTTCTTTTACTTTTTCTTTTTTTTTCTTTTTCTTTTAGATAAGTTTGTTTTGAAATGGTTGTATCAACCCATGTGGATTCAGAGGCTATTTTATCTCATGTTCTCTCACCGTATTTGAAGAAGTGCCCAGATTTTTCTCAGCCTGCTGAGTATTTGTGACCTTTTATTGTTATATATATATAACAATATATTTATATATATATTTGATTTACCCAGTAGAATAAATGTAAATTCAGGAACTCCAAATTAAAGTTTCTTAAAACAATATCCTAAAAACCCACTTCCAAAATGAAAACTCAACAGAACTTGAAACCTGTGGCAGCCGCCCACCTCGGCGCTCTTTTCTGTGGTTTCCTGATGGTCAGGATGGGCTGGGTTGGCCAGTATTAATTTCTAAGTCTGTCTTAGTTGTTTTTCTGAAGTATCCAATTGTCTACCTTTTGTTCGTTAGCCAGATTCACTTGCCTTTCCAAATTTTTGATGTTTTCCCTTTATTTCATCCTTCCTCTTTTGGAAAATGTCCCATATTCTATGGTGTTGATTAATTTGAAGCATCTCCTAAATATTACAAAGGCCCATGTTAAAATCTTGTCAGCAATAGGCCATATGGTATCCTGTGTGATCTGCAGACTAAAGAAAACACGCATTCTGATATTTTGAATCGAACCCTGAGGACTTAATAACCACGTGGTATAAAGATGCTAGGAAACTAGTTTCTAATATTAGAACCATACCAAGCAGAGTGGCAGATGAACTCCCTCAAAGGGCTGCCTTAGCAGGATGGAGCTCTCGGCTGTGTCTCGTCATATGGAGTGTGTCTGCCCTTGGCAAGCCCTTTCATGTCGGACCTCAGTCCCTGATGGGTGGAAGGAGCTGTGACCTGCCATCATTGCATAACCTTTCCCCTCTTGAAGTGGGCCCACAGAAGCAGGCAATGCAAATGGAGACCCCAAACCGCAAGGATCACTCCCCCTGGAGTCAGAGTGAACACAGTCTTACACAGGGGACTTTTACACGGCATCTCCCCCAAGTGGACTTAGACAGCCTACCGTGTTTCCCCAAAATAAGACCTAACTGGAAAATAAGCACTAGCATGATTAGATGCTCCTCATATAAGCCCTACCCCAAAATAGGCCCCAGTTAAGATTGTCAGCCAGACGTGACTGTATTTGAATAAATGTAGATTTTTGTACATGAATAAATGAATAAAATGTGTCTTTTGGAGCAAAAATTAATATAAGACCCAGTCTTATTTTTGGGGAAACACGGTAGAAAACTGGAAAAAAATTCTTGCTACAAAACACCTAGGAATGCTAGACATGTTTGAATGAATCGCAGAGCTAACCGGAAAAGAAAGGAAATATCAGGGACCAAAGATGAAGAAGAAAGAGGAAGTGAGAGTCCTGTGCCATGCTGGAGGGAGCGGTGGGGAGGGAAGGGAGATGGCAGGAGGCTGGAGCCAGAGCAGGCCTTGGAGCTTATCCCCGCCTGGAAGAGAAACGTTGAAAGTGTGTCACCTTCTCAGGAACTCAGCATACTCAAACAATTACTTTTTAAAGTGCACATGTACGTGCCCTGATAATACCAAGTAAAATAGCCAAATGGTGGACACAATTTAAAAGCTTAAAAATGAAGTGTTACCTGAAGTATGGCAGAATTAAGACCAAATTCATCTGAATCCTAGGACCGCTGGAACAACCACAAACGAAATGGCTTAAAACAACAAAAATGTATTCGCTCATCGCTCTGGAGCCTAGACGTTCAAAACCGAGGCATCAGCAGTGTCATGTTCCGTGTTTGGAGGCCCTCCCTAAGAATCTGTGCCATGTTGTTCCTGGCTTCTGGTTTTGCTGGCAATCCTTGGCTTGGTGTTCCTTGTCTTGTAGACACGTCACTCCCAACTGTACCTCTGTCATCAAATGGCTTTTCACCGTGTGTCTGTTTCCTTGTGTTTTCTCTGCTTATAAGAACACCAGTGATATTGGATTCAGGGCCTACTCCAATCCAATATGACCTCATCTTAACTTGATGACATCTGCAGTGGTATACCAAGTAGAGGCAGACCAAAAAAAAAATGTATTCTCTCATAGCTCTGGAGGCTAGAAGTTCAAAATCAAGGCATCAGCAGTGTCATGTTCTCTGAAGGCCCTTGGGAAGAATCTGTGCCATGATACTCCTAGCTTCTGCTGTTGCTGGCAATCCTTGGTGGGATTTCGGGCAGGGTTTTGAACCAACAATATTAAATTGAGGGTAGACAGCATTAAATGAAGCAAAGAATGGCTTTTTTTTTTCACAGAAGAATGATACCTAGTAAATGTTAAGAAATGATAGAGTTAGAAAATCACAGTAATATATTGGTATGGTACTAGATTGTCACTCCACAAAATTCTTTCTAATTGAAGTTGTGGAAATTCATCTTTATCATGGAGAAATATGGAGGTCACCATTTTAACAAAGTGATGAAACCTCCTGAAGTGATGTAATTTGAGGCACATGTTATCACCTAGGAAGTTTTCAGAAAAATAAACAGGATTTAATTAGGCCATTGTACCTAACATTTAAATTTCAGGAAATACAGAGATAGAGGAACAAGTTAAATGACATTATCAGAAAACAGTGACTCTGTAGTGTGGAATATTCTCCATAACAATTGACCTGGTCTGTTAAAAAACAATCAGTGTCATGGAGAAGAAAAAGAAAGGGCAGGGAAACATTTTAGAAGTAAAAGACTTTAGAAAGATGTAACAATCAAATGTCATATGTAAACCATGACTGGATTCTGGAAAAATGAAGTTAAAAGATGTTTTGAGGACAATTAAGCAAATAATATATGGATAAGATACTGGAAGATACCAGGAAATTATTATTTTTTTAAAATGTGGTATTGGTATGTGGTTGAGGTACTGTACTTATTTTTAGGAGATGCTTAGTGAAATATTTGCAGATTAAGTGTCATTAAGTCATAATTTGCTTTCATCTGGTAAAGCAAAAATATATGTGCATGTAAAATAAAGCAAGTAGGAAAAATTGTTAATATTTAAAATTCAGATCAGTATATAAGTTATATAAGTAACAAAATATTGGAGGAGAAATCAAGTTGGATTTATTTTAGATTTGCAATGACAGCTTATATGGGGAAGGTGCTAATAATACATTTTACATATACAAATATTTCTATAAGTGATAAAGGCATTTGGCACAATTCAATATTCATTCATTGCAGTAATTTTTAATAGGACTAGATTAATGCTTCCTTATTCTGCCTCAGTCCCACAAACCAGCATCATGCCAAAACATTACAATATTCTCATTAGAGTCAGGAACAAGACTATCACTTAACTTTGTTTGGGAGATACTTTTATCACTGACACAGTTCAGCGAGGAAAAAAATGTAAGAGCATAGAAATTGGAACACAGCAAAATGGACATTATTATCAGATATTATGATTGTATATCTAGAAAACTTTATGGGATCAAATAAAAAAGCATGACGAACAATAACCATTTTCATTATAACATATGGAAATAGGTTACATAGTTACAAACAACCACCAGTTAGAAGATATAGTGGAAGACCTCATTAACAGTAGCATCAACAAAAAATAAAATGACTAAGAATACAATTTATTATTTTAAAATTTAAAAAAAAAAGTAAAATTCTTCCTAGAAGAATGTTTGTGTTTTGTTTTTTGGGTGAAAAGACTCAGCATCATAAAAGGATCAGTTTCACCTAAATTAAACTATAAATGTAATATGATACTTATAAAAAGTACAGTAAAACCTTGGACTGCAAGGAATGTGGTTTGCAAGTGTTCCACAAGACAAGCAAATGTTTCTAGTACATTTTAATGTGGTAAATGAGAGATGTTTTTCATACGAGTAGTTTGTTTCTGGAACGAATTATACTCGCAAACTAAGGTATTACTGTATTACTTTAAACAAAATAAGCTTATCATAAATTATATGGAGAGATAATGAAGTATAGCCTGGGATAACAGGAAGAAGGATCATAAGGAAAAACTAGCCCTGGTAGATAGTAAGACACATTTAAAAAATGTCAGTATTTAAAACAGTGTGTTACTGGTTCATGACAAAAGACATCAGTAGACTAGAATAATGAGTCCATGGACCCAGTGCATATGGGAATTTAATATAAGATAACAGGTGGCATTTCCAATCAGTGAAGACAGAATAGATCATTCAGTAAATGTTATTGGGACTCATGGATAATCCTATTGGGAAAAGGTTGGCCTCATAGTTCAAATCTTATACCAGGACAAATTGCAAATGGAATAAAGATTTAAATGCTTATAAATTAAATGATAAAAACACTAGTGGAAGCCATGGAAGAATTTAGAAAAGTAATGTCGGTTTGGTGAAAGCCTTTCTAATTGTGACTTTGAACCCAGAAGCTATAAAAGAAAGAATATATACAGAGGGTACCAAAAAAATATAGACACATTTTAAGAAAGGGAAAAACTACATTAAAATTGTAATACTCAATATGTACTGATAACAAAAGATGACTACAAGTCATGTGTATACATTTTTTTCATTTTTTGGCACCCCCAGTATATATATAAAGAAATCTATCTACATAAAAAGAAATCATGGTGCATGGCAAACAAAAAACAAAACAAAACAAACAAACAAAAAAACCCACCATAAGCAGGGTCATGGAAAAATTTAAACAAATGGAGAAAAATATATATATATATATATATTGCACCCTCATTTGCCCATTCCTAATTTCAACCATTATCACTCTTGTTTATTTTGAAGCTTATTTTTATTATATCATCTCATCCAAAAATATCTGTGTGTGTGTCTCTGTGTGTGTGTGTGTATAAAATGCTTTTCTTAAAATATTAAAATACCATTATCATAACTAAAATATTAATAATTACTTAATATCCATGATCATTTTTAAGGCATCAGAAAATGAATCTTCAGGTAAATAGTATCTGTATTTTTAAAAGCACATTATAAGACTTTAGAAATGTTAGAAAAAGTGATTTTAATGACAGGAATATGCTGCAGAGATTCCTGTTAGATTAAATTTAGACACTTCCCCTTGCAGTGTTCCAAGTGCTCCCAGTCTGCGAATGCCTTGCAGTCAGCTGGTTATGCCACCTGATGATCCTTTTAGTAATCCTGGCTCTTGCTCTGACCTGAATGGAACCCATTGCTTTCTCCTGCCCTTAGAGCTCGCTGAGGACTGTGAGAAATGACAGCCCAAGCCGCCTCTCATAAATCCTTCAAGGTGTGTGTATGCATTGGACATTGGCAGGAACCTCAGTCTCTTGAAAGAAGACTTGGATGAAATGTGGAGGCAGCCTGGGTGCCTCCGGAATTCCTAGCCCTTCACCAAATGGGAATCAGCCATGTTCTGAGGGGAGGGAAATATTTTAAGGATTTTGTGGCTCAGGAGAAAAAAAGAAAATAAAAATAGTATTTTTTTTTTTAACAACTAGACTAAGTGAACCTCTTTTCATAAAGACATTTAAGATGCTTGTGAGACCAACTAATTGTGAGAGTGATCAAGGTGGAATTTTGATAGCATAATCATAAATTTGACTTTTAAAATGACTGTGATGTTTAGAATAACGTGCCAGTTTCATCCTTTTTTTTTTAACTAAGAATAATTGAGTAGCGTGTTTGTCTGAGACTTTGAGCTAAAGACTAATCAAAGTAGTAGATTTCAGATTTTTAAGTAACACTTAGAATTGTATCGAGAGTTGAAAACCCTTTTAATTCTGCAGTAGCTGAGGGACTTGCTCCAGGCCACTCCGTAGGGCTGGGATCCCAGGTCTTGCGGTCCCCAGGCCTGTCTGCCCTCCCACACGACTGCACTTCTTTTCATACCTTTAAATCGGTTATCTTCAGTCCCTTGGAATGGTGTGAAATTTTCAGCAGGGCATGATAGACATGAATGATTTTTATGCTCTCTTAATTTAAACATTTCCTCCACATTGCCTGCAATTCCAGCACCGTTTCATGAACTTCCCTGTCCTCTCAGTTGCACCAGCCTTTCAGTCCCGCCAGACGCAGCAGGAGCAATGCTAAAAAAATCCATCGTTCACATTACTGTCCTCCGATCTTTCACCTTGGCGCTTGTTTATGGTTATTTATCTCTGTCATGGAATGAAAGAATGCAGTGTATTCCATAATTCCTGTATTAAATTATATGGTAGAAACTGTTTATGGCCTCATCCTAGTTTCTTTTGTGTGAATGGGAAGTTTTGTTTATGAAGGAAGATTTGCATCTTTTTTTTTTCTTTCCCCTCCCAGCTTCCGATGTCCCATAGGTGGGCAGCTCAGGATCCTTGGATCTTCCTCCTTTGTCCCTCTCTTTGTCCCAAATGTCTAAGGCTGATCTCACACCATTACAATGAATAATGACAGAAGTAGAATCCTGCTTTCCACATCAAAAGCCTTAATTAAGAGCCACAGAAGGCTAGAAAAAGCTGCCTTCTAGGGGTTTACCTCAACACAGTAGTAAGTGTTGAAATTCAAGCAGTGTGCTTTGGTAAGAATTGTAGGGTCCCAGGGTGAAAAGGAAGTTTTAAGCTATATCTGTGTAAAGCTCGTTGTCAGCCTACACTGCTAACCAGTGCAGCCCACCCCTGCTTGACCCACGCTGAAGACCGGAAACCTACGAGAGCCACCAGAGTGACAGAAAGAGCCTAGGCTTTTGAACCTGGTAGATCTCTGTGTCCTGACTGCATCGCAGGTGCTATGTCCGTGACCTTGTGTGAGATCCTTAATTCTCTGCTCCTTGAATTCCTTATTGTAATCTCAGGCCGTTAGAGGATTAATTTAGATAGCAGTAATGATTGGGTTGTCGGAAAAGTCGTGACGTATTTTGTTTTTTTTATGTTTTTCGTTGCTAAAATGCATCATGACTTTTCCAACAACCCAATATTATTCTCAGCCAGTTCATCAGATGATTTCATAGTTAAGCGGAGCTGAATGTATGTTCTGGTCCTTATCTCCTAGTTCTGAGCCTACCTACCTTTTAGGGCTACACAGGACGTGTTTGTAACCTGTAGCTATCCTCCAGGGGCTTCTCAACTCACTTCAGCTCTCAACTCTTCCTCCAGGGCTGTTTGTTGTCCTTTGTGTATTTGAAAGCTGTGTACTCCAAGGACAACTGCAGACAAAACATCAGTAAGCTGCAGGCACCTTATGTCATTCTCTATGATTTACCTGTCTTAACTGTGTTATCCTGAGTGTGTATTATGCAAACAGTCTCACTTGTGCTCTTGATATGTTTATCAATAGTAGTCCAAATTAAACTTAAATGTTTCATTTCAATCTTCAACTGATATGGAAAATTCTTGACTTTCTGGATGAATATATTACATACTTTTCAGCAGAGAAGAGTGAGAGTTATCATTGCAGCGAACATTTGTTTATGGAGGTTAGAGCTGACCCCTGAGCTCTTACCCCTAAGCTATAAAGCACAGCTTATGTATAAGTCTGTTCCACTTGTGACTGATAATCAAAATCCTTTCCCAACACAAACAGGCCACCAAGGAAACTCACAGGCACAGAAGTACTATCTTACACACACACATCACATATATTTCACTCTTCACATTCCCTCTAAATGTGAGGTGAAACCTGGAGATATAGGATATATATTGGGCTGTTGGGAAAGTCATGACACATTTTTGCAATGAAAATCATAGAAAAAATACGTCATGACTTTTCCGACAACCCAGTATTTACACACTTGTCCTCTTGGAAGTGTGGGGATTTTATGCATGATGTCCTCATTATAGTACAGTCTTGAACAGCAATGTTTGAACTATACAGGTCCATTTACCCGTGGACTTTTTTCCAGTAAATACCTGTACTGTTTTCGATCCGTGTTTGGGAGTCAGTGGATGCAGAGGGCTCACTATGCATTTATTGACACCATTTTATGTATGGGATTTGAGCATCTGTGACTTTGGTTTGGGGGGAAGGATGTCCTGGAGCCAATCCCCTATGGATACCAAGAGACAACGTAAGTTTTGGGGGAGTCAAAAGTTATACACAGATGTTCGACTGTGGGGGGTTGGCACCCCTAACCTCCACACTATTCAAGAGTCAGTTGTATAATAAGTAGAGTTTACCAAAGATAATTCAGCAAGTCTTTATCTCTGGGCACCTCCATAATGAATGTTCTGTGATTCTGTGCTGCCCACAGGGCCTCTGAGATGGGTAGGGAATGGCCTGTGCTGAGAGTTTCAACTATTCCTGCTGTGTTTTCTTCTCTATTCTCATGGGCATTTTTGCCTCTGCCCAGTTGCTCTCCCTGCTTCTTGACCTTTTTCACCACCTCTACTCCTTTCTTCTTTTTCTACAGTTTCACTTATACTTAAGTTTGGTTTTCATAGTGATACTGAATTTTTCTTCATCTTAACTGATGGTCACGTTTTATACATTTTATTTCTTGGGTTTGACTCTTCTTGGCCCTATTTCATGTCTGATGTTTCTTTCTAGAGAAACTCTACCTTGAGTAATTTAGCCACTAGGGTAAGAAAATTCCAGCTTGAAAATATTCTGATTTGGGCTTTACATGTAAAATTTGAGGATGGAACCATTTGATCTTGACTTTATTAGAAATATATATGATTACATTACATTCTCATAAATTAAATGTTCTTTAACCATGAGTTCATGGTCCAGTCTCTCTAGTGGCTTTCACACACTACTTACCCTCATGCAGCTCAGGTAATGCTTTTTGCTGTGCTTCAAATTTGCCATGTGAAGGAGCCCTCTTCTGAGATCAGTTTGAAAAATGCTATTTAAAGGCTGTCTGCATGGCCTCATTTAAGAAATTGGGCTATACAAATCCAACCTGATTACAGGATTCAGGTTTAAGAAAATGTGACGTGCCTTTGAGGCTCTTGGTTACCATAGATCTTAGATTGTTTTTTTTTCTGGAGCTAAAAAACTGAATTTTAGCTTTTTAAAATTTATGTAGAAAGAGACCCACTTCTAGCAGCAGTGTATTTTCTTTAATTCTGAGTCCTAAGTGACCAGACCATTACTTTCTCCATGTTCAGAAATTGATTTTGTAGTCTTGATATAGTGTTTGTTTCTCCATCTATTTCCTGCTATTGTGACTCTAACTCCTATCAAAGCGTTTTATTTGTTTCTAATGTAGACAAAGTGTTTAGCCCAGAGGTTCTGCTGATCTGTGATGCTCCTGATTGTGTAGGTTGAAATGTTTCCCAGGACTTGCTTACTTGGGGCCCATGAAGGATGCATTTGTCTTAGAAGAAGCTTGTTTTGTTTTTTTCCATCTTCTGAGAGAAGTCACTCCTTACAGTTAGTTACCTGGCGTGGACCGAAGGCACTGCCCCTTTTAGTATCAACTCATGAATACAAAGCCCAATAATATGTCTGTGACGAGTTTTTCCCCCCTGCAGCAGTGTAGCCTACAAAGCCAAAAGCTCTTTGGAAAATATGACATTTTCCTTCATCAGGAAAGATCGATGGAGTTAAAAGAAAATTCAGCAGTATTCTAGTGTGCACAGTGAGAAACTGTCATTTATTTTAGTTTGAGTTGTTGCTTAGAAAGCCATTATCCATAATCTTTCATCAGGTTTAGCTGCATAGAAGTATTCTTCTAATAGTTTATTAGTAGACCGTGACTATTATTAATACTAGATTATTATGTTTAGTCTGTGTATGAGTGTAAAACAGAAGCTTATTAAACCTCTAATCAAGAAGTGATACCAGATTCCTAGTCCCAGATGCAACAACTTATTTCACAGGCATTGTGTTCATAAAACCAAAGGCCCAGTCCATACACAGATGCATGATATTCTCAGCAGAGGGAGGCACCCCTGGTATTAGCCTCTTTCTGGCACTGTGTCTGACATATACATGGGCTGTGTATCCTTGGACTCTTTTCCTCTACTCTCCTTGCTTAGTGGAGCCTCCAGACTGCATGGTAAGGAGTTTAAGACTGAAAATGCAAAGTAACCTGTGAATGACTACACATTCCATGTAAAGAAAAGAGGTTGCATCATTACATACATATTTACCATAAATAACCTGTATGTGCATCACACACACATAGTGTAATGTACATGTTTAACCTATATTCTGTTTCCTCTGTTACTTTGCTTCACAGAATGGCCACATTTTATTCTTTGGACAGCTGAGCTGGCATTCATGCCTTTAACAAATATGCATCAAGTTTCTGTGTTCTAGGCACTCTGGAAGGGCATTGCAGATACAAAGAGGAATAAAAATCTGAATCTTGTTATCAAGTAACTTGCAGCCTCCTGAGGGAGATCGAAAAATAAACCATTAATAATAGACTGAGGGAAGTGCTAATAGAGGTGCTATATGTACAAGGTGCCCTGGAACCTTCGAAGAAGTCCTTGTCAGACTAAAGGTGGGAGGGGATTGTCAGGGAAGGACCTGCTCTGTTGAGGACTCAGAATTTCACCACAGAGCCAATTAAGTAACCACTATTAAGGAGTGTTAAGCCTCAGAGTAACGTGGTCATATTTGCCTTCTAGGAAGTTCACTCTATGGACTGCAGTTTAGGAATGAGAAGGTAAGGTTACTCCTTAAAAACCTAAATGTAGAATTACCATATGACCCAGCAAATCCTTCTCTGGGTATATACCCCAAATCACTGGAGATGGGGTATACCCATGTTCACAGGAGTATAATTCACAAAAGCTGATAGGTAGATACAACCCAAATGTCCATCAACAGATGAAAGGATACACAAACTGTGGAATATAGATACAGTAGAATACTATTCAGGCTTAAAAAGGAAGAAAATTCTGACACATGCTACAACATGGACGAACCTTGACGATATTAGGGTACATGAAATAATGCCTGCTTCATAAAGCAGCAGACTGGTTCTGAGTAGTTAATGAGGAAACTCATCGAAAGTGCTTCAAAGAATGTCTGACACACAGCAACTCCTCAATAAACGTTAGCTGCTGCTGCAGCTTTTGCTGCTATATCACCATGACTACTACTTTATTTCAAGCAATATGGCATTTTCATCTTGCTTCTTTGACTTGGATGGGATTTCTTATTTTTACGGCTTTATTGAGACACAGGTGGCATACAGTAATTGTACCTATTTAAAACATAGTGGGCTGTTTTGATGTATACTCGTAATCCATGAAACCATCCCTGAAACCCAAAAAGTGAATATATCTATCATCCCCAAAATTTTTCTCAGGTCCCATAGTAGCCACTCCATCTCAACCCTGGTCCTGTCCCCCCCAGACAGCCACTGATATTCTTTCTCTTATTATAGGTAGTTTACATTTTCTAGAGTTTTATAGAAATAGTATTATACAACATGGTATTCTGTTGGGTTGTCAGAAAAGTCATGATGCATTTTTTTTCTATGTTTTTCATTACAAAAATGCGTCATGCCTTTTCTGACAACCCAATATTTTGTCTGACTTCTTTCAGTCAGCATAATTATTTTGAGATTCATCCATGTTTATGTATGAATAATTCATTCCTTTATATTGCCAAGTATTATTCTGTTGTATGGATATATTACAGTTTGTTTACCATCTGTACTTGTTGATAGATATTTGGGTTGCTTCCAGTTTGAGGGTATTACAAATAAAGCTGCTATGAATATTCATCTATAAGTTTTACTGTGTATATATACTTTCTTTTCTCTTGGGTAAGTCAAGGAGTGGAATAGCTGGATCATGTAGTAAACCTATGCGTAGGTTTTTAGTAAACTCCTACACAATTTTACAAAGCGGTTGTTCCATTTTACATCCCAGCAGCAGTATATGAGAGATTTTGTTGTTCCACATCTTCACCAACACTTGGTATGGGAGGCTTTTTAATTTTAGCCCCATTTATAAGTATGCGTTGTATTTAGTTGTGGTTTTAATTTGTATTTCCCTAATGACTAATGATGCTGAGCATCTTTTTATGTGCTTATTTGCCATTCCTGAATTTTCTTTGATGATGAGTGTGTTCAAATCTCCTGTCCCATTTCTTCATTGGGTGGATTGTTTTCTTATGATTGAGTTTTGGGTATAGTTGATATATTATAGATACAAGTCCTTTATCAGATATATGGTTTGTAAATATTTTCTTACAGGCTATGGCTTGACTTTTAATTCTCCTATAGCTGTCTTTGAAGCAGCAGAAGATTTTAATTTTGGTGAAGATCTAATTCATCAATTTTTTCTTTTAAGCTGTATGCTTTTGGTTCATTTTCTAAAACATTTTTGCCTAATCCAACATTACAAAGGTTTTGTCCTGTGTTTGCTTTTATAAGTTTTATAGTTTTAGGTGTTAGAATTAGATCTATGATCAGTTTGAATTAATTTTTGTATATGGTGGTATGCATGGATTGAAGTTTTTTGTTTGTTTTTGTATATGAATATCCAATTGCTCAAGCATCATTGGTTGAAAACTATTCTTTCTTCACTGAATTCTCTCTTTATTTCTGTATAAAAAAATTGTTATCCTGTATATCTAGATTAATTTCTGGACTTTCTGTTGTGTTCATTGATCTCATTGTCTGTCTTATGCCAATACTCCACTACCTTGATTATTGTAGCTTTATAATTAAAACTTAGTGTTAGTGTTAACCCTCTAACCTTGTTCTTATTTTTCTAAGTTGTTTTGAGTATCTCTATCTTACATATTTCCTTGTAGATTTTAGAATCTGTTTGTAACTTTTACACGTACACAAAAGTCTGTTAGCATTTTGATTGGGATTATTTCTAATCTAAACATCAATTTGGAGAGAGAGAGATCTTAACATTATTGAATCCTCTGACCCATGAACAAGGTATATCTCAGTTTATTTAGGTTATTTAGAATTTCTCTCATCAGTGTTACAGTTTTCAGTGTACAGGTATTGCATCTTTTGTCAGAATTATCTGTAGATGTTTTATAATTTTGATGCTACTTAAAATGATATTTTTCATTTTGGTTTCTGATTGTTCATTGTTAATTTATAGAAATGCAATTGATTTTTATATATCGACCTTTTATCCTACAGCCTTGCTAAACTTGGTTATTAGTTGTATTAGCTTTTTGTGTAGAGTACATTGAATTTTCTACACAGACAATTATGTCATCTGTTTTCTTCCTTAATCAGGATTCCTTTCACTTATCTTTCTGGTTTTATAATATAATAATAAATCCTTCATTGGCTGGAAGTCCATTACAGTGTTGAATATAAATGTGTTAGCACAAACACCCTTGTGAATGTTCTTCCTTTGTTCCTGATCACAAGGGGAAAGCATTCAGCCTTTTACCCCTAAATATGATCTTACTTGTACATGTCCTTTTAAATATGAAGAGCATTCTTTTATATTCCTAGGTTACTGAGAGTTTTTGTCAGGAGTATATGTTGGATTTTGTCAAATAACTTTTTCTGCATCTATTGAGATGATTATATCATCTTCCCTTTTCAGTTTCTTAATATGGTGATTGCTTATTTTCAGTGTTAACCTAACCCTATATTCCTGGAATAAACTTCACTTATTATTCCTTTATAATTTGTATAATCTGTAATGATATCACCTCTTTTATTCCTAATATGGGTAATTTGTATCACCTCTCTTTTTTTTTCCTAATAAGCTTGCCTAGAAGTTTATCAATTTTATTGATCTTCTCAAATAACCTAATTTTTTAAAATTAACATTTATTGGGGTGACAATGGTTAGTCAAGTTACACATGTTTCAAGTGTACAATTCTGTAATGCATCATCTATATATCACATTGTGTGTTCACCACCCAGAGTCAGTTCTCCTTCCATCAGCATATATTTGACTCCCTTTACCCTCATCTACTACCCCCCATCCCCCTTACCCTCTGGTAACCACTGACTATTGTCTGTGTCTGTTTTTCTTTGTTTGTCTTGTTCCTTTGTTATTATTTTTGATTTCATTGATATCGTTATGTTTCTGCTTTTCACTTCATTAATTTTTGCTTTGAATTTTTTTTTTAAAGATTTTATTGGGGAGTTGGGGGAGAGGAACAGTGTTCGGGAATCGGGGGAGGGGAACAGCTAAGTTGCTGTCCTTTTGTTCGTCAGTCTAGATGTGGAGGAATTTGCTTCACTGGCCCATGTTGGTATCATCATTGCGCTCTTCCCGGCTGAGGCAGTTGCTCACCGGCCACTGGACAGCCGCTCATAACGGCTCACAACAGCTCACGAAAGCTCACGAAAGCGCACGCCAGCTGCCGGCCAGCCCCACTTCAGCCTACATTGTTACCGTTGCCATTGCCAGTGACTCACGGCAGCCCAGCTCCAGGTGGAGCTGTTGTTCACCATCTTAGCTGTAGAGGCCGCAGTGTCACTGGCCCATGTGGGAACTGAACTGGCGGCCCTGCTGTTCAGAGCTCGCACTCCCAAGCCCGCTTTCAACCAACTGAGCCACTTGGACTGCCGTGCTTTGAATTTTATTATTTTCTATCTTCTGCTTATTTTGGTTTAATTTGCTTCTGATTTCTTAAGGTAGAAGCCAAAGTGATTTATTTGAGACATTTTTTCTTTTCTAACATAGCTATTTAGTGCTATGTATTTCTCTTTAAATACTGCTTTAGTGCCATCCTGCTAATTTTGATATGTAATTCATCAAGTCTACCTTCAGGTGATAATTACTAGTTGCAGATATAGTATGAAAACTGTATAGTAGTATGCTTCCATTTCTCCCCATATTGACGTTTGACCTTTGTGTTCTTGTTGTAAATTTTACTTTTGGCTATGTTATAAACCTGCTTTGTTTGAGCAGTCAGTTATCTTTTAAATAGATTTTAATAGTAAGAAAAAAATCTCATGTAGCATTTAATCATGTAGCATTTTCTGTGCTCTTTATTGTTTTTGTGTGCATGTGTAGATCCATATTTTCAAGTGGTATCATTTTTTTTTCCCTGAAGAACATCCTTTGACAGCTTTTCTAGTGTGGTCCTTGTGGTAATTAATTATTTTCAGCTTTTGTATGTCTGAAAGCATCTTTATATTGCCTTTGTTTTTGAAAGGTTTTAGCCTAGATATAGAATTTTTGATTGACAATATTAGTGCTTTAGGGATATTGCTCCACAGTCTCCCTGTTTTGTATTGTTTATGCTATGAACCAGAATTTTAATCCTCTCTATGTGGCTTGTCCTTTTTCCTTTGGCATGCTTTGAAGACTTTTTCCTTTATCACTGGTTTTGAGAAATTTGGTTGTGATTTGCTTTGGTGCAATTTTCTTCATATTTCTTGTGTTCAGAGTTCATCAAGCTACTTGTATTTATGGCTTTACAATTTTTCTCCAAGTTTGGAAAGTTTTTAATGATTTTTCATTTTTTTTTTCTGCTCTGTCTACCAACTGTCCTCCCCTTTTCAAACTTCAATTATCCTTATATTAGCTCATTTGAAGTTGTCATCCAGCTCACTGATGTTCATTTATTTTTAATTCATTTTTCTTTGCATTTGATTTTTGGATAGCTTCTATTGCTATATTTTCTATTGCAATAATCTTTTTCCCTGTAATATTTTGTGTTGTTAATGCCATCCAGTATATTTTTCATCTCAGACATAGCAGTTTTCATCTCTAGGAGTTGGATTTTCATCTTTTGTATATACAGTTGACCTTTGAACAATGCATAGGTTAGGGGTGCTGATACCCGTGCAGTAAATAATCTGCATTATAACTTTTGACTCCCCAAAATCTTAACTACAATCATCTCTCGGTATCTACGGGAGATTCAATCCAGGACTCTGCAAGGATACCAACATCCATGGATGCTCAAGTCCTTTATATATTGGGTTGTCGGAAAAGTCATGATGTATTTTTTCTGTTTTTCATTGCAAAAATTCGTCATGACTTTTCCGACAACCCAATAAAATGGTCTAGAACAAGGCATACAGTCAGCCCTGCACATCCCTGGTTGGTTGAATTGCAGATTGTATAACCCGGGGATTTCTGTATATTTATTGAAGAAAAAAATCCATTTAAAAGTTAATCCACACAGTTCAAACCCATGTTGTTCAAGGGCGAACTGTATGGAATACAATTAAATGGAATACAATTACAGACTGTCTTTGACTTAGGATGGCTCAACTTATGTTTGTTTTTTTTTTTAATTTTACAACGGTGCAAAAGTGATAAGCATTCAGTAGGAACCGTGCTTCGAATTTTGAATTGTGATGTTTTCCAGGGCGAGTGATGGTGCGGTACATTCACTCTCATGATGCTGGGCAGTAGCAGTGAGCCGCGGCTCCCAGGCAGGCAGACGGTCACTTGGTCATGAGGGTAAATAGCCGATACTCTGCAGCGCACTGTGTTGCCAGCGTTTGGGGATATTGTGTCCTGAGCACATTTAAGGTAGGCTAGGCTGAGCTCTGATGTAGTAGTTTAGGTGCATTAAATGCTATTTTTAATTTATAATGTTTTCAACTCCTGATGGGTTTATCGGGACACATCCCCATCATAGGTCAAGAAACATTCTGTGTAATTGTTTCAGTGCCCTTGTAACTAATTCTATCATCTGTGTCAGTTCAGGGCTGGATTTAATTGGTTGATTTTTTTTCCCATTATGATTTTTTTTTTTGCATTTCTACATGTTTGTTAATATTTGCTTATGTGATATTGTGATTTTTTTTTCTTTCTTGGTTATTTTTATACTTCTATAAAAATTCTTGAACTTAGCTCTGGGATACAGCTAAATTACTGGGAAACAGTTTTATCCTTTTGGATCTTGCTTTTAAATTTTCTCTGCGGGGACCAGAGCAGTGTTCAGTATATAGCTAGACCACCTGACTTCACACACCTGAGGCACAGCCTGTCTGAGTTCTCTACTCAATGCTGGGCCAGTTCCAGTTTCCCAGTGTGTCTGGTGGGCATAGGCACGCTTCCTGGTTGCATGAGTGCTGGGTGCGGTACTGTCTAATGCTGGATGGTTCTTTCAACAGTCTTGGGTAGTTCCTTCACTTGTTCACGGTGATCAGTATCCCACTAGTCAAGTGGACCCACCCCAGACCTGTTCCTCAGCTCTCTCTGTGTGCGATTAGCTCTCCCCACTCTGGTATCCTGGCTTACAAGTTCTAGTTGCCTGGCTCCCCTCAGACTCAGATTCCCTCCTTGCCCTGTGCCTGGACAACCTCTCCAAGCAGTCAGTTGGAACAGTGATAGGGCTCATCTCATTTGTCTCCTGCCAGTCAGGAATCCCTGTCTTTCATTTACTGATGCCCAGCCTTGAAAGCAGTTGTTTCTTACACACGCACACACATGCACGCTCACATGCATACATACATATCGTATGGTTGGTTGGTTTCAGGAAGAAGGATAAATCAGTCCTTACTCCATCTTGCTGTGGAACTGAGGTCTAATGGGATGCTTTCTGAATTGTCAGAAGTGTTAGCTAAATGCTTTCAAAGGCATCCACTGTGGTCCAATGGGAATGGTGATATAAGGCTGAGAGTGTCACCCTTTTCTGCCGATCACCAGCTGTGTAAGTTGTCTCAAGGGACCGACTTATGGAGCCTTCAAGTTGGATGGAATTTAATAGGTTATGTGGTCAGTTCTCCAGCTGATGTATAAATCGCCTTCTGCACAGCCTCTCCTATACTTCTACATGTTGGACAACTCTCATTCTTAAAGAACACATCTCCTGATTTAGATGTTTCTCATGGTTAGAAACTTCTTTCTTATATGAGCTAAAATATGTCTCCCCCTACATCCCCATCTAAATTTGTCTAGTGAATTCAGTTTAATCCCCTTTCCACACAGTAGCCCCACTCCTGCTGCTCGCCTCCTTCCTTCCCAATCACCTCTCCACGAGGAACACCTCCTGATCTCTCTGAGCCTCAGTTGGCTCATCTCTAGAATGTGGTATTTGTTTAGAAAAAGGATTCCTGTGTCTGTGAGGGCCTTCATTAATGAGCGAGACACCCAACCAGATGCTAAGGATGCGGAAGGGACTGTGCTGTATCCGCCTCCCACAAACGCCCTGGGGAAGAGATGTCAAACCATGCAGCAGAGACACAAAAATGCCTATTAATAGAAGTGTGCCAAGTGTGCTGGCCCTTTACAGGATTTTAGAGAAGCTCAAATGAATTAAGGTATCTGAAGTATAGTTTATACATTAAAAAGGACTAAGAGTGAGTCTGGTATTATTATTAGCTGTAGTCAAAGGTGTAAGAACAACTGACCTGTCCCCATTATTTTTTTCTGAAGCCTGTGACGCTTCTGACCTTTTCTGTTTAAGGTTCTGTTTGAAGCCTCTGGGTTCCACATAATTAATGAGTTTCGATATGTGATGGTGCCCACTGGATTGGGGGTGGGGTTGGGGGGAGGGTAGGAACATGCCACTGTGAGTTTTTTCGGCTGCAGATTAGTTGTTTGGGCTCAGCTCTTACAAAGCACAACTTGTACTTGGTGAATTTTTGTGTGAATTCAGATCTTGTAAGCTAGGGGCACTGTAAATCTCTCCTGATGCCTTATTGTTGAACACTTTAAACTCCAGATGGCAATGATAATCCTTCAGCATTTACCATATGGGGAAACAGAAACCAACTTTCTGAAGAAAGTAGGGGCAAAACTGACATGTCGTGATGTTGTAGCAGTGGGTCACACTGTGCCTCCCTCACAAGTGTCAGAACCTCTCATTACATTGCCAACAACATAAAAAATAAAATTAAGCGGAAGAACTACCAAGGGTTGCCAAAAAAATGTACACACATTTAAGAAAGGAAAAACCTGGGTTAAAATTGTAATACTCAATATATACCGATAACAAAAGATGAATACAGCCATATGTATACATTTTTTTGGCAACCCTGGTATACCTACGTGGCAGGTAACTGAGGTAGGGATTATGAGGACACACAATGTAGCAGCATTTCTTACACTTGGGGAGTGTGTTAAAAATGCAGGTTTTCAGACCCCCACCTCCAAATATT
The DNA here is from genome assembly GCA_033961575.1 of Aselliscus stoliczkanus. Classification (NCBI taxonomy): domain Eukaryota; kingdom Metazoa; phylum Chordata; class Mammalia; order Chiroptera; family Hipposideridae; genus Aselliscus; species Aselliscus stoliczkanus. The sequence goes on from CM066728.1 coordinate 177,950,421, forward strand.
CTGATTTAGCTCTTCGGTGGATGTGGGGGTGCAGAGGTGGGGAAGCTACAGTGTACTTGAAGTTAGGTTCTGGGTGATTCTAGCACAAGTGCTTTGAGAAACATTGGTGGGGGAGTGAGCCTGTGATATGAAGGCAAGAAACCTTGCCTGACCTCTGACCCTGTGTTTGTTCTTGCCTCCACCAACTCCTGAAGGTCTGCTTTTTGTCAAAGATTTATATCATGAGGAGTCAAAAAGATGAAGTATTGTCTGTTCTGAAAGAATCTTCTGACTAGCCTTAAGACACCTGTATAATCTGGATAATACAATCTACCTATTCTTCAGGAGTGTTGGGAAAACGAATTTAAAATCAAGTGCCTTCCCACTGTGTTTGTTCCTTTATGCTGTCTTAGCATTAAATGTGCTGAATGCTACTTATTTTTTAAGCCGCTAAGCTAACTAAATAAGATTCTAAACTCTAAAACTTACAGCATTGTATATATGAATTAACTATTTCTAGACTGTAGGAGAAATTTCCAGGCCTATTTCCAACCAAAGTTTTCATGATCTGGCAAATTATAATATGAGGAAAGAACAAGATCTACCTGGAATCTAAAATTAAGCCTTTGTAGTCACATACATGTCTTTCTGAGTGCATTTGACAGTTTTAATGCCTTGTGCTTATCAATATTTAAAAAGCATAGTACTGTGTGAAGAATCCTTTTTATACTTCCTATTCTACCTGCATATAATAAACTGTAAACCATATATATATATGTGTGTGTATATATATATATATATATATATATATATATATATATATATATTTTTTTTTTTTTTTTTGAGGGCAGTGTCACTGGCCCTCATATGTGAGACCGAACCGGGGCCACTGGATTCCAAGGCCAGCGCTTAACCACCGCGCCACTCGGCCAGCCCAACCTTATATATTTTTGATAAGTAGGGTTTCTTTTTATTTTTGTTACTTATTTACAAAAACTTCCATATATATTTTTATATATTTACATACTTTTTATAAGTATATATGTGTATCCTATTTGTAAAGTTGCAGTTGTCCAAAACAAACCAAATCATCATTGACAAATACATATGAATTTGTAGTTTATCAATAGAAGAAAAGATATTTTAATTTATTGTGCTTGATTCTAAAATAATCATTTTGGCAGCATCTATTTTTTTTTATTAGTTTCAGGTGTACGAAACAATGCAATAGTTACACTTTTCACCTCTTACAAAGTGACAACCCCCCTCCCCTAATCTATTGCCCCTCTGATATCGTATATATCTATTCAATCCACCCCCCCATATACATATCTATTACAATTCCATTGACTCCATTCCCCAAACTATACTCCACGTCCCATGAATGAATATATATATGAATGACATACAATATCATTCAATGTCAGCTTCAGATGTACAGTGCAGTGGTCAGGCCTGTACGCCATCCATGAAGTGGTCTCCCTAACAAGACATGAGTCCTTTTGACTCCCTATAAAATATTTACAATATTATTAATTATATTCCCCAAGCTGTCTTTCCTATCCCTGTGGCAATATTGTAGTTACCAATTTATGTTGTCTAATCCTTTCCCCTCTTCCCTCATGCCCACCCCCATCCCATCTAGCAATTATTTCTGTTTGTTTACTTTGCTATTTTATTCAGTTCTTTAGATTCTACATATGAGTGAGATCATATGGTATTTGTCTTTCTTTGACTGACGTATTTCACTTAGCATAATGTTCTCTAGGTCCATCCATATTATTGCAAATGGTAAGATTTCATTCTTTTTTATAGCTGAGTAATAGTTCATTGTGTAATGTACCACAGTTTCTTAATCCAGTCATCTACCGATGGACTGTTTCCAAGTCTTGGCTATTGTAAATAGCGCTGCAATAAACATAGGGTTCATATATTTTTTCAAATTACCACCTTGGATTTCTCTGGATAAATACCTAAGAGTGGAATTGCTAGGTCAGAAGGTAGTTCCATTTCCAATTTGTAGAGATACCTCCATACTGACTTCCATAATCGCTGCACCAATCTGCAATCCCACCAACAGTGCACCAGGGTTCCCTTTTCCCCACAGCCCCACCAGCACTTGTAGTTTGTTGATTTATTGATGATAGCCATTCTGACCGGGGTGAGGTGGTATCTCATTATGGTTTTTATTTGCATTTCCCTAATGATCAGTGAGGTTGAACATTTTTTCATATGCCTGTTGGCCATCCGTATGTCCTCTTTAAAGAAATGTCTCTTCATATCCTCTGCCCATTTTTTAATTGAGTTGTTTGTTTTTTTGGTGTCGAGTTGCATGAGTGTTTATAAGTTTTAGATATTAACCCTATATCAGATATATCGTTGACAAATACCTTCTCCCATTCAGTAGGCTGTTTCTTTTTATTTTATTAATGGTTTCCTTTGCTGTGAAAAAACTTTTAAGTCTGATATAATCCCATATGTTCATTTTTTTCTTTTATTTCCCTTGCCCGAGCGGATATATCAGTAAAAATATTACTCAGGGTAATGTCTTCAGATTTCCTCCCTGTATTTTCTTCTAGGAGTTTTATGGGTTCAGGTCTTACATTTAAGTCTTTAATCCATTTTGAATTTGTTCTCATATATGGCATAAGGAGGTGGTCCACTTTCATTTTTTTGTATGTGTCAGTGCAATTTCCCCAGCACCATTTATTAAATTGACTGCCTTTATCCCTATGTAAATTATTGTTTCCATTGTCATAGATTAAATAATCGTATATGAATGGATTTATTTCTGGGCTCTCTATTCTATTCCATTGATATATATCTGTTTTTATGCCAGTACCATGCTGTTTTGATTACTATAGCCTTGTAATATGATTTGATATCAGCGTGATACCACCAACTTTGTTCTTCTTTCTCAGGATTGCCATGGCTATTCAGGGTCTTTTATGGTTCCATATAAATTTTAGGATTATAGTTTCTATTTCTGTGAAAAATGCCCTTGGTAGTTTGATAGAAATTGCTTTGAACCTATATATTGCTTTAGGCGTATGACATTGTAACTATATTAATTCTTCCTATCCATGAGCATGGTATGTGTTTCCATTTATTTGTATCTTCTTTAATTTCTCTCTTCAGTGTCATAATTTTCTGAGTACGGGTCTTTTATTCCTTTGGTTAAATTTATTCCTAAGTAGTTTATAGTTCTTGAAGCACCGTAAATGGGACTGTTTTCTTAATTTCTCCTTCTGATATTTTGTTATTGGTGTATACAAATACAACAGATTTCTCAATATTGATTTTGTATCCTGCTCCTTTACTGAATTCATTTATCAGTTCCAGTAGTTTTTTTGATAGAGTCTTTGGGGTTCTCTATATATAGTTTCATGTCATCTGCATATAATGACAATTTTACTTCCTCCTTACCAATTTGGATGCCTTTTATTTATTTTTTCTTGTCTAGCAGCATCTATTCTTACAAAGGAATTAACTTGGTACCAAGATATGATGCAGCAAAGAGATTAACCTGAAGATGAATTAACTGCATGATCTTGTGCCTCCTTGTAGCAGGGAAAGGACAAAAGAAACAAGAAATTGACTTTCTAGCATTCTTTTGATACTTCAGGTGAAATGACATATGAGGAAATGGGAGAAATAAAAGTAAAGGACTTAATACTCCATTTTCTAAATTTAACTTCACAAAAGCCCAGCAATGTTAGGGATTCAGGATGTACAGCTATCTTAACTGGTCGTTCTTAATTTATGAGCCATGGTGTCCATTTGTATTGTGACCCCTTCATAGATGAGCCACCAAAATGTGATCAGTATACACAATTAATGTTTGCTACAATCATTGCTACATTGTCTTCTAGAAGAAACAATTCCATGACACTGAATGGCAGTGTGTTGTTGAGCAGGGTACAGTTATGGCAAATGAGAGGTGGAAAGCTTAGTTGGAAGATGTAACAAAACAAAGTGTGTATCTCAGGCCACGTTGGCTACTCCTTTCTGAATCCTCCAACTCTTCTCTTTCTCACTAACTTGGGTTTTGCATGTCTGTCCTGCACCCAGAGATGAGCAGTTTGGTTAGACTGACTGCATGGCTTCTAGTTTTGGCTTTGGTTCCTATATACAGACCCACCCCACTCATTATCTGACTTAAGAAATCAACATTACAATGGCTGTATCCAGTAGTTTCCAAGAAACTTGACCATTTCCTGATTTCCTTTGTGATTGAAAATGTTTATATATATATATATATATATAAACAGACACAAGAAGAAAAATTTAAATAATCTATAATTCTGTCACTAGAGATAGTTTTGATATTTTGAGGACTCAGTCTTTTCTTCCAGTCTTTTTCTATGTGTAATCTTAAGGGTTAGGATCATATTGTTTTCAACCTGACTTGTTTTTATTTTACAACATCTAATTAATATCTTTCCCATTATAAACAGTGGCTGTGTGTTACATTAAATAAAGCAACCAGTTGGTTGTTGGTTTCTTAGTTTCTTGGGAAAGTTTCTCTTAAATTGTCCAGTACCTTTCTAGCTGAAGTAAAGAAAAAAGAGTATTTTCATGTGTGATCACACATATGTGCATATATATATATATATATATATATATATATATATATATATATATATAAAATGTTTCTCAGTATGTATTTGTGGCTTTGACCATTCGTTGGAAAATTAAGCGAATGAAATCGGGGCAGCTCCACATAGAACCCCGCAGTGACGTCAGTAGTGACACTCTCTCCTCCTGCCTGCATCCGTGCTCCCAGATAATCTCTCACTGGGGACAGAATGCACCCTGTAGGCTGAGTTAGGGCCAGAGACTCTTCACGCTACCTGTCTGCATTACTAATAAAATAATAATATGATTACAATAATATAACATATATAACAATCAAATATAATGATCACATGTAGCCAACACTTAAAACATTCACTGAGTTCTAGATACTGTTCAAAGCACCAATAAACTCATTCGTTTATTTCATCTTTACAACCATCCTATGTTTGGCAGGTATCCTCAAACACAGCAACATAAAGGATATTTCAGATTACTAAACCATAATTCCAACTTAACCAGGAAAAAGACAAAGCATATTTTTATCTACTTTAAAAGTCTACAATATGAAAATTGAGGATCTATTGAATAGGGATGATGACCAACACTCCAAAAGTTACCAGACCTTTCTGCATTGATGCATCTTTGATGCACTAATTGTTGCAGCAATGAACCAATCAAGAGAAAAAGGCCTAGTAGAGGCAGCATGCAAAAGAAGCTCTGGAAAATATAAATGACTTCATTAATGCTTGTTATTAAATGCTCTGCTTAAGATGGGTGAGACTTTCTGACCCTTTCAAAAGAAAACAAAAAACGGAGTTCTTGTGAAGTGATGGTCTTTAGTCCACTCTTAAACCTGGTCAAATGAAATGTGGCCCACGATGCATATGGAATAGTCATAATAATAGCTAAGGACTCACTCTCTCCTGGTCTTTATCCCCTTGGAAGTACAATCTGTAGATTCTGTTTTTTAGATGAGGACTCTGAGAGTGCTGAGAAAGTGAAACACCTGCTCAAGATAACATAACCAGGAAGTGGGAGGATTGGTACCCAGAAAATGTAGCAATTCACGACTTCCTCTCTTTATTTAAGTTAACCTCAGACCTGATCTGTAACTACAGAGAGGCAGCTATGATTATGAAAATCTTTCTTAGTAAGCTTTCTTTATTTCCACTTTTAAACAAATGACAGTTATCCCTATATGCAATACAAACTTACAGATTCTCATAGGTATGAAGTCAGAAAATTAAGATGGTGAACTCATCCTAGAAAAAGTGCTACATACCTCATTGTTGAATATCACTATGGTCACCTTCGAAGTACTCCCCTTGGGAAGCTGTGTACAGATGCCAGCATGCCAGCACCTAGCCCATCCTTCAAAGCAATTTTGGAACTCTTTTTCTGGAATGGCCATCAGAGCTGTTGTATTATCCTTGATGTCCTGAATGTCATCAAAATGTCTTCCTTTCAATATTTCCTTTATCTTCGGGTAAAGAAAGAAGTCGCTGGGGGCCAGATCAGGTAAGTAGGGAGGATGTTCCAATACAGTTATTTGTTTACTTGCTAAAAACTCCCTCACAGACAGTGCCGTGTGAGCTGGTGCATTGTCGTGATGCAAGAGCCATGAATTGGTGAAAAGTTCAGGTCATCTAACTTTTTCATGCAGCCTTTTCAGCACTTTTATATAGTAAACTTGGTAAACTGTGTGTCAAGTTGATACAAATCATAATGAATAATCCCTCTGTTATCAAAACAGGTTAGCAACATTGTTGCAACATGTTCGTGAGCTTAATTGTCAGACCTCATATGTGGCTGTTATCCTTTCTGTGCTGGAAGGTGCTTATTAATTATAATTAATATTCATTGTTCAAGGGAAAACATTTTCTCTGTGCCATTATGAACATTTATTCCTTTTGAAATATTCTTTTTGTTTTGTTTTATATGTGTAATTTAACTATTTTGCTTTTGAGTGCAGTAATATGTTGGTTTACAAAAATTCCTTGTTACCAAATGAATCATTAGGATTACCCAAGTTTTGGTCCTTACTTTCCTTCACTGTCTGATAGGGCCGCTACCATCACCACTTATTTTCTTTGTAAATTAGCCATTTTTTTCAGTAATTTATGCCCATAACTTATTATAGGCTTCCAGTAGGAAGTGGTAGTTGTAGGTGAAAAGTGTGTATCCAGGGCACACTAAATATAATCAGCAGGTTTTTAGTTAGTCCATTATCTCAACTTCTTTGGTGCCCCATGTCCCTTTCTCTCAGAGATAGTATTTTGTCTAAATCACCAGTGCCTGATTAGCAAATTTGCTTCGATTGTAAAAGATAATCAGTACTCTATAGTAAATGCATATCTAAAATACTTACAAAACAAAAACAAAACAACCTTTTCTGAGAGCCACAGCAAGCTCATTGCAGTGGTATGAATGAATGGTCTTTGTGAATTTCATTTGAGTTATTTCAGTACCAAAATTTTTATAATATACCTTTCAATTCTCACCTTCTATAATATATTTCTTATCTTCTTTTATAGCACTAACAGTCAGTGATCAGGGAGCCTTTGTTCATGTCTCCTGAATGTGCCCACTATTTTTACAAACTGAAATCTTATATTTTCAATAAAAATATAAATGAGTAAATTCTCTGGTTTTCTTATGTAATTAATCTCACATTACTTTTGCCTTCAGTCACCCACGTAGCATGTATTTATAAGCTGTTAATAATAATTTTGTCACTCCTTTCTGAAAACCAACACATGATTTGAATACATCTTTCATCCATCAGCTTAAACACAGAATGGTTCGCTGACAGATCTGTTAATTCCTCATAAAGTTCCAAACCGCATACATGAGAGATTTTCTCTGTTTAATGAAATGTCAGGTTTTAGGTGGAATCTTTTAACAACTGCGATCTGTATTTTCCTTCATACTTTCAGGTAATTCTTCCCCATTCTTCCTGTATTTGCCTGAGGATTCTTACTGCCTCTAAAAACCCTTCTCAAATATTGTTTCTGGGTTTTCTGTCTCCCACAATCAAAACTTATATGTCTTTTACTGATTTTTCTTTCAGTTCTCTGGCCTCATTGTTTTTGATGGGAAGTCAGCTGTTAATTTTATTGTGGTTCCATTGTACCAGTGGAGCAAGTTGTTTTTCTGCTGCTGATTTCAACAGTTTCTCTTCAATTTTGATAAATTGGGTATTAATTTATCCTATTTGGAGTTCATTGAGCTTCTTAGAAGTAATATTTTCAGTCATTATTTATTTGAATAAATTTCTGTTCCTTTCTCTATCCTTTCTTTCTAGTGCCTTCATTATACATATGTTGTACATTTAATGGTGTCCCACCTTTCTGAGGCTCTGTTATTTTTTTCTTGGTTCTGTTTTGTGTTTTTTTTCCTGTTCTTTGGATTGTGTAGCCTCTATCCATCTATTATCAAGGTTGCTGACTCTGCCATCTGCCCTCAAATCTACTGCTGAGCCACTCTAGTAAATTCTTCATTTTAGTTACTGTACTTTTTAACTCCAGAATTTCCATGTGGTTCTTTTTTGTAATTTCTGTTTATTGATTGATATTCTCTGCTTGAAGAGACATTGTCATCATACCTCCCTTTACTTCTGAAAGCATTAGCTTCCTTTAGTTCTTTGAACATGTTTATAATGGCTGCTTTCAAGTTTATCTGCTAAATCTAACTTCTGGTGCCTGTAAGCTTCTATTACCTCTTCTTTCTCACCATGTGTATGGATTATTCTTTCTGGGTTTTGGTTTGTCTTTTGTATGACTCATAATTTTTTGTTGAAAACTGCACATTTTATGTAAAACATTGTACCTTTGAATATTGTCCACTCCCCATTTTTGGAGGAAGTTTGTTGAAGTTGTTTGGTCACTTGTTTACCTGCTTAGTGACTTAGCTGGACTAATTCTGTGTAGTCTGTTTTACCTACGTTATGTACTCTATGACTTTCTTGCTCAGATTATTTTCTTGTTTTCATCATTTAGCCTGGCTTCCTAGGGTTTTCCCTGGGTCTACATAAACCATTTGTTGATCAAAGTTTGTGATTAAGCCACCTCAGCCAGTTGGATTATTATGCAGCTTGTTGACTGCTTTCACAGCTCAGCGACTTTAGATCCCTGCCCCCAACACACATATACCACACACCACACTCACACACACACACACACCCCACATTCTCTTCTCTCTCTCTCTCTCTCTCTCTCACACACACACACACACACACACACACACACTTTTAGCCAGGATGCAGTGGCTCGAAGGCCCAGCCCCCGCTGAGAGGGTGCAGCGCTGGCTGTGTATACAGTCCTCCAGACCATGAGGAATGAATGTGATTTTATTTTTCAGCTTGACTTCCTGGCTTCCTCCTAGGTTGGCATGACTTATTGTTTAGCCAGTGTTTGGTCAAAGGTTGTACTTAAGCCCTTTGAGTCAGTAAGGCTTTGTCATTTTGCTGAGGGACCTGTGTATATGACTTGGGGCACTTTTTCGTATCTGCCCATGTCCCAGTCTGGTTCCCTGAGTGGGTGCCGCCTAGAGCGTGTTGTCAACATGATGGACCTTCAGGGATGAGTGTGACCCCAGGGAACTCTTCTTGGATGGCTCTCATGCTTAGATGTCTCTGTTTAATTTATGCATGGTTCATTGCTTTACTTTTTGCAACTCATATCATGAAGCTACAGCCCCCATGTAATTAATTGCTTGCCACCAAAAATCCATTGTTTCTGACAATTTCCTGAGGCATGAATATCTCCCCACTCAGTCCCAAATAAAGTCAGTCTCCTCAGGCAGCATGGTGGAGCCCTGTGTCATTAGGGCCGGCCTCTTCTCCTGGGCAGAACCTCTGTGCCATTGCACGGGGGTGTGAGCAGGCACAGTAGCCCGCTTCTCCCAGAGTGACAACCTTCTGTACAAGCTGGCACTGAGTGGCCTTTGGCTTCTTTGCCCTATGAGTGAGCTAGAATTGGGATGGTCGGAGCCCCAATATCCTGAGCCTGTCGCTTTTGGGGCAGAGCCCTACCCAGCAAGTGGACAATAAGTAGAAGAAGAGAGATGTCATCCTCTTAGCATCACTTGCTCATATTTGTGCATGTGCAGTGCAGGGTGGGGTGTGGGTAGCGGAATGAGAGGCATAGCAGCCTGCCCCCCGTAGGTGAATCTGTAGCCCTGGACTAAGAGCTGGGAAGGGAGGGAGCCCCCATGTTCTTGGCTCTATCTACCCAGAGTAGAGCTTTCCTCACACTCTCATTTGCTATTTTTCAAGGCTTTGCTCCACACTAAGTGACATTTAGCTCATCTGGTGACTAATCTTTCCTTGTAGTTGAGTGTGATCATTGGGTTGTGACTTCTCATATCTTTGGTCCATTGCTAGTGCTATGAGTGCCACTTCATGGTAAGTACATGTCTGTGAATGAACGAGTGGATGAATGAATGGATGTGCATCAAAGTTCTCAAGTGATACAACGAGTAGGGATTTGGGATACTTGGCAGCTCTGCTAGATATGGAAGTAGGTCTAGACTCTGCTGGCCCAGCCCATTCACAGCCAGCCAGAACTTCTAAAAGTAAAAGTTGTATAAAGAACTACTACACAGCATGTGAGTAAGAAAAGACAAGCCAATGGCCCAGCAGACATCAGTAACAGGAAAAAAATAGGTACAGGATATGCATAGGCAGCCTATAGAGTAGGAATCACAGAAGATCAATTAGTGGGAAAGGATGTTCCGTTTCTCTAGTAATCAGGAAAATGGAAATTAAACCAAGGTGGTAATATAAATTTAAATTTACTATCATTAGATTTATAAAATTTAAGAAGTCTGACAAAACTAAATATTGAGGAAGATGTGGAAAAATGGGAATTTGGGTACCTTACAGGCAGGGCTATAAATTGGTACAACTACAGTGGAGAGTAACATGGCAATAAGTACATAGGTTGAAGATCAGTGCACTTGTGTACCTTACGCCACATGAGTTCCACGTCAGTCCTAGAGAAAATGCTCACTCGTGTACAGAAGATGCAGAGGGTGCTTATTACTGTACCGCTTGTAATGGTAAAAAGTGTAACACAGCCGAAATAGACATCACTAAGGAAATGGATAAACAAATGTTGATGTATTCGTTCAGTGGAACACCTTACAGCAGTTAAAATGAATGGTGTGCCATTGGGAAGGAGAGTAGTGTGTGTGTGTGGGGGGGGGGGGGCGGGGTGGACATTTTATATATTTTAAAGTACTCATAACAAAGAGAGCAAATTGTTAGCTTTTTAAAAGCAGAGTTGTGTATAGATGGATGTGCACATTTTGGAGTTGGAAATAATATGCCAGATTTCTGTAAAACCAGTCTTCCTCTTTGACCTTTAATATTTCTTTAGGAACTTGGTTCTTCTGGTGCTTAAATCCAGTTTCTACCTTGACATGCTCCTATTTGAGTGACACTGATTCATTATGAGTTTAAGAAGGGCACCTGTGTTTAGCCATTAGAAGACAAGATGCACCATATTCATTAAATAGCAAGAGACTCTCCCTCCATTTGTTTTTTCACAGTATAACTTTCTCTTCTAATGGTAGTGTGTTATCTAAAACCGCCTGCTTTACTAAAGATATTCTCCTGAGCTTTAAATGACAGGTTCCGCATACTCTAAGTTAGGAAATATTATGTAAGAGTAGATGGCAGCTCACTCAAGAGAAACAAAGTTTGCAGGAATCTATAAAATAATTCATTGGAAAAATTTATTTTAGGTTCCAGTAAATTAAGCCCCACTGTGGGGTTTCATGGGCTGTGTAGGGAAGGGAATCAAAACCAAAACAAAAGGACAACAGCAATAAAAACTATATATTATGTTCTCTAAGCCTACTTAGAGAGCACGATGTTTTTATTAGCAAATCTGGGACTTGAGGCATGCAGGACTTCTTCCAGAGAGGAGACATATGTTCTCTTGCGAGTGCCAGCCTTGTGCCAATCACAGTTCCCCTGTCCCGCAAATGAGAGCGAAATGCTGTGTATCCGTTATGGCAGGAATGAAAGCCATTCCGAAAGCAGCGTCCTTTGGTGATGCCAAGCTCTTGTTTGGCTCAGTGGCTATGCGCTAAGTATATCTAGCATGATACTTTAAAATCATAAATCCTCTCATGTTTCACCTTCATTGCTCTTAGTTTGAAGGCCTTCATTTAGTCCGAAAGGGCCTGCCGGGTCTGGCTCCTGAGGGTACCTCCAGCCTCCTTGCCTCCCTGCTCCTTAGCCCTGCTGGCCTCTTGGAGGAGCCTTGCTTACCCATATATGCCAGGGCCTTCGCATATCCTCTTCATGGTAGCTTCAGTGCCTGACACGTAAAAGGAATTCAGTCTTTTCCAAATGAATGAGTGGCCAAGATGAGAAGGTGGCTAAGTTGTAAGGTGGCGGTGGTGATGGAGATGTGGTGGGAAACAAGCATCTGTGCAAAGGGTAACACCTTTGACTGCCTTGTCTGATCATTAATGTTTCAAATGGGTTGTTGAGAGGCCAACTCTTATGACACCCTTCTTTTTCTAACTTCTTTTCATCACATTCTTATTAACAGTCATGCTGGAATATTACCTTAATTAAAAAAAAAAAAAAGAAAGTTTAAAATACTACTGCTGTCGAAAGTACCCAGAGCCACTGCTGATTTCCTGTTTTCTAGAGTCACCTTTTGTCTTCAAGCTTTGCCCCTGGCAGAGGGGTATTTTGTGGGAAAGAAGAAAAGGCAAATGCAGTGATGGTTCAGGGGAATGAGATCAAATAGAATTAAATGGAAAAAAGAAGGTAAAGGAAAACATCAGCCGACTGAGCTGGTGCCGTGGCGGGTGTGCTGTTCCGCTGCCTTCTCACTGCTCACACATTGAACGAGGCCCCAGGAACCGGAGATGAACAAGACCAAAATCACGGCCTTCCAGGAACTTGAAAAAGTTGGAGAGCATTCAAATGGGTAATGGCGATACAAAATACAGTCTAACAAGTGCTAACTGGAATTAGGCCCAGGAGTGGCAGGAGGACAGAGGGCATCAGACATCTTCATATACAGCTCACCTGGAGAGACAGTATGGTTCAGGAGGAATGTGGGCACAGGAAGGAAGTGATGGACTTCTTATTGGGGGGCAGGAAAGCCTAACAGATTTTAATCAGTTCTTGTTAGTTACCAGGAAAACGTTTAGCCACATTTTTTAGCAATATAAACAACATGGGAACAAGTTAAAAATTTTAAAAAATGTTTACACGTTAAAGTATCCCACAGTGCTGCTGATTGATATCAATTGATTACAACCAGCCCAAGTAAACCACTTCCTGGGAATCAGGTGTTTTATTGGGTATGAGAGTTAGGGGGCCTGGGTTTCAGTCCTGTCTCTGGTATGACCTGGCTGTCGTCCCCCTTCCTCAGTGGCTCCGATCACTGCTCCTCTTCCTACTCTCCGGCAGGCGCAACTACCCACGGGGTGGTGTATTCCCGTCAGAAACACAAGTTTACTCCCATCTGATTCTCTTCTGATGGGTGACTCGACTTCCTCTTTCTTACACCTCCACCCCAAATAGGAATTGAAATCTCTCATCTAGAAAAAAAAATCTATGCTGCACAGGTTCACGAATGTATCCCCTTTCCTCTCATATTCTCCAACTTAACCTCTACTTGCTAACTCTGAACTAAGACACCACAGAACTCTGATAACATGAGGTGGTTAGATAAGGAAACTTCAGAGGGCACTTCTGAAAAGTGCGTTCTCAGTATAACATTGCTTTCTGAAGTGTAAATTTTTATTTCACCTTTAACGAGTGACAGGTGCCCACAGGAACATCATTTTAGTCTTAAAGATCCTCATCTGTCATGATGTTGTATATATTATATTAATGGCTCTGAAACCTTTCATCAGCCTGGATTTTGGAAAGTGTGTGTGTTTCTTCCTTCTACCACAAGTTAGTCCTGGGTAGAAGCATTTTGGAAGCGCCCCCCTCCATGTTACTGTGTCCATGGATTTCCGCATGTCCAGTCACCTTGTTCTTCTGAAGTTACAGAGTCAAGTCTTGGTACTTGCAGAATAATGACACTGCTTTCCATAGTGAAGTGCTGTACAGTTGACAAAGCTTACTCAGTTATTGTATATATTCTTTATAACTGCCCCGTGAAGTAGTTTTAATTATCCACCTCTTAAATTAGAAAAATTAAGAGTTAAAATGATATGCCCAAGGTTACCAACCTTGAAAAACACATACAATGTATACCAACTTATGGAGGTATGAACAAATTATGTGTATTCATACATTGAAAGTTATTCAACTGTAAAAAGAAATGAAGTACTGATACAGGTTATAGCATGGATGAACCTTACAAATATTATGCTACGTGAAAGAAACCAGAAACAAAACACCATATGATTAGAAAATTCCATTTATATGAAACATCCAAAATAGATAACTCCACAGACAAAAAGGAGATTAGGTTGTCAGGGGTGGGACATTGAATGGAGTTGGGGAAGTGACGGCTAGTGGGTATGAGGTTTCTTTTTGGTGTGATGAAAACTGTTCAAAGTTTACAATATGGTGATGACCACACAACTCTGTAAATATATTAAAAGTAATTGAATTGTACACTTTAAATGAATAAACTTTGGGACATGTTAATTATATATCTCAAAAAAGTTGTTAAACTCAAGAGTGCGAGCTGAGCTCTGAGCAACAGCAGTTCGATGCCCAGCCCAAGCTGAGCTGCCCGAACCATTTTGGGCCGGCTGAGTGGCGCGGTGGTTAAGCGCTGGCTTGGGAAGCCAACAGCCCCGGTTTGGGTCCCACATATGAGGGCCAGTGACACTGCCCTCAAAAAAAAAAAAAAAGTTGTTAAAATTGTCAGTTCACTCTTCTCTTCCCAACAAGTGATTTCAAAACCACGGTCACTAGGCCCCCTTCTTGGTAGATATTTGGCTTCGTTATTTTTCCTGCCATAACAAGAGGTACCCAGCGCCTTCTTCAAAGTCTCTCCCTTCTGAATACTCCTCTATCCCTTCCTCGCCTGTCCAACTTGAACAAATAAGAGGACAGCCTCCCAAAGCCCCTGTGTAACAACTTACTGCAGGTGCTGACATTAGCACATGAGTAGGCCTGTGCAGAATTTAAAAGAGAATATTCTTTCCTGTGTCCTTCCCATATTTTATTTTTCTGCATAGCTTCATTAGAGTTTTGCCAACAGTCAACCCTTTCAGGAGCAAGAGCGAGTCTTCCACATGGTTGAAAAGCACTGGGCAGAAATCTGAAAGCAAAGGAAGCTGGTAGTGCCAGTTTTGAATGCTGGGATTGTATTTAGAACGTGTCCCCATCTTTGAGCAACTCTAAGCCTGTAGAAAAGTCAAAACTGTCCCTGTTGTTTATCAAATAAAGTGTATACGAGTATTTGTATAAGAGGGGGGAAAGTAACTATTGTTACACAGTTGATTGAGGCAGTAGAAAGTGGGATGATAAAGGCCGTAGCTTCTTTCCACATCTTGAAAGCATATTGGGAAAGAAAGACCCATGTTAGCTCTTAGATGGTGTGGGATGCAGTAAATAAATGGTTCAGCTCACGTAGCAGCCTCTCTGGTTACATCTATGCTGCAGGGGCAGAGGACGCCTGAAGCTGTCATACCAGAGATTGTGGGTAAAGCAGTCCATGAATTTGTATGATGGTTGCGGGGAGCTGCCGCCATTTCTCCTTCTCTGACTTCAGAGCCGGCGAGCTGTGAGTCTCCAGGGAGAGTCGGCTTCAGTACAGGCAGCAGACCTCGCGGCTGGGAGCAGAAGCAGGGAGGCCCATCTGTCAGGGCACCGGCTTCTTCGCAGTGATAGGTGCTTAGCATTCTGAAGTTCTGCCCAGGAATTTGTTTGGTTTGGATGATGGAATTTCTGTAGATATGAGTTATCAAACGTGATAATCTCAGGCAGGGATCCATCTTTCTGAGTTTAGTATGGTTATTCTTTTTCCTAATGTAATTCCTTTATGAGAGGGTCAGTGATTTTCTGTATTAGATAGTGGGCCCAGGAGTCCTTCATTGAATGCTAACTAGTTGTCCATCTCCTTTCATGACTATCTCTGAAGTCTCTTCATCTCTTCCTTATTGTTATTTAAGGTCGAGCTTATGATTTATTATTGCAGCTGTGAGCATATGGTGCTAGCTTTCTCTGGCTTAGGAAGGGAAGAGTAGGTACCTCAGGTTAGAGCGTGGCTGCCACATTTGGTGGCATAAAATGCTGTGTGGAGAGCTGTACCTATTGATCTAAGAAATACTTGTAGGAGTCTCTCAGGCCTTCAGATGCCCATTGGCTTGCGGTTTGTCCCAGATGTTTGCTTCCTGCAGAGCTGAAGCACCTGCCTTGAGCCTTGAATGGACAGAGGGAGGCTGCCCAAGCATTAGTGATGGAACGGAGCATGTTCTCAGCTGCCTGCCCTGCAGCTGGGACCCAGCAACTGTCAGTTACTCTACTTGGTATGAGTATTTCATGCAGTTCCGAATGATAATTCCATAGGCAGAAAGTGAAATGGAAGAAATACTATGTGCGAAAACAGTATTAGGCTGCAGTTTCCGTTGTCTGATTCCTGGTATCCTGTAGGTCCCACGCACTTTGCCTCCGAGCCCATTGTACTCACCTACGTCACATACCCAGCCATTTGCATGGTCACAGAACTGTTAGGCTCTTAGAATAATTGTTCTGATTACCACCCACCACCACCTCCTTGTTCCTCCCCTGGGCTTGATTACGCTCATTTGAGAAACTTCCTCCTTGGTTTCTTTGATCCTTCTCTTTCCTGATTCTCCCTCTGCTTTCTGACTGTCTTTTTCTTGGTCTTTTGTGTAGACTTTTGCCCCCTTCCTGCCCCTTACTTTTTGCTGCTGCTTAGGGTTTCCTCCTTGACCCATAACTGCTCTGTGGATACATGTTCTCCCTGAGCAATGTAATTTATTTTTCCAGTTTCACAAATCAAATGCATAGCAGTGATTCCACATATCTGTACCTTGCCTTGACCTCTCCCTAGAGGCTCAGACTCATGTATTCAATTCCTGGCTGGACATACTTACTTGGACTTCAAACCCAGTGGCTCTGTATCTAAGTGCTGCTCATTTGTATTCATCCATCTACCAAAGCCTGAAACCTAGGAGCCATCTTAGAATTCTCTGCTTCACTCCTGCATCAAATCAGTCCCAAAGACATGTTTATTTTATGTCCTGAATATTTACTGAGTCTGTCTTTCCTCCCAGAGTTCTTGGTTTAAGCCCTCGGCTTCCACCTGGATGATTGCAGTAGCATTTTAACTGATTTGCTGGTCTCTAATCTTTTTTTTTTTAAACCTTCACTCTGTAATCAGATGATTTGAAACAATTAATTTAACTGGATTACCCCAGCATAAAACTTGCTAAAGGCTCCCCATCAATTCTGAGATCAAGTCTAAGGTGTTATAGTAAGACACTTTGGAAAATATTTGGCAATGTTTTTTAACATTAAATACGCACTTACCATACAACCCATGATTCTATTTCTATCTCTATACCCAAAAGATATGAAAACATATGTCTACACAGACTTGTATGCAAATATTCATAGCAGCATCATTTAAAATATCCCCAAACTGGAACAATCAAAATGTCCATCAACTGGTAAATGGATAGATAAAATGTGGTATAACCATGCAATGGAATACTATTCACCTATAAAAAGGAACTAAACTACTGATACATGTAATGACATGGATGACTCTCAAATGTCTTATGCTAAGGGAAAGACTCTAGATATTTAAAACTACCTATTGTATGATTCTACTTATATGAAATTTCTAGAAAAGGTAAAACTATAGAGATGGAAAGCAGATCAGTGGTTGCCTAATGGTGGGAGTGAGTGTTGACCAAAAATGGGCACAAGGAAACTCCTTGGCATGATGGAAGTGTTTAAAACTGGATTGTAGTGATGATTAAACAACTATGTAAATTCACTGAAATTCAAAAAAAAAACAAACACAAAACTAAACTAGAGTCTTTAGCATGGCATAGAAGGCTAACTACTATTCTGTCTCCTTTTTCTTACATCCTCACTTCTTATCATCCCCTGCCTTATGTTCTGAGCTCTGGCAGTGATGAAATATATGTACTTTCCTGCATATACTGTCTTTGTTGCATTTGGTTTTTGTCATGTAGTAGCTTCTACTTGAGAAATTTTCCTCCTGTATCCTATGTCTATCCTTCTGGCTTACCTATAGACGTTGGAGAATCAGCCAAGCTGCACGAAGCTTTCCCCAACCTTGTCTTCTTATCCAACTAGGGTAAAATTGTCTATCCCAAGCTTTAAAGGTTGTCTACATATTTTCATGTACTTACCTCATTACAGTAAGTCCTTGCTTAACACTGTCAGCAGATTTTTCAAATTTAAGCCGAATGATGTATAACAAAACCAATTTTGCCATAGGCTATTTGACATAAACAAAGGTTAAATTCCCACAGTATCTCATCCATGTTCTAATGAAATGACATTGAATAAGATGATGTTATTCAAGTATCTGCTGTATATTGAAATGGTTTGTTTATCCATGTATCTCTCCAAACTCATGTTCCCAGAACGTATGCGCCATGTCTTATTAGCATATGAAACCTCCAGTGCTAGGAAAGTCCCTGGTACATAGTAGGCATTCAGGTTGAGTCCTGTTGTACTCGTAGTTATTCCATTTGGTGAATTTAATCTAAAGATGATTTTTCGTCTTTTTTTTTTTAGAATGAGAATCTGGGGGTAAACATACCATAGAGGTTTTTTGTTTGTTTTCCCCCAAAATGCTTTGCATGGTGTTTTCTCTCTTTCTTTCTTTCTTAGCTTATTATCTACTTTTGGTGTACTATGAATAGCACTCCATCCAGGTTCTCCGTCTTTCATTAACCGGGACTGAAATCTCAAATGAATCACTGGTACCATTTTTTCTCTTTGCAACTTCTGTTTTTTTTCTCAAGGGAATTTATGACTGAGCTTTAAATAGAATTTTAAAATGCTATATGACATAGTTCTAGCCCCAAGTCTTAGAGTCTATTTTTAGCAGACACTGTCTTTTTATATTTTGTT
This sequence comes from Aselliscus stoliczkanus, assembly GCA_033961575.1. Classification (NCBI taxonomy): domain Eukaryota; kingdom Metazoa; phylum Chordata; class Mammalia; order Chiroptera; family Hipposideridae; genus Aselliscus; species Aselliscus stoliczkanus. Next base: position 177,969,058 of record CM066728.1, read on the forward strand.
CCATTTCAGTAGCTTATTGCAGTGGATTATGAAAATGTATAAAACTTTTCCTATTGTCAGGAATGGAAAACTTTATGAAAATATCATTCCTTCCCTGTTGAAACTTGCTCCTAAATTACCCCTTACTTGGTGAGGAACTAGATTATTTGGGGAGTCGAAAAATAGAGACATACTGGCTGTTTTTTTAAACTGCATATTTTTATATTTTGAAATAATTTTTCTAGGAGTCAAAAATGAATCATTTGCAAATGAAACTATAGGTGATAGCATAAACTGTCTTTCTAGGGAGGGCCTGAAACGCTGCATACCTCTATATTAAATGCTACCTCTATACTAAATCCTCCCAAGTCCCTTTGAGGGGGTGTATATAATTAGCTAATGGTCTATGGATAATTCTCACTTTGGGGAAATGGGGCTTGGAACGTTTTTACTTTTAACCCTAGTGAACCACACCAGAAACAATTAGAACATCATGTAAGTCAATTTCTGCATTTTCTATATAGTATTTGACTAGAAGCAAGATAGGCTGAAAGCTGGGAAAAGGGCCAAGTGCTTAGCTCACCAAACTCATTTTAATGTTTTTAGCTCCAGGTGTTCAGTCTTAATCAGTCCTAATCCTATTGAATTATTGTGGGAGGGGGGCACGGGGATCACTAGTTTTTATATTATATAGGATTCTTACCTCTTTCCTTCAATATGAATTCTACTTGATAGTAAGAAATGGTCAGAATCAGCTCAATTTAGATAGATAAAAATGACTTTATTCATTTTCTAAGAAAATCTGAAGTTTCTAGATGGAAAGAATTATATATATATATATGTATATATATATGTGTGTGTGTGTGTGTATGTGTATATATATATATATATATATATATATATATATATATATATATATAAAGTTCCCTTTCAAAACATCATGGCATTTAAGCATTCCAATTTAATGACAGCTGAGAAAAACTAGTGTGAAACTTATACCCCACAGAGTGAATTCACCCTGTCTTTCGTACATGAGAATACCACCATCTGGAAAAACAAGATTTACTTTCTTTAGCCAAATACCAAGAAAATATTGCTGTAATTTCGATTCCCCTTTTTCCTTCTGCATAATTGATATGTCATTAAGTATTTTCATTGTAAATTTTATTTTTTTGTACCTTACTAATGAGTAATGATTAAATAGCCTTTGTGAAGAGTCAGAATATGGACTTCTTTTATTTATTCTCATAGGTGATGGTTGTCTACAGTTACTGGGAAAACAGCGCAGTGACCCACAGAGGTAGTTAATTTCTTTCTAAAGCTCTTGTGCATTAAGTAATGTTATTTTTTAATGCCCTTAGAATTTTTTTTTGCCAAGTGTAAGCAACCATCTTAAAATTCTCTTAACAAGGCCACTTATTAAGACAATAAATCCCTTATTTTAATAATGATTTTTGATAGTTTACAATGTGCTCTTACATATATATTTTAATGTAATTCTCAAAAAAATCCAGTATTAGATGATATTTGTTTTCATTTCTTGGGTGTAGAAATTGAGGCACTAATAGGTTAAGCATTTTCTCTTTCACACAACTATTTGATGTCATTGTCAGGGCTAGAATTCAGGTGTTTTGACTCTAAATCCATTTTTTTTTTAAAGGGTGTCTCTCATTGACTTAATTCATTGTCAGTGAGGTTGCATTATACATGTATGTAATTTCATGGATTGTTCCATGGTACAGGTGGGCAGGATAATGTATGGATTCTACTTTCTGCTCTTAACAACTTGGTTATGCTTAACTTACGAAATATTAAAATAATTCTATTTTAATGTGAATAAATAGTGCACTACTTAATAAAATTATTTTATTTATTTATTTATTTATTTATTTATTTATTTTTTGAGGGCAGTGTCACTAGCCCTCATATGTGGGTCCCGAACCGTGGCCGCCGGCTTCCCAAGCCAGCACTTAATCACTGCGCCACTCGGCCAGCCCAATAAAATTATTTTTGATGATTTTTTAAAAAGTACTTTGGAAAAATATTGTATTTGCTTTCTATCATATAGTGTGAGTAGACACACACATGTGTTTGCCCACATGTGTGTTTATATACACACATGGGCATGTACATGTAAATTAAAATACATATATATTTAGAACCATGATTAGTGGGAAGACTGTATGTCATTACTCTTAATTGTATTATACTAAAAGTAATGTGGTGAATGAATGTAGAATGGTTACAGTTGAGAATTTTCTTTAACTTTGGCTGTAAATAAAATATCAGACATCGTAGTTCATTGAATTTTCTAATTGTCTGCCTGTTGCTGATGGAGAAAAAGACATTACACTTTAGAGAGCTTAAATTCCCAGAAAGGAGACACAGACCCTCATAGTTAAGGGTCTTAATTTATTAGCAATTTAAAATAATTCATTGAGATAAAATGTTTTTCAACCCATAATAGTCTGCTGTGTAAGCATTATGTTCAGTAATACCGTCTCCGAAGTTTTCAAACAAAGAAGTATGTGATAGGATTCCGTCCTTTAACATCTTATAATTTGGATGAGAAGAGGTCCTTAGCAGTTTTACTCAGGTGGCAAGTTCCAGGCACTGCAGCAGATGATGTGTTTCATTAAGATGCAAAGGAGTCTAATAACTTTCAACTCGGGTGGGCAGTCAAGAGGATGGAAAGGGTGAACTCCGGGTGAGCATTGTAGACAATTGGTAGGATTTGAAAACTAGACAAGGGAAAGTAGGTCCCGGCCCAAGGCAGAGGGAATAAATACGTTTGGTGGAAGGCAAAGAACCCTGGCTCTGTGTGATGAATAACAGGCATAAAGCTGAAAAAAAGCAGGGAGGCTAGGAAGTAAATAACTGCAGTTGTGTGGGGTACGAATACATTTGGTCTTAAGTCTATTGAATTTCACTGATGATGTGATTTTCAAGGAGACCTTTATGAAAGGCAGTTGAAGAAATGGTTGCTGGCCCTCCAGTGTTGCATAATGCAGTGCAATGCGGGGAAGAGTCGGAGCTGCACTTTGAGGGTGGAGTGTCTCTTGCAACAGTTTGTGAGGGGCAGCATGAGTCATTGTTGGAAAGAAAACCAGCATCCTCTGGGCTGAGAACAGTGGTCGTTTATTTAAGCTGCCGCTTCTGCTGGTTCCCTTGGACATTTTCCTTATTTGGTATCTGAAGAAAGATAGTCTTCATGAGACAACACTAGTGTAGGCTCAGAATTAAGACTTTTAATTTAAAACAGGAGTTGATTTTTATTACTTACGTTATTTTTTTTTTTGTAAAGTTGTGCCATTTGAATGTCCATCCCGGAGTGAAATGACCAAACTTACTTGCCTCACTTTATGCCTCCTCTCAGTCATCTTAACATTAATATTTATTATATAAACAAACATTGTGGTTCAGTTCTATACATCTTTATTGAGTACCTGTTGTGAGAAATATGATGAAGAATAAGATAGAGGTAAGTGAGACCTTTGGTTTGGTTGGGATAGAGAGTAGATGGGGAGTGTGAGAGAAGAGAAGAGAAGAAGCAGAAGCTCTCCATGTTGTGCTAAGTGGGTAAAATTAAGGAATTTGAATAGAAGAGTTTTGTTGTTTATTCTTTGTTTTGTTTTGGTTTTTAGCTGGTACAGGGGCATATTGGTTCATTCGTACTGTGTTTTTCTTTTAATTCAAATAACTTGCTGATTTTCATTTAACTAAGGGATCACTCTCTCAAATGGAAAACATACTGACACAAACAGCTTCAGAAAATATTCAATACTATGAAATCCTGGTTTCAGGATTCACCTCCCTGGAAAATATGGCAAAACTATGCTTAAATAAATGGCACTGGGAAAGAAAAACAAAACTCACTGTAGGCCAGATGGGCTCAGGGAGCCTATATTCCTACTCATACGTTAAATGATAGAAGTTTTTGTAATGTTACTTAAGGAACAGGAGGGGAAAACATTTGGCACGCTCCCAAGGAATGAGTCAGTTGTTATTTATCCTGTTGTTTAATTCAATGGATAGATTTAGATCCTTTATGACTTGAAAGAAAAAATCCCAGAGAACAGTGTAGGTGTGTCAGTTTGAATACTCTTATTTTTCCAAGAATCCAGGTAAGAAATTTTTACATCAACCAACCAATCAAATCAGTACTCGTATCTGTTAACTTCATTCACTGTTTGCTGAACTTTTTTTTTTCAGAGCAGCTCAAATGTCAGCTTTTGTTGACAAGAGAGATTCATATTCTCTCTCTCTCTCTCTCTCTCTCTCTCTCTCTCTCTCTCTCACACACACACACACACACACACACACACAAATACACACCTTAAACCAAATGGTTATAGCTAATGGACTAATGAATTGTCTTCAGTATGAGTTGCCAGGACTAGTTCTAAATTATTAATGGACAGAGTGATCCCATTTGGTATCCTGTTTGATACATTGAGCCAGAAACTGTGGTTCTAACCTGTGATGGATGCAAAAAGTGAAGAAATTAAAATCACTCTCAGTTGAGCAATATGGGATTGAAAATGTGATCTAAGTCCTTGTGGTTTTGATGAAAGCTGTATTTTATACCCTAGAGATGGTCAAAATGTGATTAACACAAGGTTAACAGGGGTCTCTAATGTTATTATGCATGGAGACATTTCTCAGCTATGTGTTTTTTTGTGACAACTTTGTACATAAAAATTAAATACTTCATGCATAGGCCATGGGAGGGGTCAATCTCTAATGATCCTTTTTGACCAAAGTGGGACCTTGGGATATAGTAAATTCCCTGACATCGGAGACAGTCAGGAAGAACTGAGAGACAGTTGATTTGAGTTGTGTAGTATGTGTTTCTTTATCGTGTAGGAGAACAATTAGATTAGAGTTTGTTAGCCTAAATTTAACTGAAAACCACATACTTCAAGAATAAGACACAATAGGAGTAGAAATATGAGCTCTATATAACTGCTATCACTGAGCTAAGTGAAAGGAGAAGAATCAGTGTAAAAATTCATTTGGTGATAGGGGAAATTTGATAACCTGTAGGGCCCCTTTGATTCGTGATTTCTTGTAACTAAGACCTGAATGTGCACAGCAAGTAACTGGCATGTGGACTCCCATTAGAAGGCTCCAAACTGAATGCTAGGGCCACCTGATGCCCAATCCTGGTTTGGTAAACATTTTGAAGAAAGCAGTCAAAGAAGCCGACTGCTGGGCCAGATCACAGTTCGTGCAGGCTTTAGATAAGGTTGTAGTAATGCCAGACAAAGTCTGGACCTGTGCATATTGTTGAGATAGGGAATAGCCAGCATCACCTAAGACACAAGTTAATTGACAGAGCCAGTGTCAAACAAAGACCAAGAGTTAATTAAGGCAGTGAGTGCATCCACCCCTGGCTTTCTGAATCTAATGAAACTTCAGGCAGAGAAGGCCAGCACCATGGACAGATCTTCAAAGCAGCGGTGGAAATATAAAACGGAGGGAGGGTTTAGTGTAGGAAAATTTACTTCAGGTCCTGGCTACATCACTTCATGGCTAAAGGTCTCTACCATGGACCAGAAATTTAATTTATGCAGCCCTCAGTTTTCTCATCTGCAATATAGGAATAATATCTGTTTTACATAGTTCTTGTGGTACACAGATGATAAATTACAAGTGAAAGTGTCAGCTATACAAATTAAAGATGCTGATATTGCTTTTATTAACCTTTCATGTTTAATTATTGACCTTCATCTACCTAACATTATGTTATGTCAATGGAGATTGCTAGATTCTTCTCAAGATATGAAAGAACAGTTAAATAACTGGCTGAGAGAGACCAGGGTACTATAAGCAGATATACACTTTATTGATGAGAGACAGGAAGTAGGATATACTACATATCTTGTAGGTTCAGACACGGTCCTTATATTTATGATGCCATTTAATTTTTATAAGAACTTTGTTTACCTAGCAATGAGTAGAGGAGCCAGTCTATGCCATGCCTTTCCATCACAGGATTTTTTTCTGTTATTGCTGCTGGGCTGAAATGAATGGTATCTGGAACACAGGGCTAGCGTGGTGATAGAATTCAGAGTCTTGGTTACTCCATGAGTGATCTTTTCTAAAGGTTTTGCTGTGGCAGAAAGCAGAAGACAGAGAGAAAAAAGAGGGTAAGGAGTACACCTCAGCCCACAACAACGGGATATCCCAGCTTCCATGGCCAGGAGACTGAACCATGCAACCAGAGGCCTTTTTAGAAGGAGGTTAACCAGGCTCACTGGGATAATCCAGGTTATTACTGAGGTTTCTGCAGGTCTGGTGATGATGGGAATCCTTCAGAGACCCACAACCCGGTGGCTACTACAAGAAATGAAAAATCACACTTTGCTATCTGTGTGTAATAACTCTGTAGTACAGTGATGTCTTACTAAAAAGTGTCTACCTTTACAATTAGAGTATTGTAAGAGGAATGAAATACTTATGTCATTAGTATTTACAATATCTGTCTTTGATGAAACCGAAGTATTTTTCTGGTGATCCCTTCATAAAATTTTATTAGACTTAATTTGAATCTTTATTTCAGAACAGAATAGGATGGCTAATTTTTTTATGAATGTTAATCCTACATGTGAAAAATGACCATTTGCATGTATAAATTGATGAATAGAAACTACAAGATAATGGGAATTCATTGGGTAGCAAAGAAACAGCATCGGTATCTTTCTATATAGTCCTTCTTAGGTATGTAAAGATGCAAACAGCTACACAGAGCTTTGTAAGATTGCTATGCAGGTCCTTTTATTGGAAGATCAGCTGGGCTGATTTTTTTCTTACCAGTTTGATAGATGTTTGTGATGATCTGTTCAATGGCCCATTGAGTAATAAGTTGAAGTAGCAATTTTCTACCTAGGTAGCATTTTAGATCCATTATCAGAGGGAGATGATTATTTGATGATGCTGTTTTCCCTCTGAACTTTGAAAAGAAGAATGTTAGTGATTAGATAGTTATATAGTGATTTATATAATAGAAAGAACACTGGAGTTGAAATCAGAAGACACAAGTTTGAATTCTTTTTTCAAAACCTGCCAGGTTCATGGTCTTCAGTAAATTGTTTAAACGCTTTGAGGTACAGTTTCCTCTTAGGAAAACAGGGCTGCCCATCTATGTCATGAAAAGCTTGTGAGATTATTATATTAGATGATGTTTGTGAAAGTGCTTAACCTTTGTAATGTATTTTTTAAAGAAGCTTTATGATAATTTTCCTTTTGGTTCTTGTCTACAGAAAGTGAGTGAGAAGGTTGGAGGAGCTGAAGGAACCAAGTTAGACGATGACTTCAAGGAGATGGAGAGGGTAAGTCGTTACCACTTAGAGTTCCTTTGGACATAAAATTGCCCAGCTCCAAAGAGGAGAAGGGAGAAAGGAAAGGGGGAACTAATCTTCCTTGGGACCTGAGAATGCATTTTGTTGTTTTTTAAAATACTCTTTTTTGAGTATCTATTTTAAAACAGAAAAGGTGAAATATTCCACTTTCCCTTTGTACCACCCCAACAACAGTGCCCCAGTGGAGGTGAAATGCCGTGATATTCTTTTCCTGCCGGATTTTGTCATCATTTTTCTGAATAAGGATAACATGGAGCTGGTGTTGAATTGTGGTGAGGTGGGAAGAAAAGAGAATGTGGGAAACGATGTCTCGAATGTTTTGGGGAAAGTTTGAGTCATTTTCTGGCTTTAGAAGCTGCCGCTTACAGGACCATGCCAGCCTGTAATAGAGAGAAGGTAGCTGTGGAGCCCATTGGACCCTGACTCTGGCTCCACTTCCACCACTTGTTACTCAAGTCAATTTATTGCTTGGACCCTCTTTTTTTCTTTTTTTTTTTTTGTAATTATAAAATGAGAATGCCAGTCCCTTCTTGGGGGGCTTTTCTTAAGGATTAAAAATAATGCAAATCCCTTAGGGTTCTGCCTAAAAGTAGGTTCTCAGTAATTGAAGGTGGAGGTGGTGAGCACAATAGTCAATCCCATTTCATTTTTCTTGTGACTTATGCCATATTTTCTTCTCTTTCCCTTTGAGATTGTTTATAGCAAATGGTTCTTAAGCTTATGGTGAAGTGTGTATTGCATTGTGCAAAGAGTTATTTTAGGTGTTACCTTGCGGATGGGTAAAGGATCTGGGAATACAAACCCTGTACTTGAACAGAGAGAATGTCATAAGCCTATGATACCTAGAAACCATATTTTTATTTAGTTCATATCAATTACAGTACGTTGCCTCAGTTTTGTTATTTTTGCTGTTTGTGGAAGTCAAACAAAGAAAATCCCTAGGTACTTTCTGCCTTGTCTTTTTCACTTTTTCTTCTGATGAGTTCACTGATGAATTCAGCAGATTCTTGGTTTGTGCTTCCTATGAGCCAGACATGTAGGATATGACAGTGAACAGGATCAATAAGGTTCCTGATGGCACGAAGTTCATAGGTTAATGCCGAAGGCAGACTTTGGACAAATACTGACCAGTGTGGCAGTAGAGAAGCCTAGAAGAGCGGAAACGCACCCACACAGAGTAGTCAGGGAAGACGTTTCTGATGTTTCAGGGAAGATGTGGAGGATGAGGAAGAGTTAGCAGAGCCTAATGTGTTTCTGGTAAAGACAACAACAGGAGAACAGGACACAGTTGAATTCCTGAGGAAAAGATGAGTTGCCAAGAGACAGAAGTCTCAGGAAATGAGACTGTATAGTGTTTCCATAGCTTGTCATTCTGGCCAAGTTCTTGAGATGGACAGCACTGATAGGATAGGTACCCACTGGAGGGGAGATTTAAAATGTGAGTCCTCAGTCCCAGCCAGGAGTCGGGGAAGCCAGCCTCTTATATTGAACGTCTGGCAGCCACTTGCCCCACTGTGCTGAAGTCTGCGTTGGACCCCTTTTCTCACCTCTAGACCATTCTAAATACCACCTGGTCTTCAGCCAAAACTGGTAGTCATGGCTGTTCATAGGTCTGGAAATAGTATTCTACCCATCCTTCTTCTAAAGCATCTGAGTCTCCAGATACTGACACACCTGCCCAGAGGGACTTGATTTTAACTCCTTCATACCCCGTAATATTAGAGTTCTATACTCCTCATTATGAGCAGCCCTATAGATCTGTTAATTTGCACCAAAATCTGTCTACACCCAATCTTCCATAGTTCCTCCTTATCCTTTAATGTCTTTGCCCCACCCCCACCCTGGAGGGGATTTATAGTGTACCATATGGCTGGTGCCCTATCATCAATGACAGATTAGGCAGATGTCTAGGAATTTAGAATTTAGGAGTCAGTTTGAATTCTACTGTCTTCATCTGCCAGGAACAAAGGTAATAAGCTAGGTGCTCACTGTCTAAGCTAAGATGAGCTAACTTTCTGTTTCTTAAATGAGACCAAAAAGAATAAGAAGTTTGGAGAACAGAGTAGAGTTTGTAACTGAATAACTAATTAAGACTTTGAATCCATGCCAGTCTTGCAAACTAATTGAAATAAAAGAGGATCTTGTAAGTATTTTATTTCAGGCACAGACCCCAGGCATTCCTCTGAGTCTGAAGATAAGGTTTATTTCTCCTATTTCCTAATAAATATGAATTCCTGAAGCTTTTATTTCAAAATCTAAGTATTCTTGCAATAAAGTAAATTTTTGCTGGTTGTTTGAAGAAGACATTTATGGTTTTGTGTTTGGGTTTATACCTAGGTAAATTGAGAGATTTAGATTTCAGTGCAGTGTCAGAATCATTTTATTCCATTGTACTTCACACATCTTTTGTCTTATCTGTGGGTTTATTGGAAATTTTGTACTCTGTACTCATGCTAAATTTGCAATAAAGGTAAAGATTTCTGTGGTCATTAGAAAGCATATGTTTTGGATTTAGAATATCAAATCTTTCTCTCCTGTTAATGTTTATTACTCACAAAAATATTTCAGCTCAATATTCCCAAGCCTACAGAAGGATCACCTTTCAACAGTCGGTGTTCTGATCATCAGGGATTTGGAGTAGAGAGACCTTTGTTCACCTGTATACTCAGAGGTGCAATTAGACAAGACAATGAAATAAATTAGAGGTTTGCATCAAACAGCCCTACTGAGAGAGAGAAGAAGCTGGTTTTCCTAGAGGTCGTTTCCCTAATCAGCCACCCATCCTCTCCTGCTGAGACGCAGTAAGATTTCCACTGTGTCTCTTAGTCCTTGAAGCCTTACTCCCCCAGAGCTGATTGGGTGGGATTCCTGTGGCTCTGTTGTCTGTGTAGGAACCCTGCCCATAACCACTTTCCTTCTCCTCCTAAGTGCTTTCAATGAATTGCTTCTGTGTTCATTTTAAATGGTATCTGTTGCTTACAAGCTTCATTAAACACAAACTGAATTTCTTACCATGGTCCAGGCATCGTGTGGGTTTGTGCTTTGAAAAGCTGCAGGGTTTATGTCAAGCGAAAGTTCTACAATAAGGGACCTCTGGTTTGTGCTCAGATTTCCATCAGCCGCTGCAGTGACTCTGTGTTTGAGTGTAATTATGTTCATTGATTCACATGGCATACCTGTGAATGCCTCCACATGCCAGGCATTGTGCTGGACACCAGAGATACAGACATGGTTAAGGCACACTTCCTACCTTCAAGGGGCTTCCAGTTTTGATGCAAGAAGGCACAAAACTCAGTGACTTACAGGACATGGTGCTTGGTGTCCTGGGGCTGATTTCCAGGAAGGGACTAATTCACGCTGGGTAGACCAGTAGAGACCTCCTGGAGGAGAGGGCACCTGAGCTAAATCCTGATACTTTCTCTTGGCCCTGTACATATGGGTAATGCAGAGGCCATGCCTAGGAGTATAGTGTCTCTTTTTGCAGCCTGAAAAGTATCCTGGGAAATCCCTTCTGTTGAAACTAGAGGGGTTCTAGGGGAGGAAATGTGATTTTAGACCATTTTAATAAGAATGGAATTCTTAGTACGGGGCAGCCTCCAGTTTTTAAAAAAGCAGAATATTGAGAAAGATCAGAAAGAATGCTATTCCATATGAATGTGAGGAAGAGTGGGTTCTTTGCAGAGTGGGGTGTGGGGAAAGGCTGCTAGGAAAATGTCCATGGTCATTGTTTTCATATAGTTAATCAATCATAGGGTGGCAGAGGGTAGATCCTTCTATCCAACCTCAAGTGATAGAATCGATGGGTAGAAACTGGGGAGATAGAGTCAGGCTCAACATAAGAAAGGACTTTTGGCTCTAAGAGCTGTTTGAAAAAGGAGCGAGCCCTAGGAAATACTGAATTCCCCATCACTGCCCGTGTTTAAAAAAAGGCTAAACCCACAGTTCTCAACTACAGTGTGAAGTACACTAATTGTCAAGTCTTTCGAGTTGTGTGGCAAGTAATTTGTTACTAGCAGTACCATTTTTTAATACTATCACACTCACTTGAAGTCTGGTGATTGATCTCAATCAAATGGGAAAGGAGTAAAGTTCCAACCAGCGCAGTCACGGTGACGTGTACCCTGCATGCATCCATGGGTGTCTGTCGTGCCTGTGAATGTCTTCATGGGCGTGATGGGTACCCAAAGAGAAGATGTGGATTTCTGTACTAAGACACTCACTCACTGGTGTGGATTTCTACGATGGGTGAGAGCCCCAAAAAGATGAGCTTTAAATATAGCTTCTGCTTATCCTGAAATTCAAGAAAGACAGATTTCTTCTCAGTTATGTGTTTTCAGTGTATGTCCAAGTTCATATTCATGAAAGGTAATGGCCAAGCTTAGCCAAAAAATATACTGGGGCAATCTGAGCCTAATGTCTTGCTTATTCTTGTTTTTCAACACCTTGTTTGTTATCAGGCTTTCTGAATACATAAGATAAGTACTATGAGACAGACAGTTTAGGGACAGGCACATGAACTCTTGTGAGTCAGTAAGGAATTATTAAAAACATCACATTGAACCAGGCTGAGACCCGACAGACTCTCGCAGAATGCAGTTGTCATCGTGTCTCTATAAATTGTTTAATTAGGTGTCCTCATTCAGGGTTCTCATTGTTTTAAGTGTGTGTGTTTGTGTGTGCGCTCTTCATATGTATATTTTCTTAACCTCAGTGACAGAAAATTAAGATTTGAAAAGATCAATGTTTCATTTGGCATTTTAACCTGTTTTTTTTTGTGTGCGTACTATGAGTTACCCCATGTTCAAGGGGGTGATTGATTCATCTATTTATTATTGATCATTGAATGCCCAAACTGTGCTCCATTTTTAGGGTGTGCATTTTTTCTTAAATTCTGCGTCTGCATACCTATGGCAGTATCTGGCATAATACAGCATCGAAGGAATGAAGTCATACCTTTCAGTCCGTTAGCCGCTCCACAGAGAATGCCGCGTTGTTCATGTGTGCTCCCACTTAAGTTTAGGAAGCTCCCACTTAAGTTCTCCAGTGGGAAAAAAGACAATATTCAGATGCCTCCAAACAATAACCCCATCCTTGCCAACTCAGTGCCTTTCAGTTCTCTTGTATCTTCTCCCTGACGACTTAGGCCGCTGGTGAAATGACCAGCATCATTCAGGGATTCAGCGTGGCCTGCCTTAGTGAAAACAGAACCTTAGCACAGTAATCAGCTTGCTTTTTCCGTGAGTGCATCAGGCGTTGTGGGCCAGACGGCCTCCGTGGTCTGTACTGTAGCTCCTTACCTTTGCTGCAGAAGAGCAAAAGCAGCTACGGATGGCATCTAAAACAGACGCGGTTATGTTCCCATACAGTTTCCCTAAGAATACTGAAATTTGAATTTATTCTATGCAGTGAAGTACTAGTCTTCTTTTACATTTCCCAACTGTTTAAAATGTAAAAACAAGTAGCGGTCCGGGTTTGGCCAGCTGGCCGTAGGTTGCCAACCCTTGCCATAGCCGAAGAAGAAAAATGTTCTAGTGAGTAAAGAGGTGTAGAGAGCTATTTTTCTCCCTATCCAACATTGTAAATCACAAGAGTGGATAATGGAGGAAGAACTTCCTGACTCTAAAGTGTATTAGACCCTTGAACAATATTAGTTTGAACTGCACAAGTTCACATATATGGGGATTTTTTTTTTTCAGTAAATATCTGTGTTGTTTCGATCTGCAATTGGGAGTCCTCAGATGGTCAGGACCGAGTGTACGCATTGATCTGTGCCATTTAACACAGGAGGCTTGAGTATCTGTGGGTTTTGGTAAATGTAGGGGCTCCTGAGAAACAATTCCTCACAGATATCGAGGGACAACTTAAGTTTTTGGGGAGTCAAAGTTGTAAATGGATTTTCAACTGTATAGGTGGTCGGCACCCTTCACCCCCACATTGTTCAAGTTTCAACTGTCCTGAAGTTACTAAAATATTGGTATTGAGAAAATTGAAGAAAATTGACTGAAAGAATAGATGCCTATGCTTTTGATTTCAGAAATGAAAAGTATTTCAGGCAGAGTTTTTATTTCCTGAAAGCACCCATATTTGTATACATTTGCACCTTCTCCAAAAAGCCTTCCCTAATGGCTTCCTACCCACATTCAGACAAGGTTAGCTAAAGAAACAGAGGCTCAGGAGCTCTTAGAATGGAGCTTGTAATTTAGGACACATCAAAATTTATTTTCAAGTAATAGGAAACTTTGGGCATTGAAGAAAACATTAGCTATATGTCATAATTTCAAAGTTAACGTGTGCTGTTCTCAAATGGGAAAAGTTCTTGCCAGCTATAATAAATTATTTAAGTGGAAAACTTCTGAGTTCATGCAAATTATACCATACCTATATATGCCGGACAGTGCCAATTTAAGTATATAAATAGCTCTCCTAGCAAGTGCCTAACAAGGCACATTCAAGGTTCTCACAAGGTAATGGCCCTCCGCCTGTCCCTAGATGACTCAGTACAGTTAGTTCAGCAAAAAGAGTCTTGGACATTATTGGCACGGACAGAGATGGAGAGAAGTTCAGAACTGGTCAGCCTCCTGGCTGCAGATGGTTATTGATCAGTTCGGTTCCTCCAGCACTCTTTCTAAGGAACCCGCTGATCTCTGACCTTCATGACTGCCTTTTCCCCATTGTAGCCACACTAGTCGTGTGACCTCAGGGAGTTTATTTCCCCTTTCTAGGTCCAGACTTGCATATTTAAAAAATTAAATCTTTGAACTAGATTCTCTACTGGTCTCTTCCTCCTGTGTTCATTAACTCTGTCAAATGATTATCTGTGAGAGTAAAATCAAGAGCAAGATCCTGAGTTTGCTGATAGCTGTTCCCGGTTTGGGGGATGTCTTGATAGTGCTGTACCCAAATAATTATATTGGATACAGTTGTTTTGAGAGGTGGATTTCAAGTGCAGGTTATTTTATGCCCTGATCAAAGGGGTTTAGCTTGAGCTCCTCCTATAGTGATGTCTGGATGAGGTAACTAGGAGTCGCCCTCATTGGGCTCAGTGTCTGTTAAGATCTGGGTTGGTATGGGCTCCCTCCTGGGAGATTTCAGTCATACCACAGGGGATGCTGAGGTGGTTTTTATTCCTACTTCTATATGCAGAATTCTACTGTGGGGACCACACTTAATGCTCTCATATTGGTATCGCTAGTGTATCCATGCCTCCCCTGAGGCCATGGCTTTAGCCTTGCTAGTAGCTTATCTTTATGGAGCCTGAATAATTGAGCTATGTATTTACAGAACCCAGAAGGGAGCGCTGGTTGCATTCCCAAAATGAGAACCACTTTTCACACCTTCCTTAGTAACCTCTCTGTGGGCCATGCAAGATGTGCAGTGCTGGCACCCCACCTCTGTAGAGAAGCCTGTGTAATGGACGGTGTGTAGTCACACAGCTCTGGTGGGAGAGTCCCCCTTCCACAGTGTCCCAGGGCAGAATAGCTCTGTGGATGAAGTTTCCCCAGACAAAAATAGAAGACGAAATGGCAGGTACTTTCCTCCTGGCCCTGTGTGGTGGGCCACTGCCAGGCCCCCAGACCCTATCTGGAGAACAGTATAGAGAGCCTTCCAGCTCCGCATTGGTCTCTTTCTTCAGGATGGGACATGGCCCTGTCTTTTTATGAGGAGCTGATGATATCGAGTAGTAGCGGTTAAGAACACAGACTCTAGAGCTAGACTGGGCAAGTTTCTTAACCTCTCTGGATCTATTTCATAGGGTTTCTGAGGATTACATATGTAAGGATATTCAAAGCCCATGGAGCAATCTCTGACGAATAGAAAATGCTTTATGATGATGGTGGTTATAATTATTATTGATTACAGTGATGAGGGAAAGATAGAAATTGGTTCTCCTCCTAACATTTAGGTAACTTTAGAATATAAAGTTCTTTTATCACTGGGCAATTCTGGCATGCTCTTGAAACCTTGATCTTTGAAATTACTTTTCTTTCCATTATAGCAACACAGGAGCTTTGGCTACATTTGACATGGAATTCATTCCTTAATCCTTGTCATATAGTCAGCAGGATATCTGCATTTTCCTCCTGTCACACATATAATCTGGACTTCAGCATGTTTGTTCTGCATACAGCCTTTGACTACATGTCCATGACACTGAGTACATAGAAGTTGGTTTGAATTTTGCTAGTACTTCTGGGACCTCCATGCGTGGCCATATAAGTCCGGCACTCATCAACTCCAGGGAACCTCTATTCACGTCAGAACTAAACACTATTTAGTACATCCTCAAATCTAAGACACCTTAAAAACTCAGACCCAGCGGACATGGTACAGGGTTCATATATAAGCAGGCACTTTTAAGTAGGAGTGTTTTTTGACATAATTTTATACCAGGATGGCTCACAAGAAAAAGTGTTTCCCTCTGTTAATCACAGCCATGGCAAACTCCTTACATGATAGTACTAATCACTCCCATAGAATGGGAAATTATTCAGTATTGAAAAACCAAACTGAAGGAGTAAATCTTCTGATGGGTTATGTTTCTGATTATGAAAGAGAAAGAGGCTTACCCAACCATAAAAAGATGATTTTATATGTAGGTGCAGTAGGTTATTGAAAAATTTCATGGAATTGATGGAGGAGCCCTTGAACTCCAGTGAAACCAAAACGAAAATTTTCCATCGACTTCACTGAGACCTGAAACTCGATCATCCAAAATAAATTCCTTTCAGTCATACCTCTATCATCTATGCATGCCTTGGAGAAGAAGATGAATTTATGTTCACTAGCCATTTCCCCTCTGCAGTGAATGAACAAACCAGACAGGCTGGTAAGAAAGGACTTCATGGGAGGATGTAGAGAGCGCCTCACTGCACTCGACAGCTTACACAGCCTCTCCACCAGAGACAGGACATGCTGACCTGGTGAATGCAAATACTGACCATTCCAAATTGTGCCAGGATAGACTCTAGCACCAAGATTTTTATTTAGAATTAACCAAAAGTTCAAACTGGTTATATACTTTAAGATGTTCTTAGAAGTTAAATAAAAACTGTGTCTCTTAAATAAACAGAGTTGATGCTGCATTTTTCTTCCCCTAGGGCAGAGAAATCTGTCATCATGGCCAGCCCACCATAGAATACAGTAAATGCCTCTGGAACAAAATAGAATTCATTATCTCCACCTTCTTTAAAAAAAAAAAATATTTACATTTATTTTATGCTGAATTTATTCCTGGGCTATACATGTTTATTTCTTCAGTTTCTCCTAGGATATCTTTTTCTCCTATGCATCCTCCCCTTCTGGTTTAGGAACCATTTGCTCTTTCATTAAGGAGCATCTCGGCAGGGCAAGCTCATGTCGGGGTTATTCTATTGAAAATCCCGGGCCCACCTTGGGGGCGTTGTTTACCTGGATGCATACCTCAGTGACCAGAGAGTCTACATCAGAACACTTAGGTTCGGCAGCACTCTGCATTTTGAAGCATGTGCAGCAAAACTTCAGTGCTCTTATGGGGTCCTGGAGCCTGCGTGCAGCCCCACTGTTTGGCCTGGGCACACCTACCAGCTCCAGCATGGTAATGATGGACCATTGTAATGACGCATTGCTTCTATAAAGGGACATCTTTCAGATACTTGGTGGCTTTTGATGGCCTGAAGACAATGAAGTATATTTTGAAATGAATTTTAGGAAGTTACCAGGCTCCTCTTTGCATCAGTAGGCTTTCCAGTCTTGTTGGAGCACGCTGGATGCAAAACCGTTGTTACTCTTCATAGCTCCTCAGCCCTTCCCTTCCATTTATGACCTGTCGTTACTTCTGTTGCACTGCCAGTAGTTGTAGATCTACTCAAGCAAAAACTAAAGTTCTAAAAGTAATAATTTCTGTCATTTAGAATATTTATTTTCTCATTTCAGAAAGTGGATGTCACCAGCAGGGCTGTGATGGAAATAATGACTAAAACAATTGAATACCTTCAACCCAATCCAGGTAAGGGGTCCCTTTCAAAGTATCCCTCCAGGTAACATTTAATATTCTTTAATAGACGTTTTAGGTTTGGTGTGCAACTGTTTCCCCAGCCCACTTTTCTGGAGGTTCAGTGACTTCAGGTATAGCACTTGCACTTGGGTCTCGGGGACATTTTACGGCTTACACTGAAGTGACTGGAACATTCTGTGGCATTTAATCTGACTGGTATATTTAACAAACAATATTGTGTGGACGGCCTGGGTGACATACAATGTCAGGGTAGCTGCAAGCTGTTATTAATGGAACTTTAATTTTCAAGGAATGGTAGGAAAGAAAATTGGAGTGATATTAAGATAAGATATAGTTATTCCCCGAAGGTGTGAAAAGGTAGGAAGTTGAATAGTCTCTGTGAAATACAGAGGGTTTCTGTTTATACAGCATTACTGAAGTCTTCGGATGGTTCTTAATTCTTATTCCTCTCCAAGCACATCACCGATCAGATCAGCATTTGTTCCTGCTAACCTGTTACGCACTAAGACAAGGAAGATATAAGAGATAATGGAGCTACACCTTGAAAGGAGAACCAGGCAGAACCGGGGCAATTGCTACAGGCACAAGGTGTAACAGGACAAAGCAGCCACCATCACCAACCTCCTCCCCACTGCTCTTCCTCTAGAGCAGTTCCTAACCCAGAGCACAGAAATTTGAAGCGAGGCTGACGAGATTGAAGTGAAATGCATTCATGTTTGCAAAACTACTTACTACTAGTTTCTGGAAGTTTCTGGTTGGGATTCCAGTGTCTAGAGAAGATAGCCCAGGCACTGTGCCAGCCTCTGTGTGCTTGGATACTGAGCATGCCTAGGCCAGAGGTAAGAAAGGAGAGCTGTGGGAGAAGAGGGAGCAGGCAGGTGCAGCAGGCAGGCCAAGAAGCTGCCCGCTGCCTGCTGGCTACCCTTTCATTCAACCTGTCTTCCCCTACGCCCAGACAGCTGCTGTCTGAAGATGAACAAACTATGCGGGAATAATATTTCTATTCTTGTTTTCCTTCTTCAACTACATCAGAGATGGAATTATACAAGGAAGGAAAATCTAGATATAAATATGGTAAGCTCTAGGAACCAGGCATTTAACTGACAGCCGACCAAATGGTAGGAAATCAGACAAAGAATAGCAAAAATCAAGTTTCTGATTTTTACTCAGAGCCTTCGTCATGACCTTTTTTATATTCCCCAGAGATGCTGGGTTCTCTTAAATGGACATGTATTCCTTAGTATTTAGCCAACTGTAGAAGGTCAAGTTCTGAAAAGAGAAATTCTCACCCTGCCTCACCATAAGAAATTATCATATAGGGGCTAAGGAATGTTTGTCTTTATCTTTGCATAAAACTTCAAAGTGCTCTCGGATTGCCTAGGATTTACATGTGAATTGTGCTAATAACTCATTGTAAGTCTAAGATTAATATAGGGAAGAGGAAGAACAGTATAGTATTTATTGAGCACTAATGTATTTTCAGGGCAGTGTTAGTTATATACACTGTCTGAATTCTAAAAGTAACCATTTGTTTTCTAATTGCAAAAATAAAATGCAATTGAACAATTATAGTATAGAAAAGGGACTAAAAATCCCTTGTAGCACAAAATTTCTGTGGGGCCTCATCAGGGTTCCTGAGTATAATGGAATGGTGCTCTGTGGTAGGTAGGTCTAGTGCATTGAATAGTATGTCCCCCAAAATCCAGGGCCACCCAGGACCTCACAATGTGACTTTATTTGGAAATAGAGTCTTTTCAGATATAATCAGTTAATGACCTTGAGATGAACTCATCCTGGAGTTAGGGTGAGTCCCAAATCCAAGGACTGGTGTCCTAACCAGACGAGAAGACACAGGGAAGAAAGCCATGGGAAGATGGAGGCAGAGACTGGAGCTGTGTCCCACAGCAAGGAAAGTTGGGAGCCACCAGACATGGAAGAGGCAAGGAAGGATTCTCCCAGAGAGCCTCGGGAAAGAACCAGTCCTGCTGCCACCCTGATTTCACACCTCTTGAACTGTGAGAGAGTAAATTCCTTTTGTTTTAAGCCACCCATTTTGTGGTAATTTGTTATGGCAGCACTAATCTGTGGTAATTTTTATGGCCAACAGTGGAAAACTCAATATAGGAGGTAGCCTTGCTTTATGCAGGAAAAAAAAAAATGAGGGCCAGAGATTTTAAGAAACTTGCCCAAAGCTACCCTCTCTAGGAGGAGATGAAGTCAGGATTGGAACTCAGGTCTGACAGACGGCTTCCTAAACCCATGCGCTTTACGTTTCATGATCCTACCTCTGAGAAGGAAGGGATTACCTTCATTTAGTCACAAAGCGTCCTTCACTTGCAGAGAGGTACAACAGAAATTCAGAAAGGAAACAAATTGTGGGGTTAAGACTTAGTTTTACTTCAATAAAAGGATTGCTGTAGGAGGTAATTGGGGGAAATTTGAATTTTTAGAAATGACACAGTTGTTTTCTTTTGTGTTTTTTTTTAGCTGAACCATCCTGCCACCTGTTGGCAGCTTATTGGCAGCTCAGCTCGGGCTGGGCATCGAACTGCTGTTGCTCAGAGCTCAGCTCACACTCTTGAGTGAGCTCTTAACCAACTGAGCCACTCAGCCGGCCCCGACATAGTTTTAATAGAATGTGAATGTGCTATGTAGCTGCTAATAGATTAGTTTTTTGTTTTTTTGTTTTTTGAGGGCAGTGTCACTGGCCCTCATATGTGGGACCTGAACCGGGGCCGCTGGCTTCCCAAGCTAGCGCTTAACCACTGCACCGTAGATTAGTTTTATGGCTCTTTGAAAATCGAATGGGCATCTGCCATCAAGGAGAACCATAAAGGCCATCACCAGGCAATGTCAAGTCATTTCAAGTTCATTTCAGGAAAGCAGTTATACATGGGCAGGCCACATCTATATACAAATAAGGGTCATTCAGAAGAGTCCAGAAGAACAACAAAAATGTATATACTCATTTTTATGTACTCAAAATACTCAAAGGTATTTTGTAGACAATCTGTAATTAATTGGTTTATGATAGATCATGATTTAGTTCCTTCATGAATTTCTTGCCTTGAGAACAGGCACTGGCTGTACAGCTCTTGAAAGACACTGACTAGTTAAGTTCATTTTCAGAATCCAAATGTCCTTGAGAAGGGGACGCAGGGATCCAGCAAATACCCATAGGCACCCATGGGCACAGAAGACCACAAAGAATGTTTCCAAACTCACACAGTTTGCTAAATACTTTGACTCCTCAGCCTCTCAGTGACCCCAGGAGCTGTTCCATATGGGTCACTGGGTGCTGGTCCTGAATAAGCAGGACCTGTCTCGGGTGAGGACAGAGGTTGATGCCACGTAACAGATTTACATGGCTAGGCCAATATGATCAGTGGAAATCTGTGCTTTCAGGTATTTTGAGAGTATTTGTATTAGGTTAATACTGTAGGATGCTTTCTGCTCTTGTGGTTGTGGAGCATACACACGTTTGATATTCTCAACACTCAGCGTTTGTTGAAATGATGACCAAAGAGAGTTTGATTAATTTCATCAGTCGTAGATGTGCTCTGTGTACGTCCCACATCTGCTCTTACCCACGTCCAGAGTGGTATCTTTAAAAGGCAAATCTGATCATATCATTATCTTACATAAAATCCTTGAAGGGGTTTTCATTGCTTTTAGGATTAAGTTTAAAATTTTCAGAATGGCTTAAAAGTCCTTCCCTGCAGGGTCAGCCTGCCCTTTCCCTTCCACCTTGCCAGGGAGACAGTTCCCACAGGTCCAGTGTAAAGGTTTCTTAGAAGATTTCCTTAACCCCCAACTACTTTAGGTTCTCCTGTCAGTGTTCCCCTCACCATCCCAGCTGCTCCTCCTGGTGGCACACGCCTTACCATAATCGTGTGATGTGTGTGCCTCTGTTTGTCCCCGCCTGTCATATCAGGACTGTGCCTGTCTTACTGCATCCCCCACCCCCAGTTCTGTAGTTGATAGTCAGGCTAATGTGAAAAATTGCTCTAATATAAAGGAGAGGAGGGAAAACTCTTTTCCCTAAACCATCAGCTCTACCCATGCAATCAACAACTATCAAATGCTTTCACTTTTATGTGAAGACTGATTCCAGATGCAGAGTAGGTTAAAATAGGACCAAACCCTGCTTTCTGAGAACTCATAGCCTAACAGCATAAGGTCCATACACTCTGTGGAGAGTGCCTCAGAAGGCTTCATGGCCAGTGTCTTCCGGGAATTCCAGCTAACTGATCAGGTGAGGAGGGTGAATGGGGTCACAGGTCTACAAGTGTGCCCTGTGAAGCCTGGCTTTTGAGAACATAGAACAGAGAGCTGTGGTCTTTCAGAATGGATTGTGAAATTATTCTAATAGGAACAGCATAAACCAATACACATTTCCAACCTGCCTAGATAAATAATTTGAACAGTACTGTGCAAAAGTTCCATTCTACTGATTGTGAGTCCTAATCCTCATGGTATCTAAGAGCAAAGATCATCAGAGAAGATATAAATCAGTTTCCTTATTTGAGTATTCTGATACCTTGTGGGAGGCAAAATGCACTAAATCAGCATTCTCCAATAGAAATATGATGCAAGCCGTTAAGTGTAACTTTGCGTTTCTTAGTAGGCACATTTAAAAAGGAAAAAAGAAAGGTAAAATGTATTTTAATAATAAATTACCCAATATTAAACATGATTGAAAATTTTTTTTTCTTGTACTAAGTTTTGAAATTTATAATGTGTTTTGTATTTGCAGCACGTCTTGGTTTGGACTAGCCACATTTTAGATGCTCAATGGCCCCGTGTGGCCCATGGTTTCCATAACGGACAGCACAAGATCAGTTTGCCATTCAACCTGTTTTTTATATTTTTATATGTGTTTGATGTTTAGCTGCTTGGTTTTTGTATATTAGTATTTTTTTTTCTAATAGAGACATGGACTCTTGATTTCAGATCAGGATGTCTTTAAATCTGTGTGTTTGTTAACCTGCTGCAAACCTGTTTCATGGCACTGCATTGGAGATCATCCCCTTAAATTGTATAATAGACATGGCCAGATTGGGCTGTGTTTTCTCCCCAGCCACAGCATATCGGCTATGACAGAGGCTTTCTCAGTTTGCGCTGAAAAGCTATTTTGGCCCTGATGTCATAATCCAGTACAGATTTCCAAGATGCATCCTTAAAAACCAGTTGGAATATGAAAACCACTGTATGCAGTTGGGGTTCAGTTCCCTACAGAAATGCTTTCTCCTTGTACGCCTGCAGGGTCTAGTTTTTGTCCAGCATGCCTGAGATTGAAATAGTAAATCAGGCTCGTCAGATGTCTATTCACAGTTTTTCAATAATAAATTCAAATCTCATTTGTGGAATGTCCTCTGTGAAAGTAAAAGTTCACTGTATTAATTTTAAAATATCGTATTAATCCCTGGAATGATATTACATCAAAATTATTATACTTCTTCCTCAAGGCTGCCCTCTTAGTTATCTCCTTCCAAAGATGAATACATATAGTGATTATAAGATGTTTGGTGGTGGTAGAATTGAAAATCTATACATATATGACTTGGCATTCATGTATTCAAATCCTTGGCTCCATGACACACTAAGTGTGCTGTTTCCTGGCGGGCAGGACCTGAATTGTATTCTTCTTGTCTTTCGGGGCTCTTCGCATTGTGCTTTGTACATCGTTCCCCTCTATACGTCTTCCTAATAGGCGCAGAGATGAATATGTCCAGCCTTCACTTAAAGAATAGGGCGTGTGGGCTGAATCTAGTAGCCAGAGCATTGACTGTTCCGAATCCTTACACTGAAAAATAATCAAAGTGTACGAAGGACAGATTTACAAAAGTAATTTTGAGGAAAACGTTGCTGAACTCAATGGAATAGGGTCTTTCAAGGATGCACATACTAAAGAAGAAAACATAAGTCAGGTGATACATGGTATAATTCATATGCTATTCGTATTGAAAAGGCTGGGTGACTTTCCTATTTTTACTTCATCTTTGGAAAAAACATTGAAAATTAATAGGTTCTAATATATTTGAGACCCCTTAAGTACTGCAGAGCTTTAAGTCAGCTGGAACTGGTGGATTAATGATACTCCATCACTGTGTCTATAAAGCCTGCTAAAATCAGACTGACTTAATATGTTATTGATCATAACGGAGACATTGTGCATTTAAAGATACACATAATTATGGAAAATTATGCGAATGGAGTCTCCCTTTAGTAGCCCAAGCTACTCACACACAATCTGCGTGTGGTAGTCCCTGCACTCTCTCTGTCTCTTCAAGTCTCTTCTCCCTCTTGTTCATCCTACTGTAGCCTCTCTGGACATTTAGTTTTTCCAGTGCTCCAAGCTCTTTCCTGCATCAGGACTTTGCACGGGCTGTCCCCTCTTCCTGGAATGCCCCATGGGCCCCTTACTCATCCTTCCTGCCTCAGCTTAAATGCCGTCTCCTCTGAAAGGCATTCCATTAGCCCCTGTGCAAATCAGGTCCCCTCAAGTGTTGTAGTCACATGACACCTTCACATAAGTCCCCTGCACAAATTGCTCAGATCATTCCCCACTTAGAATAAAACTGCGCATTCTCATCACGGGTTACAGGTCCAATGATTGGACTTCATTTCCTGCATTCCACCACACAAGCACTCTCATTCACCCGACCACACTAATCCTTCACCTGAATCACCTCATCTCCAGGTCTTTGCTTGCATGTCACTGTATTTGTGCAGCTTTCCTGACCCTCTTGCTTAAAATATGAGCCCCCACAAGTCTCTAAGCCCTTTCCCTATTTTATTTTGCTTCATGACACTTATTACTACTTAAATTTTTATTGTATTTTACTTGTTTAGCTGTGGCTTCTCTCTGCCACCAAAAGACAAGTGACCCGAGGGTAGGATTGTTGTTTGTACACTGCAGAGAACCCTGTTCTTACCTTTTATAGTACTTAGCACAACATTGACTTTTGTAAGTCGTTTTTTATTTGTTCAGTATACTACCTCCCTCCATTCTTGCTCCCCTATTTCACGTTCTCCACAGTTAGCTCATGCCATGGAAGATGTAAGACACATCTCATCACTCCTCTGCTTATTACTCTCCAGTGCTTCTGATTCAGTTCAACAGAGATATCCTGACCACAAGGACCTGCATGACGACTCTTGCTCTGCCCCGAGCCCATATTGTCCTCTCTCTGCTGTGACTGGCTTCTTTCGGATCCTCAGGCATGCACAGCTTGTTCCTGCCTCAGGGTCTTTACAGGGGAGCTGCTTTACCCAGAATGATCTTCTCCTGGCTCCCATGTGGCTGCTTCTTCTAGTAACTCCATTCCACCTCCCTATGCAGTCCTTCCCTGGCCACCCTACCTGAAATAGCCCCTTCCCACCCCTCTCCTATCCTCTTCTAGTATCCTATCTCTATTTTAAACTAACCTCTGTTTTTACCTTTTTTTTTTTTAAATTTATCATTTGCCCATCACCCTCATTTCCCCTCTAGAATGTAATCTCCATAAGGGTAGGTGTTTTGTCCTGTTAAGTATTCCTAATATACAAATAACACCCTTGGTACATATTTATTGAATGAATGCTGTTTATCTCTCCCACTGTACCATAAACTCACTGAACAAAGAACTATGTCTGTTTTGCTCATTTACTTATACCCATGACTTAGCACAGTGTTTGGTGCTTAGTAGATGCTTAATTTGCTGAATGAGTGAATGAAATCATGTTAAGCTTATTTAAACTCCATCTTATAGGAGTAACTAACCTTTTAGGTAGAGCCATGGTCTGAAGACTTGAATAGGCCAGGATCAGAGCTATTACTCTGTCCGTATTACATCTACTTGGTGTTATGCCCAATGAATACATTTCACAGTTGCTTTGGAAAAATTGTGGAAGTGCATACTCTCATATTTAAGATCACTGGGCTGAAGCCATTGACAGAACATTCATATTTGCAGGCATAGATAATGTTCCTATTTTCAGATTAGAAAACTGAAGCTTCAAGAGAGACTAATAAATTGCCCTAAACCATGCAACAAAAGAACCAGAGTCATAGTGAGATATGACCATCTCCAGTTCATTTTTTCACTGTCTTATGCTACAAAATATGAAGACACCATCAGTCTTCGTATGTGTGGTGAATACACTCTTGAGTAGCCTTTATTGTTCACATCCTTGTGTAATCCCCTCCCTTTGAATGTAGGTGGAATTTCTGACTTTGCTTCTGACCAATGGAATTGGTTAAGGGGATAGGATCAACCACTCCCCATTTCCTTGATTTGGTTATAGGGCAAAGTTGATGGGACCTCACTTCCAGATCATGTTATGTTATGTAAAACCGTCTTAGCGGACTGGACTGAGAGAGATCATTCTGCTGGCCCAAGAGAAGCAAACTTCCATATTGTGACTGGCTGAGGAGAGGGCCCAGTGTCAGGGAGCTGGGGTGGGGGTAGGGGTGTCCATAGGACCTAAGGGTGGCCACTAGCCAACAGCTAGTAAAAAGCCAGGCCCCTCAGTCACAGCCCCGCGAGGAAGTGAAATTTTGTCAACAGCCTGAGTAGGCTTAGAAGCTTCTTTACTGAAGCTTCCTGATTACAGGGCAGCCTGGCCCACAAGTCTTTGTAGCCTTGAGAGATCCTGCATAGAGGACTCTGGTTGCGAATGGACTTCTAACCTGCCGAGACTGTGACATAAATATGTGTTGTTTGAAACCACTAGCTTCGTGGAGCTTTGCAGTGCAGCATAGCACACTAATATAGTACAGCTGCTTGTTCCCCAACCAGAGCTCCTATTTCAAGCTCGTCACTGTCTGCTGGGCCATCAGGCCATTGGCTCTTATCACTTTTGGTCCCTGGATATGTGACACTGAAGCTGAGGTAGATTGGGACAATCCACCACATCTTTTCAGAATAGGATGAAGTCTCCTGCATCCCCTGAGGAGTGGTTGGGCAGGTCCATCCTACACTATGGCTAAAGATATTTGAAATATGAGACAATGGAAGGCTCTTGGCACAGTGCCTAATACTTTGTAGGGGCTTAAGAAATGTCACTCACACTCTCCTCCATGGCTTGCAGCCCCACCTGAGGACTCAGGTGCTTGCCCATCCATTCCTCCATGTGTATAATCTCCAGGGAAAATCACTGCAGGACCCTTCCCAAAACAGTATCATGGCACCAAGCACCCACACCCTGTCCACTCCCAAAGACCTAAAGAGGAAAAGGCTCATAATGTTAGTACACAAAGCGTTGTGTATTTTTTTAATTGTAGGAGCCACATTATGCTCCTGTGGTATAATTGCATGCTTTCGCAGGGTGCACTGTGAGACCTGTGATGACTCCTTGTAACACCCCATGTGGAGGTGGGAGAAGTGCGCTGTCCCAACTCACGAGTCCTTAGGGCTGCTGACTGCATACTGTTGTTCAGTGTCTTAAAATATCTCTCCACTGCTTCCCATTCAGCAGGGCCATAAAAGAGCTCTGTTGCCTTGGAGGGAGGTGTTATATAAATACCATTATTTGGGTTGAGGGAAGCATGATTCAGCGCTAAAGTTACATATGTATTTGTATTATGTCAGCAGTCCAATCTTTCTCTTCCCTTTCCTCAGTCCCTTCCAATATTTGTCAAAAGAAACTGCACAGGTTTGAAGAAATTTACCTAAGTCCTCATTATCATATAAAGCTTTTGCGCCTCTTAATAATTAATTGTTAGTGTGCAAGGCTGGGAACACATTGCTCATAGTGAAGAGATCAGCTCAGGCCAGGGTTCATTTTGGACTTGGAGGTGTTCTGAGATTTCACCTGGGAAAGCCAGGCCATTTTATGCAGTCGTCACAGGTTGCCAGTGGGAAACATATGCTAAATTATTATTTATTGCATGCATTTTGTTGCAAGTATTAAGCTCCAAATCTAATTCAGTGTGACTTAGGAGATTTATACTCATATTCCAATTATAATCTCTGTACTAAACTTTACAAATTTAGTTTAAATAATTCAAAATTATTCTTTTCCCTCCAACTAAAGACTTCTCTCATTGAGCTTTGATAGGTAATAAATAAAGAGGTAGGTAAGGGCTGGCCCAGTGGCTCATTTGGTTGGGAGTTGGCTTGGGAGTGTGAGCTCTGAGCAGCAGGGTCGCCAGTTTAATTCCCACATGGGCCAGTGGCACTGCATCCAAGCTGAGCTGCCGCTGACTTGCCAACAGGTGGCAGGATGGCTCAACAAAAAAAAATTTTTTTAAATAAAGAGATAGGTAGAATTTTAGTTGTTGGTGGCCATTTAAATGAAATGGCTATCCATAATAGTTTTCTCCAGCCAAAAGGGGGACAAAGGAGAAAAGACATAACGTTTGTTTAGTGCCTGCTTAGATTACATTCATCACCTCATTTCACCATGACAACAATTCTATCCCTAAGTATTGTTTCTCATTTATGACCAGGCACAGTGAGGCAGAGAGTAGGTAAGCACCTTTGCTTCCCTGCAGAGTTGCTGAGCGCCAGAGCGGGAATTTGAACCCTGTCCTGTGTTAGTTTTTGTTAGTACATGCCCTTGCCTTAATTAGCTAGTAGAGTCTGTCACAGGGGAGTGCAGCTCTAATTTTTTATCTTCAAAAAGAGGCTGTGCCTTTCACATTTAAATGTGACTTTGGTACTGTAAATTTTAACGATGCTTGTTCACAATGTTTGTTGTATTTAGTAATTATTTATCGTTAATGAAATTAGATAGCTTTCCAGAACAAGAGAGAATAAATTATCTTTTTGTTTTTCTTGAAATATCTATTTATCTTTTTTAAGCATATTCGTTTTGTAGCGACCCATAAACAGAAACCAGATCATTAGAAAATAATCTGGCTATAATTTTCATTCTTACAGAAATAGAAACCAAAAAAAAAAAAAAAAGCAGTGTTTTTAAAAAGAATTGAGTTAAAATCTTTACATTGGAGCTTTAAAGTAAGACTTACTGGTTTTGATCTCAGTTCTGGTTTTACCCAAGGACAAGTTTCATTGGTTTTAAAAATTTACATTATGGTTCTTTGTACACTTCGATAGATGCCATGTACTCATTTGCAAATGACCTTGTCCACTTATCCTACTGGATTCTAATGCTTGTATGAGAGATTTTTTAATTTGAAGGGCATTCAAGAAATCGAGTAAGCAGATCTGATGTTCGAGGTGAGAAAGTAGAGATCGAGAGCGGTGAGGCTGCTCACCCAAGGTCATGCCAATGACTTTCTCCCCGCTCATGGGACAGGCTTACCCTGCTTCCTGAGGAGCAGCATCTATCAGACTGCCTCACCTCTGCATTTTAAACACCTAACGAGTGTAAATATAACTAAAGTTCTACACTTTGCTGCTGACACTCCTAATTTGACTTATTTTAATGAAGGCCTAATACAGCAATGAGAGCCAGCATGGTATTCTGGATGAGAACGGGCTTTGGAGACACACTGGGAATCACAGTCTGCTCTGCTCCTTGTTGCTCTTATGTCCTTGGGCAACTTACATCATTTCTCTGAGCTTAATTTTCCTTATCTGTAAAATGGAAAAACCAAATCTTTTTCTTATGTCATTGGGAGGATTACAGAGATGATATATGTGAATTACTCATAGTAGATGCTTCTGAAATGACAGCTGTGGGATGAAATGTGGTCCTGATCTTCAGTTTCCCAAAGATATTTCAAGGCTCTGAGTTTTCAGAGCAGATGGTAGCATTTATGAACACTAGTATAAATCATTAAGCATCTGTCATTAAAGATCTTTGCTCTTTTGAGCACTAGGTTTAGTTTCTGTAAGGCAGGTAGGGATGACAAAGGAATTTAGTTCTTAAAAGCAGAAAATCTGTTCCATGTCTTTGTTCTTCCCTGGTGCATGCTAAATCCATTAGGTTTCTCCTAACAGAACACAAAGATGTGACTTGTAGTGCTGTGGCCACCTCTTCTGCCTGATTGTGTTTGTCAATACAAGCCAAGGTCAGGGGTGGGCTTTTCTTCTTCCCTGTTGTGATAGACAAGGATGCTCTGTCAGTGTTTTTTTTATTTGAAATTTCACACTTGAAGAGGGAAGGGAACCACTCTTAAGAGCATAATACAGTTGTTTAAAGAAGGTTGTAATTCTGTTTTATGTACAAAAGGTCTCTCCCCCAAACACTCCTGTTGTGATCATGTAGGGCGGGGAGGAGGGTGAGGTGCAGAAGGGAAGACACTTTGTTCATCCTTGCCCCCCTGTAGCACTGAATACCGATTTTCACCTCCTCTGTCCACCCACAACCCTGTGCTTAGATATTGTGCTCACCCTCTTCATTCCAACTTCCTGTTCCACAAAGACTACTGGTTTCCAGAGCTATAGAAATCCCATTTGCTATAAACCTTGATTTTGAGTTATAGTGAATGAAACTTTAAAAAAAAAATATGACATCAGGACTTCCTGTTCCCTCACATACACATACACACCCTGCTTAGGAAAAATCACACTCCATCTTCTGCCATCATTATCTTTGGACCCAAACCCCCTTAGAAATCACCACTTTGCCATGTCTTCAGAAGCTTGGGATCCACATGCGCTGACATTTCATAGTACTTTCCTACAAAATGGATATCAAGAGTTTTCCTACAAATGTCTGTCCAGACTTTAGCACCCACTCATAATGAGTGTGCTGCATCCTGTTTTAGAGATGTAAAAGGAAAACTACTGTTTTTCTTTGCACTGTACCCACAGGATGCTTCTGATACCAGATGTGTGGGTTTTTCCCCACGCTGACCAATTCTCCAACTTCATTTGCATATCCTACAATTCAGTTCAATTCTGATACCATCTACCTCACCAAGAATGACCCACAGAGCTCATAGAAACACCTACTTACTGCATACTGGTCTATTATACAGGATACCACTCAGGAATAACAAAACAGAGGAGATGCCTAGGACAGGCTGTGGGGAAGGGAGCACAGAGCTTTCATGCCCTGCCCAGGCATACCACCTTCCCAGTTCCTCACTGTGTTCACCAACCTGCATGCTTTATGAAGCCCTTTGGTTAGGACTCTTAGGGAGGCTGAAAATGCCAACCATCTAGTCACATGATTGGTTCTTCTACATCCTGAGGCTATACAGGAGCCTTCAGCCACCAATCATCCCATTAGCATATAAAAACTGCTTATCACTTCAGAGATTGGGAAGGCTTTAGGAGTTCTATGCCAGGAAAGGAGCGGGGGAGGCACAGGGACCAAACGATTATTTCTTCTTATATCAGGAGATGTGATGGATGGAAATGCTAGTACAGAAGTACCTTTTCAGAGATTCACAGGAACCAATGGCTTCATCACCATACTGAACACTGGTGTATCTGAGTGGCATATACGGGGTATGATCAAAACATAGGTCAGTGTTTAAATAAAAAAAAATTATTACAGTAAAAGACACATTGCCATTCATCCCCCTCAAAATACTTCCCCTCACTTCGAACACATTTAACCCATCGTTCTTGCCACTTTCTGAAGCAGTTCTGGAAGTCCTCTTTCATGAGTGTCTAGTTGTGCTGTTGTGGCTGCTTCGATGTCCTGAATTGATTCAAAATGTTTTCCTTTCATGGTCATTCTGACTTTGGGGAGGAGCCAGAAGTCACACGGTACCAGATCTGGTAAATAAGGTGGATGAGGACACATTGTAATGTTTTTATTTGATAGAAATTGCTGTATTACAGAAGCAATGTGTGACATGAAGCACTGTCATGATGGAGGATGATTTATGACACACTTTAAAACACACCATCTCTCAACCATAGCTCACACCTGACTGACTGCACCAAACAAGTTGAAACTTGTCACACACTCTTACTAAGGTTCAGAGCACTGCTTCGTGTATTAAAGATCCCTGCCTTTCCATTGGGTGGCACTTGGCAGCATCATCCATGGTATTTTTTTTATCACAACGGAAAGCCTCCCCAAAGTCAAAATGACCATGAATATTTTGACTCGATTCAGGACATTGAGGCAGCCACAGTAGCCCACCTAAAGGCATTCATGAATTCATGAAAGAGGACTTCCAGAACTGCTTCAGAAAGTGGCAAGAACGATGGGATAAGTGTGTTTGAAGCAAGGGGAGTATTTTGAGGGGGATGAATGGCAATGTGTCTTTTACTGTAATAATTATTATTTAAACATTCACTGTATTTTTCGATCACACCTCATATGTGACTGTACTTCCTTATTCTATATACTTCTTCATATGTTTGAAATATCTCATCTTTTTGTTAAAGTGAAGTACAATATTACTTAGCAACCACAGATGAGAATTGGCTGCAATAAAATGCCCCACAAGCAGAGGGGGTTAGGAGGTGAACCAGTGGTGTGCTGCTTAAGGTTTAACAACTGTCTGGAAGAAAAACCTTGATTTGTAGCATTTTCCAATTTCTGTGTTGCTCAGTCTCCCACGGTCTTTTTCAACATGGCATCACTGAGCATAGAATTGTGAGGAGAAGCCCACAGCTGGCTCCTGTGAGCCAGGGCCGGCTGTGTCCAGCACACCACTGGGTGAAGCTGGCAGGGAGAAATAGCTCCCATAGAGGAAGCACATGCTCAGTATGTAAATAACTAGAGCTTATTTCTGTTATGTTAACACTATAGTCTCTTGAGATTTAATCCACAGACCCAGGGGTGGTGAGAGAGGGAGGAAGGAGGTGGGAATGTAGAATTCTCTGAATGTCCTCATGTGCCTGCCTGCTCTCTTAAGGACCCTATTCCTTTAACCCGGATATGGCTCTCTTGTTCCTGCCATTAGTGTTATGTGAGAGGCAACATTAGGTATTTATGTCTAGACCCACCAGCTCTAAGAGCTCTCCTTGTCTGTGATTACTGGGGAGCACCATATTTGTTCAGCTCAGTATATAACTCTTGGAGTGCTTACTTTCTATACAATAATTTATTGTGTTGGCTATAGCTTTTATTTAAGTATTCTTCAAATGCCAAGCACAGTGCCAGGTACTTTGTAGCCATCATTTCTAATCCTCACAATAACCTAGCAAGGTAGCTTTGATTTTCTCTATGCTGTAGAAGAGGAAAACCATTCATTTTTTAAAGTCATCTGCTACCTTTATTCTAATGTAGAGTTCTAAGCCCTGGGCACACAACAGTCAATCAAACAGACCAAGACCTTGCCATCGTGGAGACTACAGCCTAGTGGGAAGACATTATAGAGAATATATACCCAATGTCAGGTGGTGGTCAGTGCGACACAGAGAAATCACAGGTAAGGAAAACGAAAATGGCCATCCATGGTGGTGATGTCGTTGGTGTAGTCAGGACATAGCAAGGGGTGCAGAGCACAGAGGACTTTGTCACCATCGGAAAGACTTTGGCTTCTATTCTGAACGGCATGGGGACACATTAAAGGGTTTTGTGGAGAAGAAGGACATGATCTAATACTGAAAAGGACTCACATACAGAATGGATTACCGGGAGTAAGAATGAAAGCAGGGAGCCAATAAGAGCCTCTTTTAATAACCCAGGCTAGAGATGATGGGGGCACCCACCAGAGTGGTCTGATTTGGGATATGTGTTGAATGCAGAGCTGACAAAATTTACTGACAGATTGGATGTGGGTGTGGGACAAAGGAAAGCATCCAAGATGACTATAAGGTTTCAGGCCTGAGCAAGTAGAATGAAGAGAGCTGCACTGACCAAAATGGGGAATAGTGTAGCAAGAGCAGTCATGGGATGATGGCCGGAAATGTAGACTTTAGCTTGAACATGTTAAGTGTTTAGATGCAGGTGTGAGAATACATGGGTCTGTCTGTAACACAGTGGAAAGGTTTGGGCTACAGAGGTAAATTTGAGAATCATTAAACTGAGTAACTCATAGAGACTATGTGATTGTTCAGAACCAATGAAGGTGGGGCTACAGTGTCCACATGTGCTAATCCCCAGAGAGCTCACGGAGGCAAGCTCTGTGATCTAACCCCCTGGGTATCCTAAATCAGCAAGACAGAGGTAGGGGCCTCAAATCTGTGTTTCTACAAGGTTTTCTAAGTAATTCTGACACACACACACACACACACACACACACACACACACAAAACACGTACACCATGTTTGTGACAACATGGATGGACCTGAGAGTGTTCTTCTAAGTGAAATAAGTCACACAGAGAAAGACAAATATATGATCTCACATAAATAAGTCAGAGAGAGAAAGACAAATATATGATGTCACGTATATGTGGAATCCAACAAAATGAAACTCAGAAACAGAGATCGGATTGGTGGTTGCCAGAGGCGGGTGGTAGGGGTGGGTGACAGTGATGAAAGTGATCAAAAGGTACAAACCTCCAGTTATAAGATAAGTCCTTGGGATGCAATGCGCAATGTATTTAACAGTATCATATTGTATACTTGGAAGTTGCTAAGGGAGTAGATCTTAAAGGTTCTCATCACAGAAAAAAAAATTGTCACCGTGTGAGGTGATAGATGTTAACTAAACATTGTGGTGATCATTTTGCATACATATATCAAATCATTTTGGTGTATGCCTTAAACTTAAACAATGTTCTGTGTCAATTATGTACCAATAAAACTGGTATGAAAAAATTCCAGGTGTCATCAGACAAGCTACCTGTTTTTACACCACCCACCTTCTCTTTGGCTCAAGATCCATTTGTTATCTGTTTAGTGCAGCTTGGTGGATATTCTGTTAGACTTTGTATTTGCTGAAATTGGAACACTTTTTATACTGTCTCTCCAAAATATGTCTTCCTCTTCTGTTCTTCATCTCAGATTTGTATTATCAGCTGCCCAGGTATTCAGTGTAGCGACTCTAAAGCAGTGGTTCTCAACCTTAGCTTCACATTACAGTCACCTCGGGGACTTTAAAAGCAGTTGATGCCCAGACCACGTGCCAGACCAGTACATCAGGAACCG
The DNA here is from genome assembly GCA_033961575.1 of Aselliscus stoliczkanus. Taxonomy (NCBI): domain Eukaryota; kingdom Metazoa; phylum Chordata; class Mammalia; order Chiroptera; family Hipposideridae; genus Aselliscus; species Aselliscus stoliczkanus. The sequence goes on from CM066728.1 coordinate 178,003,297, forward strand.
GGGAGAGGAACACAGGCATCAGTGGGTTTTTGTTTGTTTTTATTTTTTTTCCTGAACTCTTTACTGATCTGTAACATACAAAAATGTGCTGTGGCCAGATCTTATGTGTATATCTCAATGAGTTATTAAAAAATGATACTCCTGTACCTAGTTCAAGAAACATTACCAGCATCCCAGAAACCCCCTTCCAGACACAAGCTGCTCTGACCTCTAAACATCATACAATTGTATCTCTTTTAGAACTTAAATAGAATCAGAGAGCATGTACGCTTTTGATCTGGTTTCTTTCGCTCAACTTTATATGTGTTATTGTTGTGTGTTGGTGTAGTTTTTTCATTCACTGTTGTATAATATTCTCCTGTGAGAATATAGCACATATTATTTGCCCATTTTCTCACTGACGCACATATTGGTGTTTCCATTTTCTGGCTCTTTTGAATAGCCCATTTTTGGATGTGTCTGTTATACACATATACATTTCTGATGGATATGTGCCTACAAGTGGAATTGCTGAGGCACAGGGTATATGTCTGTTCAGTTTTAGTGGATACTGCCAAACTGTTTTCCAGAATGTCCTATCAATTCACACGTCTACCACCAGTATTGGAAAGTTCAGCTTGTTCTATACTCTAAACACTTGATGTTTTCTGTATTTTTTTTTCCACTTTAACTATTCTTGTATGTATGTTTCACATAATGTGATTGTATTTGCATGACCAAAATAACTAATGAAGTTCAGCATCTTTCAGATGCTAATTAGGTAATTGGATATCTTCTTTAGTGAAGTGTCTGCTCAGGTCTCTTGCCCATGTTTCTTTTTGTTTTTGTTTTTTAAATTGGGCTATTGTTTGCTTATTAGGAGTTTATTTATAGGAGTTTTTGTTGTTGTTGTTATTCTGCATGCAAATTCTATTTTGGATATATGTATTGTGAATGTCTTTAACTCACTTTGTTGACTGCCTTTTAACTAAGAATTTCTTTTGAAAGAAGGAAGTTTTAATTTTAATATAGTCCATTTTATAAATATTTTTCTTTATTGGTAGTGCTTTCTTTTTCCCAAGAAGTATTTACATACTCTCCATGCCATGAATATGTTCTCCTATATCATTTTCTAGAAGTTTTGTTGTAATTCCTTCCATAATTAAATCTGTCACCACCTGGAATTGATTTTCGGGTATAGGATGAGATGGAGTCATGAGTCAGTATTTTCCCTTACGGAATCTAGAAGACCCAGTACCAATTCTGAAGGAATCAATAGTTTTAAAAGCTCCTCCGGTGATTCTAACGGGCAGCCCACCATTGCCCAAGCATCATCCCAGGTGTCCGTCTTCTCTCTCACATTTAGTCAGTCATGTAGTCCTGTTAGTTCTACCCTCCAAAGGACTCTACAATTCACCTCTTTTTCTCCCTCTCTTTCCTTAGGACTCACGTATTACAGTATTCTTGCAATACTGTAATAGGTGCTGTCCCACTTTGGGAACACTCCTGCCTTCCCGCTTCCTACTTTCCCTGTATTAATGATAGGAATTTTTTTTTTCCAATCCTGAACCTGATTTGATTTGAATTAAAGCCCTTTTAAAGGTCTAAATCTTAAATAACTCTGTCAGGAACCTTGGATGGGAATCACTGTCTACAAAACAGAATCTAAGCTCCCTAGCATGACACTGAAAGCCCCTCACAGCCTTTGCAGCCTCTCTCCCTCAGCCACAGGCCTTCTGAAGTTCCGAAATACATCAGGTCCTTTCACATGCCTCTGCTTATAGTCTCCAGATGCCTGGAATGCTCTTTCCCGTGGATCTGCCTTTACAGCTCAAGGGTCAGCAGTTTCATGAGCCTTCCCAGCCTCTCTTCTAGGCAGAGTGCATTGCTCTTTTCTGTCATGTGGACACATTATAACCTTGCCCACAGGATGGCCTGTGTTTGACTGTATCACAGTGACTGAAGCAGGACTCGCCAAATAGACAGTCAGCTCATTGAGAAAAAAAACCTGGGCCTTGCTTCTCTCAGAGTCTCCCTAGCATACTTTCTTTCACGTAGTAGGTGCTTAATAAATAACTTGGTTTGCTCATTTTTATCACAGAAAAAAAAAAAACTTTATAAAGCAGATTATTGGTAAGTAGCAGTTCAGTCAGGCAGTACAAATTCAGGATTTTTCTTTATGAGAGGATACCTAATTGTTTCCATTGTAACTTATTGATTGATTCTTATTAATTGGATCTATTTTTTCTCTTTAGCTGGGGCTCATAATTCAGCTTAAGGACCTTCTTTTGTTGGGGGGCAGTGGGAGCCTATTTCCTGATTCTGGGAGTTTGGGTGATCAGTTTCTTATCATTTTCACATAAAGCAGTTTTTCATGGCATCATTTAGAGGTGAATTACTTCCAAAGAGTCAGTATTAATAAGAATGAATGGGGAAATGGGAGTCCACCCTTCTGCCCTCCACTGTAGGAAATGGAGTCAGAAGCAATGAAAGGCCCGGCAGCCTCGGAATCCTGAAACTCATCTCTGTGAGGGAAATGGCAGGCCAGATTGCCATCAGCATGGCCTGTTGTCCTAAACCATCCAGTCAGACCCGCAGAGTTAGTGTGTAATTAGGGCTTATCAGCAGCCTCTAGCTCCATTTCAGAGCACAATAATAGGTCTCTGTGCTTCTAAACAGGGCAGTCTTTTCCCAAGGATTAGGAAAAATGATGTATGCAGAAGAATTTTATAAAAAATTAAAGCTTTTAAATGAAATAGTTCAGGCCGCAATTCATAATTAAGCACCTGCTGTATGCTTGGCACTGTGCTGGAATTCAACAGGATATAGTTTCTCAACTGTAGCAGGAAATGGACATGCTGAAAACAGAGAAATAAAATATCATGTGAGATATGATCAGTGTATGCCTCACACAGTGGAGACATAAAATGAGGGAAGGGGTCACTTACACTGAAGGGCAGCAGAGGTAAAGGGTGTTTGGGAAATACTTTGTAGAGGAGGTGTGCCAGGGGTTGTGTTGGGCGGGTAAATAGAGGGAAGGCCTTTCCAAGAAGAGCAACAGTTCTAGAAACTTCAGAAAACTTCCAGAAGTTCCCAGTGGTAGAAGGCCAGGGTATGCTTTCTTTGAGAAGTCTTATATCTAAGAAGGATCACATTACATAAGGGAACTTGGAAGAGTTTTAGGAATTATAGTTTTTATTTTCTCAACTTTTTGTGAATGAAGAACCTGAGACTCAGAGAGGTTAAGTAACTCATACAGAATCACACAGTGAACTTGCTGGCATGTCTGGCACTCAGAAATAATTAACATTTTGAATGTTTACCATATGCCAGCATTGTGACATACATGATGTCATTTAATCCTTATGTCAACCTAACCCAATGAGGGTTAGGTACCATTTTACAGATGAGGTAACTGAGGTCCACAATTACCTAGCAAAAAACAGAGCCAGCATCTGAACTCAGACAGCCTGACTCCAGGTTGTGTTTTAATCCCATTTTATTAAACCTGCTCTCCTTTCTGGTATTTTCCCCCCAATTTGCAGCTATCTGCCTCCTACCTACAGCTATTCTGTCTCTTTTATGTCTATCATGAAAGTAGAGATTTGCAGAATTGAAATATGGACAGTCAGTTTTATTGACTTACTTTCAGGGCTCTCTTTCAAGGATAGATTACAGTGTTTTGTCAGTTGAGATATTAGACCATCCAACTGTTTCAGGCAGGGTTTAATAAGGACAGCAAAGCCATTGTGGATATTATGGAATAACAGGTTTATTATAAGAGTTTGTACACTTCTGGGAAGATCTGGATAAATGAAGGTAAAAACAGTAGAGTTGAAGAATCGGCGAAAGGTCACTGACCAGTCCTGACCCAAGTGAATGACCTTAGGGACCTGGCAGTAGGTGTCAGGTCCCACTGGGGGAGCAGGGCTGCAACGCGCTCTGGTGTCGAAGGCTAGGGAGGGTGGTTGGCTCGTCAGGGTTACTCCCTCTGAAAGTTTGCAGCCCACCGTCTGTTGCGGGCCTGAGATCAGCAGAATCAGCAAGCGTGTGAGACCTGGACACAGAGCAGGGCAGCGTGAGGACAACGGGGACCCATTTCTTCCTCTGCCTCAGCCTCACCGCTTCGCCCCAGTGACAACCTTCAGAAGATGGAGGCTGCTGCTTTACCTTCACCTCCCACCTCCTGCACAACCTCACTTTGGACCAGTTCTAAATGGGAACCGTGGGGGAGAGACGGGGAAATGTAGTTCCTCAGACAGCCCAGTTGCCATTACAGCCCTCCAGCACAGAGCTCAGAGAAAAGAACCTGGAAGGACAAGGAAGCAGTGCTTTCTCCCGCCTCCCGGGCTGTGTGTGTCTGTGTTGGTTACTCTTTCTGCTCTGGACCATTGAACACTGATAACAAACTTATGAATGAGGCATATGTGTTAGGGATACACAGCTAGCAAGATTCGGAGCCTGGATTTTTACCTGTTTGTAGAAGCCCAATGCCAACATTTATTTTAACACACTGTGCTGCTGTCCATGAAAGACAAGACTTGTTTTCCTGTTTGTTTATTTGGCTTAAGAAGGAAAGAGGTGAAAAACTGAGATTTAGCAGAAGGGCCACACTTTCGGCTTTCCCAGCTGGTTACCGCACCAGATAAGCAGCCTTCAGGGAGACTGAGTGGTGAGTCACACAGCCGCCGCTTTTAGGGCAGAGGAAAATAACTGCTGGCAGCATGAGCAGAGCTTCTGTTTTACTCTCCGCAAGGCTTTGATTTCCCTGCGGCTGTGCCCAGAATTAGAAAACTCTTCAGGGATTATGCTTTAGAGTTGGGAGATGATTTTTAGATTGAGCTTTGGTTGCCCCTGTTTGTCTTCCTTAAAAGATAGCACCGATTTGGGGGGCAAAAAAAAACCCTGCCATTTTCAGCAGAGGACAAAACGATGGGAGTCCGGTTTTGGGAACCTACCGGCCTTTTATGGTCATCCTAATTTTACTTCCTGCTGTTGAAATTCATCTGATTCATTTCGCTTAGATGTGGACTCATGGAGTCTTTTCCGTGGATGGCGTTTTCTCACGGCATTTCACCTGTTAATCCTTACGAACTTTTCCCAGCCAATTCTCTTTACACCAGTGAACATTTTTTTTTTTTTTACCAGAGTGTTTTTGGTTGAAACTGCCTTGAGGTTAGAGCAGTGCCCAGATTGTCAAGATACTATAAGTACTGTTTTTCCTGAGGGAAAATGAAATGGGAAATATTTTAAATTTAATTTTTTTATAATGGAAATAATACATGCACATACTATGAAAATTGTATAGTTTTACAAAGATTTTTTTTTTTTTACAAAAAACAGCAGTCCCCCTGGAGTTGCATCCTTTCCCTCTATTTCCATTGTCCTGGAAGCAGCACTGTTAAGACCCTCTCTGCGGTTCCTTTGGTTTTTATTTCTAATCTTACAACGACAGGCTTCTATTGCTCCTTCTTGGTTTTCCAGTTCTAGGTATTTTCTGTTTGATTCCCTGTTTGGAAGATGAGAATTGTCTGCTTGTTTCCTGCCTTCCATTCTTCCACATCCTTTCCCTCTCTCATTTCCCTAGTATGTTTAAAAGCCAGTCTTGTCCAAAATTTACATTTCATGCCCTTGTAAACTTGTACAAAGTTGGGACGTGGAATAATATCCCTGTATTTCCTTTCTTATACAGCCGTTTTGTTTTTTCCTGAATTAATAATTGTTGTTTGTTTTTTTCAATTTTTAACTTTCAGTGTATGTTTCAGTAATTCTTTCCCAAACTCGCTGCCACACATATGAATTTCCTCTCAATACATTGAAAATTGTCAGGTGTTCATTATCTTTGAGATATCTGATACTGGATTCTGGATTAGCTGCTGTTTCAGTTTGGGTTCCCCCAGAAGCAAACCAGGAGGAAAGGATTTGAGCACAAGTGGTTGACTGGGAAGGTGATTTCAGAAAGCCCTGTTAGGGGAGTAGTGAAGGAGAAGAGGCCGATGAAGGAGACATTAGAAAGCAAGGTACAAGGGCCGGCCAAGTGGCTCAGTTGGTTAAGAGCTTGCTCAAGAGTGTGAGCTGAGCTCTGAGCAACAGTAGTTCGATGCCCAGCCTGAGCTGAGCTGCCAGATTATTAAATAAATAAATAAATAAATAAATAAATAAATAAATAAATAAATAGATAAATAAATAAATAATAAAAAAGCAAGGTACAGTGGTGGATAGCTGTAAGTTGATCCCACTGGGGGACATGGGGGGCCTGCAGCCCCTTTATAGCTCATGGCTTCCTGAGCTGTACGCACCTTGTTATGTGTAGAGTCAGCTACAGTGCCTGATGCATGATGCATAATGACCATCTTGAGATCTCCCTTTGTCATTTTCACCACTTTCCTTGTACTGGATCCCTTTTTCTAGATTTCATTCCCATCTCTTTTTTTGATGTACACCTTCACTTTGGTAGAATACCTCTTCCATTAGCTTGGGAAGAATAAATTGTGACCTTCTTATGTACTTCAAAATATCATTATTCTACCTTTATACTTCATTGATAATTTGAGTGTAGAACTGTAGATTATTTTCTCTAAGAAATTAGGAGTCATTGCTCCATTGTTTTCTGAGGAAATTTCTCATGTTCATGATGTTCTTATGTTCAATTTCTTTTTTATCTTGACATTTTATATGCCACCTATTTTTCCTTTCTGAAAGGTTTTAAGAACTTCTCTTTGTCTCCAGTTTTATGAAATTTTATATAAGGGTCCTTGTATGGACGCTTTTATCCATAGTGCTGCTGTTCAATGGATTCTTTCAGTCTAGAAACACTTGTTCGTTAGTTTGGGAAAATTTTCTTGAACTTTTAAAAAGAACTTCTTTTTCTCTTCCTGTGTTCTTTCTTTCTGGAACTTACAAGTATATTATTTAGCTGCTAGACCTGGGCTAGTCCTGATTTTATATTTGCTTTCTGATTTTTTTATCTCTCTCTTTTTTTTTTGGTTGTTGCTGTTCTACTTTGGGGGCTTTGCTTCATCTTTATCATCTGTACTTCTATTGATTTTTAAATTGTATGTTTTATTTAAACGCTTTACTCAAACTCCATGTATCTCCTATCTTTCTATTCATTTGGTACTTCTTATCGTCTAGTTGTTGCTTATTTCCCTTTTATCTGTGCTGTTGTTACTCTGTCTCTGTGTCCCCCCAATACCTTGTACATGTTAGCCATCCTTGCGTTTATCATGTCTGTTGCCACTGTCTGTTCATCTGACTCCTCACTACACTGTGAGCACCTTGAGGGCAGGGGCTGGGGCTTTCCTCAGATATTGCTTATTGTAGAAAAGGCTTTGAAAATATATTCTAATGGTGTTGTCCCTGAAAAAAAAAGAGATCATGTGGCATTTTCAGTTTTGGAAATTTAACATGTATGATACACTTTTCTATGAAAAGCAGTGTAAGAAAATAAATATAAATTTTATGTTTTTTTCCAGTTACCACCAGGCTTTGCATATGGCTTTTAGCCTAACTGTTACTTCCTATGGGATTCTAAGCTTCAAAATACTTCCCTCTGGGCTGGCTGAGTGGCGCGGTGGTTAAGCGCTGGCTTCGGAAGCCAGCGGCCCGGGTTCGGGTCCCACATATGAGGGCCAGTGACACTGCCCTCAAAAACAAACAACCAAACAACCCCCCCCCCCAAAAAAAAGACACTTCCCTCTGAAATTTTTCTTTTCAGTGGACTCCCCCCCCCCACAAACTAGGGTGATACTTCTGTGACTCACTGTAATCCCCCAAATGACACTTAGCATATACACTTCACCCTATTTGCTTTTCAAATAGATGTTACTGTCATTGCATTCCAAACTTTGTAAAGGCAGGGGCTATAGCTGTCCTGGTCATTATAACACACCTGGTGCAGCTTTGGGAGAGGGTCCTCTCATGATGACTCTCCTCATCTCCAGTCTAGACCTTTGAAGCCCAAAATCAAAATAAATGCCTATTTGAATTAAATGGTCCAACCTAAATATCAGCCACAGGATGCTGGCAGTGCCTTTAGCTGTGATTCTCTTGGGTTTCCATGCCGAGGGGACCCTGGGCACAATCCTAGGTTAATATACAGTCCCAGCTCTAATAATTAACCAGAGGAATGCTGGTATCCTAGCATCAAGTAAATCATTGATGTTAACAATGTATTAATAAAGCAGTTTCTTCTTCTAAAACTGGAATTGCTTTCTAGGCATCTTTTTTTATGAAAATAAAAGCAAGAAAGAAATTGAAATGCTGTCTTTGTGGCACAAAGCTAATTTTCAAAAGCTGTATGTGCTAGAGAAATAGTTAAGTATTTTTAACGAACACGATATTTCTGTCCTTCCTGAGTCTGTTTACCGTCAGAATCTTAGTGGAGAAGTGATGTTGAAAATAGCTCTGTTATCCATGGTGTAAGTGAAACATGGCATAAGGCCCACACTGCGAGAATTAACCATTAATTTCCTACTTTAGTCCATAGACTCCTTGAATTGAAATTCAAAACTAGAATCCTAAAACATGGAAAGCACATAATCTAGAAATTTTCAAACTGCTTTCCATGGGGACACCCAACTCCACAAAGTCACTGCCAGGGCCACCACATGGAGAAAGGACCGGTACGAGCACAGGAAGAGACAAAGAGCAAATCAGGATGGGGTCTACCCCCAGAAGAACTCTGAGTTTTCTCTCAGAGTTAGATGAGTTGAATGTCTCATAAGATTTTGAGAGAAAGGGAGAATTTAGTGATAAAAAATAATTAATTAATTAATTAATTAATTAAGATAAAATAAAATCTACCTCTAGCCATCTATGAAGCAACCCTCACATATTGTAGACAAAGACATTGAAGCTAGGTAGGCAAAGGTATACAGTTTTCAGTAGCTGAGCTGGTTTACAGACTGGTTAAGGCCTGATTCTCCATGCAGCCCTGTTTCTGCTTTATCGCATTTCCTGCTCTGAAAGAAAGCCTTTTGTCTCTTCCTTCAGCGTCCAGGGCCAAACTCAGCATGATCAACACCATGTCAAAAATCCGTGGCCAGGAGAAAGGGCCAGGCTACCCTCAGGCGGAAGCGCTGCTCGCGGAGGCCATGCTCAAGTTCGGAAGAGAGCTTGGGGATGAGTGCAACTTTGGTAATGAGTGCTTTCTCACAGTTGGATGCTTTCGTTTGCCCATGGGGATGTTCAGGCCGGAAAGAAACTCTCTAGGAAGTTATGCAAACCATCTTATATTTTGATTCTCAGTTTTAGGTTGTGTGCATGTGGACCAAAAAATACGTTTTCAGAGTTGTTTCATCCTGTTTAGTGTGATTTGTTGTAGGAGTTTTATTTATTTTCTGTTTCCTTGTTGAGACCCCCATCATTACAGTAGCTGGTTGACATATCCAGATATGGGGACACTTACTCTTGAGTGTGTCTGGCAGTAAGTGGATATCGGGGCACAGTAAATGGTCCCAATAAGCCCGATCCAACACCCTGCCCGGGGAGCCTTCTCTCGGACCTCTGCCCTTTTGCATGTGGTACCTAGTTCTACGACCCCAGGTGAGACACCTGGGCTATTATTCCTTCACCTGTCTGTCCCCTGACCCTAAGCCCCTTCCATTTTCATCCCGTGTGATGTGAGGCCTCAGCAAACGCCTATCCTTCCCGGTTGAACCCCACTCTGCCCCTGCTATTTACTTCTGCTAAACGTATTGGCCCTTTAGCAGGTCCCTATTAGGGAACCCTGGTAATGACAAGGGAGGGCAGGGAGCTTCCCAAATTGCTTTTTTAAAGGAAAATCAAAATTGTATAAGACACAACCTGCTTAGCGGGCGTTGAGTCTGTTGCCTGTTCTCTGGAGGGCATCACGTCCTTCCTGTCTCTCATCTCGGGTGTCTTCACAAGGCCGGCGGTGACCCATGGGTTTTCCTCTGTGATGGGCCCCATTATTGCAAAAGCATTTTCCTTCTGTTCAGTAACCTACCAGGGCTTCCTTCTCCCCTCCAGGCCCAGCACTCGGTGAGGTGGGGGAGGCCATGAGGGAGCTCTCGGAGGTGAAAGATTCTTTAGACATGGAAGTTAAGCAGAACTTCATCGACCCCCTTCAGAATCTCCATGACAAAGATCTGAGGGAAATCCAGGTATCTGGGCAAGTCCTTGGGGAGTGGGCAGTTTCAGTTTTATAGGTGCACATGCCCTTTTCCCTAAGAACCCAGCTTTCAAGCTTACCCCTGCATGTTGCCAGCTCTGGGCGCACAAACTGCAAAGCAGTCTAGCCAGATAAATTGAGGGAAAACAGAACTGCAACACTTTCTGCCCTGCTATCATGATTGTTCCACTCATGAAAATGACATTTGACTTCTCCACTTTAAATTTTCAAGATTTTTAAAGCTTTTTCTCTCTTTTCCCTTATAATATCCTTTCTCTTATAATACATAACTGTATTAATTATTCTGTGGTGTGTTTCACCCTCTAAAATGTTAGCTGTACCAGTTGTGAGCTTAAATACATAGGTATTCTATCACTCTATAAACACGTTTTTATATTTTTATAACAGTTATCAGGATTGAGGAAGAATTCCCAATTATTCTCTTTCTAAAACATATAGAACAGTTGCGCTATTCCAAATAAAGCTCAACAGTCTTTAACTCTCTCTAGGTGTGCAAAGTTTGTTCGTTCTCTCAACAAATATTTGTTGAGCCTAACTGAAATTTAATTTTCTTTATTGTGAACGGGACTGTCCTACCTTTACGTCTCCTACATCTCCTTATTGGAGCTTAAATCCCCTCCAGCCCTACCACTTGCTGAATTCGCACAGCTAGTAAGGGGCTGACTCTCTGAATCTAAAATCTAACTCTGACCTCGTACTCTGCCCTACAGCTGGCCGCAAGTGCAAATGTGTTACCACAATATTCCTTCCAAAGGAATACACATTTAGCTTGGGCCAGAACATGGATTGGAGGCAGGAAGGCCTAGGATAATTTTCTTATACCTTTCCTTCTCATTCCTTTACCACTCCCAGGTCTGTTTCCGTTTCTTTCTGTACACACCCAGGATCAAGGGAAAATCATGATTTTCTCCCACCCGTTGGTATTGGAACACTGCATCTCTTAGGAATAGCTATTTTGTGGCTTTGGGAAACTACTTTTCCAAGCTGATGGGAAGAGTAAGCAGCCACGTTGAGGGGATGAAGCAAGGAAGGACCAAAGCACAGTGTATTAGGCCCCCTTCTAAAGTCTCTTCCAAGTTAGGTTTTCTGACTGTTGAATGGGAGACTTAAAGTAATCAGTGTTTCCCTGAAAGCTGCTTCAGTCAACTAGAATAAGTGTTAATAAGTAGATTCCTAGGCCACAGCCCTTGATATTCTAATTTAGGTGATAAGGAATCCACATGTTAAATAAGCAATTAATAATAATTAATAAGGTGATTCTAATTGATTGGATTACCACCAAGATAAGTCCTTTCTAGCGCCAACGCTCTGTTTCAAAAAAGCAAGAATGCCATTCCTTCTCACTCCATTTCAAGGAAAGTGTTTTGCTTTTTTATCTTGCCTTCTCCTGAGATACCGTTTCTTCTGAAGATGGGGACTTGGGGGCCATATGTGCCTGTATGTTCTGCATGTGTAGGTCATGTAGACACCTTCCCAGCTTCTGTAAGGGGAAGACATATTCTAGCTTGGCTTTGTCCCAGCAAGGGCAGAACATAAGGGCCACTTGTATCTCCCACAGTTTCTTTCTTGCTTTTACTTATTTTAAAGATCTTTCCCCGCATGTAGCCTTTGGAAGCATTTGCCCCACTGATGCGTGTATCTTTATTGTTCTGGAGACATGATATGTTAGAACTTAGCCTGTCTTACTTTGGAAGGTGATAGGCGTGATGTGAAAGTGAGCTGCACATAGGCTTTTTCCATGAGTTCTTTTCCTGCCCGTGACTTTTTCAGCATCATTTAAAGAAGATGGAGGGTCGACGGCTGGACTTCGATTATAAGAAGAAACGGCAAGGCAAGATTCCAGACGAAGAACTCCGTCAAGCTCTGGAGAAATTTGATGAGTCTAAAGAAACTGCTGAGTCAAGCATGTTCAATCTCTTAGAGATGGATGTGAGTTACTCTCCTGTGGTTTTTAATTGAATCTTGCCATTGAGGCACAAGATTAGTGTGCCAAAGGGTTATGTAATAAAACATGTTAATAATATCTGATCACACTATGTGGTGAGGACTCAGTAAATAGTTATTTCTTTTTTTTTTTTTTTGAGGTCAGTGTCACTGGCCCTCCTATGTGGTACCCAAACCGGGGCCGCTGGCTTCCCAAGCCAGTGCTTAACCACCATGCCACTTGGCTGGCCCAGTTATTTCTTTTAAATATTGTGAAATTATAAAGTAGATGGAGAAATGGTAAAAAATTTTTCCTGCATTCCTATAGTTTGATTTAACTACATTTTTGTCTTTTTAATGATCTTAAAGTATTACTAATAGTAGGGAAATAAAGAATGTTTCCAATGATCCAAGTCTCATCATGTAGCTCAAAAAAAAATACTCTGTTGAAAGGCAGAGCACAGTTGACTTCAGATTGTATAAACATATCAACTAAAATGCATTCAGAATTGTCCAACATAGGTTAAGATGTTCTGTATTTTGAAGTAAAGTTGACTTTTTTTTCAAAAAGTAAGTTCAGTGGAGATTGATGATTGTGATATATGTAGCTATTACATTTGGGGCATGCTTTAATATTTCCAGAGTACTATATTATTATATTATTCATGGCCCCGAAAGTTACATTCACACCACTTAGGTCCTAAAACCTGTTAATCAGCTTTCCTGTCCTTGCTCACCACCACCTCTGGGCCCATCAGTTGCTGACCAGCTCCTGCCAGGAAGTTTACAGAGCCTTTGTGTACTTATCACTTCCCTGCTCTGCCCTGACTGGTAACAGGGAAGACGTGCTGACCCTCTCCAGACTTGCCCACCACTCAGACAGTGCGGGTTTGTGTTTCTGTTTATGCAAAACAATTTGTCCGCCTACCTACTGAGGAGGACTGCTGTAGGAATGAAGGGTGGCCTGAAGCACAGTGCTCCTCCCTTCAACCCAGGGCTGCATCCCTCCCCAAAACGCAGGAGGCGCCATTGTACCTGTTGACTTGGATGCCAGTGATCAGCCAGATCACAACACAAGATGCCAAATGGAGGGTAACCAAGGGTGCTTAGAATATTAGAGCTGGAATGAACCCAGATGTCACTTGACCCAACTCCTTTACATGACAGATGAGGCTCAGAGAGGACAAAAGATTTCCCATCATACCACACTGTCTCCCATGATGCCTCATGTGAGATATCAATATTCACATTTTTAGTAACAGCACTAATAATGACTTTGCATGAAAACTACAGGGAGCAATGAATCGTTTTGTCAATGCATGTTTCTCCTACAAGATATCAATAAAATCAGCCAAATCCTCATCAGAAGCCTGTAGCTAAGCATGAGCCTGTTCCCTGAGAGTTATGTGGCCTGCAGGAGGATTCTGACGAGAGTTACTTCTCATGGCACTGGAGTTTCCAAGCATAAGGGCGCTTTTTATCATTAATCGATTTGGAACCTATAAAACCCTGTGTCTTAACCAGGCTCCCCACGCGGTCATGGGCATGACTGCACACGGGGCTGTGTATCAGAGGCAGCTCTGTGGTATGTGCCAGATAGTAGCAGCTGCTTAAGGACAGAAACATGGAAACTGAGGCATGACTTCCTCCCCCTGCCCTGCAGATCGAACAAGTGAGCCAGCTGTCTGCGCTGGTCCAGGCCCAGCTGGAGTACCATAAACAGGCCGTCCAGATCCTGCAGCAAGTCACTGTCAGACTGGAGGAAAGGTATTTCACAGCCCCCCGCATTTCACAGTTCCGTTGTCTTGCTGTGACATGACGTATAAAGAAATGGGAATAATAGAAAGGATCCATTTGAAGAACAACTTCTGCCCAAATTCCTACGGATCCTACACGGGCAGCTGTGGGTCATTGGTTTAGATTTTATTTTGCCTTGTGCTTTGTTTTACTTTGCTCTGTTGCGTCTAACCTCGTGTTTATGACAGCTCGATACTTGGCTTATATTTTAGCTTCCACAGAAGGGACACCAGGATGCCCCAGCGATAATGGATGCACTGATAACAGATCAGCTGTCCTGTGTGGGTCCTGAAGGCATAGCATCATCAATCATAGAACAGCCCAGTAGACAAAGTATTGTTAGCCTCATCTAACAGATGAGCATACTGAGGCTCAGGGACATGAAGGAACCAGCCCTGGGTCATACAGTGGTCCAGTGGGGGTTGTGATCAAGTTGAACCTGTTTGAGAGCAGGGATCTTTTCACATTTTGTGTTTCCCTGAATGGTGACAGTCCATCGGAGGGGGCTGCTTTCTTATGCCTGTTCCACCTCCTCAGAATCTCCCCACAGCAGGGCTGTGGTCATTTTTCATGGATGGGGCTTCCTGGAGTGTAGGGGCAGCCTGCACAGCTGTGTGCAGTGGCCCTGCACTGTAATATGTGCTACTTTATTTAGCCAGATTCAACAGGATGGTTTTGCTAATGTACATACGTCAAAGGGTCACCTCAGCAGCCTTTATTCTCAGCTCATGGCCAGATTAGACTCCCATAGCTGATGAGCTGGCTAAATGCACATGAAGCCTGCAGTTATTATGCTGCACTGGGGAAACCTCCTCACTCTTCCCATTGCTTCCATCTGGCCAGCCTCTTCCTTCCTCAGTTATCTGCCCTGACTCATGCTTTGATTGTGTATCTCCCCTTGGTGCACCTGTATGGAAATGTGCGTAACACTTTGAAGCCTCGAGAAAGGTTTAAAACCATGCACTTCAACATGCTAAAGTAATATTAGATGTGTCTGAGATATTATTCTGCTATCACCATACCCTGACCTCCCCCACCCTTGCAAGCCTGTTGCCCACTTTGCTTAGTGAACACCTGACACTGGAAAGTACTTAGGGGTGTGCAGGATACACTTCCTGGCCATACCTTTCCACCTTCCTCCTGTCTTCCTTCATTCCTTTCCCCTTCCTATATCACAAATTGCTCACGGGTCTCAGAGCACACAGCATTTCTAACTTTCTTCCCTCCAAACCTTCTCAAACTCTACATGGACAGGTAGACTCCACCCCATCCCCTGTCTCTTCCTCACCTCCCTCCCCCGCCGACACACACCCGCCTGTGTTCCTGTAGCATTTTGTACGTACCTCTATAACAGCATTTACTGCAGTATATGGCAGTCAGTTATTTATGTTATGTCTCCCCGACAGACCATAAGTTGCTTGAGGGAAAGAATTCTGTCATTCATCTTTGTGTTCCTGACACCTAGCACACTGCAAAGTGAATTCTGAATAAGCAAGGGATTGAGAGAAAGGATGAAGATGGGCAAGGAAGGGCTTGCCCATAGAGGGCCATCACGGAAAGCAGAGGCATAGTCACATCAGAAAATGAAGGGTCCCTTTGGACCCCTGCCCCACCATGATAGATGGGTGGGTGACCTGAGCAGTTCCTGGATTTTACTGCTTTTCTTTTTGCTTCTTATGTGACTACACACTCTTTTTTTCCTCCCATTTTTCTTTTCAACACAGAATAAGACAAGCTTCGTCTCAGCCTAGAAGGGAATATCAGCCTAAACCACGGATGAGCCTGGAGTTTCCAACCGGAGACAGTACTCAACCCAATGGGAGCCTCTCCCACACAGGCACCCCCAAACCTACAGGTAAAGAGCTGAGATCTGCAGGCCCTGTGACACAGGCCCTGGGCACATCCCGCTGACACTTTTCCAGAAATTCTAGAAGCAATCCAAACTGGCCGCATAAAAAATATACAGTGATAGGTTTCCTACAGCATGGTTTTGTCAGGTAGATCTCTTTTAAAGGACTCTTCCTTCTTTTCTCATTGATCATTTCTTTTCCTCTTTTTCCCTCTTCTCTCTATAAAACTGTTATGTCCCTTGTCCCCTTTTCTCTCATTCCCCATCGTCAGCACATTCTTAACCTCCTAACTAACACATTAGATTTTGACCCTCCTTTGTGGTCATAAAATCACCTTACCACATCAGTTTGGTGCTGGGATGGCATCATTTTCTTACTGTTTTCCCCTTCTGTGGTTCCAGCATGCATGAGAGCAAATGCCCTTGAGTCCACATACACTAACATGTAACCCACAGGCACCAGCTCCGGGAACATGCTGAGTTGGATTTCTTGAGTCATAGGAGCGTACATGTGAATATATTTGCAGAGGACTGTATTTTGAATCTCAACATCTGCTAGATTTCGCTACTCCTCCCAACATCCAACCAGTTCATCGTGTCATGGTTACTGAAGTTGGTTCAATAAAAGCTGCAATTTACTTTCTGTCAGGAATATTGATGTAGACCCAATATGCATTCTTTTAGTTGGCATCACTGCCCTGCACCCTGTGCTCACAATTTAGACAAAAGCTAATACTTATTTTCAACCTTAGCATTTGCTTGGTTGAAGAAGTGGAAACTATCTTATACTGGATGTGGATTTGAAAGATAAGCAGTTTTCTCCTGTCTTCCCTGTATCTCCAGTGGTCGATGTTCTACAGCAGGACACTTTCTATGAGATGTTCTTAGGAGACTTCGCAGGACAAAGTGAAGTCTGGGGTGACAGTTGGAGCCCTCTGCCCTTGTGTTCACCTCCACTGCTCAGACCCAGTGTGGGGTATAGATAGGAGTGGCTCTTAGAAGTTAGCTGGCTATAAGGATTAGTCAGATAAGTTATGTGTAACTCACTTCTGCCTGCTCAGAGACCAACCACATATTTCACTCTTCTTTCTGCGTTCTTTAAGTAAGAAAATACATTGTTTCCCTTCAAAATCATGTAGATGGCATGAGATCTGTATGCACTTGTCTGAGTTGCATGGTGTATTAATATATTTGGTCATTTAATGTAGATCCCTTTTAAAATAGGACTCTATCTTTCATTAATTTACTCAAGGTAAAGTACAATATTTTTTATGTGCCGTAATGCTGATGCACTCCTGATATTTATACATGTAACAGTTTACAAAGGGTAAAATATATAATTTTTACCATAATCTCATTAATAGATATAATAGTATCTGTGAATGAGTTTAGACAAAGAAAGTAAGAATGAAGTGCCTTGTGCACTTCAGAGTTGAAATTTGAACCCAGTGTTTTCTAATGTGTTTTCACCACATTCTAGTGTTTTTCCCGAGGTTGGCGCATTTCTTCTTAAAAAGCGAGAACTGCACTGTTACTCTGAGGTTGCAAAGCATCGCCTGTGTACTTACCTGTACTGTTTCACATGTGCTAACCACATGTGGTTTTAACCAGGTGCTAACATGGAAAGCATTCTGGTCATGCTGTGTTATGAACCTAAACCTCCTTCAAACTCCTTAGGTGGTTGGGTCTCCCATCACTGGGCATTGGCAGGAAGGCAGCAATTCTTCACAAATTCTGCTGTACATATCACAAGAATAGATGTGGCCATTTTTCATACTGGGAACAGAAAACAGGAATCCAACAACTTCTGGAAATCTGAGAAAACTTCTGAAGACTGGAGAGGGGAGATGCCAGGCAGTGACACTGGGGACTAGTAGAAAGAGAAAGCTTTGGCAGGAAGGGGTGTGTGGGGGAAATCATGGGGGCAGCCAATGGGTGGAGCAGGTAGTGATACATGAGTTAAACTCCCCTTGTCTTCCTGTGTTCTTCTCTCCTGCCCTGACTCAGGTGTCCCAATGGATCAGCCCTGCTGCCGAGCTCTGTACGACTTTGAACCTGAAAATGAAGGGGAATTGGGTTTTAAAGAGGGTGATATCATCACACTCACCAACCAAATTGATGAGAACTGGTATGAGGGGATGCTTCATGGCCAGTCAGGCTTCTTCCCCATCAATTACGTGGAAATTCTGGTTGCCCTGCCCCATTAGTGTGTTCCGCTGGCTGGCTCGTCTCCTCTTGACCCGGATAGTTAAGTTTAACCACTGCTTTGGTAATGCAGCTTCCAACACATCCCAAGCGCAGGCCGCAGTGGTCCAGTCATCAAGTCCCACCGAGTATCTTTGGTTGACGTATGTGACCCCAAAAGAGTCATGGTGATGGATGGTATCTTCTCAGCCTGGTGGGCATGGCATGTGCTTTTTAAATAACATCTGAGGCCAGCCAGTCAGAGAACTGCCGTTCACACAGTTCTCAGGAGGCTATGGCTTCATAGACTAATGACCATGAGCCACATCACAGAAAAACCATCCTACTGAAGATATTATCTATCGCCCCAGGGGCCATCTCTAGGTCTCAGGTTCTCCATTTAAATAGGAGAACGTTTTGGCTTGCACATCGTCCCCTCCCAAATATGTGAGTCACAGAATTGTGGAAGAAAGCTCCCTCACCAGCAAATTGTATTCTGGTCTGAATGAGTCAGTCCCTTGACGCTGTCAGTAGAAAAAGTGTTGAGTGTGGATTCAAAGCCTTCTCTGAAAACATGCACCTTTTTCCTCCCACTTATGCCTATCTCTAAGGTACAGCCAGTTCTCCTCCCTCCCTGCTAATTCAAGCCAAAGGGGAGATTCCTGTTTTATTTCTAAGTAAAACAAGCAGTAATCAGGGTTTGGAAAGAGGAGATTTTCCCTTATGAGGAATTGGGAAGAGACCTGGTGTGTAAACTTACATTTCTTGCTGCACAGAAGCGATATATGTATGTAGGGCATTTCTGAAGGTACTGAAAGGGGGAACGAATATCATCACTTCAGTTTTATGTACGAATTATGTGTTTCATGAATCCATTCGGCACCGAGACCCAAGGAGAGAAACGTTAGGGATCATTCTCCCACTAGTTCATAGACCAAGAAACAGTAAATACCTTTTCTTTCCACTTTCACCTTGTGTTCTTTGAACATCATTTGTGCATATTCTGCCCTCAATGAGGACCAAATAAAGATGATTTTTGTGCTTAGCAGTTTAAGATGCGTGGCTGCATATGCAACACTCTTTCCCAACTCAGTCGTTACTTTTACCTCTGTTCCTTCAAGCTCATCCTCATTTTGTGTGTACAGTGCTGTGTGTAAATTTATGAGTGTTTTCTTTTGTACCAGTCATTAAAGTCCTGTTAGTTTCTATCCAGAGTTCTATTTATCTAGTTGTACAGGTTCTTTCAGAGGTTTAATGTGCTGCTTCGGATGTGCCACCTGCGGTAGTGGATCATGTGGAGTGAAAGGCAAATCTTACTGCTTAACGTATAAACTCTTACCATGGGAAGCATCGCTGTTTCCAATAAATATTGCTGAAGACAGAACCAAAGGCTCTGGCCCTTTATTTTGTGTCAGTTCTTTGGGTCCGACAGAGGGTGGACTAAAGCCCATTTCCTCAGTGCTTTTGATACAACCACACCAGACCTGGTTCCAATCTCAGATCCACTCCCCTGTAGCAGGGAAAGGTCTGCCATCGGAGATCAAGCTAGCCTGGTCATTGGTGACGTCTTCATTACCCCAGGAAGGAGGATGTTTTGGAGAGAAGACATGGAAGTGGGAAGAAGAGGTCTCCTAGAAGTTAAATGAGTTATCGTCAGTGGTGAGATCAGAACAGTATAATGTTCAGAGGGGCAAATAAAAGATGTCCTGTCAACCAGTCTTTTGTTTTCTTCTGGGCTTCAAGAGAAGGAAATACAAACTGGCCAAAAGCCAGCGTTGTTTCTCTTGGTGTGTATCTGGGGAGAAGGGGTTGGGGATGGGGTGTGGGGTATGGAACCAGTCTACACAGAATATGTATATCCCAAGCTCCTAAGGAAGTGAGTATGTTCTTTATATATTGGGTGCCCTTTGTATTCTTCCACGTGGAGGCAAATAATCCAGATGTCTAGTTTTGATCTAATATACTAAGTTCTATATGTGAATCACTCTGACATGAAAATAATATGTTTGCTAGCTACTTGAGTTAGAGTATCACACATAAATTCTTAAAACCAATTTTAAAAAGATATTACTAATGACATTATTATGAATGGAGAAAATCCAGAAGGATTACAGATAAACTATTAGAATTGATAAGCAAATTTAATAGGATTACTGGATATAAGCTCAATATCTGAAAAATATTTTTAATTTTTTTTTTTGAGGGCAGTGTCATTGGCCCTCATATGTGGGACCGAACCAGGGCCGCTGGCTTCCCAAGCCAGCGCTTAACCACGGTGCCACTTGGCTGGCCCTGAAAAATATTTTTATATTCCAGTGATAAACAAATAGAAAAAAAAGGAATTTTAAAAAAATATGACATTTACAAAGACATCAAAAAATCAAACTCACAGGTATAAATCTAATAATTGTGATTTCTACATAGAAAATGATGAAACATGTTTGAGAATAAATGAAGAAGACTTTAAAAAGGGAAAAGATCTTCTGTGTTTATGGACTGAAAAACTCAGCATGTAGAGATGTTATTTGTCCCCAGTTGACCTATAGATTTAGTGCAATTTCAACCAAAATCTCAAAGTTTACCCATGGGTGTAAAAATTGACAAGCATATTATAAAATGTATGTGGAATTGCAAAAGGATGTTTCTTCTTGAAGAACAATGAAGTTGAAGGACTTACTATTTCTATATATTAAAGTCATAGTAATTAAGATAGGAATGATAGGAAAAACAAATATTGGTGCAGAAGAGCAAACCCAGAAAGAGACATCTGTGTATTCAACCATATTTGAACTAATAAAGTATTCCATTGCCTTTAGTGTCACACATTGAAATGTGACTGTGCCTGTGTAATAGTAGTTCTGTGACTCCACAGGCAAACTAATAGGAAGAGGCTGCACTGAAGAGTGTCATCTCATTATGAATCAACGTCAAATGAAATAGAAGAATCGTAACCATAGTTTCCAGGAAGGGCTTCACATTTAAATATTTGTTTAAGGGAGTCTTGGAAATCATTAATAATACACTTACCAGATTCAGAACTGTCTGGATTCCTGATTCTTATTGAAGTGTAGTAAATTCCTCTTTACAAAACTTCTAAGGAAAAACAGAGAACTATGGACTGCCACTGGGAAAGTCGAACTTACCTCAAAACACTGGTTCTTCTAAGACATCACAGAACGAACTGTCTGAAGTGAAAACAAACAAACTGAACCAAAATGGAAAACACGTTTGGTGAGGCAATTGTCTCATTTTATTTTTCTAATATGTCTGACAGGTCTTAAAGAGAAAATTTCCTTGGAAAATAACTATTTTTCCTTAGTTTCTCTTTGCTGTACATAAGTAGACAATAAGAATGATGTGACCAAGAACTGAAATTTCCCTAAGACACTGCACAGTATGTAGCATACGTCTTGGACTGTACCAAGGCCTGTTCTGCATAGACTTGGCAATGGCATAGGAAATCAGGATTATCCCAAGGCTGGATTTACAAGACAGCCTCTGCTGTTCTGGATGGAACCATGTGGCACTCGTAACCCTCACATTTCAAGACCCTCTTATAACCAGATTAAGAATTGCCTTTCATGCTTTGGAGATGGGGATGATGACGTGGCAAGGACTTAATGATGAAGAGAGGGGAAGCCTGAAGCCGCCACTTGGAATTCTGGATGATGGTTGCTGGGGAAGACTTCCCGGGCTGCATGGAGGGGTGGCCACAACAGCAATATCTAGGCCCAGCTATTGGGGACCTATCATGAGCTCCCATATTAAAAGCTGTCAAGGAAAAGAAAAAAGCTACTTTTAGAAGGGCTCAATGTGTGCTTACCACTTAAAGGTCAGGGCATTGAGTGTCACACAACTATCACACATGTCTTAAGTCCTGGTGGCCTTCTACTTAAAGCAGGAAGAGCTGTGATTCTTGACAGGAGTGAAGCAAGTTGTCAACTTTGGAGCCAAAAGAACAGAGAACAACATATCAATACCATTTTCTTAAAAAGGAACCCTGGACATTTTTTGTTCCACCCTGTGTGATTAGGTGCTGACATTC
The DNA here is from genome assembly GCA_033961575.1 of Aselliscus stoliczkanus. Taxonomy (NCBI): domain Eukaryota; kingdom Metazoa; phylum Chordata; class Mammalia; order Chiroptera; family Hipposideridae; genus Aselliscus; species Aselliscus stoliczkanus. Next base: position 178,025,230 of record CM066728.1, read on the forward strand.
CCCTACATGTACCAAGGCTAAGATTTTGGGAAGTCCCTTCCAACAAGAAATAAAAGTATCCACAGTAGGGCTAGAGAGTAAAGTTCAAATATCAGGAAGTTGCACAGATATTTGGACCCCTCTCTGTAATCTGGGTTAATTTTTCCCATGGCAAAAGATTCGCCTATACTTCTGTGTGTCATCTGAAAATTGTTTTTCGTATTCACTACATTGCGGGTTTTCCTTGCTTTATATTCCAGGCAAGTGAAATGTAGATTTCTTCACCTGGCAAATTCTATCCTGATTATAGGCTTTTAGTGGCCTTTAAGTAACAAAAATAGATGTGTATTGCAGCTGTGTTTGAGTTTCCTGTATCATTTTTTCCCCACACCTGGCAGTCAGATACATTCAACAGTTTTTTATAAGATGATGCTTGTAGTTGAAGGGGGAAGAAATGGGAACCACCATTATTTATCACCCCCATCAAGCCCTTTGTTAAGCTCAATATATGTAATTTTGATTGAACACTAAGGTGTTAAACCTTAAACACTCAACCCTTTGGGGTGGATACACTGGAAGAAAGAGCTGTGTAAACAGGTTGATTGCCCAGTGTAGTAATGTCTGATGTTGATTTAGGGCCTAAAAAAAGGAAAAGGGGAAAAAGGGAATTTACGCTTTAACGTTATGAAATATCTTAGTAGCAAGACAAAGAAATAGCTTCTTGGTGGTGAAATAAAGAGACTGTAAGGTCTTATAAAAGGCTGACTTTATAGAAATTCAGATGTAGGAGATGAAGCAGAAGGTAAAGTGAGAGACCTGGTAAAAACACCGTTTTCCACACTTTATTTCCCTGCTAGTGTTTTGGTTTCCTTGATGTTTTTTCTGTGTGTGACTGGTAAAAGAAATCTCACACTTCTTTATTTATCTAAACCAAGTGAAGGATGGCTGCTGTCCCTGATCCCATCGGAATTGGCAGGCAGTGCTCTCTGGGTTGTGTCTGTGAGGAAGGACCTCTGGTTCTCGGCCTGCTGCTGACAGGTTCTCGCACCCAAGTGCTGTGCTCTGCTAGGAAGTACCGCTCCAGCCCTCCGTGCCCAGGCTCGGGGCTGGGTCTTTGCTGGGCATCTCAAGCCATAGCACCGGCACCCAGTGTCCCTAGGCACAGAGCCATCCCACTGAAAAGTTACCCCTTCTTCATTTAAGTCACTTACTGCAGGAGAACAAGACATGTTATTCATTGCTCTACCGCCTAGCTCAGCTGCACTGGTTAACAAGACTTGGGAGAAAGCCAGAGACTCTGTATTTTTGAAAAGGTCCAGCAGAGATTCTTACTTGTGTCTCTTACGAGAGTGTCTTAGGTCCTGTGTCTCTGCCTCCGCCAGAGCCCATGATGACGTCAGGGAGGCACGTAGAGTCTCCTAAATGTAACTGATATTAAGAGCCACCCCGGGGCACTTGGAAAAGTTGGATTTCCAGGTCCCTATTTCAGCTATTCAGACAGAATTGCCTGTCCAGGAGCCTAGGAAGGTCCCATCAGAAAGACTTAGGAAACAGTTGACTACAATGCGTCTAAAACTTGAACATGCATCAGAATCACCCAGAGCTTGTTCAAACATGCCTGGGCCCCACTCCCAGAGATATTGATTCAGAGGGGGCGCAAGAGTTTGCATTTCTCATAAGCTGCACAGTGATGCATTTCTTGTCCCTGGACCACAACTTGGAGTCATACTGCTCCATCAGATAAGCTTCCTGGGAAGAGGCCGCTGTTTCCTGATATTTAGGCCCTGCTTTGCTGTTGAGAATGATGACAAAACACAGATGCATTAATCAGTTATTTTCCACACAACTAAATCGTTCTTTCTGCGTGTACACTGACTAGAACTTTTTGTGGAGAACAGTGGCTTGGGGGAAATCCAGGCATTTTTTTGTGCAGACCTGAAAAGTCCCACTTTACCTGTGCAAGACTGGCTGCTTAAACATTCTCAGATTCAGACAAGTTTGGGAAGCATGCGCCTATATAAAAATGTTTTAGATAAGCAGCCAGCTATTTACTGACTTTTTCTTATTTTTCATGTTCGCTTTGATTTTTTAAAAGATACTTACATGTAGTGACTAAGTACCGTTTGACACATGCGTTTCCGCCCTCACTCAATGAGCTTGCAAGGTGCCAGCATCACGTTTTCCCCACACACTCGTACACTGATCATCAGGTCTGATGTTGGTGGTGCCAGGCCTGCTGACAGAATTCCCGCTTCCTTCCTGGCCATTCCTTCATGTCTGTCCCCTTCATGTCTGTCCCCTTCATGTCTGGTGAGGGAATCAGAGAGTGCCACAAGAGTGTCAGATCTCTTGCTTTTCTTATTTAGCTCAATGAATCACACACTTGTGTTCCTATGAGAATCACAAGGGAGGTGCATGTTAAAATGCAGATTCCTGGGTCCTGATGCCAAAAATTGCAATTCAGTTGTCTGGAGTGGGGCCCAGGATCCACGGGGCTAACAGGCACCCTGCTTCCCCACCCCACATCGCCCGCCCTCCGATTCCAGGGCAGGCAGTCTTTTCTTAGAGTTGTGAGTACCATGGGAGATGATCAGTTAACAGACATGGGTGGCAACTAAGAAGGAGAAAGAAGGACCCATCTTTCTCTCACCTTGTAAAGCCAGTGCTTCCCATGAAAAGAGAGTTACCAGTACTATAGAAGCCGTGACATTAGCAGTAACATGAACTATTCTCTTGCCTTGCTTTCTCTTTCTAGAAATATCAAAGGACTGGAATGTATTATGTAGGAAATGGAGATGGGCGGAAGAAGGTGGAAAATGGGAAGGAGGAAGATGGTTCGTTCATCCGTCTGTGGAAACCCAGACTGATTTCAAATACCCAGTCCTCAAAATTTTGGTGCCATCTGGTGATAGGTTGTCTTGATGTTCTTTTTTCCTTTTTGCTCTTCTCTTCCCCCAAAGTAGAGTAGTTTCATGGGACCTTGATTGCCCTCTGCTGGCAAAAACCAGCAAAACACACAAAAGTCCTTTTTAATCAGTTAAAAATCTGACAAATGTCCCTGGTGGTTTTGTTATCATCTTATAGTGTATAAGCAGATCTTACATTTCCCCCTTTCCAGTGCGTGAGGCTGAAGCTCTTCTAAGCAGTCCTTTTTAGCATGTCTGAGAATCATATTGATACCTGGTGAAATAATGTGTGATCCTCAGGAGGAGAACTGGGTTCCGGCTCTTCCAATAAAAAGTATGGCTGTGGATCATGATGCATACTTCCCCATTTAAGACACGAGTGGCTGGCAGGTTACAGGGCCTGCGTGTTTGTGGAATAGGAATTGTCTGCACTCCCATCCCAGCTTGTTGAAGCTGAGCTGAAAGTAAGTCATGGGTCAGAGTACTTCACCCTGGATGCAGCCTTCAGGAAGTGCCATCTCCAGAGATAGAAATGCAAGTTACAGAGCGTATAAATGATATTCTTGGAATAAGTTTTAAAGCACCTGTACTGAGGTATCATTTAGACACCATAAAATTTACCCATTTGAGAGGCATAAGGGATTTTGTAGGGACGGTTAATGATTTTTAGTAAATTTATAGCATTGTGCACCTTCACCAAAATCCAGTTTACAAGCATTTCCTTCACTCCCAAAAAGATTATGTGTGCCCATTTACAGTCAATCCCTGCTGCTACCCTCACCCCCAGGCAACCCCTAGTCTGTGAGTAATGTTGTTTTAAAGTATAAAAATTTAGTTAGTTTAGATAGTTAAGTGGAAAAGATAAGTGGTACCAGCATAATTGGCTGTCTACCTGGAAAAATATCCCATTAAAGAGGCTCATGTCCATGAAGCTGCCCAGCAGCGCCACCTTGTTTATTGGAACCATTATCACAGCCAAGCTTCAGGGAGCTATTTCAGCAACATTGTGTTTGGGGTGGGAGTGGGAGTGGGGAGGAGCTCTAGATATTCAATACTGAGTCACAGGACAGTCCTCCTGGGCCACTAATTGCTCCCCATGCAGCCTTGTATCCCCCACGCCCACCCCCAGTAGAGCTCTCCTGCGACCCACTCCCACGTTCTCCCCTAGTCCCTGCCTGTGCCTATTAGCCTCCTCTCCCTTCAGTGCTTCTCCCAGAGCAGGGGCTGCTCCTCTCTCCTCTGGGTGAACTGGACTGCGACACTTCAGCATGGAGAGGCAGGAGACGCAGGGAAAGGCAGCAGGACAGAGCTTGCAAAGTAGCGGCCTCCAGGGAAGCCTGCAGGGTCTCCGAGAAGGGAGGCTGCTCTCCTCTGGCACTGTGGAGGGAGGATTTAGGGGGGCTGAGAGGTGGGACTCTGAGCCTTGTCCCCCCATGCAGCTCCATCCCAGTCCTCTGGGTCCCACTTTTCCTGACTGTGACATAAGGGAACCGTTGAGACTGTATTCGGCTCACTTCATAGGTTTGCCTCCTTGACAGGCTGTACGCTTCGTTTCCAGGACAGTCTGCAGGAGACGGGGCTTCTCAGTGCTTCTCCAGAGAGCCTCCAGTTTTTCCAGTTGATGGTTGGCTGACCTATAGCTGTCTTTTTTTTTTTTCCAAGATATTCAAAACAGTTATCAAAGTCAGTGAATGCCACCATCCTCATCATTACATTTCCCAGTACCGTTCAAGAGCCACTCATCACCTCCCACCTGTACCTATTCCCTCACAGGTAAGATTTCATTGTGTGCCTTATCCCTCGGCAGCCATCCGCTGGGGGCTTTGCCATCTGACTGGTGGGCAGTCATCTCCAAAGCCCCATTCTGAGAGTTTGCTTTCCAAGGCCATTTCTGGTACTCAGGATCTGGTACCCAACAGGCGGAGCCTGAGACAGAGGCTTGTATGTGGCTACATCCAGGGGGTGGGGGAGAAGGGGGACTGAGATATCACGTAGCAGCAAATTGAGACAATGAAGCAGAAGAGCCCATTATAAAGGTACTTTATTGAAGTGTCCTAGTTGCTGTTGGCAACTAGGGCTTGATCCCTCTGGAATATAAAAAAGAGAAATATTCACTTGGGGAATGAAAGGGGGAAGCATTTATCTATTAACTCCTGTTCCTACACTTCAAGGTTTCATATGGCTGAATACCTATCCCATCCTTTCCCATCCTTCCCTATCCCTTCCCATCTCTTCCCTCCCCTTCCCATCTCTTCCCTCCCCTTCCCTTCCCTTCCCTTCCCATCCTTTCCCCTCCCCTCCCCTCCCCTCCCCTTCCCTCCCCTCCCCTCCCCTCCCCTTCCCTTCCCACCCTGCCCTTCCCTTCCCCTTCCCTCCCCTCCCCTTCCCTTCCCCTCCCCTCCCCTCTCCTCCCCTTCCCTCCCCTCCCCTTCCCTTCCCTTCCCACCGCTCTCCTCCCCTCCCTCCCCTCCCTTTCCCTTCCCCTCCCCGCCCCGCCCCGTCCTTCCCCTCCCCGTCCCCTCCCGTCCCTCCCCTCCCCGTCCATTCCGTCCCTTCTCTCCCCTCCCCTTCCCACCCCTCCCCTCCCCTTCCTTTCTCTTCCCTTCCCTCCCTTCCCCTTCCCTTCCAGTCCTATGAGACATCCAACTGTATGCTTTCTTCTTTGCTGCCCTGGGGTTGCCTAGGACGCTGGAGAAACCACACAATAATGCGAATGTACGCCATAATGATGTGTTTTCTAACTCCAGCCAAGGCCTTGACATTGCCTCATGGTGCTTCTCTGTTCCTTCTCCCGTTCCCCACAGCAGCTATTTCGGGCATGCACTGCAGTCCTCAGGATACCTGTCCCTTCTCTGTGCTGTCTCTCAATTTCAGCAGACAGCCTTCCCAGCAAGGTGGATTTTCTTAAATTCCTGCCCTCCCCTCACTGCCAACTGCCACCTCAGCACTATCCAGTAGAAGAGGTGTTCTCTTCTTATGAAGGGTTCATTTCTCCTCCTGAATTTTGGATTCTGCCCTTGTGACAGAATGACGTATTGTGATACTAATTTGTGCTTGCCCTGTGTTCCTCACCCATCCCCACCCCCATCACCCCTTGCCACAGAGATGGTTTGTGATGAGGTGAAAGACAGAGGTTGCTGGGAGTCCTGGTCTCTGTAAATACCCAAGCTTATTGAAGGGGCTGGGTGTAGATAAGGGATGGCCTATAAAGGCAAGAAGAGTGGAGAATGATTTCCTGCATATCAGAAGGAGCCTGGAGATGGAAAGGAGAGTGGAATGCCCACCAATAATGGAGACTCGGTGGCGGCGACCTGGGGTGTGTGGCTTGTCTATGTGACAAATCTAAGGATGCTGACCTCCAGGCATATGGGCTGACAGTCTCCCTCAAAGTGGATTGTGCCCTGCACATCTGAAGAGTGAGCATCTCTGTGCTGGCCGTATGGTTAGCGGAGTGGCCATTCAGATGTTTCACTGCTGTGCTGGGATTCTTGCATGATCCTTGGGAGGTGGGAGATATTGACTGGCATTGAATTTTCTACCAAAGAGTTGATTTGCTGTGATTTGAATTTCTTTGCAAGTTTCATGCCTTCAGTACCCCGCCCCCACACCCAACCTCAGGTATCTCACTCCTTCAATCACCACCTCTCCTTCCTCTCTCACGCTCTTTCTTGCCCCACCTCCTCTGCTGGTTTTCCTGCTCAATATGTAGGCATTCAAACCTCCACATCTTGCAAAGATACCCTTCCCTGGACCCCACGCCTTCCTTCACTATCCTTCCATCTCTCCTTCATTTGATAGGCATCTTCTTGAAAGAAAGTCTGCTTGGGTCATATCCCTTTAACCTCATCAACTTCACTGAGTCTGGCTTCCTCACTCAGCCTCCGCAGATCCACTCTGGTTAAGGTCACCAAGGCTGTCCTTTCCTGCCCTGTTTCACTTCTCTCTTCTGAGGCTGGAAGTTTCCTTCTGCAGTCTTTCTGTTTCTTTGCCGTTTGGGGGCCCTGCATTCTCTTTGCTTTCTTTCTTTGTTGTTCCTTAAAATCAATGTGGCTTTTCTTCCTGCCTCCGAATGTTGGTTATCATGAGGGCTCTTCGCTCATTACCCTCGCTCCAAAAAGAGTGACTTGAATCCTCACTTACCATGTGTCCATGTGGAAATATCAAATATCTTAAGTCCCGATTTTCCGAGCTCCCAATATAAAATTCAGCTGCTCACTGGACTCCACTTGGCTCCTCAAACACAGTGTGTCCCAAATAGAATTCATCATTACCAGCCCATCCTGACTCGCACCTTCTCCTAAATTCTGTACATCAAGGAGTAACCTAACCACCTACCCAATCCCCAAACTTGAGATTCAATCTTGACTCTTCATCTTCTCTTCTAGCTGTCCCCATGAATGAACAAATCCTGTCCATTTTAATATATATATATATAAAATACTAAATATATATATTTTAATATGTATTTTAATATATATATATATTATATATATATGTACATCTCCCTTCCGTTCCATTCCTAGCAGTTTAGAGGTCAGGCCTCATCTCTACCTATCTCCCTCATCCACATTTAAACTTCGATAAGTATCCTAATTGGCCTCCAGCCTTTCCTCTTGTCTTCCATTCGTTTTCTGCTTGTCATCAGCCTGATCTTTCTGAAATGCAAATTTCATCATGCTATAGCTTTTCTTAAAACCTTCCACTGTTCCTCACATCATAGAATAAATGCATTATCAGTGAATGTCCATTGGCTATAAATAACAGAATATTTAACCAAGAGTGGCTTCAGCCATAGGATTGTGGCTCCTCTCAGAACAAGAAAAGCCAGAGCTGGGAGGTCCCAGGGGTGGATCATCAGCTCTGTAATGTCATCAAAGACCATCCTCCCTGTGTTGGTGATGTCGCTATTCACAGCCACCAGATAGATGGCTGCAAAAGCCCCAACAAGCACATCTGTACAACTTCAACAAGGAGATTGAGAACGCTGGGCCCTCTTCACAGGTGCCCCCTCTTTCATCATGAAAGAAACGCTACCCCAGCCATTCCCTCAAGCACATGATTCCGTACATCTCATGGGTCAGGACTGGGTCACATGGCCATCTCTACTCAAAACAGCGGTTAGGAAAATTAGTATATCATACTTTCTTTCACCAAGACAAAAGCAGTTCAGTGGGGACAAATGGATCAAGGAATGGCTGAGGAGCTGACTACTAAGAGGAATGAATCATCACAGCATTCATTTAACTCCTGGCATCCTTACACACGTTCTTACCTCTGTGCCTCTGCATTTATGGATCCATCTCCTGGATTATAACTTCCCGTGGACACACCATTCCCTTCACCTGGCTAGCTCCTACCCACTTTACAAACCTCAGCTCAGGCATCACTCCTCACCCTGCATGATGGACCGTATGTTCACCTTGTAGTCTAGATTGTATCATTGATCCTACTCTGTTGTAATTCCAAATATCTGTTCCTCATAGCAACCTGCAACCCCCTTGAAAACAGAAACTGACTCTTTACCCCACATTATCGCCATAGTCTGTTTTCTTGAAGGGATAGATTTTTTTTTTAATAATCCCATTTATGGATTTGATCATGAGGCTTCTGCCTCTGTGATTCTACCCGCCACCCCATAGCTTTGTTAGCTGCCAGTGGCCACTAGAGGGCACTCTGGCCTTTGACGAGAATGCCCTTTTGAGAGAGTTTGAGTCCTTGAGCATTAAGCTTGCTTTCGTTTTTATTTTCCCCAAAAGAGGGACTGATTTTGCAATTCTTAATCAAAAGACTGAAATCATGCATTAGTTATTTAAAGTTAGATGTTGTTTGTGTAATGCATCCATGGAGTATATTGAGGTCATTCAGAGTTATGGCCATACCTTCACTTAATCTTCTGAAGTTTATTGCTAAATGATGCACACTTTAAACTCCCCTCCTTTGGCAGAGTGGGTGCAGCTTTTGCCTCTTGACAGCATCTGAAGTGACCTGAGGAGCATAACCCAGTGTCTTCAGAATGTACTGACCTCTCACAGCTCCGAAGCCTGCTCCCCTGCTGTGGGGAAATCACTTCGGCCAGGTTGGCCTAGGGTGGTTTTGATAAGTTGTGAGAGTAAAGGTGAATGTGATTTCAGGGCTGGAGGAGGAATGAGTCTGGCTTAGGAAGTGAAGCTAGTGTATCATTCAGTCAGACAGTCTTTTGTGCATTTAATAAATATTTGAGGACCCACAGTGTGCCTGACATCCTAGTCACTGGAATATAGCAGTTAATAAAACCGATTAAATCCTTGATCTCATGGGGTTTATGCTTGAGGGAGGGAGATAAATGTCTATTAAATATCAGGAAAATTTCTATGGAATTCTATGGTAAGGGGTTAGAGAAATGGGAAAATACTATTTTGGATACATGCCATAGAGAAGAACATTCTAGACAGAGGTTCAGGAAGTGCAGAGACCCAAAGCAGGAGAGTACCTGGTGTGTTCCCAGGGATGGATTTGAAAAGGGCCAAAGGGGGAGTAAGGGGAGGTGGTGGGAGATGAGGTTAGAAGCAGCAGGGGTGGAGCAGGGAGGGTCTTGGTGTGCCTGGGAGGAATGAGATTTGTTCTCAGTGTGATGAGCAGCCCAGAGAGCGCTTTGAGCAGGGCAGTGACTTGATCTAATTTACTCTCTAATAAGAAGGACCATCCTGGCTGCTTGCGGGAGGGGGTGGCCAACAGTGAAAGCAGGGAGACCAGCCAGGAGGTGAATGCAGAATCCAGGCAAGAGGGGCTGGTGGCTGGACCGTGGTGGCAGCAGTGGCATGTAATTGTCAAATGACACTGTGTTTAAAAGATTTTGAAGATAGCTTTCCTGGGATTTGGGATGGATTGGTTATATGAAGGGCTTATAAGGGAGAAAGTTGCCAAATCCAGGGTCTCATTTTCCCTTTTATTTTCTGAGGATTCGATTTAAGCCAAGGCCAAACCAGTCATCCATCTTAAACTCTTTTACCTAAACTGTTGTTTCTGCTACTATTAACAATGAGGACCTCTTCTTTCAAACAGTCTGGGGGCTCATTGTTCTCTGATTGACAGCAGCCTGCCGGTCAGGTTGGGATGGTTTTCAGGATGTAACAGGAGGACCAGTGGTTTTACCCTAAGTGGCTTCAGTCTCCCCATCCCCACCCCTTTCTGCTCTTTTATCCAGAATGCAGCATTTCATTTGTTAGCTGAAGCAAGGTACCTCTTACATGTTCATCCCTATAACCCAAGAAAGAACTTGTTCTCTCCTTTCTGAAAAAAGTACAATGAAACCTTAGTGTGGCATTTGTCATTCCTTCAAGACAAGTTAACAAAACTCCTTCTTCAGTGCTGATTATAATACTTTTGAGTCCTGTGCCAATAATTCAGAGAGCTGCCATTAAGCGGTGCCTGCCAAGTCTGACAGGCTAGTCCTCCCAGGCATGGGTACAGAGCTTGCAAAACCCAGTCTTTTTTTTTTTTTTCCCCCAAAGAACTTGCCGTTTACAGAAATGAACATCATTGAAAACTGGACTGTCTAGGCTGGAAAGAATAAAAGCATAGTAATTCATAATGAAAAAGCCTGTCTTTCAAATGTTGCCCCATCTCTCACCGTCTCTGCCATACTGCCTGTTATAGCTTCCTCATCATCATATCTCCTCGTTCCCCAATGGGAGCCTCCTAACAGGAGTGTACCTTTCCTGCCTGTCAGTGATCACACCCAGTCCTTTTAGTTTTGTTCCCCACCCCTACAGTGATCTTTCTAAATCACAAGTTTGATCACATCACTCTCCCCCTCACAATTTTGCCCCTATTGTCTACAGAATAAATCTTGAATTTGAGGGTCCTTCATAATCTGGCCCCAATTTGCCATTACTTTTGCATTTTCTCCCACCCCATCTTCTCGATCCTCTGTTCAGCGGCCACCGGTCACATTCAGGGTCCCTTAAAGGTAAATTCAAGCTCTTGCCTTTCTCCATGCTGTTCCGTTTAACTGGAGCTCTGTCCTTTTTCCCTCGAAACTCCATGCTGATCCTCCAATGCTTGACTCCAAGCACCTGCTCTGTAAGATCTTAGGCATCTTCTCCACATCACTCCCACTTGGCGCTGCCATGGCAAGTTTTAAATCTGGGTGCCTCCTGGAAGCTAATCACCAAAGCCACCATTTATTTGGGGCTTTCTATGTACCAGGGAGTCCTCAAGGCCCTCTCTGTTGACTGTAATGTGAATAGATATCTCCCGTAGGAGATGATGGAGTTTTGTTTACATTTGTTTACATGTGTCAAAGGCATGGTAGATGCTTATGACTTGCCCACCAATTAAAGACCCAAAGATTTTGGCGTTGACCTTGTAGGTTCTCACGCACCCCCTGATGATTGTAAGAATTCCTATAAGATTCTATAAGACTTCCTGTAAGAATTCTGAGAAGACTGAAGCATGCCCCTTTTTACTGGGACGAGGTTTGGGGAATGCCTCCCTTTATGAACCCTGGCACCCCAACTTACCACAGAAGAAACACCAGTCACTCTTCTCTCTTACAAAGAGCATTTCCTCCTTTCTGGCATTATTACAGATTGAATGTGTTTTGGATAATAAGATGAAATGTAACCAAGTTACACAATATGCTGTGAGGTTCTATCACCTGCATGCTAAATAAATAACTCAGTTATTACGCTCCCTTCCCCTTTCCTGTGTGCACTTTAAAATGTTTAGGGAGTTCTGGTATAAATACAGAGAGCACGTGAAAAAATTTCACTTCACTTTGAAAAGTTTCAAGGGTTACAAGGAGTTTCTGTATCTTTTGTTGGAATTAAGAATGCCACCAATCCAGCGGGGTAGATGGATTAGGCTTTCTTCTCATGTTGCTTTGGACCAGAAGGGTGGAACATCTGCAAACATCTGCTTGCTTTTATAACTGCAGGAGGAAGAGGCTAATCTAATGCCTACCATGGAACCCTGGGGTGTGAGGGAAAGAGAAGGTAAAAAAGAATGGAGATAGTTGGTCTGATTAATAGATGTGCAGTCCGGCCCTTCGCTACTTGGATTAAGACTCTTTCTTACACACTGAAGGGAGACCAAAATGAATGTATGCCTTTGGGCTGAGTACCCTGAATATGAAGAGATATCCTGCTGAGAACCATCTTGGTGTGATCTAGTTCAGGGTCAGAGGGGAGAGGTGATTTTTAGTGTAGAACTAGGTAGTACCATTCAAATGTCTTCCAAACCAACCCCACGAATCTTGGACCTGAATTCTTCCAGACAGGAGACTGAAACGCCAGCAGGGTGTGTTCCTGTCATGGAGTCTAATAAGAAAGCACAAGCACTGACTGGTGTAAACTAAGTCTCCCCTAGCAACTCCAGGAAAGGAGAGCAATGGTGGAAGGGAGGCAGCGGCTCCCAGCGGAGCTCCCCTGGCAATAGTCGGAGAACTTCAGGGGCCACTTTCAGGGACATGAAACACGTGCCTAAACTGGGTTGAGAGAAACTTCAGGGGACTTGGATGTTTCTGGTGTCAAAGGGAAGCTGGAGCTAGATTCCATATTTAAGGATTAAGGAAATGAAAGAAATGTAGAAAAGCACAAAATGCTGAAGAATTTATCCATCAGACATGCTGCTCAGCCATGTTGCCCACCAGACTTGGTTCATATTTAATATAGTGTACGTGCATTGGGGCAGGGTGCAGTTCAGAGGCATTTCCTTATAGCTTTCGCTATGCTATGATTTGTGGTTTTTGTGTCTGTCTCTCTTGCCAATTGTGAATTTCTAGGAGAAAGAAGAAACATTATTTGTTCTTGTATTCTAGACCCTAACTCAGAACCCGGACTGCTGGTCGACCCACAAATCCAGGTGAATGAATGAATTTTTGAATGAATCAGTGGGTGAATGGATGAGGACATGGTTTGGCCGTCTCTCTGCCCCTGAAACCTGCCTCCACATGCTGCTTTCTAAAAAGTGTTTTGGTGATTGCTAGGAAAGATTACCACTAGCACAGTCCTTTGCATTTTAAAGGTGCAGGATTGAGACCAGTTGCTTATCTATGCAGACAGTGCTGGAAAGGACTGATTTCATGGTTGACAGTCCCTTTCAGTGGGTCCAAGACAAAGATTTTTTTTTTTTTTGGAGACATGTACCTCCAGGTGCTCTCAGCAGACTCAGCAGAGCTCTGATATTGGACGAAAGCAACAACTACTTCTGATTCAACTCTTCCATCCAATAGTTCATATGATTTTCAGGCTATGGGACCAGGTGGGCTGAAGGGAGCTGAAGGGAGCTGTGACGGAATCCACGTGCAGGATGGTCAACCATTTCCTGTGTGGAAGTATGGCATCTGTGTGAAACTCAGTACAAAGTAAGCAGCTTGCCAGTGTATTTGGTTTGTTTGTTTGTTTGCTTGCTTGCTTTTTTATAAGCTCATCATCTTCATCATCACACATGTGAGGGCAATTTAGGTTTCAAAAAGCAAACCCCAAATACTGGCAAGCACATAAGCATGTTCAGGACCAGAAATCTGATGGAAATAGTTTACACTCGCGGACCCAATCTCCGTGTGGATGGACACTAAATGAAGAGAGTTTAGGAGATGCATCTTTTCATGATGTACGTCCTTTGTAGTTCATGAGGTAGTTGGAGATAACTTTCCACAATGAGTGAGTGGTAGAGATTCTCTGAATGAGACCTTTGTTAGCAAAAGAAACAAAAAATTGTTTCTAGGATAATTAAGAATTAATTGACAACTTTTTGTGAGTCCAAAACAATGAGAATGTTTTATCATGCTACAGTTATTTTAGCATGTGCCAGGCTGGAATTGTTTTGGTCCACAGCCGTTTTTCAGCACTTTACAATTACGACTATACTAACTTGCTTTAAAAGTAACTAGATGTGAATGATTTCTGTAAGGTTTACAAGTCTCTAACATTTAAGCTTCTAGAAGGTACTGTGGCTCTTGCATCTTGTGGAAAGAGATTGATAGGTGGTTAGGTGACCCAGGAACTTGAGATCCTACCTTGCCCCAGTTTGTAACCCCCCTGGAACCTGAGGGAGAAGAGGATGAGAATTGCAAAGGGTTTCCTGGGTCCTAACCTGATGTCTGGCTTGGCCAGCATGTGGACTCACAGGATCTCTCTCACCTAGAGAGTGCTGGCCCATGGAAGGTCCAGCTTCACAGCAGAAGGGGAAATGTACTAAGCACCCTTTCCCCAGTCCACACAGAAATCTCAAGTTTCTGAAGCTTACCCTTAAGGGGGAGGAAGGGTAAGCCCTTAGAAAATTAGAAAGAGAAGAGGCTGAAAGCTGGAGGAAGCTTCCTAAGCAAGAGATCCTCATTCACCTGGAGAAGCTGCTGAGTCAATCCACCATCCAGGAAGTCCACAGGGCTTCCAGGGCTTGGAGATCATGGCAACAAAGAAGGAAACAAAAGCTGCCACCAGAAAACATACATATGTTTTCATATAAGACCTTTTCACAAACATGGTATTGTCCCTGGGCTTGCTTTCCTATAAATGGAGAAATCATTCATATCGCCTAAGCAATTCTGTCCAAAATTAATGTGGCATTCAAGATGAACTTTGTAGTCTTTGGACTAAATCTGCTTTATAGGATTCAAAGAGTTCTATAGAGATGGCCAAATATTGTTTCACAGTTATCAATGTAGTGGACATACATGTTTTATACTGTAGCTACCCCAATCCTGGCTAATCGCTGGAATCCTTGGGAAGCTTTCTGGTTGGCCCTTAGACATCTGTAATTTTCAAGATATCAGGTCTTTGTCATGGTCAGACAGGTTCGAGAGTTGCACTGCGCCCTGCCATGCTGCCTCTCCAAATAGGTGTTTGTTTGTACTCATAATTTAAGTGTCTTTTTCTCCGTTGTTCTTCTAAATCCCAACTATTTTTCAGGTGCAGTTCATGTCTCTAATCTTTGATGAGACCTTCTCTGAATTCCTGATCAAGCAAAGTACTCTCTATTGTCTGAATACTTGCAGAATCGATTTCTTACCTTATATACTTAGTCATATTTTGATGTCTATGAATTTGATTTCTCCAGGCCTGGGGACAATCAAATGTATCTCTTTAAGATCTCCAAGAGATTAATGGCCATACAAACAGATGTTCAATGCACACCTGCAAAGTAAAAAAAAAAAAAAAAAAAAAAAAAAAAAAATCCCCAAACTAAGTTGGTCAATGTGAAATACTTTAACTTTGAATCTACTTAGACATGTGTCTATTGCTAAAGAGAACATGAAACTACAGTGAAGTTGATGGTCCACGTGGCAATGATGGCAACTGAGACATTTTATAAAGGAGGACTTCCCAAGCCCAAGGCTTGATAACACTGGAACAGATTGTAGGCTAGCTCCATGCAGAAATCTCCAAAAGAAGCCATTCTCTGGACAGCTAAGTGGATCAAGGGGTGGAATGAGAAGATCTAGAACTCACAGAGATATTTCATGACATTGAAAATGCAAAGGATAAAATATTGGAAGCAGACCCTAATATAGAAAGGAGTATGACAATTCATTAACACATAAACAGTGCTCACTCTGTATCATAAATTACATGATAAGGAGAAGGCAAGAGAAGGTAAACACTGTTCAAACTACTCTTGATGGGTTTTGGGTGTTTTTTTTTACGAACAAATAAAACATTTTAATTTTCAACGTTCCTAATGTTTTAAGATACAATATACTAAGTAAATATTAGTTTTACTGTTTCTTTCCATTTCCCTATTCATTTATAAACAACAGTAAGAGAGTTTTTAATGTTGTGACAAAAATTTTTAAAGGCCACAGAACAATTGTAATTTTTCCCATTAATTATTAAGATTGCTTTGCACAGTTTCAGCTTACATGGTCATTTTTACAGTCCTGCATGGCCATGCAAAGAGAACCTACCTGTGTTAATTCAAAGTAGACTGTTATAAGTTAAGAAAGCATATTGTAATATCTACAGTAAACAATAAATAAAAGGTACACAAAAAGTATACCTAACAAGAAAAAGTCAAAGATATTATTTAAAATTATTTGATTAACTCTAAAGAAGGTAGAAAATGGAAAATAGTGAAACCAAATGACATTGGTTGGTAAAATTATATAGATTTCAAGCGTATAATTCTGTAATACATCATCTATATATCACATTGTGTGTTTACCACCCAGGGTCAGTTCTCCTTCCATCACTATATATGTTACCCCCTTTACCCTCATCTACCACACCACTCCCCCTTTACCCTCTGGTAACCACTAAACTGTTGTCTGTGTCTATGAGTTTTTGTTTCTTTGCAAAAACATCTTTTTAGATGGCAGCAAGATAATAAACCTAAAGCCAACTGTATTAATGATTACACTAAGTGCACATGTACTAAACACTTTAAAAGTCAGAGATTGTCTGAGTGTATAAGAAATCAAGCCTCAACTATATGCTGATTACAAAAGACACAATTTAATGTAAAGACACCAGTAGATAAAATTAGAAGCAAAGGAAAAGATGCCCCATACAACAGAAGTGAAAGAAAGGTGGTAAAGCTTTTTAATATCAAATGAAGTATACATCAAACAAAGAGATGATCAGAGATAATGAGGGACACTTCATAATGATAAAAAGGATGAATTCATCAAGAAGACGTAAGTTATAATTATGCACACATTCAGTAATTTCAAAACCATGAAATAAAAACTGATGAAATAAAGGGAGAAATAGAAAAATCAACAATCATTGTTAGAGATTTTAATATCCCTTTCTCAGTAATTAACAGAATAATTAGTCAAATTCATGACAGATTAAAAACTGGAATGACACATAGACATAACATTGGCAGAATACTACCCATAACATCTGCACAATATAAATTCTTTTCCAGTGCATGTGGGGCTTCCACCAAAATAAACCATATGTTAGGATGTTACATTTCAAAAGATTAAAATATTGCACAGCATCTTTTCTGACCACAATTTGAGATAAATGACAATAACATAATACATAAATAACACATCATAAGATGATAACTGAAATTTTTACATTTTTATAAGCATATTTTGGGTTTGGGTCCAATCATTTGATTTATCTCTTCATATGTATTCTTTTGAACTGTTGTAAATAGGCCCCACCCCACTGGTTTGTTTTGTACATTGTAAAATGGCAGCATTAAACTCATCAGAGCTACGATATTTGAATTAACTTAAAGAGCCCCTGGCTATGGTTTAGGTGAAACCATATGAAAAGAGTTAGCTCTTAGAGAGAGAATTAGGCCAAGGGCTTCGGTTTTGTTTACCCAGATGGCATACAAATATCTTTAAAATTTCCCCAATTTTTTTTGAGCTGTTATTTTTATTATTTTTTATTTTTTGTCTGTAGTGTTTTTGAGTGTATCACTTAATAAGGTTTCCCTCACTATCTGAAAGTAGAGCACCCTACAAAACCTTCTGTAAGTCTAAATGGTGTAAGACAGCGTACCCTCTACTTTCTGAAAGTTCATGGTAAGCTACTTTGCGTTTATGAAAGACCTGCATTAGTATGCTTTTGCTAACTGAAAGAAATCCAAAGAGGAGTTTTGCTTTTATGGAAAAAAAAAAGCCATTACCATGTTAATGTATGTATACATTAATGCATGTAAATTTAGGATAGCTGTATTTATAGCTTTATAACTACTTCAGGTATTGTACGTGTGTGTGTGTGTGTGTGTGCGTGTGTGTGTGTGTGTGTATACATAGTTCTACTGGTATCAACATTTTACTAGTTAGAACGAAGTACAGAAACCTTATCGTACTTTACATTGTTTTGCCCTCTTCCATTTATAATTATATTAAATAAATATTAAATTTTAAAAGTTTATGTATATTGAGAACCAAATTAGAGTGTTATAATTTTTGCTTCAACTGTCAAACATCATTTAGAAAACTCATCTATTTGCTCTTTCCATTATTCTATCTTCTATCTTGATGTTGTAGGATTCCTTTTTAAAATGATTTATTTCTGTTTAGAGAAGGGAGGCAGGCATGGCTTGTCGCTGACAGGTAGGGAAATCTAGGTATTCAGTTAGCCTCCAGTGACATTCAGCGGGAGGTGACTTCTCATTTCTGCTGGACGAAGGCTTCGAGTTCAGGATCCCCACCAAGCCTTGGCTCATATCGCCCGGATACCCTGTCATTATTGTAGTCTCGGGGCCCCTAGCATTTCTGCCATTTGCTCTTCACCTTTCATAGTTTACTTAGATTTCTTTGTATATTATGTCCAAGATTTTTAGCTGTACTTAATAGAATGAATAGGAGAAAGTATGTCTATTCCATCTTTGCAGATATGGAAATCTTAGAAAACATTTCTGTAACAATAATGAAAACACATCAGAATTTGTGAGATGCAACTAAAGCCATATTAATTGAGAAATATATAAAGCTAAAATCTTATATTAGAAAATAAAAATGATCTACAATTGGTGATCTAACCCTTTACCTTAGGAAGCTAAAAAAAAGAAGAGAAAATTAAACTCAAAGTAACTAGAGGAAGGAAATAATAAAATAAGAGCACAGCAAATGGAGGAAAAAACAGAAGAATCAAAAAAAAATCATTGAAACCAGCAGCTCTTTCTTTGACAAGATCAACAAAATTAATGAACCTCTAGCCAGGCTGATCAAGAAAAAGAGAGGAAAGAAAATTGCCAGTGTAGTCAGTACTGATACAGCACTTCTTCTGAAATGTGCATTCTTTTCAATGTGATTGATATACTAGGGAGCATGCTGAGTGTAATGCATTTCCTAATTGGGTGTGATTCTGTCCACAAGAAACACGAGGTGAACACAGAAAACTGCCTTCTGCTGAACTGAGCCACCTAGGAAGACACAAAATGCGCACATGTGCACATCTGAACATCTCCCAGCTACCACCTTTCACCACGCGTGTGATGAGACACACCCATCCACATCTGGTTTTGGAACTTTGTGTCCACTTTTAGGTAACTCCTCTTCCATCCTTCATAACAACCCACAAGCTGCCGTCCTCCTGATACAAGCAGGCAATCAGGTATTTTTTTAAAGTAAAGTGCATATTGTTTATCGTATTTGTATAGTTTTGAACCATTTCACATGTGTAAGACTGCTGTTTTTAATAGATTCCTCTTTTTTATTATGTGTCACTCACAAAGGTTTTGAGTATTGGAGTACCCTTATCTCCATTTTTCCCAATAAGGTTTGTGGTTTCTACTATGTAATTTCGCATAGTCAGTGATTTTTAAGAATATATATGTAGCATGATAGCAAAACTGATTGTACTTAGCTGGTAAAGTCAATTTAGTCTCCCTAATTTAGTGTCCCAGATAGTATAACCAGATATTGTATGCCTCCTGATATGTTGCAATATGAAAACTTCCTACCAAAAATCTTGAACTTGAAGCTAATCAAGCCTTTCTATCTAACCTCCAGTGTAAAGAAAAGTGGGAAAGAGAGAAATAATTTAAATGATATTACAAGGAAACAATGAGATAAATGCAAAATATTACAGTCAACCAGGTAATTGGCTTGATCTGATTGGATTTTATTTTAAAGAAAACAACTATAAAATACATTTGTAGTGTCACTGGGGCAATTTACCAGAGACAGAGTGCTATTACATAATTTTATGGAGTTATTGTTAATTTTAAGAGCAATAATATTATTGCTATTAAATCACAAAATGACGGGCCGGCCGAGTGGTGTGGTGGTTAAGAGCTGGCTTGGGATGCCAGCGGCCCCGGTTCAGATCCCACATATGAGGGCCAGTGACACTGCCCTCAAAAAAAAAACAAAAAAAAAAAACAAATCACAAAATGTCCTTATTTTAGGGATATAAAAGCTTAAGTAGAAGTGAAATGACCTGATGTTTGTAATTCCTTTAAAATGTTTCAACAATTTATATATAAACATGCACACACACACACACACACACAGCATGCCAAAAACATATATATACATTTTAAGAAAGGAAAAACTGTATTAAAATTGTAATACTCAATATATACTGATAACAAAAGATGAATACATGTCATGTGTATATATTTTATGTGTAACATATATGTGTATATATGTATACACACATATGTATATAGAAATGCATGTGAAAATATAAGAGCAAATATGGCAAAATGCTATGGATGTTCATTATACTAAGGTTTTCACTTTCTGTATGTTTGACATTTGTCATATTTTTATAATTGTGGAATTGACATGTAAGAAGGATGAGAGTAGTTTTTGCCTGCTCTTGTTTACAGAGATTTTTTAACTGTACAGGTCCCTCAAGCAGGGGTCCCTCGAGCTGTCAGGGTCCTCCTTTCCTGCCTGCACCAAGTGGACACAGCATACTCTCATTGCCCTCTTGTCTCCTATTGTAAAAAGCTCTCTGCTCAGGGGGCCTGTGCCCATCTTCGGGATTCCTTGCATTCCTCCAGGACAGAAGACGCCTATTGTAATCTTTTGCCTGGCCCCACAAGGGAAATTTAGCATAACTTTCTCTCTCTGACTTGTTTTTCATTTTGTTTGTGTGTTCTTGTTTTTCCCCTAAGGAACAATTGGATCAGAACAAAATTTGAAAGACCCTGTGGAGTTACCAGGAAAAGAGATAGCGTTCTAGACATATGGGATTTCGGGGGCAAATCCTTTATACCTTTAGCAAAGACTTGAACACAGAGAAGCAACCCAAGAGGGAAGGCAGAGCCTGAGAAGGATTGTAAAAGTGCATGCCTGAGTCCTGTTTTCATGCAAAACTGGGCACAGCTAGTCTCTCCCAACTCCTTGTCAACTCAGAGCTGCTGAATCAGAGCCAGGCCTGAAGGAAACGATACCTGAACATACCAGACATGGGGACAGCTCACGTGCATGCCGCTGCTGCACACACAGCGAAATCTCAGAGATAAAAGGCATAGTGAAGGGGACCCAGGAAAAGAGTTAGGTGTATTTAGGAGTGATTATAGGACTTGATGTGTGTTTTTCTCCTTTAATTTTTCACTGGAGGAGGTGATTAACTGTTTTGCATCCCAAAATAGTTTAAGCTAAACATAGCATAGCTGGCAGAGGTTGTTACAAAATAGAACTTGGGTGTGGGAATGCTGACTCTTAGCTGTAATCCTTCCCCTGGGTAAAACAATGTCAATGTTGTGAACTCAAACCAAGGTCAACCTGGAGAATTCGAAGGTGAGGCGAGATCTCATCTCTTTAATTCAGGGGGAAAAGTTCATTCTCATGGGTATGCAAACTAGCTCAACTTAGAGGGACCTTTTCTTGAATAACCATCATCTTTTTTAACAGGGAAGAGACCACCATTAAGATTTAGTTCAGACTCCTGATTCTATGGATGAGAATTAGAAAAGCAATTTACCCAAGTTCACATATCTATTGTAGTTGGTGGGAGGTAAGACTCAAAGTTTAGTGCTTTTCCCACTGTACCATGTGTTCCTCTCAATTTAGGATCTTTCCCCACTGGACTATGGTTAAGCATGAACACAATTAGAATATGATTAAAACTCAGAAGATTGTACGTTAGCCTAATTGAACCTTGTAAAACTTCAGTTAGGTTCTTGGAGATGGAGAGAAAACTGTAGTTGGCAGATTGTAGGGACACAGTCAGTAAAATTATCAGAGCCTCTAGTTAGAGGCAGACGTTGCCCTTGAGATGGCCTAATCTCAGAGGATGTTCAGAGGTGATTCCCAGTGTGCCATCTGAAGAGCTGCCTGGTGTTGAATGTGTGGGTGCCTGTGTGGGAGTGGAGAACCAGAATTTCCTGGATGTATGCATTACGGAATTAGACCAGGAACCATTAGGAAACAGGAAATGTGGCCCCTGGACCCACACTGGGTACAAGGATAAGAAATATTTTCCTGCCTCCAGCCTCACACCAGTCCATCCTGCATAGGATTCTGTACAACATATTTTTCATCTGGTAGAAACTCCTTGGAAAACTATTTACTCATTTGTGTATTTATTTATTTATTTTTTAATCTTTAAAAAGCTTTTAGTTTGAAATAATTTCAGACATGCAGAAAGGCTGCAAAAATATTGTGAAGTATTCCCATATGCCTTTCACCTAGATTCCCAACATGTTAACATTTTACCAATTTGATTTATCATTCTCTCTTTTGGAATCGTTTGAGAGTACATTGACAATATAATGCTTCTTTATGCATAAATTCTTCAAGGTGTACTTCACGAAACAAAGAGAGACATTCTTTTATATAACTACAGTACAGTTATTAGAGCCAGGAAATTAACATTCACTAAGCTATTATCTAATCCACAGACGTTCACATTTCATCAATTGTCACACTAATGTGCTTTATAGAAAAAGAAAAATATATTTCTCTGGTGTGGGATTCAGGCTAGGTTCACATGAGGCATTTAGTTATCATGTCTATTGTTTCCGTTAAGTCCCTCCATCTTTTTCATGACCTAGATGTTACTTTGTAATTTGTAGAATGTCTTTCCGTTTGGGCTTATCTAATGTTTCTGCATAACTAGATTGAGGTTGTATCTTTTTGGAAGTAATACCACAGAAACAATGACGTGTTTTTCTCAGTTCATCATCTCAAAAGGCAAATGATATCTGTTGCCTGTTACAAGTTATATTAGCTTTGAACACTTTGGTAAAGTGGTGTCTATGAGGTTCCTATGCTGTAAAGTAATTTATTTTCCCATTTGTAATTAATAAGTCTTGTGAGAGATACTTCCAGATGATACAAAAATCCTGTTTCTTGTCAAACTTTCACCCATTGGTTTTAGCATCACAGTGGTTTTTGCCTAAAACAATTACTACGATGGTCACTGCTCCATGGTCATTATTTTCTAAGTCTATCATACCTTCCACATTATTTGCATCATTTCTTCAATATCTGTTAGCCGACAACCTACTACATAGAAGAGATTTCCCTTTTTTCTCATTTATTTATATATGTATTTACCAAGTATGGATCCATGGATTCTTAACCGTATTCTGTGAGTTGTAATCTGTACAGTTAATATTTATTTGGAGGCTCAAATTGTCCTAGATTGTGTCTGTTCAAGCTGGCTCCTCATCCTTTTGACCTGTCCCCATATTCTTTAAGCACATTTCTACTTTCTGGGCCAGCAAAATGTTCCAGCTTAATCCTGTTCTTTCCCAGCAGCACCCTGAAACCAGCCATTTCTCCAAAGAACCCTGATATTTTTTCGGTGGAGAATGGTGTTTAGAACCCAACATCTGGATGCTAAGTTTGCTGATTTGTTCTAGGATCCCCAGATGACACTTTTATAAGCACTGCTTTCATCATTTCACTTCTGTGAAACTTCCTGGCCCTTCTGCTGGATAACACTACCTTCCCAGTCCCAGGCCAGCGCTGGTTCTGCCTCCTGTTTTCCAGGAAGAAGCTTCCACCTGCTGGTTCTCATTTTCACAGTAACATCTTCTCTCCCGGCAGCTAGAAATTTGAGTGCAGGCTCCCCAGAGCCCTCTTGTCCAACCAGTTCCTACAGCAAGCATGTATTCTGAACCAAAAAACTAGGGAATTACAATACATGACCGCCCAAGCTTACATATACTGATGGGTACAATGGAACTAGGTATTTGAGATCAGGGGCATCTGGGAATTTTATCCGTCAAGTGCAAAGACTCACTCTTCGTTTTTAAATGGGGACACAAATGTGAAAAACAAGATGGTAAATGTGAGGAAAACTCAACTTTTCCAGACTTTGCTCATGTTTCTGTCATCTATTTTTTCGTCCATATTTCCCAAACATTTTTCTGAGAAGGTTCAGGGCAGGCCTTCACCTGTTATGCTGCCTCAGTTCCTGGTTGGAAAGCTAATAAATCCTCACTTTTTCATCCCGAGCATCTCAACACCAAAGGAGACCCCTGTCAGACCATTTGCTCTCCATACAAATTTCTAAATGCCCTTGAACCATACCTTCCAAAAAAACAAATACAGTGTACGATGGTGGACAGGAAAAGGAACTAACATATATGTTTCATTTCCCCAGTCCTGAAAGTTTTCCCTGGCCAAATCTGGCATTTCTATTTTGTCTTTACTTAGGTTGTGCTTTGTTATCATTTCATTGGAAAACACATGTCTTTGTTTAAAAACGTGTGTTCACCAATGCCAGTTGTATACCCTGCACCATCTTCCAGAAAGGATAGAAGTTTTCTTTATCTCAGAAACCATGGCCTTTTCTAATGCAGGGGAAGCAAAGCACAAAGGAGGCTTGTCCGAGCTGACTCCCAGCTCAGGGCTTGATTTCAGTGTAATTTTAGCAAGTCATGCATCTTGTGTGCAGTGTCTACTGCTGCCTCTAGCCCGTGTAGTAAATGTGCATGGATTAGGAAAAAATGCCTAGAGGGTCTCAAACTCACCAGTAATTAATTGGTCACTTCCATGCACAATTCATTAGCCAGAATTAATCCAATGACCTCATCCCCCACCAAGTGGTCAGGAAGTATATTCCTGCCGTGTACCCAACAAGTGGGGAGAAAAGGAAATATTTGACAAGAAGACTCATGGCAACTAAATACCTCACAATTAGTTGTATCTTATAATTAATCAGCAATATTTTACCTTATCAGTGGTAGGTAAATAGTAGTATTTCTTATAATATCTGGCCTTTTAGCTTTTATGGTTAGTGTGAGACTATTAACAAGATTTCTTCAGTAGCCCTATCAACACAAAGGGGTAAAAATCAGTTTGTGGTCATAAACACACTCAGAGCAATAAATGAATCCGGAAGTTCACAGGACATCTTTGTGGGAGCTGCTCTGTGCCAAAGCCATGCCACTTGCTTGTACCGCTTGCATGGAAGGGCTGTGTCTGGCCATCTCTGCTATTGCAGCCTCTCTCTTTGTCCTATATCCTTCCCCTGCCTTGGGGCATTGTAACTGCTGCTGCTCTGCCCAGGGTCAAAGTCTCCCTGCTTGTCTGAGTCCTGGCAGTCTTGTGGCTTTTCCTGGGGCCCTGGTTGCTTTGCATGTTCCCCTAAGTTACTTAGCCCTATTTCAGGCAGGAACTGTACTTGGGCGAACGCTTGGGTCTGGGTCCCATTGATTTCAACTCAGCCTGAGCTCTGGTACTGCTCTGAGGCATGTCTTCTGGCTGTCTGCAGCCTATGCTGGTGCTTGTATTGAGGCCCAATGCTGGTTCCACCTGGCCAGACTCTCCCAGGAATGTACAACTTTGACTGAACAGCATCTTTTGCTCTGGCTGCAAATAGCCTCACTAACCAGCAAAGTGTCCTCATGATGATGCTGAGAAAGGTGTGACTCTCCCACTCCAGGCTGTTCATGAGCTTCTCCTAAGGGAGAGAGTCCAAATGAGAGAGAGGCTGTCGCTATTCCTCCATGAAGCTTTCAATACTGCGCAAGTCTTTAAATACCGTGCAAGGTGCTCTATGAAAGAAAGTACTCTCCCTACAGACCCACCACAAATGTTTTGGTCCTTGCACATGACATTCCACCTGCATTAAGCTGTCCACAACTCCCTGCTCTTTGGTATATCAGGCTCTCTCATGCCTCAGGTCTTCACACAGGTCTTACAGAATATCTGCTGGTCTTGCTCAGTCCAGCTGATTCTTCGATGTGAGGCCAGAGGCTTCCATCTCTCTGACACCTTTCCTCATTTCTGCAGCCTTACCCACCCTCCCTTCCTCCAAAACCCCACCTAATTTCAGCCATGCCCATGTCAATCTAATCATTATATCACATTTCAGTTGTATTTGTCTGTCTCTTCACAGGAAGCTCCTTGAAGGCAGGAGCCATGCCCTTGCATTTCTGTAGATCTCATTTCTAGCATTACAGAGCTCAGTCAATGTTAAGTGGATGCAGGTCTGTGCTCTTGGTGAAGAGAATGGTAAATCAGTTGCCAGGCTGCAAACTTGAAGGCTCCAGTATGGCCCTCTCACTGGAAGTAGACATGATGCCAAACATCGAGACAGAAAAAATGAGAGAGGCAGGAGAGGAAGGTATCATCCATGTCAGCATTCCTCAAGTGTAGTGGGGAGTGGGGAGGTACCAGCAATGATGACAGGGTGGAAACACAAATGTGTGCTAGAGAAAAGCTGCAGTACCGAGGCTGTTAAAACAAAAGCCTCAGCCAAGAGAAGACACTTGAGAGGTCCACTCTGCAGCGTTGATTTCCTGTTGAGCACCAGAGCTGTCTTCCCAGCTGCCCACTGGAAATCTGGACATCTCAGGTTTGGGATTCCAGAGCTAAATTCATCATCACCCTCTTTGCCTCCTGGGTAAGGGTTCTACCATGCACCTAGCTGCCCGAGCCAGTAACCTGGGTATTGCTCAAGATGCCTCTCATGCCCTTGCTTCCTACATCTGACCCACCACCAGGATGTGTCCATGTTTTTCCCTGAACATCTTTAGATTCTGCTTGCTAATTCCTCTTTTATCTCCTTATCTCCACTCTATTGTCACTGTCAGTTTGGGCCACCATTCTGTCGCGTACTTCAGACTGATCTCTGCCTTTAGTCCCTGCACAGTGCTGTTAGATACTTCCCTCACATGTTTGAAATACTTTGGAGGCTACTCACTGTCAACAGGATTAAACCTTATTTCTGTCAGCTATAAAAGGCAAAAAATCCTGATGCAAAGAACTTAAACCAGTGATCTCCAAAGGGGCAGACACACATCTGGAGTGTGTGCAAGATGACCAGTTGTAGTACCAGAAGAAAATACTGGAACTTCCTATTCTTTTCTAAGAGTAAGATAACAAAGCATATTACTATTTAATATGAACATTGACACTGGTGGATTCACTTGGTCCTTATGCCATATAACTAACAATCACATCTCCTGTAGGGAAGAGAGAATTCAAAATTGGGGAAGAGTTGACCAAGTACAGTTCATGGGTGCCTAGTTAAGTGAACTTAAAAATCATATACTACCTGGGTTTGTATTTTTTTTGTTTGTTTGTTTTGTTTTTTGTTTTTTGTTTTTTGTTTTTTTTGTGTGTGTGTGTGTGTGTTTTGGATTGCTGGGGAAGATGATGAAGGGTGAAGATAATGAGATAATTTTTCCTATAAATTTTTTATTGAAGTATGACTTATAAAACTGAAATATACCACAGATTAGTTTTATCTTCAGTAGAATTTCTATAATTAATGGGATCAAACAGAACATAACCTTTTGTGTTTGGCTTTTTTTATTTTTGCTTACCATAATATTTTTGGGACTCATGTATAATGTTGTGAATTGGTATGTGTTTGACTTCCTAGGTTAACAATTTGTTTTCCAAAGTGTTTATTCAATTTTATACTCCCATCAACGGTATATGAGAGTTCAGGTTGTTCGATATCCTTGTCAATGTTTGATGTTGCTAGACTTTTTCATTTTAGTCATTCTAGTGAAAAAGAATTTATTGCATTAGGGTTTGCACTTGCATTTCCCTAATGATTAATGATGCTAATCACCTTTTCATATGCTTAGTAGCCATTTGTATATCTGTGTTTTTGAAATGTCCAACTCTTTTGTCCTTTTTTTAAAAAAAGAATGATTTGTATTATTAATTTGTTTTTTATATCATCTACATATAAGTACTACATAAGATATATTTATTACAACTATTGTCTTCTAGTCTGTGACTTGCCTTTTCATTCTTTAGTAGTGACATTGAATGAGCACAAGTATTTTCTTATTTATTTATAGATTTTAGAATTTATATTTTTCTCTTATGGGGTTAGTGCTTTCCATATCCCATTTAAGAAACTTTTAACTGATTGTGAAGATACCCCCTTATGCTTTATTTCAGTATAGAGTGGAAGTGAAAAAGGCACATAACCTCTTAGTTATTATGGAATTAACTTTGAGTTTACACACTCCCTGAAAGGGTCTCGAGACCCCCAGTGGTAGCCAGACCACACTTGGAAAACCTATGCTCTATGTGCTTTGGATTTTTTTTTTCCTACGTGTTTTATCAGTAATATAAAAATCTCCCAACTCTGATTCCGCATGTTTTTTCATTTAGGTCTGTCAGACTTTTCTTCATGCATTTTAAAGCTCTGATTTTGATCATGCACATTTAGGATTTTTGTGTTTCCTGATGAACTGGCCCTTTTACATGTCCCTCTTTATCTCTGGCAGTGCACTTTGTCTTGAAGGCTAATTTGTCTGATATTCATATAGCCATGTTAGGTTTTTTAAATATATAAATAATGTATGTTGTTTTTTTTTGTATTGTTGCTCAGTTCTTTGAATTATTTCTTCCATTTATCAGGCTTGTGATTTGAATCTCAGTGGTTATTCCTTTGTCTTTTCATTTACTGACTTTATTAATTCTTAATCAGGTTTTTCAATACTGAGAGCCACCTTTGTGTTGTCCTTGCATCTCTTGAATAATTGCTTTTTTCTACCCTGTGCACCGTATGTTGTTAGTCGCTTCCAACAGCTCTGTTTCATTAGGGGCCTCTTCAGAATATTCCAGAATATTCTGCTTGCTCTTCCCTCTCTGACTGATAGACATCCTCATGTGTAATCGCTATTTGACTTCATTGTCTGCTCACTTAGACTCAAGTTCAGCTGGTGATGCACGTTAAGTGGGCCCATCTCATGAGCAATGGAAAGTGTGGTGGGCTTTGCTCCTTTGAGCCAGTAGTGGAACAACAGGTGTTTTATCATCCTTTACTGAGGTGTCAGCATCAGGAAGAAGTCTTTTTGTTTCTCACCCAAACTTGGGTTCTCTTACCTTAGAAGTAGAGAGAAGAAAGTTCCCGCTTTCAGTTCCTCCTAAGCCTCTCAGGGGCAGGAAACCCAGACATACTTATGCAGGACAATCTGCCCTCCCCTTGGAAGTATCATTGAGATGAGAGGTGGGGATCTGTGGATCTCAGTGGAGTAAGTTCTCTTGGATCCATATATTCTAATCCTCGACCTTAAGACCTCCAACACCGTTTCCAGGTTCTCACCTGGCTCAGGGAGAAAAAGTCCTGCTCACATAGTGATCTGCACATTTACCATTGTCAACTGCAGCCATGACAGCATTTGATGCAGCAGAAGTAGCTGGATTGGAATGAAAGGAGTCAGGACATAGTCAAGCTGCCATCCTTCCAGAATTTTCTACTCTAGGGACTATTGTTAAGCAGAAGAAACCTGGCCACACAGATCACTAAGGTAATTATCATGTTCTCCATTGAATGGTATGTGAAGCAGCATGGTGTAAAGGGGAGGCTTGGGGGTCATCCATCCCTACGTTGTAATCCCAGCCCTGCCACAAACAAACAGTGGGCAAGTTATTTAGAGCCTGTGAGTCACACTTTCTCGCTCTGTAAAATAAGGAAGATGAGTGCTCTTTTATAGAATTGCAAAATTTAAATCCAATAATACTTCAAAAAACTCACATTCAGGTGGTGCCTTATCGGTTTCATCTTCCCTTTCCTTGAAATCTCTTCTGTTAATGTCCTATGTTCACGTTCCATTTGCTGCTCGTAGGCACGTGTCCTCGCCCAGAACATGGGTACCCACAGCATCCCAGCTGCAACCCAATTTTTCCTATTTTCACATTTTCCCAGCTGTGTGGCTATGTGATGCTATTATACAATATGTTCTTGTACTATAAACAGCAGTGTGCCACACCCAGGGTGTCCTGAAACAGAAAGAACTGATGTTTTATGCAAGAAGCAGGATTTAAGGCGGAGAGAGAATATTGCCTCCAGCCCTGGACTTATTAGTTGTGGATGTGGCCTGAGTAATGTAACATGTGAGAGAGAAACTGGGTCTGAGCAGAGGGAGAGGGACTAGAAGAGTGAGGCAAATGGAAGATGAATTGGGACTGGTAAAAGGACGGAGACAAGGACAGGGGATCAGGGAAAGAGACGGGCTGGAATCGAGACAGGCAATGTGGAGCTGAGCTGCCTTCCTCTTGACAGGCCCTTGGAGCATGCGTGTGCCTCACACAGAGATGGCACAGCACCTGCTCCCTGTGCATAGCGCTCAGGCAGAGCAGGTGTTGATGGCAGCTTCCCTGTAACCTACAAGCCCATCACAGCACTCAGAAAGGCAACCTGCAAACTAATTAGAAGTATCCTCCATGAACTGGGATCCTTTTTCCTTCATCCCAGATACTCCTATTCTGCCCTGCTCCCCATCTTCATCCAGTCTCCTATTGTTAGCTCTGCTCCTGATCTTGGTGTTCATGAACTGAATTGGGTTTGCATGGCTTGGCTGTAACACTTGCTGAGGAGGCTCAAGTCATCTCTCCCTTCAGCCCCTGGCGGTAACCTCATCCCAGCGTTTGCACCTGCTCTTGGAATGGAGTTTGAGCATCAGTATGGCCACTAAACTAAGTCTTCCTTTCCAGTATGCCTGCTTATATCCCCTCTGTCCTTCCATGTTTTGAAATGTCCTTGTTTTTAAAGTCTATTTTTTTTTTTTTTGAGACCAGTGTCACTGGCCCTCATATGTGGGACCGAACCGGGGCCGCTGGCTTCCGAAGCCAGCGCCTAACCACTGCACCACTCGGCCGGCCCTTAAAGTCTATTTTTTTCCAAATGTTACTTCCTTCATTATCTATGTCATCAGTATTATGATAGTGATTACATTAGCAGCTAGTTTCCCCATCACATACATGTACCATTTGTTATTTATAGCACTTAGAAAAAGAAATATCCTCTCATATAATTAGCAGCAATTGTTCTATCAGATTAGCTAACCTATCAATATGAATGAAGAAAAAAGGTCAGAATGTAGATGGGAGATGAAAAGAAGTTTCAAGAAAAGGCTAACAATTCCTGTCATTTACATAGAGAGTCCCGGGTTATTAGGTAAGAGAGCTGGCTAGAAGTTAACCACAGCTGTTTCATTTACACAATAGTTTGCTTAGGGAAGGCAACATTGAGGGCTGGAGAAAAAAAAAGCTTTTCTTTTACTATTTTCTGTTTATTAATGATTATTAAACCATTCTTATTAATTATTAAACAGTTCTGAGTAAGAAGTTCTTATTAACTAATTATCAGTGGTAATTTCTTATTAACTGATTATCAGACAGTTGAGGCTAAGAGGCTAGATTAACTAAAATCCAAGTTGTCCAAAATTAAAGTTGTGTACCCCAAATTAATAACCTAAGCTTCCAACTTAAGAAACTGGAAAAAAAGAATGAATGAAACCCAAAGCAAGTGGAAAGTAGAAAATTAAAGATTAGAGTAGGCACAAATGAAATGAAAAATAACATACATAAAATCAATGAAAATAAAAGTTGATTCTTTGAAAAAATCAACAAAATTAAAACTTTACCTAGACCAGTGGTTTCAACCAGGGATGATTTTGCCCCCCTGGGTATACTTTTCAATGTCTGGAGAAATTTCTAATTGTCATACCTTGGGGGTGGGGTGGGGCAGGTGTAGGCAGAAGCACATGTGCTCACTATTGGCATTTGGTGGGTAGAGGCCAGAGATATTGCTAAACATCCTACAATTCATGACAGCCCCTTCCATAGTAAAAATTATTGGCACCAAATATCAATTGTGCCAAGGTGTAAAAATCTGAATTAATCTGACCAACAAAAAAGAGAAAAGGCACATATTCCCCGAATCAGAAATAAAAAAGGAGACAGCCCTTTCAACCTTAGAAATTGAAAGGATTATAAGAGCATACTATTAACAACTTTATGTTAACTAATTAGACAATTTAGATAAAATAGAAAGATTCATATAAAGATACAAATTAATAAAATTGACTGAAGAAGAGATAGAAAATCTAAATAGACCCATAACAAAACAAGAATTTGATTAGTAATTGAAAATATTCCTTCAGAGAAAAGCCAGGCCCAGATGTCTTCACTTGTGAATTACATAAAACATTCAAAGGAAAAATAATACCAATTCTTCAAAAACTCTTTTTCACAAACTATAAGAACACTTCCCAGCTAATTCCATGAAGTTAATGTTACCCTAATATCAAAGCCAGACAAAGACATAAGAAGAAAACTACAGACCAATATTCCTCATGAGTCTAGATGTAAAAATTCTCAACAAAATACTAGCAAAATGAATCAATCTCTATATAAAAAGGATTATACACCATGACCAAGTAAGGAATACAAGGTTGGTTTAATATCTCAAAACCAATGTAACATATTAATAGAATAATATGAATAAAGGACAAAACCCACATTATCATCTCAATAAATGCACAAAAAGCATTTAATAAAATCTAACATCCATTGATGACAAGAACTTTCAATAAGCTAGAAACAAATAGAAATTTCCGTAAATTGATAAAAGGATTCTATGAAAAATCTACAGCTAGCATAATACTTATTGGTGAGAGATGAACTGCTTTTCCCTCTAAAATTGGGAAAAAGACCACATGTTGTATGATCCCATTTATATAAAATAATCAGAATAGTAAATCTGTAGAGACATGGATTAATATTTGCTTGTGGTAGGAATGGGGAATGACTGCAAATGGACACAGCGATCTTTATGGGGTCATGAAAATGTTCCAGAATTGGATTGTTGTGATGTTTTCACAACCCTGTAAATTTCCTAAAATTTATTGAACAGCACAATTGATATGGGTGGATTTTATGTTATCTAAGTTACATTCAACAATACTCTTACAGTATCACCATTTGGTATGTGGTGTGTGTGTATACACATGTGTGGGAATGATCATCAGAATTCTTGAGTGCTTGAGCCTTAGTCTAGACTGATATCTAATTAGCCATGTATCCTTGATAAAATTATCATCCCAAGTCTATTTCTTCACCCTTAAAATGAAGGGACAAGACTACTTGATTTCCAAAGTTTCTTCAGTTCTTTTAACAACCTATGCATCTGTGTGTTTTCATACGAATTGTGATTCATGGGCCAGGTAACTAAGGATTACATGCTAGACTTCCAAGAAAGCCTATGTCCCCTCCCAGGGTAAAGTTACTTTCTGCCTTAGAGAGTAAGAGACTATTAGGATGGGACAACCTCTTGGAGATCAATTAGGGCTAGGATCCCTTTTCATCATATGAGTGACAACACTGACAGATTAAGTGACTTCTCCAAACCAAACCAGCTATTCAAGTAGCCCAACTGGGACTAGTGTCCACTTACTTGGCCCCCAGATCAATGTCCTCACTCAAAAGGAAGCCAGTGTCTTTCCCCAGTGTAAGGTTGTCCTCTTATATTTATTTTGCTAGGAGTTGGGGGAGGGGAAGCTTGGTGGAAGATAGGCAGGAAAGGACTTTTAAGTGCCAGTATGTGTGAGTTATAGCTTCACGCAGGTAGATGTGAGGATGGGTTTAAGCCTAGGTCTGAGGATGGGTGGGAAGGGAGTTGCTATATATTATGTGAAGTATCTTCCTTGCACAACTGTAAACACATGCCTCCCTTTTCTAACCATATTTTCCCACTTGTCTCCCTATCACTGAGTACAATCACCATCAGCATCAGCTTTCAGGAAAATCTGTCTATTATTTTGTAGCTATTTTATTTCTACAAAAGCCAAACAAAAATTTGACTTTGGATTGTGAACATACAATGCAATATATAGATAATATATTATAGAATGGTACACTTGAAACCTGTATAATTTTATTAACTGTCACCCCAATAAATTTAATAAAAGTTGTTAAAAAATAAAAGCACTAAAGGATTAAAAAAAAAAAGTAATCATAAAAGGTCTAAGTATAGTAACCTCCCTGTAGATGCATGGCCTGATACCATGGGTCCTACCCTGTTTTGTTTCTGGCTGTGAGCACGTGGGTCCAGGTTCATTTATCTTTCCCCTTTGTACTGTTTTCTTACTGCTTCTTACTGCTTCTCGCCTTATCCAGAGTGTGAATTAGGTGGCCAATGTGTCTGCCACCTTGTGGCTGGAGACGTAAGTGCTGTAAGTTAAGTTCCTTGACTCTAGATAATTGGGAAAATTGCATTTGACTATAAGGGTAGTGAAAACCCTAATATTCATGACTAATGGAAAGAATAACTGCCATTGATGAAGTACATTGAACAGAATGTGAAGCTCTCTGTTTGCGTTAATGAGTTTACTTCTCAAAACAACCTTATGGGGCAGGCACTGTTACCTCCATTTCCTGAAGAAGCAACTGAAGCTCAGAATCATTAGCGTGTTCAAAGTCAGATGAAATGAGGGAGGCCCCCGGATATACCTGTTTCTAGAGCTGAGTTCTGCGTGTAACCATGGCCCCACTCTGCCTCTAAATCTAGTTCATCCTAATACAGTTTCAACCCCTGCTCAAATCCTTCTACCATACCCCTGCCCAGGGACCATCCATCCTTACCATGCATGGCAGGGAATCCATTACACAGGGGCACCCCATCCATAACTGAGTGACTTTCTGTAACTCATACCCAATATTTGTCCTAGAACTTCTATATAAACAGGGTAAAACCACATGACTGCCTTTCTAATAATAATAATAATAATAATAATAATAATAATAATACCAGAAAAGCAAACAAACAAAATTATCACGTCCTTTTGTTGCTTGAGCTCCCCAACCCCCAAAAGTCCCATTCTTGAACTGTCTGTATGTGACAGGGTTTTTTGTGTCTCCCCACCACCCTGGTTTCTCTCCTTTAAACATGCTCCAGGTTATCACTAACTCCCTCTTGAAATGTGGTATTTGGAACCCATAGCACAGAAAGGAACAATAATATCACCTTCCTCTTTCTGCTTTCTATATTCTTTTAATGCTGCCTAAGCCTTGCTTGGTTTTTGGTGGTCACATTATTTTTGTTAATTACCTTGGAAAATGCATTTTCTTCTCTATCTGGTTCAAATAAAATATATTGAGAAATCATTGCTAAGTACACAGTTCCAACTTCAAGAAATAACTTGTTAAATGATCTAAAATATCCATTTTATTTAATTTTAGATTAATTGATCACTTCTATGTCTATTTCCACCGAAGCTTGCTGGTGACTTTAGTTCTTGATCTCATAATTCACATTTGGCCAAGGATTTTTGCTGGTCCTTTTTTCTGGTCCTATAATTTTTCCCTTATAGGAAGAAGAATAACCAAACAAACCCTTCTTGTTATA
This sequence comes from Aselliscus stoliczkanus, assembly GCA_033961575.1. Classification (NCBI taxonomy): domain Eukaryota; kingdom Metazoa; phylum Chordata; class Mammalia; order Chiroptera; family Hipposideridae; genus Aselliscus; species Aselliscus stoliczkanus. The sequence continues at coordinate 178,060,079 of CM066728.1, forward strand.
AAGAGCCTGGCTGAGCCGAGTGGCTGGGCTAAGAGGAGGCATCCTAGGTGCCCATCCCTGGCCCGACTCATCCCCAGGCTGTCTAGATGCTAAGGACCTCAGCCCACTCCAAGTTTAGCCTTGATCTTGTTAAGCAGCAAAAATGTCTCTGTGTCAATGGCTAAGATTACCTTGTCAGGCTCTCTCCACCCGTGGCCTGCATTTTCCATCATCTGCTTATTTATAGGGGGAAGAGATCATCACTCAGAGTGGGCCAAAAGCAGATAGATTCAGCTCTACCTCCTGTTGAGGCATAATCATTTTCTAAATCAGCCAGGGGACTCAAATTAGTTCTGGATGCTTTCCTGTCACTTGGGTGGAGAGCTCATCCCCAACATTAATATTGATGGAGGTAAAAATTGTTGCTGCCTATCCAGTTTTTAACCAGTGCTTCAAATGGAGTTTTAAAGGCCCACAAAAAAATTAAAAAAAGCAAAAAAAAAACAAAAAACTTGCCCATTTCTATAGCTCTTGAAGCACTCAAGCAGTAGGGTCCTCTCTGATGCCCTTAAATTGTATGAACAGTTCCCCAGCCAGGCCCCTGTCCTGTAATTCTACCTGAAAGCAACTTAATCTGTATTTGAGGTCGCTGCCTTCTTCCTGAAGGACCAATGCAGAAGGTGATTCAGTGAGATGAAACCTGAGCTGAGCCTGGCGTGCCTGATTTTTAACACATGTCTAAAGCATGTATTTAGCTGTCACGGAGAAATCTGACAGTTTATGGGAGAGGTGCTGTGCACAAAGGACCAGCAGTGGGCATTCCCAGCACACACCCACTTAGAGCATTCTGTGATCTGAGCTTTCCCTTGCCCCAGAGTCAAATGCAACCACTGTAATGAAAACAACCCCATTTACAGGTACCAGAATAAGACATGACCATGGTTTCCTTTGGGGGGCACCCTACAAGGACAGCGATGCAGGTAGAAACAAGTTATCCAGAAGCAAGCTTGCTCGTCGGAAGTACATTTTTCCTTCCTGGATTGAAATAGTCCAGAGAATGTTTGATCCGAGCCATATCCAGAGACTCTGGAACTGATGGAATTTCTGAGCATTGCAATTTCTCATCTGTTAGGCAGCATGTAGGCCTGGCTCCTGAATCCGTCCCTTTGCCATCACCGAACACTTAACAATCATCCTCTAAACATGGGGCATTGTTCTTTCTTATTTAGTCTTCACAAATACCCTGCAAGGTAGGCATTGTTTGTTCCTTTTAGAGATGGGATAAATGAAACTCAAAGAGGGTAAGGATCTGTTCCAAGGCCACACAGCTAGTGAGCGGGAGCCAACAAAGTGGCAAAGTAGCCGATAGAGCCTAAAGTCTCCATCCGTAAGGTTTGGGTTCATAACCACCTGCCCTGCTGCCTCCACAGAACCTTCTGAGGCCTCTCTATCTTATCTCTGCCCTGCCCCCACTTCCATCCAAATTCAATGTTACGATTATCCCAAATCACCTAATGCTACTACCAAAAGGAATTCTTGAGCTTTTATCAAAATCCTGCCAATTTTTTGTTTGTTTGTTCTGTTTTTAAGAAAGGAGAGCTCTTATCAGGGTAGAGATGCTCAGCCATCTCTGCCCAGGTACTACCTACTTTCAGGTGACCCTAGCCCAGCCTGCTATCTGAGCCAACTGTGTGAAGAGATCCCAACTGAGAACTACTCATCTGAGCCCATCAGCCCTAAATCCATGAGACAGAAATATAAATTGTTGTTTAAAGCCACAAAGTGTTGGGAAGCTTGTTAGGCAGCAAAAGATGACCAGAATACTACAGTTAATGAATTTCATTCTCTTTAATTCACTCAATATCTCATAGTACCTAATGACCAATGCAGAAATATCTCCCACTACCCATATACCCACGGAACCCAAAAAGGTTCCAAACCCACAGACTACTGGCCACTCAATTAAATTTTGTTGTTATTGAGCTGAAGAGCTGTAAAAAAAAAAAAAAAAAGAAAAGAAAAAAAAAAGAAAAAATTCCTTATCAGCCTTTTACTCCTATGTTGTCATATAATGTGACAGAATAGGTCTTGCTGGGGAAGAGGCAGAAAGGATTGTCAGAGCTCAGTTACTGTTTGTGTAGTTCATTACATGATACTTCTACTTCTGACATGTCTAATGTGTCTTTGAATTTGCGTTTCCAAATGATTTACCGGGACTGTTCAAGAGGACTTCACATCAGGAAGGAAGGCAGGGTGTCAAGCCTCTGAAGGACCAAATGGGTCACCAGCAGACAATAGTGGGGGTGGGAAATCATGTTTCACAAGTGCTTCCTATGTGCCAGGAACTATCCATGAATTAGCTTATTTGATCTCCATTCAAACACTCATGGGAGTTGTACTTCTCCCCATTTTATAGATGGGAAGACTGACTCAGAGAGGTTGTAATTTTGGAGTAGGTGGAACAGGCAGAACTTGAACCTCTGTCTGATTCTAACATCTTTTCTCCTATCACATATACACAGCCAACAATTGTGACTTCACTGCAGATGCCAAAGCAATGTGAACGGGGTCATTGCTGACTCCTTCTGTCTAGCTCTGAGTCAGGGGCCGTTCTTTGACTTCTCTCCCGGACTGAACCAAATGTGTCCTGTGTGGATAAGATCTTGTGCTATACTCTTTTCTCCCCTGTATCCCTCCCTGGGAAGGTCATGGGTACCTGTTAGTGGTGATTCTTCCTGGAGTGGGTCTGACTCAGGGTTACTGGCTCTTGGGCCACCATCATGTTTCCTAGGATGTGGTCTCTCAGACCAGAGTCCTAGATGACCTTGTCTCTTCATTTACAGAGAAAATAGAGCCCTTTGCACGTGGTGCCACTAATCTCTGCCCCTGCCACTCTACCACACATTGACTCATCATAGCAGAAAAGTCCAGTCATCTCTTAGATGTACAGTCAGATACCTCTCGTTATTTATTATTTCATAACTGGATTAGGATTTCTCATAAACCAACCTTTTCCTCTGATGATGACATACACTTCTTTTCAAGAATAACTACTTCAAGATAATTCAGTCACTTATAGTAAGTAAACAGTTTATAAGTTTATATGGCCAAGGCTGAGTTTGATTGCAGCTCTGTGGCTCCGCAGATGCCTCTATTTGATGTTCTTCACTGTTTGCTGACTGGCACTGCTGTCTCATGCCCCAAGCTGTGGCCGTGGCCTCGGTGCTTCCTGTACCTTCTTGTGAAGCCATGTCAGTGGCTGGCGTAGTATGTGGGTCTATCTTCTCCTGGACCCCTCCCCACCCCACCCCTGCAGACTAGCTCCACCTCAGCTCAGTCACATTGCTACCCTGAGACTCAACTCAGTCCTTGTCAGCTTCTTGTGCGTGTCCACTCTCCTTGAGCTGCCCAGTGCTCAGGCTGGCACAATGCCCCCTTTACCAGAGCAAGTGTGGTAATCATTAGTGCTCCTCGCCAAATATTTCTGAATTACGCTTTCCGCACCCCCGTGGGTGGCTAGGGTCATGTGATTCATTTGAACAGTAAGGAAAACTTAGGTGAATCAAAGTAAATATCTAATTGTCTGGGGAGGATCCTCCCGAACCCCCTTTCCTCTGCCAGAGCAAGCCAACTATGTCCAAGATTGTTCCATTATTCTGGGTTCCCAGGTGTCAAAGACGAGCTGACCTCCCTGCCAACTAGTGATGGTTGTGTAGTGTGTGCAAAAAAATAAAAACCTGTGAAGTGTCTTAGATTTCAGGGCTATTTGTTACAGGAACTTTGGTTCACATTTTTTCCCATGCTCCCCAGGACTACTAAAAGAGTGGGTGATGGGAGCTATTTCAGGCCCTTCCTGACTAATATATTGTTGTTGTCTCCATATTTTCTCTACTCTGGCTGCCCCGTGATGACAGAGGCACCCTGCGAGGTGCTTCTGAGCCACCTGGGTATTTCCATCCTGACACCATCTCCCGTTGGTTGTGATCATGAGGAGTTCCTGCCCAATTGCATGCCCATTTCTCTCTCTTTCCTCCAAGACTTTCTTTAAAGAGAAGCATCCTCACCATCTGTTACTTACTCCCAGCTCCTTACATTTTGGCTTCCCAGTCCTGTGGGCAGTGTCAGCCTCGTCTCCTTGACCTCTCCATTGCATTTGCTCTTATTGGGCACTAGCTTCTTAAAGCTCTGTCTTCCCCAGGCCCAGGCCCTCCTGGATTTCCTCCCGTTTCTCTGGCCATCTCTCAGCCTCCCGTCAGAGCTCCTCCACCTCTGGACATGTCGTTCAGGACCCAGCAGCTGCCTGGGTTCTGCCTGTGGCTCTCTTTTCTACTTACATCCTCCCCCAAAAAAACTTAGAGATCACCAGATGTGCCCTGTGCATCTGTCTTCCAACGCTTTCAAATTTCTTCTTTGCTCCTCTGGGAAGTGACCCCCAGACACATGCCTCCTGAGGCTTCTGATTGAAGGCGGGTTGTGGGGAGGGCGCTCCCCCGTGTGCAGTGCTGCACCCTCTGTTTGCTCTTAAATGCTGCCAGGATCTGCTGGCCTGGGTATGCTCTGTGCTCCGGGAGGCCTCTCATTGTCCTGAGCACACCTTTGTCCCTGCCTTTTCCATCCCATAGTTGTTGGTTTTTGTTTTGTTTTGTTTTTTGTTTGTTTAAATTACTTTCAGGTGTACCAAGCAACATAATAGTTAGACATTTACACCCCTCACAAAGTGATAACCCCCTCCCCCAAACTACCACCCCTCTGACATCTTATATAACCGTTACAATACCACTGAGTATCTTCCTTATGCTGTACTCCGCCTCCTGCGAATCTATCTATCTAGTCATCCCAGTTTTTTCAGGAGTAAATGTAGAATCTCTTTCATTGTCCATTCCCTGAGAGTAATACTCCAACAAGCTGAAGATGTTCTCATCCCTGAGGGCTGCAGTCATTTCTTTCAGAGAGAATTGCAGTATTTGCCTGAGGAGATCAGGGCAAGGCAGAAGACTGCATCAGTTAGGCCCTGTCACTGAAACATAGCACTGCCTTCCAAAGAAGATTGACTGAATTGGGGTGATGGCAGCCTTTGTGTGAGGTGAGGATTCTCTCCAGTGACACCAGCTCTAGCCTCCAAACCTTTGCACTAGCAGTTCCCTCTGCTGGAAACACACTTTTGCTTCCCTTCCCCACATTCTGTAGGTTTCTGCTCAAGGGTTCATCTTCTCTGACTATCCTGTGTCACCTAGCACCCCTCCGTCACTCTCCATCCCTTTATCTGGCTCCCCCCGCCTTTTTTCTTAGACGTTTTCACCATTTGACACATTTTAAATATATTTGCCTATTGTCCTTCGCTCTGCTGGAATGTAACCTCTATGAGGGGCAGCAATTTTTCCAACTCTGTTCAATGTTGTCTCTCCAGTGTCTCAGGGCCTGGCATGCTCAATACATATTTGTTGAATAGATGAAGAAATGAATGGATGAATGAGTGAATGATGATGTCTCTTCCCATGAGAACAGGTAAGGTAGGGCAGATTTTAAACTGCCCTAGATAAGGCAAGGCAGAAACCAGAGATTGACCCTGGGCCCTTTCCTCTTCCCAACATTCAGTATCACTCGGTTAATTCTACCTATTGGAGGTCTCTAAACTTCGTTTTCCCCGGACCCCCACCTCTCTGCCCTCATTCTCAGTCCAGATCCACGTCATCTCTCACAACTTACAGGCAGCCTCTTGCCTGTTTTCCCCTCTGACTTTACTTTCTCACCCTCCAAATTATCCTGTTCACGGTAGCCAGAGGGTGTTGCCAACATACAGAGCTGCTAATGGCACTCCCTGGATTAAACAACTTCAAAGTCTTCTGGTTTCCTCCAGGGTAAACCCAACCTCTTTTGGCTGTAGTTTCAGATCTGGCTTCCACTTAACTCCCAGCCTTATCTCTAATAGATTTCCCCGTGGACTCAGTGCTCCACCCAATCCCTCCTGAGTTCGCCACACCCACCCAAGCCCCATCACCTGGTTCCTTAACCAGCACATTCCAGACAGAGAGAGGGGTGTGGACTGGGTGGGGCCTCAGAGACTCCAAAACAAACACAAACAAACAAAACATGCAGCTTCTGCTGCTTCCTACCCTGTACGCTTTCTGTAGTCAAAAAGGGCCCTGTGTTTCCCTTTGCCAATTATGTAATTATACACTTCATTCTGATGGCTTAGTAATGTTTCTGAGGCATCGGACTGTTGAGTTCCTGAGGACAGGGTCTTTTTATGTCTCGTTCATTGCACAGCCACACAGGGAGCCCAGCACGCGGTGGGCACAGAAGGAGGCATTGGTTGAAAGATGATGAATGAATATAATTTTAACAAACACATTCATTTCATCTATATAAATTGAAAGGAAAATACAATAGCCTTTTAAAATAGGAAGAAAAAATAAAACCCAAGTTATATAAAAAGAACCCGTCTTCCTAGATATTTTACACGGCACTTTCCTTAAGGTGTGTGGTGTTATGGAAAGCATTGTTTTGTATTTGTATTTGTGTAACTACCTGCCATTACAAGCGAACATTTCTAGTACGGAGCATAGGAAAATATAACTCTTCATTCTGAAAGAAATCATCAACGTAATGCACAGGCATTTAACTTTCGAGCTTTGAAAACTGAAGTGTGTTTTGCGTATCCCTGGCCCAGGTGTGGGGCCAGTGAGGCAGCGCTTTCTCCGGGCCGCCTTCCCAGCATCCCTCCTTTCCTGCCCTGGGGTTGACGGCACTTGGAAACGGAAGTGGTTGTATAGTCCCTAAGGTCTATTTAATCTTTGGCCTAGTTATTGAATTTGCCAAAAAGGAGGCCAATTAGTTCCAGGTGTGATGCTGGGGTCTCTGATGTGGAGCTCTCCATTGGGAAGTTGGCTCACACCTGCCTGCAAATGGCGCCAACACCATTGCCAGGCCTCTCTGTTGCCTATGGGCTGGGAAGGGAATTCCGTTCACTTGTTTTATTTTAAAGTCAGTGTCCCATATCTCCTTGAAAATAAGTATGCATTTGGTAATGTTCCTTTTATAATGTGAGAATACAGTGCTATTTAGGTCAGACAACTTATAAGCAAGAAATGACTCTCTGAAAGATTGGATCTCAAAGCGCACTTTTATTGAAGGGAGGGAAAAAAAAGCATTTCCCGTTCACTAGTTAAAAGGAAAAAAAAAAAAGACATCTGTTGATGAATCTGTTCTTGCCCCTCATTCATAGTGTGGCTCTTTTTGCCCAAATGGGTGATTGGTCCCCAGGGAGATGATGTAACAATTTCTTTCTCCATAAAGGAGCATAAAGTAAAAACCTGCTGAATTTCACATACTGTAAAACCCCTTGCTTAATGCTTTTCAGTATAGAATGCTTATCTTATACGCCCTGCAATGTTCCCAATTACAGTGGTCCCTTTTCCAACCCCTGGGAAACCCAATTTTACTATTAGTCGTACACACTTATGGACCCTTATTTCCAGTCTCAATCAAGAATCATGGCAAATTCTCAGCAGCTGAGTATATAGGGGGAACTAACATTGTTCATTCTTTAAAAAGCTCCCTGTACTATCAAATGTAACACAAAATTCATGGGGGCAAGGCAACCCCAGCTCCCTAAATGCCTGTGGCTCACTCTGTTCATTCCCCCAAACTCCTGCCAGGCCTTCAGTCCCCATGGTTTAAACAGAGGCCTGTGACCTCAAACTTGAACTTTGGGGAGGTCGTCCCCACCCAGATATAAGGAACATCTATGAGGAGAACATGAGGATTTGATTAGGAAATGTGTTCAGGAGATTGGATTGCTATGTACCAAGAAATATACTTTCATTCTTATGTAGTGTACAAACCCCATGAATAATTTAGGGTTGATTAAGAAACATTGCATAGGATGTGAACTCTTCAAATGGAAACAGGGAGCACAATATTTATAGCACTAGAGTCGAACTTAATAGTCAGACACATTTAAGAGCAGAATCAGGTGTCTATTTTCTGCTCCATACAGATCACAATTATAAATCAGATACCAATCTTTTATAAATGTCGAGATGAACTTCAAACACCATATCTTTATTGGAGGTCTAGTAAAACTGGAATATTTTCATAGCACCGATAAGAAACATTAAACCATACTCTTAAATTCTGTCCAAGGTATTTATTCTGGGCATCAAATTTTCTAAAACTCCCTAAGATCATTGTATAAAACATGCTTCTAATAAAGTAACACCTAACCTTCAGAATGGAGGATAACACAAAGCATAAAGCAGTATGACAATGTTTATGAAAGAAAAGAGCCCTCGTAGGTTAAAAAAAACACAATACTTAAATGTAGCCAATAATGCTGGTGATAATGTGCTAAATAAAATACATAGGCTCCTGCTTCAAGATTAAATTTGTTTGGGAAATTTAGCCCTTTGTGAACTTTAGATCACATTAGTACTAGGTGATACAATAAAATTATTTTGCCTAAAAGCTACTGAGAGATTAAGTGCACATGATATATATAGATTATCAGTGTATAAGGTATGATCAAAAGATATGTTGAATGTTTAAACTTAAAAATTTTACTATAGTAAAAGATACATTGCTATTTAACCCACCTCCAAATACTCCCTCTCGCTTTGAACACACTTATCCCTTCGTTGTTGCTACTTTCTGAAGCAGTTCTGGAAGTTCTCTTTCGTGTCTTTATTTCATCCCCCATCATGACAATGCTCCATGTCACATATCGCTTCTGATATGGCAATGTCTGTCAAATAAAAACATTACAGTGTGTCCTCATCCACCCAGATCTGGCAGCCTGCAACTTCTGGCTCTTCCCTGAAGTCAAAATGACCATGCAAGGAAAACATTTTTAATCTATTCAGGACATTGAGGCAGCAATAGCAGCACAACTAAAGACACTCATAAAAGAGGACTTCCAGAACTGCTTCAGAAAGTGGCAAGAATGATGGGATACGTGTGTTCCAAGTAAGGGGGAGTTTTTTGAGGGGGATTAATGACAATGTGTCTTTTACTGTAAGAACATTTTTTATTTAAACATTCACCGTATTTTTTTATCACACTTCATAGCTCTGAAACCATAGGAAATGCTAGAAAGATAAGAATCAGAAATAATGGGGAGACAATTGCCATGCCGTAGTTCTTTCAAAGGCATTTGAAACTTTATAACTCATTATATACACTCTTGATACACAATTTAGCCACTAATCTTTTGATAATGGATGATCAGGAAAGACTTAAAATCAATAGTAAGATAAATTTCAACAGTCTCCCCTCTGACAACAACAGAAGTCCTTCATTTCAATTAATAGGGGTTACTCATTTTGGAAACTTGACCCTCCGGTTATAAATATCAAGGAAAAGAGTGAGCCCTCTAGTATGGGAGGGTGCCAGTGTTTATGTCACAACTACTTACATTGTGCATATCATGTGCGTCAGATTCTTTTGGAATGAAGTGGGACATAGACAGTTTAATAAAATACTCAGGCATAATTGAGCAAAGATGTTTATTTCAGACATATAAAGTTGGTTTTCAGAAAACACTCTTCTCTGATAATGTTTCTAGATTTCTATTTACGTGTAAGCTTTGTTTACTTGTGAGATATATATTTTTTCTTACAATGTTTCCTGTGTTAGCCAAGTTAAAAACATTATTTGTTTCGGAAATGTGATATGCTATAGTGATCTCTGTAGGAATATAGAAAATGTCCCCAGTAGTTAAGCTGAAAGATGTGTCATCTGGGGCATATAAGCTCTCTGTGGACAATTTTGGATACTCCTGTATTTGAGCAGATGTTCTCTTCATTTTAAATGGTCCTGTGATTAATGTACCAGTAGAAAGCAAAGGTGTTTTCAAAATTGTATGCACATTGGATGAATCATCCTGCATGCATCATACATATATACCTTTCAGTTTCGGGAAAGACCTGGAAATGATTTCGTTTATCTTGCATTATGTATACTTTTTTAGTCCAGGAGGAGTTCCTCAAGTTCAGATCTGTAATTGCCTTCTTTTTTCCCTTCTCTCCTCTATATTAACACATTTCTTGTGTTCCTTTTGCTGTGTTGTTGTTGCTTCTCTTTTCCTCCTTTTGCTTCTCTCTATATGAGAGTCTGTCTGGCTGTAGAATTCCATAAATTGGCCATAAATCCTCCTGTTGGCCTGCTTGAATATCCTGCTCACTTCCCTCTCCTATATTTCAGACCCTTTCCCAGTTCTCTGCAGAGCACTGGGCTTGTTGGAGAGAAAGACAAAATGTGCTTCTTTTTGTTTTGGAGGTAAACTGAGAACAGTCTTCCAGCATATCACTCTCACGCCCTTTTCATCATCAACTGTGAGCATCTCCTTTTCAAAAGTGAAAATAATAGTCCACAATCTGGCAGGTAGGTATACTGCCTCCTACATTAAGATCACAAAGTTTTGAATCCAACGTTAATACAGCAAAACAATACTTTTCTGAGCTGTTAACCAACATATTTCCCTGCCTTCCTTTAGGACCCTCCCCACTTCCCTCACTTCCATTCAATAAGCAGAGAGCCTCAGAGGAGGGATACACTAAGACTGAAAGCTTTCCTAGCTATGTGCTCCAAACACCTAACCACATTAACACGATTATGTAGGTGCCTCTGAGAGGGAGGAGCATCATGCAGGAGTCTCAGATGCCATCTGCTTCAAGAAACAGAGTGGCATCTTTCTTCCTGGATCCCTAGGTTCAAACTTATTCCCAAGATGTAGGATGGGGCTGGAGATAGAGGGATGTTATTGCCGAAACTCTGACAATTCCTGATTTGTGCTCAGGGATGGGAGCCAGAGGGGAGCCTCACATTATTGTTTGCCTATGTTTAGCTACGTATCTCTATCAGAGCTTGGTGGGGGTTCTTTATAGGCCAACCTCACCTGGTTTCCTGTGTCTGGAGTAGAGTGCCAGGGTGCTGTCAAGATGCCAGGCAGAGGATTGTTCCATGCTGCATTCAGGCAGATGATGCCATGGTCAGCCTCACTGAGATCTGTGTTGCCTTGGAAATGGTAGTGGAAAAAGGGGAGAGTCACCAGACTTCAGGGAGCATGTGGTCACAAATGTGGACTGTGGAAGAAAAACCAGCATGGAGAGATGAGTTGAGGAGCAAATGTCCCAACCTCCCCATCATACAAAAAACTTTCCTATTTTGTTGGCACATGTTTCTGAAATAATGGGAGCTTGAGAAAGAAATTAAACTTGTTAAATAGAAAAGTTGTAAAAACTATTTCAGAATTTCTGAGTAGTAGATGAGATGTATACTTACTACATTCAAATGTTTGGTATTTTATTGCAATTTTTCAGTGATGATTTTATTTTTCATAAAAGTGGTAAACACTTATTATAAAAATAATGAAGATGAAAGCAACAAATCATACCAAATACTATCCCTTAGAGATAACCAATACTGACAGTTTGTAAACCTCATTCTAGATATAGATAGATAGATAGATAGATAGATAGATAGATAGATAGATAGATAGATAATAGATAGATAGGTGATAGATAGATATCATTTTATTAAAATGGGATCATACTACACAGGTTATATTTAAGTAATAAGGATTATGCTTTGTATCTGGTACTTTTTAAAAATATTTTTTAAATATAGCTAACATACAATACTAGAATAAAAATTATACTTAATTTTATTTGAATTTAATACAGGCAAACAATATTGAAGCAAAACTAAAGGAATTGCTATACTTCACATATTGTTTATTCAGAGTGAGAAATGCTATGGGCTGGCCAAGTGACGCATTGGATAAGAGTTGGCTTGGGACCCCAGCTCTGAGCAGCAGGGCCCCAGTTCGGATCCTATATAAGGGCCAGTGACGCTGCACCCTCTACAGCTAAGATGGTGAACAACAGCTCAACCTGGAGCTGGGCTGTCATGAGTTGCTGGTGACTATGTAGGCTGCAGTGGGGCTGGCCAGCAGCCAGCATGAGCTTTTGTGAGCTGCTGTGAACGGCTGTCCAATGACCAGAGGCAAGTGACTGCCTCACCCGGGAAGAGCGTAATGATAATACCAACATTGGCCAGTGAAGCAACGTCCTCCACAACTAGACTGAAGGACAAAAGGACAGCAACTTGTCTATTCCCCTTCCCTGATTCCCTAGCACTGTTCCCCTTCCCCAATTCCCAATAAAATCTAAAGTAAATAAATAAATTAAATAAATAAATAAATAAATAAATAAATAAAGTAAGAGAAGCTAGTTCATCTAAGATTATTTGAAAGTCAAGGGGAGAAAATGAGGAGGTTACAATCATTATGTTTTATTTATAACATCTTTGATTTTATAGAGTATCAATTGATTCCCTGATAGAAAAGATGAGATTAGTCGTTTTGCACTTCTCATTCCACCTCCCCCAAGTCCCACATTTAATTAAAGTCTCATCTCAGTGATTGTGGACCTGGCCATGTGACCTACTTTGTCCAGTGAATTGTAATTGGACATAACATTTGCCTATTGTAATACAAGTATATGCTTTGGCTTAAGACATCTCGCTTTAGCCTCCACAATGAAAACAGCATTTCCTAAAGACAGGTGACTCTTCCAGTCTGGCTTCAGCAAGGAGAAAACGTGTGGATATGAACCCAACAGAGCTCCCACTGACTCACTGCCCTTGTCTAACGTGAACAAGATATAAATGTTATATTATAAGTCAGTAGACTATTGAGTTTGTTTGTTGCATTATCAAAAGCAGTAACTATTTTTTTAAAACTTTATATACTTATATTTTGTCCTGTAAGCACAATTATTCCAATTGTTTAGTCTTAGTTTTACATTTAAATGGTGTAGTGCTTAACACCAATTCTTTTACTAAGGTGTCTCAATTTCTGGGTGATTTGTTTTGATTAACTTGATTAGCTAAATTATATCATCACATAGGTGTTTCTAAAAAAGTTCATGGTTGCCATATTTTGTGAGTTTTTTCAAGTTTGTGAATACCTTCTTGTGCGTCTTTGCTACTTGAATACCAACCTAGCTGGGTATAATATTCTTGTATTATAATTTCTTTACCTTAGAGTTATGACAATAATGTCAAAAAAATTAGAAAAGTAAGTTAAGTGATGCTATAGAAAAATTCAGAGGTCAGATGGATATTTGTTCCCTTATAAATAATTTTTCCTTTTGCCTTAATACTTGATGCATTTTTTTGTTTGAAGTTCAATTAAAAAAACAGGGTATGTCTCTATGTGGATCATTTTATAACAACTTTGTTCAGGTTCTTTCCTATTTCCAGGTTTTTCGTTTTCTGGAAAACTATTATAACTTGAATATTGTTTTCTGTTTCATTTTTGGATTCTCCGCTTTAAGGAGATGAAATTATTTATATAGTCCATCATTTCTTTTAAAAAACATTTCATTTTTTAAAATTGTGATATATAAATATATATATATATACTATTTTATTTTTAAGTGTAAAGTTCAATGACATTAAATACATCCACATTGTTGCACAACCGTTACTACCATCCATTTCCAGAACATTTTTCATCTTGCAAAACTGAAACTCTCCTCATTACAGCTCAACCCACCACTAGCCACTACCATTCTACTTTGTGTCTCTATGAATTTGACTACCCTACATACCTCATATAAGTGGAATCATAAAATATTTGTCATTTTTGTGACTGGTTTATTTCACTTAGCATAATGTTTTCGAGATTAACCATGTTATATAGCATGTGTCCCCCTTTCCTTTGTTTTTTTTTGTTTTGTTTTGTTTTTGAGGGCAGTGTCACTGGCCCTCATATGTGGGACCTGAACTGGTGCTGCTGGCTTCACAAGCCAGCGCTTAACCACCTCGCCATTCGGCTGACCCCCCTTTCCTTTGTTTTTAAGGCTGAATAATATTCCGTTGTATGAATATACCAAGTTTTGTTTATGCCTCTCTTGAACACTTCGGGTGCTTCCACCTTTTGGTTGTTGTGAATAATACTGCTATGAATATAGGCACACAAATTTCTGTTCAAGTCCCTGCTTTCAATTCTTTTGGGTATATACACAGAAGTGGAATTGTTGGATCACATGGTAATTCTCATTCTACTTACTCATTATATATGTTGTGTGATTGTTCTGGTAATCCGTTAGTTTTCTTTGTTAGCACTGCAGAGCATTTTCAAATCACTCTGTGGTTTTATGACCTTCCTTTATTGAGTTCAGACATTCTAAAAAATGTTATATCTCAAAGCTACCCCAGGAGTATCATTCTATTTCTTGAGACAGATTGTCTTTGAGACTGGGCTTATCATCTGCCTTTTGCCTGCCCTGTTCCTTTGTTTGTTTTTCATTTTCTTTTCTTTTTTTTTCCTTCTGGTATGTTTTTATAGCTGCCATGCCACTTTTCCTCTTGTTTATATGCAGTGTATAATGTAGGTTTCTCTAATCAGTCTTCTTTTTGCTCTGAGAGATTGAGTACATACTCCTTGCCACCCTTCTTTCTTTTTCTACACCTACTTTTCTTCATCTCTCAGCTGCAGTTAGAGAGATAAATGTAGCTATCTGTCCATTTGACTGTAGCTGAGCGCATTATGGTGGGAAGGGAGGGAGAAATTACCTGGGTGCTGGATTTATTGTTTGTCAAAGGACATGAATTCTCGTTATGTTAAGAGTCTGTCAAATGCTATGTAATAGAGCCCATTTCTTCAGGAATACACCTCATTACCATTGCTTTGGGTTGTCCCCCCAATTAGCTCCAATCCCAAGTAGCACCCTTTGCCTGGGACTTGGATCCTTCAGGCATGTAAGAGCTGCTATCCTTTAAGTCTTTTCCTTGACTTTTCCTTGAGCTGCCTACTCTCTCCCCCAGTCTGCTCAAATTGGGGAGTATTTCTACAAAGTATAGAATTTTGTCAATTCTTTTTTCTTTAGAGTAGTGTTAGAAAGCAAGCCACAAAGGAATCTTTCATTGTCTTTCTTTAATATTTTCTTAACATTCATGTCATGAGGTTTATTCTTTTTTCCTTTTCTGGTTGTTTTTATTTGTTTACTAATTGTGAATACATTTTGTTAGATACCAAAAGAAGAACATTTTGTAATAAAGATTTGTTCTGCTGTCTTTTCTGGAAATCCAATATAGTTTTTGAATGTCTGTTCCAAGGCTGTGAAGAGCCTCACCTGCCCTCTAAGGAGAAAGAAGCAAGCTTGTGGTTCTTTACCACTGAGAGGGTGTTTGTTAGAATTTGTGTCAGCAGCAGTTGACCTCACATGTGACTTAGTGTGAATTGCAGAGAACGAACGTTACAACCTCTCCATCATCAGTGGATGGTGAGGTGGGTCTGTTTCATTTTAAATAATGACTTCTGGAGCTTGGTGTGGATTTTGACAGGACCCTTTTGCTGATAACTAAAACCCAAATTTTCTCTTGACATCTCTTGAGGGAGAAGAGTTGAGCTGAAGGTGAGGACAGCAGGAAATTTAGCCTAAGGAGTTGGAATAGTTGGGGTAGCTATTTCCCTGTCTGAAGAGTGGGGCAACTGTGCCCTAGGAGTCTGGTCAGCAGGAAAGGAGTTGTAAGAGGGAATGCAGGGCCAGCCGAGTGACACGGTGGTTAAGCCCTGGCTTAGGAAGCCAGCGGCCCCGGTTCGGGTCCCACATATGAGGGCCAGTGACACTGCCCTCAAAAAAAAAAAAAAAAAAAAAAAAAAGAGGGAATGCAGTGGGCTCCAGTATGTGGGGAGCGGGAAGAAGCTAGCTTCTCTGCTAGCCCATGTTCTGTGTTTCTCACTCACCTGCCTCCTCTTCCTCTCACATCTACCTCTGCTGCCCCATCCCCCCAACTCCTGTACTCTTCAGTTCTGCCGCAGTGCAGATCCAATTCCACAAGAAGTTTTAACACAGTGGCGTAAACTGCAGAAATAGGATAGATATCTTTTGAATATCATTACGTCATTCCATTTGTATGAGAATATATGAGGCATGACAATTAAGTTCGCGAACGTGTTGCAACAATGTTGCTAACTTTTTTTCACTATTAGAGGGATTATTCATTATGAATTTGTACCAACTGGACAAACAGTTAACCAAGTTTACTATTTGGGAGTGCTAAAAAGGCTGCATGAAAAAGTTAGACGACCTGAACTTCTCGCCAACAATTCATGACTCCTGCATCACGATAATGCACCAGTTCACACGGCACTGTCAGAGGGAGTTTTTAGCCAGTAAAAAAAAAAAAAACCTGTATTGGGACACCTTCCCTACTCACCTGATCTGACCCCCAATGACTTCTTTCTTTATCCAAAGATAAAGGAAATATTGAAAGGAAGGCATTTTGATGACAATCATGACATCAAGGGTAATAAGATGACAGCTCTGATGGCCATTCCAGAAAAAGAATTCCAAAATTGCTTTGAAGGGTTGACTAGGCGGTGGCATCAGTTCATAGCTTCCCAAGTGAAGTACTTCGAAGGCGACCATAGTGATATTTAGCAATGAGGTATGTATCACTTTTTCTAGGATAAGTTTGCAAACTTAATTGTCCAAACTTGTATACCCAATTTCTATCAATTATTGTAACCACTTGACATGCCTTGTCTTAGTCTTTTAAATGATTCCTGATGTTTGGATCTGCATGTCTTATAAACAAGAAAATAAGGGAGTGCCTTTGACTCACAGAAGAGTTGATTTACTTACAACTAAAATATCACAAATGCCATAGAGCACCAAAATTTTCACAGTGATCCAGAAAGAAATGTTAGAAAACATTTCTGATGAGTGAGAAAAATAATACTATATCTGGGTGATCTACCATGTTGGAATTATCTACATGTTTTGGGGTCATAAATAACTAAATTTTGAACAAGCTGGAAAAAACTGAGTCCTGAAAATTCACAGAGAACCCTGGGAAAGAGAGCAATCCCAGATCCCACATGGCTTGCTCTGCTGGTGCTGGCTGGGGCTTGCCGAATTTGTGCCCATCAGATCTGGCCTTCTGGGATTGCCTTTCAGAGTTCTCTTCATCACTTCACTTACTTGACTGCAGTTGGAGACTTTTCCCCTAGATGACCTGTGTGACTGCACAGGCAATATCGTGTTAGTATTTCCCCCTGAAGGTTGATTCTGCCAAGAATTTGAATTTCAGTGGCATTCTTGCCTCTCTGTGATAGAGGCCGAGAGGTCCCTGATTGGTGCTGGGAGCCAGGAAGGAGAAGGGTCTTGGGTGTTTAACCACTCACCCATCCTCTGTGCTTTCTTAAAATTCGCCCAGGCAGATCTGGTGTTGGCTTGGTCAGGTTTGAATGGATTACCCAGTCATACAACATCATTTTGTATCTGAGGTTCCTTTCTCTTAAAAGGTAGATTTGCATCACGCCAGGTACCATCAATGTGCTGATGACTCCTGGAAAAATTCCCATACCTTATTATGGCATCAGTAATAAGTAACTCATCTCACTATGGGTAATATTTCCAAGCAAATGTATTTTATTTGAGAGGATGCAGGTGGGATAAGGCCAAGACCTAAAGTCTGGGTCCATTCTCCCTCTGATTCTAATAATAATGATTATTGTAATAAAATAACCCAACGAGTAGGGTTGTGTGGGGATTAATTTAAAATAATGTATGCAAGGCACTAGCATAGCTCCTGACATATGGTAAGTGTTCAATAATATAAATAAACAAGGAGTCTTGGAAAGTCACTGTAATAAATGCATGTGTTCTGTACGCCCACATACACTTAGTTATTTTAACCATTTGAACAAGTTAACCAACATCAAACATGTGTGGAAGATCTAAACCAACTATGTGGGCTTGCATCTTTCAACAATTCACAGGAAATAAATATAATAGTATTATATAGGATAAACTATATATTACTGCATTACATATTGTAACAAGGATTATAATGCAGTTGTTATATTTTATATGTTAATGTGTTGAACAATATATATATTAGCATATATATAAATGAAAACAGGCTGCATTTACTAATCATTTTAAATATTATAGTTGGTTTATGGAGCTTTGTCTATCTGCCAGACATTACACAATGCACTTTACAAGTGTGGTCTCATTTAATCCTGTATCAAGAGTAGGTGCTACTATTATTTCTGCTCTATAGGTGAGGCAATAGACTGTGTGTGTGGTGGTGGTGGTGCCTTAAGTATCTCCCCTATGCTCCTAGAGCTACTAATTGGACAAGGCACGATTTGAACCCACATGTATCGGAGTCCAAAGTCAGTATCCGTTTCTCTAGCATCACTGTTTCTCTCACTAGCTATTTACTTGCTGGGCTAGTCCTCAGGCTGCCACTCGCAAGTGCTCCATCCCTCCAAGCCTCTTTGATATTGACTATACCCCTAAGTGTCTGTATTCTTTGTCTTATTTATTCCTCTCAACAACTCTGCAAGGTGAGTGCTAATATCTGCATTTTACAGTTGAGGAAACAGTCTCAGGTAGATGAAACCACACAACTCTTTAGTGGCAGACCAGAATTGAACATGAGTCTAATCCCAAAGCCCTTCCTCTTCTTCCCACTTCACCACATCCATGCCCACACAACCATCACCCACCCACCGACTTGGGATCCTCTCCTCTGCAGGCAACAGAACAGCCACCAGGGTGAGGCCACTCCAGCAGGCCAGCCTCCTGGTCATGCGTGTGCTGGCATCTCATTGAAGAAGAGGACCGACCAGTGAGTCAGAGGCATGGGTCTCTTGGGAAGCCTGGCTTTGGCCCTCTGCTCCAGCCCAGCCCTTCTAAGACTGAGGCCTGACAGGCACGCAGCTGGTGGTGTAGCTGGCCTGCAGAGCCCTGACTGATGATATTTGTTATGGTTCTAACACTGGATGTTATTATTTTAGCACTTCATCTATTTTTCTGTAGATGGCTGGTGTTAAAGGTTTTCATCGTTGTCTTTTGGGTTAACCTCAAATAAAGAGGAGGTTAACAAGCACCAAACATTTGGAAGGATTTCAACCCCAATTATGTGCATACTGTAGCACAGTTTGATTTGTGTGAGAGGCATAATGAGGAGTTCAGAATAAATCATGTCGAACATGAAACCAGGGACTAAACATAGATGTGTGACAACATGAGATGTGCAGTTGGCCACCCAGAAACACAGGCACCCCTGCAAACCCTTGCAGGCTGCTTGTGCTGGCTGACTCTCCAGATGTTCACTGACACCCCCAAAGTTGTTTCCTGTTGAATCACCGTTTGGGTCCCCACCCCACCACCACCATTTGCTAAGAGAATTGTTGTAAGGTGCTTCTGGCTATTCCTTGATAAAAAGGTGTTGCCTCAATGCAAAATAAGTCTCCCTGGAGTATAGCCACATTTCCACCTGGGCCTGGGAAAACATGCAGACTTGAGACCCACTAGTTAGGGGTGTTGTTGTCTATTCTAGGCATCCTGTTTACACAGCAAGTAGATTCTCTAGTTCTCCCTCCCCCCAACATGAGCTTTGTTTTTTTTTGAGGGCAGTGTCACTGGCCCTCACATGTGGGACCGAACCGCTGCCGCTGGCTTCCCAAGCGAGCGCTTAACCACCGCGCCACTCGGCCGGCCCACCATGAGCTTTTTATACAACATTCACCAAAGGGAAATGGCAAACTCAGCAGCAATTAAAGAGCTCATTTTTACCTCCAATCAGTTCCATTGAACAGCTTAACATTTTGGGGGAGGTCATAGCTATGTCAAGCATTCTTTTAGACCTTTCTGTTGCATATTCAACAAATACTTATTAAACACAGTTCATGATACTGCCATAAACTATTTTAGGTTTTGGTTACTGTCAATTTTTTTTCTCTTTATTTCTAATACAGATTGAAGTTTTGCTATTCAATGTTCACTTTATTGGCAGTTTATCTTACCTACTCATCATTTCCTCTCATTTGCTGTCTTACCACTTTTGCCAATTTTCAGTGAGTTTTTTACTCCTCTATATATTCTTACTGAGGCTGAGCAATAGTTTTCTATAATTTTCTTCTGGTTATTATATTAAATAATTTTCAAATTTTGGTTTATCTTGTCTGTCTTTAGAGTTAGGGTCCTTTTCCATTTATTTATTGATTGATTGATTTTACTTATTTTATTTTTTAAATTTATTAGTGTGACATTGCTTAGTAAAATTATATAGGTTTCAAGTGTACATTTATATAATACATCATCTATATATTGCATTGTGTATTCACTACCCAGAGTCAGTTCTCCTTTCATCATATATATTTGATCCCCTTTTTCCCTCTTCTGCCACACCCCTGCCCTCTGACTCCCTGGCAACCACTAAACTGTTGTTGTGTCTATGAGTTTTTGTTTGTCTTGTTCCTTTGTTGCCTTCAGTTTTATGTCCCACATATGAGTGAAGCCATATGGATCTGGACTTTTTCTGTCTGACTTATTTCGCTTAGCATAATAATCTCAAGATCCACCCATGTTGTCACAAATGGCAGTGCTTCATCTTTTCATATGGTAGAATAGTATTCCCTTGTACATATGTACCACATCTTCTTTATCCAATCATCTATTGAAGGACATTTTGGTTGATTGATGTCTTGGCCGCCATAAATAATGCTGCAGTGAACATCGGGGTACACACTCGTATATCTTTATGGATAAATGATTTCAGATTTTTGGGGTAGATATCCAGGAGAGGGATTGTTGGGTCATATGGTAATTCTATTCTTAACTTTTTGAGGAACCTCATACTGTTTTCCATAGTGGCTGTACCAATTTACATTCCCACCAGCAGTGTATCAGGGTTCCTTTCTCTCCACAGCCTCTCCAACACTTGGTATTCCTTGTTTTGTTGATGATAACCATTCTAACAGGTGTAAGGTGGTATCTCATTGTGGTTTTGATTTGCATTTCAAGTTAGGGTCCCTTTTCTTTGGCACGTTTATAGACTTGATGTTAGTAATCTCCCCACCACCACCCCCTTTTCTTATTTTTAAAGAAGGAGAGGTATGGCATTTTCCAAGGGCAAAGTTTGTGGTTTGTCTTTGATCTCATTCTTCAAATGGGTAACTGAATAGCACTTCAACATGCATAGACCCGTTCTCAAACTCAAGCTGAGAAATCTCCAATTCTCCTGTTAGACTGAAATTTCATCACACCTCACTCCTGCCTCCTGGCACTTACCTGGATGGAAATCCTAAAGAGCTATAGTCTCTAGTTTGTACTGCTCCTGGGATTGCTTCTGGAAAGCCACCCCATCTATCGTGATTTACTTTGGGATGCATTTTCTGGGAATTCTCATCTTTGACTGATATAGGAAAGAGACATATGGGCCAGGATGAAAAGTGGATAGAGGATGGCACCAGACCTCAAAGGGCATCATCCACATAGGGAGATGGCCTAGGTGATCTAATTAGTATGCATCTTGCATTTCTGAGCCAGGGATCCCATACCGAGAAGGGGCACTCCTTACCTACCTCCATCTACTTTCAGGGTGAAAAGGGGAAGCCAGCTCTATTTCCAGTGGTTATAGCTCCAGAAATCATGGCCTGTGCTTTTAATACCACTGTGCCAGTCTTGCAGTTAATAGAAATTGATCCTAGATTCTGAAAATAGGTATTTAGTACCAGTTTGGGTAATAGCATGTTTGCATTTTTTTCCTGTGTCTTTATAGGTATTTTTTTGAATTGTTGGGAGAGATTGAATCAGGGCCTGTGAGCCAGATGCCATTTTAAACTCAACATTCGTCCCAGTCTTCATTTCTTAAAAGTAAAAAGCCCTTTAGTCCAAAAATATGGTTACGTTGATATCCTTGTAGATAACGCATCATGTACCTGACAGGAAAGAAAGGTCTATTCAGCTGGGACTAGTTCTCTGAGGCAGAGAGACTTCTAATTGAGGAATAGGTTTCCTGTAACAAAGTTTCTCATTGTCTGGGGAGACTGCATTGACAGAAAGACTACATTGATGAAACCATCTGATCTTTTAACCCATTCACCTAAGTGGAGAGATTCTGGGAAGTATCATGATCTAACAGCAGAGCTCAGAACACCTGAATGAAAAAGGCACACAACCATGAGAACAGAGTGTGTTCTCCCCGCTCAGGGCTCAGTTACTGTAGGACATCCACCAATTTCCCCGTCTCTCCCGAGGCCCGGCACTGCAGCTCGTTGCGAGTGTGTGTGTTCAGCCCTGGATGACTTCATCACCAGGGGACACTTCCCACATGTGGGATGGGAGGAGGAGTACCTTCCTCCAGTCACAGGGATGTTGACAGAGCTGAGTCTCTGCTGCATGGGAACAGCGTGTGGACAAATATTTGGCACTGGAACAGGGCTGGGGCTCCAACATTTGAGCTGCTGAAGCCCAGCAAAGTCCTGCAGCCAAAACCGCAGAGTCCTAACAGCTTGCTTTACAAAACCTGAATTTAACAAGTGTCAGTCTGGGCCCTGCGTGATGGACTGCCCTGCACACTGGTGACTTCATGGAAGGGTTGCAGGATGAGTTTGGAGGGGTGGACTAAAAGGATATGTGTGAGTGTGTTTGCTTCTGTCGCCCCATTTCTCTTTCACTAAAACGCTGGTCCTCTGTAGTGTTTAGTAGAACAGCATGGCTGAGAGGAGGGGATCAAATAAAAAGCATAAAATATCTTTAAAAGGTTTTTCTTTGCTGAGGCCACAGACTGATTTCTAAATGCATTAAAGTAATTAGGTGTTGGAGTTATGCTAATGAGAACTTGGTGGTCATCTGTCTGCTCACTGGTACTCCATCACCTACAGAGCTCTCGGGAGAGAATCGCATATGAGAGGATGCTAATTAGACCTTGTCAGGGGTGGCATTGATTGTGTGGCCAATAACCGAAACAGCATTCTCACTGAGGTCATTTGTAGGAGCGGAAGTGTATGTACTTGTTTCTGTATGTGTGAGTGTTCCAAATATACCACATGCTCTCAGTTATTCAGAATCTGTTGTCAAATTTGTGACCTGCCTAAAAGCTTTTCGTGTCCCTATCTTTTTCTGTCTTTTAGCCATCTTAATTCCCTCTTCCATATTAAGAATGAAGAAGAGAAGAGAAAAGCTACAATCATCAGAGTCTTGAGTTTGGCTTAGTGACATCTTTCTCACCAACAACATAATCCTCAAATGACATTCAGCCTCCCACCCTCTCCCTGGAGGCTGAGCCCGCTGCTGACAGGATGGAGAAGGTCAACAATCCTGTCTTACCTGCGTTCTCCCTGACTTGGGGCAGCCGGGTTACTTCAGGTTGGTTTTGGAATTTTCCTTACGTTATCTGAGCTTCTCTGGTGACTGGTAGACTCTTGGCTGGCCTCAAAATCTTGAGGCCGTGCTTGACCAACGATCAAAAGTCAGGGTTTTCTGTGGTAACAAGCAACCTCAGAAACTCAATCTCTTACAGCAGTAAACACTCAGTTCCCACTCACACGGCTGTTAGTCAGTGGCCACTCTGCCGGTGTGATTGGGCTCGGCTGAATTGCCTTCCAGGCCACAGGTTGGGTTCATATCTGCTCCATATATCTTCTCATTTTATGATCCAGGCTGAAGGGGCAGCCAGTATCTGCAGCATGTTGTGCTTACTGAGGACAGAAGGTCAGGAGGAGTGTGAAAAAATACCATTCCTTGAAGCCTCTACTCTGAACTGGCACACTGTCCATTCACAGTCCATTGGTCAAAGCAATTAATTCATAAGGCCAAGGCCAAGGTCATTGCAGTAGAGCAATGTATACTATGCCTGCTAGGAAGTATGGGCAAGTCATGAAAAGGGATACCACCCTCTTACAGGGAGAGAACACAAAGTTAAAAAAATAATAATCCCATCCTACCACAGCAACCATATAATGACCTGAAAAAAAGACTCACAATAATTGGTACCTATTATATTTTTACTAGATGCCTTCAGTTTGCTGGTAATATAATAATAGTAGACTACCTATGTCAATCATGGCCTCATTTTACTTAATTTTCCTAGAGAGTTAGAAAAGGGTTCTACTACTCCTAACCCCCAACCTCTCCATCAGATCATGTATTCACACTGGAGGACATACTCTTTAAATGACAGATTTATTATCTCCCTCCTCAGTAGAGTGGATAGTGGAAATAGCTCAGGACCTGGTTTCATATGGACATGAGTTTCAATCCAATTCAGGAATGAAATAGCTGAAAGTGATCTTGGACAATTTCTTAAGTTTCCTCAGTCTCTATTTCTCTAGCATGAGAGATATGGTACCTTCTTCACTGAATGGCTCTGTAGATTAAAGGAGATGACATATAAATTATGTACTGTATCTCTCCTAAAGATTCATTTCCTTTCCCTTCTTCTAAATCTAATCCATCATCCAAAGTAAATTTTAAATCCCAATGCCTTCCCTAAACAACCTTTAACTTCCTCTTGAATTAAATGACCTCCTTCTCCTCTGAACTTCTATATTTCTTAGGAGATAGATCAATAAAGTGCTCTTGAATTCATGAGGGGCTTTCAGGAAGTTCATGGGCCATGTCCCTCCCCTTTAGAGTCAATATGAAATTTTGTGTGTATGAACCATATGCATGTTTCTAGGGTGGGCGAACCTACAGAGCTTTCCCCTGAACTTCAAAAGTGCTTTTGGACCCAGAATTTCTGAATCATTTGATACTAGATGAACCAGATAACTGGACCCTCGTGATAAACCATGTGTGTGCTGGGTATTGCTTCATGCTGTTAGCCCTCTTTCCCCATTTAATTATGAGCTCTATGAGGGGAACAAACACATTTTCCATGGCTTATGTATCTTCTACAACTTGTAGCACTGGCTGAACTCTTGGTGAGAATCCAAGAAATATTTGTTGATTAATTGCCCAGATTAGGATTTAAAGCATATCAGCACAACGAGCAGGATGAATCCAAAAGTTCAAACGTTTAACAACAATGCTGAAAACATGTAGAGTGGTGGGGATAAATCATTAAAAACAAAAACAAAAAAACTCCGGTGGTAGCAGAGTTAGTTTGTGGATTGATTCGGTCATGTGAAACATTGCAATCAGATATGACTAAAATTCATCTTCTTACTGATTGCAACCCATCTCCTTACTTCATTTCAGTGATCATGAGTGTGGCTACAGGTTAGAGCTGGGAGAGGGAGGCTGTTGGTGAAGTGACATTTTGACAGTATGTTGGAAAGTAATGCAGTCCTGTCAGAAAACTCTTCACTCTCTTTGTGAACGGGATTCTCCTAATCTGTAGATTGATATTTGAGTCAAATTTAATCTGGAAAAAAAAAGCAACAAGAAATAAACATAAATAAACTTGTTTATACATTTTCTTCCTTGTCTTAGAAGCAAAACAAATGCTTGAGATCATTAACCAGCACTACAAATAGCACCTAAATATATGTTTTTAGAAAGTGAATTTGTAAACATTTAAGATCCTTTAGCCCATTGGAAGTACCATGTAGGCTTGAGGGAGAAAGAATGGTCAGGAAACTCCTTGTGGGAGGTGTAAGCAGGTTGTTAAAAGTCAAAGAGCTCTTGCTGGTTCTGTGGTTTCTTATTGGTGATGACTTCCAAGATTCAAGTCTTTGATTCCCCAAGATTTGAAAATGATTTTAGAGGATATCGTTGTCAAGTGCAGCATGGTCATAGAAGTCAAAGACACACTTTCTCTATAAAAATTCACAAGCATCCCTTTTCACAAGTCAGTCCTCTCACACTTTCAGAGGGCCAGATTCTGTATGCCTAGCAACAATTCTAGGGTTTTTTTTTTTTTGGTTTTTTTTTATCCTTCTCGTCAGCTTCCTTGCTAGGCTTTAGGGAATTAGCAGGACTTACCACCAATTGAATTGCAGAGCTTTTTGGCCCACAGTAAGGCTTGCTATCATCAGGTATGTAAAATCTTGCCCAGTGTAGTCAGAAGTTAAAACCACACCATCATAAACCTGTGGGACTTATGACCCGGAAAGTCCTGGGGGAGTTTCCTGGACCAGACCTCAATGGAACTTTGCCCAAAACCCCAAATGAGAAATATATGTGAGCTGATTCTGTGCAGTGTGGAGGCTGGGGCAGCAGCACAATGGTTTTATAGACTGATACAGTGATAGGTTAGTACACATTTAATCTTGAAGGGTTTAGAGGAGTCAATCTCCCTCACTCCCCTCCTCCCTCTCTGTTAATGTTAATAGTCCAGAGTATGGCTTTAATGGGAATGGACATTTTTTGTGTTTGTGTGACACAATTATTCTCTATTTAAGCCAATTGGAAAGTCATCCCTTAAAAGAAATGATTTGCCAAGGGGACACCAGTGTGTATTGTGGCTGAGATTTGCTATGAGATTGTAGACTTCTGGTTTAATTGGGGTTGGAGAAAGAGAGAGAGAGAGAGAGAGAGAGAGAGAGAGAGAGAGAGAGAGAGAGAGAGAGATCATGTGTCATTTAATAGTTATTTAAGTTATTTTGTGACAAAAATGAATAACTTAGCACATTTTAATCTATATAGATATCACTGGCTTTAGGAAACCTGCTTACATACTAACTTACAGAACCAATGATTTAGGGACTGTTGTTTACATTACACAATCAGTGTCTTCTCTTCTTTGCTAGGGTTTTCATTAAGGATCAGTTTCCTGGTGTCAGTTAATATATATTTGATTTGCAAACACCCAATGGGTATATTGCTTTTCAGGAGTCAACTTATTGTGAAAAGCAAGTTGGTTTGCACAAGTATCAGAGCGAAAAGATGCCATGTTGGAAAATATAAACACAAAGTTCTTGGTCACAGTTTCTGCAGGAGATGAGACTTACAGGCTGGGTTGAGAAAAGCTGAAGCAACGGACCGGGTGGCTGAGCCTGTAGGTCTCCTGCCTGGTGTGTACACTTCATGAGGTCTTTTGATCATGGAAATGATCTTGCTGAGCACCTTACACAGAAAACCCAGATGACATCAAAGCTGTAGGGTGTAGCCATCTTTGTTAGATTCCATATCAGATTCTACTCCATCAGAACTTAAGCAAAAAACAAAAGAAAAAAAAATTAATTACAAGTCCCTAAAAAAGTCTCAGAACCCTCTTTTAGATAAAGAATTTGTCTCTAACAATGGGAAATTCCTTGCAGTTTGATATCTCTGAGACATCCACCTTGACTTCTAGATAGTTTCTCTTCTCTGACTTGCCAGAGGCTCTAAATATCAGCAGTTATAGCTGAAGATTTCTACCTCCTATTCCCATGCCAATGGAAAATGAGAAATCAATATATTTCCATATACAGTGGTTCTGCCAAAAGAACTGGAAGCAATGACCATCTCTCTTGAGGCATTGGGGAATTGCCCAAGGAGGTTGGCTGCCTCATGGCCTGCAGTCCACGGGACTTGCCTTCTCATCTCTGAGAAATGCTCTGGAAGGTATTAAGGGTAATGGGGGTGGGGTGGATAGGATTTGGAAATGTGCAGTTGTTAGAGTGACAGTGAGACGTCAGAGTGCTCTATTTAGTGCAGACCCAGATTTCAGCTGTTCCTGACTCTGTCCAAGATCTCCAATGGTTCGGGCTCCCTGAGATTTAGGTTCAATTAACTGATTTGAACCCCATGAAATATACAGTGGTATGTCTTGTGTCTCTCTAACATGTCTAGAGATGCTTGCTGGTGATGACTATAACTGCTGATGGTGGTGGCCGCGGTAGTGAGGCTTTCTGGTAGTAAGCTCTGACCCTGATTTCTTATGTGCTAGGATTTTTCCTCCTGTCCCTTTCCAGTACCATATCACCCCCAATCCTGATCCCTTTCTATTTAAAGTGCATTGATTCAAGACTGTATGCAGTCTTCACTAAAGGTCTTGAACTACGATTACATAATATAAAACTCTAAATGGAAACTGGCCATATTTCTTTAAAGTATTATGGCAATTCCTGAAACCAGGAATTCCGCTCCCCCGTGTCGCTGTCTGTCTCCAACTCATTCATTGTTTTTCCCTCTCCTCTCTAGCTCATTTACCTCTATCTGCTTCCCCTCAAATTCTTATTCATTTTCATACAGAGATCAGCTTGGCATTACTTTATGTCTCAGTTCATACCCATTTTAGTTTGCCTTTAACTGCATTCCCAAGTAAACCCATTAAGCCTAAACAAAGATTGTTTTTTCCCTCCAAGGAATTCTATTACTTAGCAAGAATTAAATAACTATGTTCAATGAATTCTCACTTCTCTTCAATGCTTCAGTGCACAGCTATCACTTAATAAAAGCACCTTTTGAGCACTTTAAACTCTATTCACTCCCTCTGTGGGCATGTAAGAGTCCTTTTTCATTGAACCACACCAGCCTTGGAGGTGGAATTATGGAGGCCCTGGGACTCTCCTCCGCCAACTCGCTCCATTTCTGAGCTAAAGGGTGGAATTGGGAAGAACACACAGGCCCTTCTTTTCAACCCTTTTCCTAAGACCCTCTTGTGGTTCCAGGAGACTCCTACTCTGCTGCCCTTATGGTGCCTGTTCCTTCTGTTTTGTCACTTCCAAAACTGGGGCCAAATACTTCCCTGAGAACTGTCGCTGTTCTCACCCCAATTGGGACTGAGGTCTCCCTGCAGTGGACCATTCCCAGTGACGATACCTCTGTTCAAGCACCACAAGATAGCTTTTGTCTACCCCAAACACCTCTGCTTTCACAAAGGGGAGGCTTTAAATGGCTGTTTGTAGGTCCATTTGTTTCTAAGTCCTTCATGATTAAGGGTTTAAACTTGAAAAACAGGCATGTTATTTATTTATTTTTGTCCTGGTAAGTGTTCTATTGGGCATTGGTTTGAAAAAATAAACCAGTTTTATTCATACTGAAATTCTATTGCAGCATAACCACCCTCCATTTACACCCCATCTCACCTTATCCCATGACCTCTGTAAGTGAGGCCAGGAATACATTAGTAGCTACAGTGCTCACACTGACAGCCTGTTCAACACTGATTCTGATGTTGTGCACAATTGAATGGGCCTGGAAACAATGGGACCTTAGGAAACATGGAGACGAAACGGTTTCTGCAGCAGACTTTCATAGTTAAGTCTTTGCACACCTTCCTGGCCTTTTCCTGAGTTAATATTAGGCTATGAAGCTTTTGATGTTAAGGCTAAGTGTTCCATTTCATGAATCACTTTTCCTCATCTTTTGCCGATGACTGTCCTTCGCTAAGACCCAAAGATTTACACTCAGCATGATTTGCTCTTTGTCCTTCAAAACTGTTCCCACTAATGAATGACTCATCCTACAAATCTGTGAACATCTGTCATCTGATGTTCAACTTTTGAATTTGTTTCCATTGTCACGTAACCTTTTAATTAATGGTACTTTCCAAGTTCTCAATGCCTTTGTAATTATCAAAAATTAAGCACTTATCAGAAATAGAAGTAATCCCAGTGTGGACTAACCAACTAAAGGATGGTTGAGCCTAAAATGACTGATATGACCAATGACCGCATCTGTGGTGGCAGGCAGATTCAGTCTTTTGCTTTGGGACATCACTTTGTTTATAATTTTGAAAGTACCTAAGTTGAAAGTTTATAAGTCTTATAAGTTGAAAGTTTATAAGTCTTATAATTTTATAAGACAGATGATGTCTGTCTTGCTTTGGAGGAGTTCATGCTAGGGTCCCCAGATTCTGGGTTGCAGTGCAGTGTCAGCCTGCAATATGTAATTTTCGTTCCCAATTGAATCTCTGTTCTGAGGTGTGCTTAATGATCCTATGCCTGTGCAGCTAGTCTGTTTCTCAGGGACCCGCTTCTCAGAGGCTGGCAAAGATTTGCGCTGCCTTTCTTTGTTCAAGAGCCTTTATCTCTGTGGGTAAGAATCTTTCCCACTCTTTGTTCAAGAGTGCGGAGTTGGAAGAGGGGGTGACATGCGGATGATCAATGTTTCTGCTGAAGTTCCCATTCCGCTCCTATTCTTCCAGGAAGGAAGTCAAAATGCCTCATGCACACAACTTTTCTGATGGCCAAAGTCCTTATTCCCCCCCGCCAAAAAAAAATTTACAGATTAAGTCCTTCATCATGAACCTTGCTAAAGAGATATGAATTAATATCGGGACTTGCAAACAAAGTTTTCCCTCTATTCCTCTCTGTGCTAGCCAGTCCCCAGTGGTGACGTACATTCTGAAGATTCAGTGAAAAGATTCAGTAGCTATTCCACTGTCTCTCCACCCCAGGGGAATCACAGAGAGAGGGGGTAGAGGAGCTAGATGTGGTACCCAAGTCCAACCTTGGCTTGGACTGCCTCATACACTCAAGGAACTCAATAGAACTGTGCTCCACTAATTTTATAGGATTTTGCCCTATAACTTAACCCAAAAGATGCCAAGACTTTATAAATGGTTACCCTGGAAACTCAGGGAAACCCAGGATAAACCCAAAGTATGAAATCACCAGTTAGAATGTCCCTGGCCTATTCTTTGTAATTCTCGGTTAGCGCTTTTTGGACAGGCTCTCTATTGCTGAGGAGGAGGCTTGAGACTGCACATTGTTTGTTTCATAAACAGAAAGGGAGTCAAACTGCATCAGAAGGGACTTGAATGAACAGTCAACAGGCCCTGCTTTGAACATTATCAAAATGTCTCACTGAGCTTCAATTCCATACCAAATGAAACGCAAACCTCTGCCTGCCTTTCCTGTGTACTCTTAAGTTTGATACTAACATTTTTTTGTTCCTCAGTGTTAAAGGTTCATTTGGTAGACCTAGTTTGTTCTAGGAATTATTGCACGGCATCACCTCAAAAAACAAAACAAAACAAAAAACTACGTTATTTGTGTCATGATCATGATTAATGTTTCTATGGTTGCATTTTTTTCCATCCTTTTACATTAAGATTTATCTTTTCTTTTCTTTTTTTTTTTTTTTTTGAGGGCAGTGTCACTGGCCCTCATATGTGGGACCCGAACCAGGGCCACTGGCTTCCCAAGCCAGCGCTTAACCACCACGCCACTTGGCCAGCCCAAGATTTATCTTTTCTTTGTAGACAACACACAGTTGCTCTTGCTTTTTTATTTATTATAAAAATGTCTGTTTTTATTGTAGTTTCCATCCTTCATAATGAAGGTGATTATTGATCTGGTTGGGTTTAAGTCAACCATATTGCTATCTTTTTTTTTTTAATTTATCACATCTGTTCTCTGTTCCTTGTTTTCCCTTTTTACTTTTGGATTAATTGAGATTTTTTAAAATTAAATTTATTGGGGTAACATTGGTTAATAACGTTATATAAATTCATGATGTCATTCTTTGGCCACTATTGGCTTAAAAGCTTATTGATTTAGTTTTTAGTGGTTGCTATAAGTTTATAGTATTCTTCTTTAAATTTTCACATTTTTATAAAAAATATACCATTTCATGTATAATGAAAGAAACAACCTATTTTCATTTCTATCATTCCTGTGCTTTGGCTACTGTGTTTATATGTGTTACAAGCCACAATAGATTGTTAATATTTTTGCTTTAAGCATATGTGTTTTATATAAACTCCATAATACAGTATTACTAGCTTCACTTTAGCTCTTATAAATAAAACAAAAGTGGAAAAGTTGTAAATATTTGTCTATATACTTAATATTGCTCCTGTGCTTCATTTCTTTCTGAAGATCTATTTCTCTGTGGTATCATTTTCCTTACTCTTGAGAAACTCCCTTTAACAAATCATGTAATGCAGATCGGCTGCAAATGAATTCTCTCAGAAGTTTTGTTTGTTGGAAAAAGTCTTGATTTTTTTTTCCTTCATTTTTGAAAGATATTTTTGCTGGATTTAGACTTTTCAGTTGATAGGGATTCCCTGCCCCCTGCAGCCTCTGCCCCCTTTAACACTTTAAATAGGTTGTTCCATATATGTCTTCTGCCTCAGATTACATACCCTTTATTTCTTACTCTAGTTCCACTTAAGTGATATGTCTTCAGAAATTTGATTATCATATGCCTTGATGAGATTTTTTGTTTTGTTTGATATATATCTATATATCTATATATCTATATCTGTATCCATATCTATATCTATATATATATCTATTGATATATCTTCTTTGAATCAATTGAATTTTGTATATCTTCAAATTCAGAAAATTTTTAGCCATCATTTCTAACATTTTAATTCCTCCATTCCTCCCCTTTCCTTCTGGGATTTCAAATATGCATATGTTAGACCACTTGCTGTTGTCTCCTAGATCACTGAGATACATTCTTTTTTTTTACACATTTTTTTCCCCCTGTGTGCTTCATTTGGATGATTTTTATGACTGTCTCTTCAGTGTCATTAATCTTTTCCTTTGGAGTGTCTAATCCTTTCCATTGTAGATATTGTAGGGGTTTTTATTCCAGAAGTTTCATTTTTATATCTTTTACTTATGTTTTTACTATGTTCATGTATTTTGCTAAATTTAAATATCGTTAAAATAGCTTTTCAATGTATTTGCTTGCAGTTTCATCATCTCTATCATTTATGGGTCAGTTTTTATTGAAAATGTTTAATATTTGTTATGGATCCCTGCTGCTTGAAATGTCTAATTTTTTTGTTCTATGCTGGACTTTGTGACAAATTATATCATAGTCATCATACTTTAAAAAGTGTTCACCTTTCTTCTGGTGTTTAGCTCTGTTTACTGTTCATTTTGGTTCTCTTAAGACTTTTAAAATCTTTCCTCAGAATGGTTCTAGAGTATCATATACTTGAGAAATATTTCCACCCCTACTAAGTTGTAACCTTTCTGGATTTCTATTGACTACCTGAAGTGATCAACAAGACTCCACCTTGTCTGATCAGAAACAGAACACCTCCCAGACCTGTGTGAGGCCTGTGAACCATTCAGTCCATAGCTCCTGTGGACTGCTTGCCTAGACCCCTGAATTTTTACCCTATCCAAACAGATCTTAGTATTTGGCTGACTCAAGGGGACTCTGAAGCTATTTTTCTGCATAGGTCCCTGCTCCCAGGAGTTTGCCCTGCAACATCCAGTTACCTCAGTCTCCTAAAGTCTGATCTCTGCTTCCTTAATTTAGCAAGTCTTCCATTGCTCTGCTTGGGGCCCTACCTTCCTATTTGGTCTGCGATATGCCTTCATGCAGAAAGCAAGCCTGATTGTAGAAATCACCTCTTTTGTTTCCTTTCAGGGATTCTAAGCCTTCTGTGTATATTGGTCAGTGACTGAAAACAGCTGTTTCATTCCCCCACCCTACTTCTCTATTTGGAACAGGTAGATCAGATCTTTCATGAGTAGAGATAGGACCTCTGAAATAAATCTTTGTACAGTTAGTTGTTTGAATCAGGATCAGCAGAAGTTACACATATCACATTTCGAGGTTTTGTCTCTAAAAATTTCTTGTTCTATAACTCATCCCTTTTCCTTTTTCCCCCCATGCCATTGATTTCTTAGATAAATTTGATAGTTGTACTTGAAATTCTGGATTTGCCTGATTTCTTCCTTGTTCTGTCATTTTACTTGCCCATCTGTTCCTGGAGAACTGTAGTTAGATATTAGAATTTCATTGATCCGGGTGAAATTTGTTAGGCAGTAATATTTCATAGGTTTTGTGCACACTCCTAATGGATTGCATCATGAGACAAATAATGTCTGGCTTTCCAACTTTTGTTAATACTAGGATTGATCAATGAATTCAGATGTGACCACTTTAATCCCCACTATGAATGTCACCAATCAATCAGAAAGCTCCCCTTTAACTGATAGTTTGGCATTTATTCATGATATTTGACATTATTTCATTAAGATTATAAATCATAATGTTTCAATTTTATCATTTGTTCTGCATTTAATTAGCTACAATTCTACTTTATATTAGGTGGTACTCAATGAAATTTCTAAACTGTTATTCTGCCATATTAAAGAGCATCAAGCTGGAATTTGGGAAGGGGGTTTGTAGAAGAGACATATATGGTGTTATATAAGCCAAACCATTGTTTTTGAGTTGTAATAACATTTTAGTGGTTAGAAAGGACTTCGAGCAGGCATATTCAGAGAAGATCACATTTTTTCATTTCTTCTTGCTGTCACCAGTGATAAGTTTGGTAACTCTGAGGATGACCCTGGAGGATTCACATTTTAAAAGCCATTTAAATGTAGATGAAATAATGATTTTCAAAATGGAAGGGACCTCAGATATGACCTATTCTAGTCCTCTCATTTTTAATGATGGAAAAATAAAACTGCAATGTTAAACGAAGTAGAATAAAGTAGTGGCCAAAACAAAGCCTCTGAGATTATTACAGATCTGTGCTTGCTTTCTTGACTCCACAATTGACTAAGTGACCTTAGTCAAGTCACTTGAGCCCTCAAATCTTTAGCTTCCTCATTTGGGTTATATGAATACTAAACAGAATAAGGAATAAAAAGCATCTAATACAGTCTAAAAATATCTTAGACATCTGTAACAACAAAGTTATTACAGTTGACCCTTAACAATGCAGGAGTTTGGAGCGCCGACCCCTGCACAGTCACAAATTCATGTGTAACTTTGACTCCCCCAATGCTTAACAGCCAATAGCCTATTGTTGACTGGAAGCCTTACCAATAACATAAACAATCGATTAACATATTTTATATATTCTATGTATTATAGTCTTACAATAAAGTATGCTAGAAAAAAGAAAATATTAAGAAAGTCATTAGGAAGAGAAAATACACTTATAGTATTTATTGAAAAATATCCGTGTGGATGTAAACCTGTGCAATTCAAACCTGTGTTGTTCAAGGGTCAAATATATTTAAAATATATTTAACATTTATTGAGCATGCTGTTAGTCACTATACTACATACTAGAGATATAATTTCGGGGGCAGGCAGAATAATACTCCCCCTAAAGATATCCATAAAACCTGCGAATGTGTTACTTACAAAAGTGACTTTGCAGTTGAGATTAAGTTTAGGATATTTAGATGAGGAGAGTCACCTGGATTCTCCAGATGGGCCTAATGTAAGCACAGGTGTCCTTTACCGGTGAGAGAAGGAGGCAGGAGAGCCCGAGGAAGAGAGGGAGATATGATGATGGAAGCAGAGGCTGGAATGATGTGGTTGTGAGCCAAGGCATGCGGGCCGCTGATAGAAGATGGAAAAGGCAAGGAAGCAGATTCTCCACAAGAGCCTCCAGAAGGAACAGAGCTCTGCTGACACCATGATTTTAGTCCTGTAAGACCTATTGCTGACTTCCGCAATTGTAAGGTAATAGATTTGTGTTGCTTTAAGCCATTACATTTGTGATTATTTGGTATAGTAGCAATAGGGAACTAATATAACTTAGAAGGAGACAGAGTCCCTATCCTTAAGTACACTACTGTTACTGATTAACCATTCTTAATTCAGAGCTCTTTAGGCTACATTAATATTTTCCAATTGTCAGGCATTGGTGAATCACCATCATGACTTTTTTACTATCACCTGACACTACACCTGCAATTTTGGGGGTTAGCATAAAGTGAATTTCCATGTTTCTACTGGCTTCAACCTCTCCGTAAACTTGTAAGTTTGCAAAAATCACAAGTTTGATATATTAATTACTGTATATTCTTTTTGAACATGCATTAAAGTATGCCCATATCCACTAAAATTATTATTCTACCTCCTCCCCAAATTAGCTTACAAACCATCAGCGATGCCCATCCATATTTTGGGACACCCAGCCTTATTCCATCCACCATTTAGCAGGATTTTCATATCTTGGAACTTTATGTTGAAGACTGTGTCTTGCCGCAAAAGGCATGGGTTAACCAGCATGACTACTAACCAGCATAGCAGCCACGGTGGAGAGATGCCAGGGACTCGGCTCCTTGCTGATCTATGATGTTATTAGGCATCGTTCTTTAATAAACTCCCCTGAGAGCTTGTAGATATGTGTAATTTGGAAAAGGAACATAGTGCCTTGAACTGTTTTAAACACTCCCTCACATGGGTAGCCCTTCTCAGTTGCAGCTTGCTAATACTTTTTTTTTTTTTGAATGAAGAACATTTAAAAATAAATAAATAAAATACTTTTTTTTTTTTTTAAGAGATCTTATGTCAGCATTCAAACTCCCGGAATTTGGTGTTGATTTAGGTAAACTTGCCAAATTCTTGCATGTCCTAAACAACGAGCTAGAGACTGGGGAAGACCGAGCCCAGTTGAACACATGACGTAAATCCTCTCCCCATTTCCTGCAGTTACTGGAATGAGTTGGAAGAGCTTGCAGGAGGCTACACAGTGCAGCTTCAGCAATTATGCAGTTGATCAGACCAAGACTAATTGAATTTGGCATGGCTTTGAGGACTGTGGTTCTCTTATTTTTTCCCCTCCATTTGGGATTAGGTACTCTTGGACAATCACTCCATTGCATATGCCACACTTATTTTTCTGCCTCAGAAACAGGGGCTTCTGTCCTCAGGCCTCTCTTCCCCCTCAGGCCACAGTGAGAAAGACATCTTGTGTCCCCATCCCATCCCTCCTGGTCCGGTTTAGCAGAAAGAAGACAAGAGGCATAAAACCTGGATAACATGCCTAGCTGGGCCACATGCTATGTCACCTTAAGCAAGATCCCAAGCTTTTATGAGTCTCTTTTTGCTTATCTACAAAATGGCAATAATGATGCCTTCAAATGTTAGTAATTCAAATAAAATTATACTATGAACAAAGGACAAGTTCATGTGGAAGTTATTTGTAAACAATAAAGTGCTTCTCTTGCTCCATGTTTGCCTTGAAACACATTGTCCCCTAGCAGCTCTTTAGACAAATATCCTAATTATTTGTCTAAATAATTAGTCAAATTCCTTTCCTCTCACAAATGTAGAGAAGAGTGAATTAATGTCACCAGATCCTGTTGTTCCCATCTGAAA
Organism: Aselliscus stoliczkanus; assembly: GCA_033961575.1. Classification (NCBI taxonomy): domain Eukaryota; kingdom Metazoa; phylum Chordata; class Mammalia; order Chiroptera; family Hipposideridae; genus Aselliscus; species Aselliscus stoliczkanus. The sequence continues at coordinate 178,096,789 of CM066728.1, forward strand.
CCCTTCAGTAGTCTTAAGTGGTTTCACTTTTTCACTTTGGATCACCATCATCCAGCCAGGGCTTACCTGTATAAATTTATTTTCCTTTGGCTTGTACCTTTTTGGCCATACTGGCTTCTGACATTTCTCTGAACATACCCAGTTCATTTCCATTTCGTAACCTTTATAGTTTATGCTTGCTTTGACAGGAACCCTCTTCGCTTGCTCCTGCACAGGACTGAGCATAAACCTCGCCTTCTCAGAGATCTTCCCTCAACGGCTTTATCTAAAGGAACTTCTTACTTCATTATTCCTTATGACAGTAGCCTTTATACTTCCTTCATATTAATTATTGTCTGTTGTCAGTAAAATGTAAGCTCCATCAGGGCAGGCATCATTTCCTCATTAGATGTAAAGATTAAAGCTGAACAAAATGGCATTTATTCTGGCAAAAACTATGCCGGTGCTTTGTTCAGGGTCATAAGGCCATGGTGGTGGGCAGTTGAGCAAGAGGTTGGAATCCTCTTCTGGGCTTGTGCTCACAAGAATGTGGTCCTCCAGGAAATAGAGCTAATATTTTATTCTTTCTCAACACCCTCAGCATCTAGCACAGAACGTGGCATATGGTTAGGTGTTAGCATTTTTGGTTTGGACAGCAGGAAGCCTACCTATTTTCTGAAATGGACTGCTGGGTGAGCACATGGCTGTTCCCTTGATGCAAAAGGGTGGCCATATCAAACTGACCTCTCTACCCACGTCAGCAACTCAGCCTTTGATTACAACAACATTCCTGGAAGTACCTTCCTCTTCCCTGCTCCCTTGACTGGAATCCCCCTGAGTCTGTTGATAGACAATAGGGCCTTCCCAACTTCTATTCTACTTGCTGAAGGGAACACTTATGAGAACTTGTTAAAAATAGAGACAATTGAAGATAATTTAATAATATGAGTCAAATAAATAACACTCAGTATGAATTAGTATAACATACACCAGGCACTCTTCCAAGAGTTTTGCACAATATTGGGTTGTCGGGAAAGTCATGATGTATTTTTCTATGTTTTTCAATGCAAAAATGCATCATGACTTTCCCAACAACCCAATAGTATTTGTGTATTAACTCCTTTAATCCTTACAATAACCCCATGAGGATATACGGTTATATCTTTCATTCTATGGCTGAGGAAACTGAGATATCGAGGGGCTGAGGAACATGCCAGTGACAGAGCTGAGCCATGAGCCTGGCCAGTCTGGCTCAAGGGACTCTGTGCTTAGTTATTCAACCGTAAACATTGCAATCGTTAATGGTAGACCTCTGGGCCTATCATTAGCCTTCCCTAGGACAGAGGGCATAGTTAGCCTCTAAGTGTTTAATTTTTTTACATAAGTAATGCGTGAAATGAATTCATTTTGCAAAGCAATTAATACATTCAAATACAGTAAAAGTCCCTTTCTGACCTTTTGTCATGCTGAACTTGCTTCTTTCTCCAAGGATAGCCATTGCACCCAATTTTGCTTATATCCCTTCCATCCATTGATGCCTCTACCTAGAATGGTCCAACCTCCTCACATACAACTACAGATAAATCTCTCTACTCCCAGGGGTAGCACCCCATAATCCCTTCCAGCTAATGCTGTGAGATGCTGAGGTCATATCACAGGGCCAAGGCTCTTGGAATCCACAGTCTCCTGATGATATTTGTTCCTGAATTGAAACTAACTATTCAGCAAATGATTAGCTAAATGATCAATTTAATCATCATATATGGAAAGAAAAGAATAAAGTAGAAATGTTAAGTATATAATCAATCTTTGCATATGTTACCAGCAAACAGAAGTACTGGTGGAGGTTATAGACCCTGTTTCTGTAACTGCTCATAAGGCAGTGGCTGGTATTTTGAGTTTAAAGGAAATTATACACTACAAGAACATTCTGGAAGGCATCCCTTAGAGACTTTATAGGTTTGTAATGAAAATATTAAGCTCTTGATGGCTTTTTCATAGGAATTGACTTTTTTTCTTTCATATCTTCCATGAAATGAACTTGCTTTAGCATAGCCTCTCTTGGGAAGTACTATAATTTGGATTCTAAAGCCAGCCTTTAGTTCAGGTTCATAGCTTGAAGCATCACTAATCTTTTTACTGTTGTAGGGCCAAATGAACAAAACCTCAGTAATTGCTCTGGGGAGCCTGTGGTTTATTCTGAGGCATCCACTCAGAAAACAGGGAGAGCTGACCTGACACAGGAGGCTCCACCTCCCGGACATGTGGGTGGACTAAGAGCTTGAGCTTGATGTTGGGGGCTAATAAATCAAAGGTGTGAATGGGATGAGCATTCAGTAAAGACAGGATGTACAGACTTGGAGGACTTTCTTTTTAACTATACATGAGGACCTGGGAGAATGATTCAAGCTGGTGGTAACATAAAGCTGAATGGAATTGTTTTATTAATTACCTATAGGTACTTGAATATGATATCATACAAGTGTATTAAATAAGGAAGCAAATTAAAAGACAAAATCTTGGAATTAAAAACATGTGTAACCCAGTAGTCTGCAACTTAACCAAAAAGATGAAGATAGCACTTGAATATAATTTTAAAATATTTACTCATATCATTTTCCATCCTGATCACAAACTGTTTACATACACATAATAAGGTGGTGCAACAACCAACAAAAATTCCAGCATGTCCCCACAACACAGATGATACCATATGACTCTATGATGAAGGGTGATGTTGTAGGAAAAAGTCTTGGGGAACTCTTCTTGTTTGTGTTCTCACGAGGAGGGAATGACTGTGGACCGTGTGTTACATTATAGGAGACCACATGTGCTGCAGTGACTTGGCACACGACAGCTGGTATACAGGTGCTCTGGCAAATTGTGCCAAGAAGGCTTCTTTTCCTTTTGTATTTCTAATATCATCTGCATGCAATGATTTTAATGTGCTTTTTGGTGCTGGGGTAGATATTTCAGACATTCCCATTGGGCTGAGGAGTTTGTCTTTGAATGGGGTTTCAGGAAATAGGTGACAGTCCTAGTTTCTTTCTTAAATGGACCCTTGGTTGTGGTTGGTGCCAGGGATGGTTAGCTGGAGCAGCCCTCTTTTTCTTTCTATCAAAATTGAGGAAAGGAAACTTATAGACAAAAATGGACTAAACAATGACTTTAGAGAAGACAGTTTCAGTCACCCAACTCTAGTAAAATCATTCAGGCCAAGGCAAGCGGCTCATTAAAGATTAGCAAAAACTTATATAAACAGAGGCAATTATATGCATTCTTCATAGTCTTTCATCTAGAAGTGTCCCAGTGTTTGTTATTGAGTCAGATGGATACAGCCTTGGCTGCTGGAATGCAGTCAGCCTAACAGGAGGAAGATGGTCCTGTAGAGATATGGCCCAATGTGAACTACTGGGAATGTTGGAAAAGGCATCTGTCTTACCTAGATGCCTCATTGCTTTGCTGGGAACATATCTGCTTGGAACATGGCCATTTAAGGGTGGCTCTTTTAACATATGAAATAAAAAGAGGAGGAAGGAAAAAAATAGCCACCCATACAACTGTGCTGAAATAAAACTGTTCTTCGTTAGATTCTGACCATTCCCCGTTGTGCATTCTCATTCGATGATGTAAAGGCGTTCGGGTGTGGGAAGCCATACCATGAAGCACAGGAAATAGTTTAAATCGTTGGAAATGTTTCTAAGGTTAAATAAATGGGGAAATGACTACAGTTAAAGTTGCCAACCACTTCAGAGTAATTTTTACTGACAGATATTTGTTAGTTGTCAGTGTTTCTCTAAAAACATACAGGACCAAGGTACACTGGTAGAGCCTGCCCCATAGGTGCAGGGTATGCTTTTTAAAGAGGCTGTGGTCAGTTCACTGATTTCTCTCAGACTCAGCTCAGACTTAAGCAGTTCTTCTGGGAATCCTTCAGTAAATTAGGTGCATCCGAGTGATCTGTTGGTGTGACTGGGATTTCTAGATGGATAATGACAAGCAGGTGAGATTATAGGGAGTTGTTGATAAATATCTATGGTTGCCTTAAATAAAACCAATAGATACATGTCTAAGTTGCTTTGATGGGAATGTTACACCAATTTTGTCAACTGTTCAGATATAAGAACTGCAAGGAAATCATGGGATATTGTTTTTGATGACAAGAGATGAATTTAAATCAAGACAGAATGTGAAGTTCATTGGCTAAAAATGCTTGAAAAGCTGTACTGTCCTGGAAGGTGGAAGTAGCCCACATGCTTATTTGGGCTAAAAACAGTGGTTTGTGTGCAGTCTCATGATCACCAACTATTAATAATGGAGATCTGGGGAAACCACGCTTCTTGGCTTCTTGTTTCCCTTCTGTCTCTGCAACTTCCTGACATTCGAATGCCTGATCTCCAAAGAATAAGGCAGGGAAGACAAAGGAATTAATTTCAAGCTACCCTTTTGTTATAGGTTAGATTGTTAGCCATTCCTCTGTGCATATCAGTATTATGGCTTGTGGCACATATCACATGCTATTAAAACTATATGTTAATGTTTCTGCTAGCCTCACTAGTCTATTAATTCCTTACAGGCAACATATCATGTTTGACTCTCTATTCCCAGTACCTAAAGATTACCTATGAATAGCAGAGTCTTCATTAATGATTGTTGAATAACTAACTGAATAATAAAAGATCAATATAATACTTAAAATATGGTCAAGTAATTATGTCAACCCATGGTTATGTCTCAGTATACTTTTAAAAATAGTGTTATTGGTATATCACATATCATAAATTCATTTGTTCAAAATGTGCAGTTCAGTGGTTTTTAGTATATTAACAGTGTTGAGCAACCACTATCACTTTCTGATTTTAGAATATTTTCATCATCTTAAAAAGAAACGCCATAGCCATTAGCACTCATTTTCTATACCTCCCTCCTGCTCCCAGGCCCTGACACCCACTCATTTACTTTCTGTCCCTATGGATTTGCCTATGCTGGACATTTTATATAATTGGAATCATGTAATATGTGGTCCTTTGTGTTTGGTTCCTTTCAGTTAGCATAATGTTTTCAAAGTTCATCCATGCTTGGCTCAGTTGGTTAAGAGCTCACTCAAGAGTGCAAGCTGAACTCTGAGCAACAGCAGTTCGATGCCAGCCCGAGCTGAGTTGCTAACTGGTGGCAGGATAGCTCAGCTAAAAAAAAAAAAATTCATCCATGCTGTGCCATGGATCAATAGGTCATGCCTTTTTATGGCTGAATAATATACTATTATATCAATATACCACAATGTGTATCCATTCATCAGCTCATGGACATTTCCATTGTTTCTGCTTTGTGGTCATTATAAATAATGTTGCTGTAAACATTGTATATAAGTTTTTGTGTGAACATGTGTTTTCAATTGCTGTGGGTATATACTTAGGATGGAAATACTGGGTCAAATGGTAATTCGATTTTTAACTTTTCGAGGAACTGCAAAACTTTGTTCTAAAGTAGCTGTACCATCTTACATTCCCACAGTGTATGAAGGTTCACGTTTTTCCACATCCTCAGCAACACTTATTATTACCTATCTTCTTGACTTTAGTCACAATAGCATATGTGACATGGTATCTCATTGTGGTTTCTTTGTTGTTGTTTGTTTGTTTTGTTTTGTTTTTGAGGGCAATGTCACTGGCCCTCATATGTGGGACCCGAACTGGGGCCGCTGGCTTCCCAAGCCAGCGCTTAACCACAGCGCCACTCGGCCGGCCCTCATTGTGGTTTTGATTGGTATTTCCCTATTGGTTAATACTGTTGAGACTCTTCATGTATTAACTGGCCATTTGTATATCTTCTTTAGAGAAATGTTTATTAAATCCTTTGCCCATTTTTGAATTGGGTTATTTGTCTTTTTAATGTTTAGTTTTACAAATTCCTTACATATTATGGATATAAGTTCTTTACCAGATATATGATTTAAAAATAGTTTCTCCCAATCCGTGGGTTTCTTTTTAATTTTCTTGATGGTGTCCTTTGAAGCACAGATGTTTATAATTTTGATGAAGTCCAGTGTATTTAGTTTTTCTTTAGGTTGTATATGCTTCAATTGTCATATCTAAGAACTATTGCCTAATTCAAGGTTACAAGCGTTTGCACCTATGTTTTCTTATAGTTCTTGTGAGTTTTATCTCTTAGACTTAGGTTTTTAATCCATTTTGAGTTAATGTTTTTTATTTGGTGTGAGATAGGGGTCTAAATTCATTCTTTTGTATGTGGTTATCCAATTGTCCAATATGCTTTTAACATATCATGAGTGTTATCAACAAAAGTTAGTGATGTTTGAGGACCTAATAAAATCTCAGTAATTAACACTATACTATCCACAAAACTAATGCTAATTTGTATATTTACTTTCTTTTTGTTATAAAGAAAGGCTTTACCAGGAAAATTATTTAGAAGTTTATTTAAATAAGAATTGCACATAGAAATTTAGTATAGTTAGGAAATTCTTCTGAAAACCCATTAACTGCACGCATTCACTCTCAAATGCTATTTATAATGTTTATACGAGTATTTATTTGTTTAAAAAATAAAACTGAAGGACACTCTCATTTAGTTGGGCTCTTTGAGTTGCAAAGAAGAGAGATGTTCATCACTAGCCTTACTGAAAAAGGAGTTGATCAGAATGAATCTGCCAGCCTATGAGAATCCATGTCTGCTACACACATCCTTCAGAGGGCTCTTTGTTCCTTCAAGTTTGAGTCAAAAGAGAGGTCTTCTGGTACAATAGGATCCAAAAGCTATAGAGGGAGCTTTTAACCATGGTAAAATGTCCTCTTCTTCCTTAGATATCTCATCCTGAGACCACAGAGTGCCTTGATGTCTGTCCTCCTCCTTCCATCCTCAGGAATAAAAGCATTTCCATTTCAGCAATGGGAATGGAGCACAGAAGGTAAGCAGGACCTACAGCTGACAAGATGTGTGCCTCATGGTGGCAGATAAGTGATGGAAAAGGCCAAGGACTCTAGAGAGGGGAGACGCTCTGTAACCTGCTCAGGAAGTGGCCATGTGGGACGCTCTGAAAGGTTTGAACTAGAGGCCCAGGTTGTAGAAAGAATAGAGCACCAGACCTGACTTCTCTATTTCCCAGCTTTGTATGGGTTCAGTTTTATTAACTGATGCTATAGTAAGAAATAACTGGTACAAATTTGTGTGTGTGTGTGTGTATGTGTGTGTGTGTGTGTGTGTATGCATGTGCATGCATGCACGCCTGATTCTTTTTTTAATGTAGACAGAGACATAGTAGGGGGCCAGCAGGGTAGGTGGTGATGTACCTTCCCTGTCTGATCAAGTTGGATGCTTAACCTACATCCCTGGGGGTATCCAAAAGGAGTCATTGTTCAACCATTACCCTGGCTTTTTCTTTTTTTTCTTCCTGACTGTTCTTTCTGCCATCCATACACCTTGTCACTGAGTTAAGGGGAACTACACCTGTGTTACACCAAGATATCCAGGGAATTGACTACTCTCTTTGTAACTTGTGTGTCTGATTCTCACTAAACTGCTTCATTTTTTACTTGCTTCTGACTTTGTGTCTTCACCCTCTCCTCAATTTCTATAACTCATAGCTTCTGCATACTTATGATTATTAATTTCTCAATGGCTTGGCATAATACCTGTCACCCTTCACTCTCCTTCATAGTCCCTATGCTTTCTTTCAACTTCAGTTTGCATAGCGCATTTCCAATTTCTGCAAGAGCAGCTCAACCTTTTCTACCAGATCTCCTTCTGTGTATCTGACCTTCTTTGAGTGTTTTTCTTTGCTCTTTACCTTACCCTGATATGGCTGAGTCAGATTCATGTGACTTTCAGTTGGCCATCTAAAGTCCAAGGGGGAAGGTTAGCCACCTAGAGAACCTGTGAACATAGAAAGCCTTATGATTGTCTAATCTTGAAATTGTCTACTATGAGATAGAAAAAAATATGTTTACCTTTTGGGTTAGTATGTATAAAATATAGATACATTCAGTTCTTTCAAAATTAAGAAAAAATCAGTAATTTGCTCATTTGAACTTATTCTAATATTTTACAAAATCTTCAATGAGCACTACATATAATATTTTTATGTTACAGAGCTTTATTCTGTAATAATGGGAGAACTGGGATTCTGGAGTTTGCTCTTTTTCTCTAGTGTTCATATATAAGGACTCACTTTTCTTCTTTCCTCCCCCATGTTAGAAAGTTCTTTTAGGGGCCAAAGAGTATTATGGGCTGAGTTGTGCCCCACCCCATTCATATGTGGAAGCTCAAACCCCCATATGACTGTATTTGGAGATAGGGCCTTTGGAGAGGTAATAAGATTAAATGAGGTCATAAGGACAGGGCCCTAATCTGATAGATTGGTATCCTTATTAGAAAAGGAAGGGATACCTGAGTTCCCTCTTTCCCTGTGAGCACACAGAGGAGAGACGGTGTGATAATACAGCAGGAAGATAGATGTCTACACACCAGCAAGAGGACTCACTAGAAACCAACCCTGATGGCACCTTGGTCAGAGACTTCCAGAATAGTGAGAAAATACATTTCTGTTGGTTAAGCCACCCAGTCTGTGGTACTATATTTTGTTGTAACAGCCCTAGCAGACTAATACAAAGAGTGAAGCAAATGTTGATAGGGTCCATCCTAATTATCACTCATGCTGAACTCAGTTTTATTTCTGTCTTAGCACTGGATTAAATGAGCTGAAGTGAACATTTATCTACATGTTTATTGGCACACAATCCTCTTTCCCCTTTTATAAGTTACACTCCATAAGGAGACTTACCTATCTTGCTCTCTGCTGTATTCCCAGGCACATAGTAAACAATATGTAATTACTGAGTGAATGCGCTAATGATGAAATCATTTTGGTACACCTTTATGAATGGAAACAAGGGAGGATTTTTCCCAAGTATTAATATTTGGCCCAGCTGATCATTCTCTGTTTCTCATGGTGCTTTCTACATTAGCCTCTTAGGACCATATGCTCCTGATTTGATCTTTGAGCTGTTCCATCATCATCTCCTTTACCAGCTCCTCTTATTTTTCGGTGTAAAAGTTGGTGCTTTAGGTCTCAGTTCAGTTCCCCCATCTCTTTTAATGGAAGTTGCAATATTGAAGAGTGACTAAGAGTACAGATTCTTGAGCCATATTGCCTGGGTTTAAATACTGGCTCCACCACGTTAATAGTAGCATGAATGTGGTCAAGTGAATTAACCTTCCTGTGCCTCAGTATCCTCATTTGTGAAATGGGAATTGTAGGTACCTCAAAAGCATCCATCATGCGAGAGTTAAAAGGGTAATATGTGTAAAGCACTTAGATTGGCACCTGGCACATAGAATGAATTTAGCAAGTATTATATATGATTATTTTTAAATTACTATCTTTTTTTTTTTGCTCATCTACAATCTCTCTAGGTGATTTTATCCAAGCCCATGGCTTAGTAGCCCTGAAAGGCCAGTAAGCTCCAGCCTCACAGAACCATCATATATCCAGCTGTGGTCAGTAGGATTCTAAGACAGACCCCAAGTTTCCTGTGTGCACACCCCGCATGATCTCCTCCTCTGGAGTATGGGTGGACCCCATGAATGTGATATAATATCACTATTGTTCTTAGGTTACTAATCAGTTGACTTTGAGATAATCAAAAAGGGAGCTTATCATGAGTGGGCCTGACCTAATCAGGTGAGTCTTTAAGAAAAGGTGAAGCATCAGAGATGTGCTCCTGCTGGCCTGGAAGAAAGCAAGCAGTTATGGTGTGGACTGCCCATGGGAGCAACATGACAAGGAACTGAGAGCAGCCCCTAGCAGCTGACAGCAATCCCTGTCTGACAGCCAGCAAGAAAACTAGGACCTCAGTCATACAGCTGCAAGGAAGCGAATTCTGCCAATAACCTATGAGCCTGGAAGAGGATCCCAACCCTCAGATGAAAACCACAGCCCCTAGCCAACACGTTGATTTCATCCTGGTGAGACCCTGAGCAAATGACCCAGATAACCTTGAATTACCTGGAATTCTACCTGAGAAGCACTGAGAGATAATACGTGTTGTTTGAAGCTGCTAAGTTGTGATAAGTTGTTACACAGCAGTAGAAAACTCATACCCCAACTGCCAAGTTCACTTCTCTACATCAGTGTGAAAGAAGAATCTCACACTTTACACATCCAAAAAGAACTCTTGGTTTCTTTCCATATCCTGCATTTTCCTTTCCTCCTCTTGATAAGTTGCTTGGGCCTAAAAACTAGAATGATCCTTAATGACTCGCCTTCCCTCAGACCCTACAATTCATTAGCAAATCCTATAGGCTCTGTCATGAAAATATATCCTGCATTCAACTATTAATATTACTCTACCTCCCCTGAGGCGACCCTGGTTCAAGCCACCTCCACCTTGTGCCTGGACCCCTGAAACAGTCTCTAACTGCTCCCCCTATTCCATACAGTTAACTTTATGACTGCAGTCACAGTGAATGTTTTCATGTAAATCAAGCTATGTCACTCTGTGGGAGTGTCTCCCCCCCACCCCCCCGCCAATGACATGATACTCAGGATAAAATCCGCAGTCCTTACTATGACCTCAGTCAAGGCTCCACATGCTTTTTGGTCCCTGGTTATCACTCTGACCTCTTTCACCACCATCCTCTTTCCTCACTGTGCTCCAGGGGCGCTGGCCTTTCTGCATTTCCATTACGAAGCCAAGCAAGGTTGCAATCCAGGACCTTTAATACTTGTTTTTCCCTTTGCCTGGAACATTCCGCCCTGTATATTCCATGATTGCCTCCTTTGTTTCATAAGGTTTCTGCCCCAATATTACCCCCTGTCAGCCTTCCCTAATTGCCCCATCTAAAATAACTGAGCCCTCCCTTCTCCCATCATTGCCTATTTGTCTTCATTGCACTTAGCACTCCTGCCATTGTTATATGAGCTGTGTTTTCTGTCTGTTTGTTTGTTTATCACCTGTCTCACACAATATAAGTTCCATCAGGATAAGGATTTGGCCTTGATCATCCCTCAATCCCCATGCTTTGTAACAGTGTCTGGCATTTATAAGTAGGCACTTCTATAACTTTTTGAATTAAAAGCACAGAGAAATACTTGATAAGTTTGCATTAAAATCAGAATTGAAATGTCTGTCTTTTCCAAGAAAGTCCTGATCATGATACCTATTAAAAAAGAAATTGAGAAAGCACACTTTATTGATCAGAGAAATATTTGTGCTATCAAGTTGCATGGTGTTTTTGAGAAGTTTAATGCTATTAAAACATTACTAATGGTATTGCTGATGCCATTTTTGCTAATGTAAGTTTATGGGGGTTGAACTCCAAGACAATGTTTGGCAAGGAAGAGGTGATTTTGGTAATCCAAATGCTAAAATCTAAAATCTAGTTGTGATCGAGACAGACATGATAATGGGGCTGTGATGAGACCATGTCCTAGGTCAAATACAAACCGCCTTAGTAATCAATGGCAAGCAGAGTTAGAAACTATCCAAAATATATGTGACATGGAAAATGGAGTTGTTTAGAGCTCACCTCATATTTTAGATATCTGGATGGATCACAAGTTCAAGTTTTCAGCACAAAAACTAGATGTCATTACAATAAAGTATGAAATATTGGAAAGTTTTTCCCAGTATGATAAGGACTTAAGTGATCCAAGATGTATCAGTTTTTAAGGCTAATTTTCCAGGTTTACAATGATCAGTTCACATGTAGAGATATGTTTATTCTTTTACTTCCTTCTCACAATGGAGTTGATTTTAAAGATATTGGTAAATAGCCTCCACCAGGCTAATAAAGGCTTCTCTGCACCATAAAATATGACATACTGATTACAAAGAAAGCCAATGCAATGTGGTGTGCTCTTTTCCATCTGACATTTTAGGTTTCTACTCTTTCAAGACTATCTTATCTCCTCAATTAATGCACTTATTTCTTTTTCCTTAGCAGGTTATCTCCTTGCCAACTTGGAGCTTTTTAAACAACCTAAGCATGCCTTCATTTATAAAATAAATGTTTGTTGTCATTTAGAATGGTTTAATCAAGGAAACAAAATTCAGTTTCCTCCTAAATGGTCTTCAGAAGAAAAAAAATACAATGTGATCATTTCTTTAAACTTTAAGATAGATGTGAAAATATTTACTAAATATTTACTAAATGTTTACTAAAAAGAGCCTTATTTTTAAAAAACTCCGTTCAAGTATGGAAGTATGCTGTAAATTAAAAATCCAATCTGGTAAAATAAGACATAAATATTTCAGCAGGAATTTTGGTCCAAGAGATGGATGTAAATCTGCCTATTATACAAAGGTTCCTCTCTTTTGACAACTTCAGAGAGCCAACTATTTGGGTGTTCAAAGCTCCTGCCCAGATCACTGTTAATGTAATTCTGATGGAATTACTTAATAAGTATGATTTTTATCATTTATAATGTCATCACTGTATGACTGTTATATGCATGTCTTCACTCTGACTGAATTCTGGCTTCTTCCATTGTGCACATCAATAGAAATTATGGTCTATTTCACATGAAGGTGGGTTTAGTTCTAATTGAATGAACATTATAAAAGAATTATTTCTTTCTAGTGAATGTCAGTGTTGTGCCTATGTCCTGAAAAAAAAAATCTGAATTTTATCTACACACAAAGACAGGGCAATATTTTCAGAGTAAAAAAAAAAAAAATCACAGTGACCAGAAACAGACTCAATTCAAATAATCAAAGCTTCAGTCAACAAAGCTTTTAAAGGACAAGGGGTATCTAAGAACTTTGTAAGTTGCACTCGCAGCACACAAATGCAGTTTCTTTAGGAGAGGTGAAAGTGATACAGACTTCCAGGAACTAACTGGCTGGGGTGAAATGTTCACATTTCATGAAGATTACCAGTGACTCTCTCCTCATCACCTTCCCACTCCCGTACATTTCAATGATGAATAAAGAGTTCTTCTTCACTATATCTTGCTATTTGTAATAAACCATTCCCTATTTAGGTCACAGGTTACTCTGCAGATTAATAACCATATTAAAATATATCCAGATATGATGAGGTACAACATTAATAATCCACCATGTCCAAATGGAATCATTGCATCAAAATGCCTCAGAACCCCTTGCTTCCCTGTTATTTTCTCATTAATCTTCATACTCCTTCTGTAATAGGGTGGAAGCTATGATCTCCATTTCATGAATAACATTGATGCAAGGAGAAAGCTGAAGACTTTCCACATGTCACCAAAAACGTCTAGATAGGAACACAAAGACTCCCTGAATATTGTTGGGTCAATGATGGCACAATCCAATAAACTGCCCACTTGAATGTAAACATCTTATATCTATCTGAGTAGAAACAGAACAGGAACCCTGGGCTTAAGTTGGCCTCTTATGAGCAAAAGCTTTATTCCCCCTATTTTTTACAGGGTACCTGGAAGGCTTCTTTATGGAATTTGCTTTTAAATTATGTAAAATGTTCATTTTTAGAATTTAACTTTGCACAGTTGGACAATGGAGCCTGCAGTTTGGATTGTTAAAATGCCACCGTATACAGGTCCTCATCCTCACACCTGATAACCAGTTCCACTGACCTCAGCACACAGAGCACTCATGGCTCCTCCAGTAACCCCTCTTAAATCATTTCTGAGCTCAAGACCTTTCAGAGATGCTTTATTGCAAAAGGCCATGTTTTAACTAATAAATTTGGCCATCAGGACTCTCCACTATTTCTCTTTCACTCCCCTTCACTCCCATCCATTCACCCATTCATTTAATGAATAGTCATTGGCCATCTATGTATATGAGGCAATGTGTTACCCTGTTATACAAAGCCATGCAAACCATCATGTTTCATCCCTTGAGGAACTCACACATTAGTAAAAAGAGACTAAACAATCATTTCACAATATAAATAAGTGAAATAGTGCATTGAGGATATAATGAGAAAACTGTGTCTATAGATTAAGGAAAAAAATAAAAGAAGTAGAGAGAATTATCTTGAAAGGAGTTTGTAACATTGAAGGGTAAAAGGATTTGGCAAAAGATTTAGGTGTAGGGCTATACATTGCTGACTGATTATCACAGAAAAGAATCAAAAAAGTATTGTAAGCAACTCTCCTAGAATGGAAGTACTTTAAATAATTATGATACATTCCTAGATTGGAATATTAGGCAGTTTGAAATGTACTGTTCTGAAACTCTTTACGGCCGTTCTAGCAGTGAGATGGAGTCTTCTACTACTATGGCCTGGTTCTCCACCAGGGGCAATGCATGGCATGTCTGAGGATGGATTGCAGTGGGAGCTCTTCCTGGCTCAGTGGAGCCTTTCACAATGCCCCTACTTCCTAGTTCCTGCCCCTGAACTTTCTGGGAGTTGTAGTCTGGTTGATAGGGAGGTACCTAAGGGGAATCAGACATGCACTATTCTCTCTCTCTCACAAAAAAATAACAATTGTATGGAACAAAGATAGTTTTTCAGTTTTGTGTTTGGAATGTGCCTTAAGGTGGACTGACAGTGGAAAACAGAAAAGGATCTCTTATGGACCCCTAGGTAGACATAGCATGATTATTCTTCCATCTAATTCCGTCAGTTTTCTAGTAAGTGGGAATTCTTTTCAAATTCTGGCAATAGATAGATTGAAAGTACTGTTTTTCACTATAGTTGTTGGTTTTCATTTCCCCTCCCCCTTCTGAATGATTGTAGGTATTTGAAAGGACATTTAGGAAAGCTATTTCAGGGACCTATACCAACAATATTTAAAAATTTGTATGATTTAAAAAAATTCCTTCAGGCTGGGCAATGAGTCTCTGCTTTGTCATGGTTCCTACTATCTTCTAATGACTTAGCCACTTATTTAAGTTACCTTCCTGGCTGTTGAAGTTATCAGTGTTTGCCATTTCATCTGTATTTTATAGGTCTAATGGAAATGGAAAGAAAAATACCTGGACAGGTATTATGTTGCTATGAGGGATTTCTAACATTTCCAGCTTAGAAATCTGTAGGAACCAACAATAAATTCAGATAGGGAGCCCTTAATGGATCCTAGCATTTTTCATTCATTCCTAGCTACAAGGAGGGAACTCTCTTAATACTGGTAAAAGTCTGTCTTTAGGCCTTGAATGGGAGAAAGGAATGTGAGGCCTTACAGAATCAACGTATGAAAGGACTAGGAAATACAAGCTATAAGGAGTGACTTGTAATGGGAATCTTGCCAAGTCATAAAACATTTCAAGCTAGGCACTGGGCCCAAATCAACTTGCTAAATTCTTCGTGATTCAGATCCTCTTCATTTTCTCTCTAACTCTCCATCTTGCTAGTCAACCCTGATGTTTTCCAAACCTTCAGAAACTAGAATGTAATCCCAGAAAATGAGGGATTTCCTCTGGGAAGCCACCCTTATTTTGGAAAGAAACAGCATTGCAGGTCCCACACCCTCTTCCTGGAAAGTCCATGTTAGATTTTTTTTCTGATAGCCTAGGGGATGTGATGACACTAGGAAGGACCTAAACCATCATGTAGAGGAATCCCAAGCAGTGAACCCTCTGGCCTCCTTTGGTAGGATTCACACTGGATTGAAATATTTGGGGTGGTATAGAAGACGCTATGATCCACATTGGCCAAATAATCCATTTGTATCTAAATTATCAATCCCTTTTGTTTGAAAATATCAAAACAAGAAAGGGAGATTTTGAGATGTTAAACACATGAAGATTGGGATTTTTAGGTATTATATGGGGCCTGGAAATATGAACTTTTAACAAGGTCCTCAGGTGATTCTGATGCAGATGGTCCACAGACCACACCTTGAGAAGCACTGAGGCTTTATTCACACCTGCAATGTATCTGCACACTTTTCCACTGTGAACTTTCAATTATCCCTGAGTATGAGGGGACTGGCTAACTTTCTAGTAATTCAGAGCTCTCATTTTAGCCATCGATTCCAACATTTCCCCCAAATCTCCACACCCTGTCAGAAAGTATTCCTCACTTGAACAGCGATGAGAAGCAAGTGTCATTGATTATCCATCCATCAACTGCATAATCAATCCAGGTTCACTAGTGAAATCAACTTAGAGTTGTTCTTTGGTTTTAGAGTTTCAAGGGCACAAACATTCACAAAGGGGAAAAATAGTTTATTGAATGTGACTTGATTCAGGACTTCATCTATAGAAGAAGGACACAAGAGATTAATTGGGAATGTGAGCTTCTTTGTTGTAAAATTAGAAGAATAACAATATTACTTCTAATGAAATTTGAGGGATACAGTGGATTAAGTAAAATCACTTATGGAAAAGTAAATATACAGATGCCAAATCTATTTACACTTTTGTGAAACTTGTATCAGTCTATGATAAATAAAACCGCATCCTAAATGTATGTATATTGAAATACCATAAACTTGGTGCTTATCAAGGTCAATAAGGGCTGAAGTTTTGAATATATGTGATGTTAACATAGTGTGGGTTGTAATTAATAGTACTTTCTTGGGAGATTTTGCTCCGTTTATATATTAATTTTGTTTGAGTTCTTAAGGACTGTGTTCAAGAGGAAAATGGACTACTGTTAAAATGTATGTGGAAGTGTTTTGGAAAGTGCACATGTTGCATAAATGAACAAATTCCTGACATAATTTACAAATTTTACCCGTTTATAAGTATCCCTCCAAGCCTCATGCCTTATTTTCTCAAATAAGTCTAGAATTCACTTCAGATGACTGTTAGTAAGGAGCTTTATAATCTCTGATAAGACTGTTTAGACTTGGAAAAGATTCCAAAAATGGCTCCATCGATGACTAAAGTAATGTGCTCTTGTTTGCACAGCCAACAGTATCATTTGCACATGTAGCTCGATGAATGCATTCATGTACTCTAAGTAGCAGTATCTGAGGCACAAAGGTTTCAGGAGGTGCTGTTTGCTCTCTATATTTGCTCACAAATTTCTTTTTTACACTTTTGAAAGATGATGGAATCAGGCACAAACAGCATTTTCTCCTAAAGTAAAGTTTTTACATATTAGAGCTAAATAAAGATTGGCAGTTTAATTCTGTGTTCCGCCCCTCTATTTTAAAGTTATTGTCACATAATGGCACATAACATAAAAGCTTAAAAGCGAAAATGAAATCTACTCAGTCCCTTTTTTTTTTCCCTCCTAGCATAAAGGCACTTAAATTAAATGACAATTTTAGACTTATCACATTTCTGTGATTTACTCTTTAAAATTAACTTTTTCACACAACTAAAAGATTACAGTTAGTCTTTATCTTCTCAGGTTTAACAACTTTAGTTCTTGTGCTTTTCCTTTCTGTCCATTTCTTTTTTCCTTCCCTCCATTTCTGCTTCAGTGAGTATGAGTAAGTACCTACTGTGTGCCAGGTATACCAAAGTTCACCATTCTGAGCTCTGGGGATGCAGATGTGAGAAGATAGAATTCTTGCTTTCCTGGGGACAGACAGCCTACTTGGGGGCAAAAGATGAAAACAGGTAATTACAATATAGTGTGTGAAGGGCCCTGTAACAAAAGGGTCGACAAGGAGAGGTGTAAGTTGAGTGGGAGCACCTGGGAAGACTCCTAACCCAGTCCTGGGGGCAGGGGCAATCAAAATAAGGTTTCCTGGAGAATCTCCCTTGGGCTGTTTGTTGTTCATTTAGGACTATTTCAATCTTTTAACTTCAAGTGGCATCATCATCCCTTGCTCTTTACAGTAATGTTTAGTTTTCTGAAAGTTTCCTCGACCTTCTGAAAGGATTTTTCACATATTGCAGCCACAATGTTAATTGGCCAAAGTTTACCTATTCATGTTAAACAGCTATTGTGTTATGCTGTTGAGATTCAGGGCTTTATCTGTTACAGCAGTTGCTATTACCCACCCCTTGCTCCTGATTCAGGCCAGCTGTGGGTTCCCAATTCTAGCCCTGCAACGCTGAACTCAAAGCAAACCTGGGAAGAAGCCTGAAGATGTGCCTCGCCTTCCCCTCCGTCAAGGTAACAATTTCAAGGTCTTATTTAACTTGCCTTCTCCAAACTTCAATTCCGAATTTCTTCCTGTGTTCTTTTTTATACTTTGTCTTACCTTTGAAAAGTTTAAGGATACATTTTAAAGAGGCAAATACATATAGCAAAATCCTTGAATCTTGTAGCAAATTTTAAGAAATTTTGCTACAAGAGGTAGCCGCTATAGATCACAATTATAGTTTCTTTGATCGCTGATATTGCTGTATTAGTTTCTCCTAATAACTATGTGTGAATAAGCCTGAGGGCACATGTGATTTTGCCAAGGCCTGTAGTACTGTGTCTATGCAACTAGTCTGATGTTTACCCCCATATGGGCACTGTAACTTATCAGGTTTCATGACTGCTCGAAAGCTAAGAGCCAAATTTGTGGCTGTAGCTCTTTATGGAATGTTCATTTGTGTGAACTTCATCCCTGGCTCCATTTTAAGGCCATATCCTTGTTTTTCTTTCTCATTCATTTTTTGTGCTCCAAATGGAAACATCTTTATTGTTTAATTCAATTATGAACTCAATTCATGTTCAAGTAACAACAGTCAAACAATATCAAAAAGCAAAGTAGAACTTGAACTATCCCGAAATAATGCCTCTCTGGCCCTTACTTCTAGAGCATGTTAATGTTCTCACCTACCTTTAATTAGAAATCTTGATGTATTTTTTAAACATGTATCTTAATAAGCTGCCTTAAATTATACTGGAACATAGCAGTGTACCACTAAATAAGAATAAAAGTGCTTTTAGTAGTGTTTCACAATTTACAAAACACTTTCACAAGCTTTAGCTCTTTTGATTTTATAAACACAAATCAGCAGTATCTTCTGAAACATGTTCACTATGTTGTTGCCAAAATTCTTGATTTGATTGAATTTCATTTTTTGTAAGTGCATTATTTTTTTGCCAATGTATCCAGTCCACAAAAAAACAAACAAAACTATAAGTCATGCTTCAAACTTTGTTTACATTTTTTCCATTGGATAGTGAGAGCATCAGCAGTTATACCTTAAAATGGGAAGAACAACATATATATAGAGCAGAACAGATCAAAATGTATCAGTCATTAATTGGGGGTCAAAAGTAACAATTGCTTTCAAATCATGTTTCATATCACAATTTGTTTTAAGTCCGTTTCTATAAGGAATTGTTTTACTAAGTTGTTAATGAGAAGCAAACAAAATCATGTGTTCCCACGCGTTTGTTCTCCTTGTATGATTTTCCAGAGCTATCCAGAGACTCATGTTGATTTTCTAGGTCTTTTTTGGTTTTGTAAAACTGAAGGGAATTATGTCCACATATACACTGATATATCTTTCAGAATGAGCCAAATGGAGGTATACCTTACACTGTTGCCTTCTATAGATGTCTCTAGGGAAATAGGCTGATGACTTAGTTCCAGAGAAAGAGATCTGCTTTCCTTTTGTTTGGACACTGACTTCAAAGAAAAAAAAATAAAAGGTAGTTATAATAGGCAGAACCTCTTGATATCCAGTCATAGGCAAGAGCTGAAAAGTGGAATGTTGCTGAGTCCATGGATGCCAAGACTTTGCTTTTGTTGTGTCCACTAAAGTGATTTTATAAATCATAGAATCCCATCTCTGAAGACTTATTTTGGAGGTTTTGTGACAAGGAACTTGAGATACCGAATATGGAATAAATACTGTACTTCATTCACCAGCTTTCTAGTATGCCCAGCGTGCCTGGGAGCGGAGAGAACATGACTGCTGGATGATGATGTATTGAAGCAAAACATTCCCAAACACACAAAATACTTGGATTTCAAAATGGCATTCTTTTATGAGAACAAACTCCTGTAATAAAATGTTAAATTGCCCAACTGAGGGCTACCTACCAAAATCATTAGTACTTTCTGTACAGTAGTTTACCGTATATTTCAGAGCCTGCCACATCAACACTTTAGAGACATAAGGATTCTGATCATTGAACTACTTTGATATGGGTTAGGAAGCTAATTATAAATACAGGATCAGTGTTTGCTTCTCACAATGCTCATTTATTTGGTTTGCATTAGAATAAGTGTTCAGTGCAATGCATCAAACATTTATTGAGTGCCTACTATGAGGCAGGTACTGGAGATACAAAAATGTCTGCAACAGGATACCATGCTATCAAAAGGCTTATGAAATAATGGAGAACAAATATTTTGGAGATGTAACTTTCTTTCATAAATGCATTTTGCAAAACCTAATTGTACATTTTGAAAGAACAGGAATCGTATCTTTGACTTCTTTTACATATTTTCATAATGGCTAATACAAAATGGAAACTGAATATTATTGTTGACAGGCTAACTGACTTATAGAAAAATTGTTGCTAAGTTCAGGTAAACAGTTCCCAAAGTCTTCAGAGAATAGGGATGGAATTAATATGCCTGTTTCTAAGGGTAATTTTGTGATTCCTTTTAATCTCTGTTGCCCTTTGGTGTATCATTTGGATAAATCCTTCAACACATGGAGAAAGAATGACAACTTTTTGAAAAGGTTATTATTATATAAGATTTTCTGTGTGATAAAACCACACCCAATGGGCCTCACCCAGAGGAGCTTATATATGTTATTAGACTCAGGAATGTTAAGTGTGTTAGATTCGGTCCCTGTTGGGCAGTCATATGACGCAAACAGTGACTCTGAAATGAAGCCATAATATATGGTTTAACCTCTTAACAGTTTGTGATGTCATTTTTTATGTGGTAAGAAAAACAAATGCTGTCACATTTTATATTTGAGACTCCCACAAGCCAACATCAAGAGATTAAGTATGCACATTACTAACACACTATCATGAATGCAGCTAGATGTATGCCAGGAAATCGGTGTGACCTGAGACACTCCTCAGCAACTCAGTGTTATAGAATGGAAAGATAAGTCTCTGATAAGTTATAGCCCACGTGAGACGCTGGATTTCCCCTTAGCAGGAGGTAGAGGTAATTTAAAATATTTTGATCTGAATGTTAATATACATAACTATGTTTATCCCACTCCAACTAATCTTAATGCTTATGATTTAAAAATCTAGAGGTACAGTAGGTAACACTAAAGAAAAATCTGTATGTTCATATAAAAGATAAAATTAGGACAGAGAGTAAGTAAAACTGCCAGTTTCCAGTGTTTACTTTCTTGAAATAGGTTTTGAGTCATTTTTGTGAGAGATAAACATACTACTTTGTGTTTCCTATTTTTATTATGCACATAATTTAACAGTTTGTAGTAGCTGAATCCACATGTCTCTGTGGTTTGGAACAGCTTCACTCAAGTGACAGGACATTTAACTGTATAATTCAGGTATGTGTATTTTCTTTGAACAAAGTCGGTGACATTCAGCTTGTCAAAAACGACCATGTTGCTTGACTGAACAGTTTTACTCTGCATTTTGCTTGTCTACCAAGGCAAGTGAAAGCTGACAAGATGGGCATTTCCAGTTAAAGACCAGGAGGAAAATGAAACAGGGTTTGAGCCAGTTACCAGAAAGTTCCTTTCTTGTTGAACATTTTATAATGTACACGATATACTAACTAGGAATAATTTAGATAAATCTTAGCTCTGGGTAACAAAATGTGTACCTCCCCTTCCTCTTGTTTCTAAGTATCCACTGAAAAGCATACTTTGTATTGTGGATGTTCTGTATTTACATTATTTACTTTTTGATTTCTCTTAATTTGGGAAACTTGAGGTGATAATGGGGAGTATAAATGACCAAACTTCATTATATTTTTTAGAAGAAGGAAGGGTTGTTGTAATGTTTTATTATCTGTTGAAGGATTATATGGCTTATGGATTTTTATTTGGAGTTTGCCTACGAATTTACACGATTAGGCAGTTTCTCTTTCTATTAGTGGATTCTATCCATTCATTTAATCAGTCAGACATTTTTTTTTGAGTACTTACTGTATTTCTAGAACTTTCGTAGGTACAGGGATAAAGGTGAATAGCATATAGCATATATCTGACCTCAAGGAGCTTGCAGTTTGTGTCTTACTTGATGGTGAAGTGTCCAAGTCAGCTCACTGAAAGCTGGGAAGTATGGTATGAATGAATCTGTTTATTAATTGAATACATTTTAAGTTTATCGAGCATGATGTGCTACCCATTTGGACTGGGTAGGTATTACAGCCATAATGTGAATTGCTCCTATAAAATGTACAACCTAGTAGGAGAGGGAAATACATTTTGGTCAATCACACCAATAAATGTATAATTGCAAATAGGAATCAATTCTCTGATTGATGAGTGCATATAGATAAGGAATCCAACCAGATATGGGAGGATCTCAGCAGATAACTAGATGAGGGGACTGGGAGGGAACGGGATAGCCTGCACAGAAGCAGTGTTTCTAGCAGGAGCGTGTTGGTGTCTTAGTAACAGCCAAGAAGAAAGGAAGGGCTGGCCATGGTTTTATTAGGACAAGCAGGAAGAACTGACCAGTCTTCATTGGCTAGGACAGCATGGAGGCCACTGGTGACTCGGGCGGCTTCCATTTCTGGAGAATGATGGTGGCCGAATTCGGACTGGATGGGTTGACGATTAAATAGGAAGAAAGGCAGGCAAAAGGGAGTATAAATAAAACTTTCAAGAATTAGGGTTATGAAGAAAAAAAGATGTGGCATGGTGGAAGCAGGGTTATTAACTTTTACATGGGTGAGGCTGGGGCATGTTAGAACATTGAAAGATGGCATAGAGTTTTCAGGGAGTTGGGTGTTATGCAGTAGAGAGAAAGGAATTGGTGGTAAGCTTTCTTACTAGTTGCAGGCCCGAGGTACTAGATTTGGGGTAGTGTGGAGGGACTGACCTTAGAAAACAGAGAAGGGGAGGATGGTTGTGGATATACGTAGATTTGGTGGAAAAGGTATAGTAGTTGTTCCCATCAACTGAGTAGGTTTCCTCTGAAAAGTGGGAGCTCTGCATTTCTGTTGAAAGGGAAAGCGGTGAAGAAGGGGCTAGCTGGGGGTTTGGAGAAAGTGGAGAAGGTTTGAAATAATCAAAAGGGACAAGAAGAAAAGAGATGGCTGAAGGCAGGCTTGGGAAAGCGTGAGCAGTCAGTGGAGTTGAAATGCCACTGAGATCAACAGGTAGACTCAGAGTCAGCCTCCAAATCATGTGGCCTCATGTTCCAGTGGACCAGTTCTTTCAGAGGTCTGACTCATGAGGTCAAAACACGTCTCCTGACGCCAGTCTCCCACAAAAGGGCATGTGGCCCAGAGCAGTGGCTCTGGCAAGACAGGGACTGGGGTGAGATAAAGAACATTGGTGATGGAGACCCCCTGATGCTCCATGTGGATTCTTGTGCCTGAGGAATGTGACATTTCTGAGTCCTGGTGTCACAGTGAGGTCATTTAGCTGTTAAGTAAAGACACCTAGCTTAAAGCATCCTTCCCCTCTGTTATGCATGCAGTATCAAGGAAACTTGATCTTTTGAGGATAATGAAAATACAGTAGTAATTCCTTGGTTTGTGAGCATAATTCGTTCTGGAAACAAATTACTCATATTGCCAGACATCGCTTGTTTACCATGTTAAAATATATTAGAAATGTTCGCTCATCTTGCAGAACACTCGCAAACTATGTTACTCGCAAGCTAAGGTTTTTACTATACTTTCTTTCACCTCATTTGGTTATTTCCTAAATTCTCAGTGATGGATATTATTTGTAAAGTAGTTTAAGAATCTATAGACTTTTAAGCAAACCATGAACGACCAACCAAAGCAGATTATTTGCTAACATTTGAGGTGCGTCAGACACCAGCAGCTGGAGATGGACCTCTGGTGTGAAGACGCTCTACGGTGGTGGTACCATCTTCCCATATTATCTATTGGGTTGTTAGAGAAGTCAAGACATATTTTTGCAATGAAAAACAGAGAAAAAATACACCGTGACTTTTCCGACAACACAATAGAACAGAAGATGCCTCCCCTCTCCTTTCTGGCCTCCCCACAGCCACTTTGTTCCCCAGTAGCCGGAGCGCATCCCCAGTCACAGAAGTCTTCATCACCGCATGGCTGGTTTACAGCAGCATCTTCTTAGCTGGTCTCCCTCCTTTTGAACTTTCTACCCCTTTTGACCCTACACTTCACTGCCCATTAATTGAGCTCTAAATTCTTGCTTCCTTCTGTTACCTCATTGTTCAAAGAATAGAAGCTCACTCTTTCCTCAGCACATTGAGGTGGGAATAAATTCCCCTGCCTCTGAAGTGTGAGACATTGGCCAAGTCACATAACTTTCCTGGGCTTTTGTTTTTTGCCATGTTAGAAACAAAAATGGGGCCATTAAACTAGGTGGCCAAGCTCTTTGGGGTTTGGAGTATGTGGTTGGGCTAGAGTTCCCTTCCAATCCTGAAATTCTGTTCCAGTGTTCCCCTGCAGGGCTTAGTTCCAATCCCAGGGTGGTGTGGGGGGACAGCCCTTAGGCCTCAGGTTTCTCATATGTCAAGTTGGGGTGATCTGCACCTATCTTCAGGGTTGTTTGAAGATTTGATTCAGTTATGTTGCCCAGCACTGCCACCTGGTACATCCTTTCTTTCTCCCAGCCTGGTGCCTTAGTTCCCCTACGACCATCACTCCACCAAGCCCAGCCTTGCCTTCTGCTGCTCAAAGGTCCTAGTAAGACAAGCCATTTGCAACCCTCCATAGGAACATTTTCCTGTTTCTAGCGTGATCTTTTATTTTTCTTTGTTGTTGTTGTTGTTGTTGTGTGGTGTTTAATATCTTACCCTTTCTTCTCTGCCAATTCTAGTTGAAAAAAATGACCTAAAACCCCTTTCTTAAAAATCTCTAAAAAATTTTGATCTTCCAACTTTGACTTTCTGGGATTCTAAGATCAAAGGAGACTTTTATTTATTTTATCTTTTGGTCTACTCCTGTTTTTTTTTTTTCTTTTTGTTCACACCTTGGGAGCTCACTAAATACACACATAATGAGTAAATAGATGAATTCTGAGAAGCTGCTCCTTTACCATATATAAGAACCACCCTATCCCCCTACCCCCCAGTTCTGACACAAACGCTGATGCCAGCACATATACCATTCATTTCCTATAGACATTTCTGCCCTGGCTGTGCTTCTCATTGTCAATAGACAGTTTGTGTCTGGTCCATTTACACAATTAAAATGGGCAAGATCCACCTTTGTCTAGGTCACTGATGGGCTACAACATTTAAGCACAGCCTTTGGCTTTAGGAATATGTGGATTGAATGAATGGTTGCTAGGGAGTGTCTCCGCGTCTTCATTTTATGCTGGGCTCACTCCAATGCTTGCACGTGGGAACTTCACAAAAGTTATTTCACCAGCGCTGCGCTGAATCCTCTTATCGTACAGAGTTTACTGAAGTGGGGCCAGCTCCCCGCCTCTGCTAGCTTCCCTGCCAAGGTTCCAGAGGGGTGGAGTGGCCTGGAAGACCGTTGGAAGAAGGGTGGGGGATTTGCTTTCTTATAAAGATGCTTTGGGAGACTGGCTCTGTGCGCCAGGTTTTCAGGAAGAAATGGGCCTGGGTTCCAATAGCAAAGAAAAGGGCATGAAACTTTTCTGGTAATGGAGAAAGCCTGAAAGCTCAAGTGGAAGTATACCAGAGAAAGGGCGGGCGCCGTGGCTTGCCCCCAGAAACCCTTTGGCACAACAAGACAACAGCAAAGTCCGTCTCATTGAACCCATTTCTTGGGCTCCCTAGGTGTGACGCCACCTCTGGTTCACTGAGTCTCTACTTAGGTGTCTTGGGTCCCCGCTGCTCTTGAGCGAAGTCCTATTTCCCTAGACCTGGTTTACAAAACACATTAACTCCCTAGGAGAATCTCTTTGCGCACCCAGGGGACGGGTCCCCACGGACAGACTAACACACCATAACGTTCAGTTCTGCTCCATTGCATGGGGTCGTGAGTTTCTTAATCATCGCCCCTTCTGCACATGCACAAACTCTTCCCCAGTTCCTGTAAGGGCCTTGCTCGGCTCCCGGGGCTCCGAGTTCCAGGCAAAGTGCACAGGGAATGGCCCTGGGGACTTTTTCCAGAGAAGGCGCCAGAGCCTTGGAAAACCTTTTCCTTCTCAGCCGGCATGCACGCCGGGCAGACAGGATGGCATTACAAACGCAAGCAAAGTGTGTAGCAACGGACCCTCCCTTAAAAAATAAGTAAATAGAAGTCATCAGGTAGCCCCGCTCTCCGAAACGCGCACCGCGGTCGCTCCCGGGGTGGCTGGGTGTCTGCGCTCCCCGCCTTCCCTGGGCTGACACACGAGGGGAGGAGCAGGAGCCCGAGGGTGTGCTGGGGGGGGTGGGGTGGGGTGGGGGTTGGAGCGCGAACCATCCCGAGCCAAGATAAGCAGCACATTCACAAATAAGGCCCCCACCCCGAGCGCACGCGCTCCCATTCAAAGCAGCTGGGCTCGGTAGCCTCAGGACGGCTCAGAGGACGCGGCTGCCCAGCGCAGCCCTGCCCCGCAAGCGCACGCTCCGCACGCGCACGCCGGGAGTCTGTCCCCCCCGGCCGACAAGACCTCGCAGCCCGCGCGGGAGGTGGTTACAGCTTCCAAGGAGGGGTCTCGCCCAGGACTCGTCCCCTTCCCCTCTGGGGGACTATGGCACGGCTGGCTGCGCCCTGGCACTCGGCACTCTTGGTCCGCATCTTCGGCAGCACCTGGTGCCTGCTATTTGTCGCCGGACAGGTAGGGCACTTTGCACGTCTTGCGTCCTTCCTCCTCCTCGCACTTTTCTAGTCTGCTACGGCGGAGAGCGCTATAGCTGGGGGCGCGCGCTCTCCAGCGAGGGTCCATCCTGGAATTGCGCTGCCACCCGAGCTGGGACAGGTGGCGCGGGATTGGGGATAAGGCGGCCCCTCGCGGCGAGCTCCGGGCTGGCGGGATCAAATCTGCACTGAGCCTCAGCACAGCCTCATGGGGCCCGGGCCCGGCTTCCCGCCCTCGCCCGGGTCCTGCCTCCTGCTGGGCAGTCGGGGCGAGGAGGCGGCGTCCTCCCAGGAGTCTGCGACCCCGTATCCCTTCGGAATGGCTCCTTCGTGGCGGAGGCTCGGAGGCACTGGGGAGGCTCGGGCGTTGGGACACTCCTCCTTACTTCCGTCCTTCCCCTGACTGGTGAACTTCTGACATCGTCACCCTACGGCCACCCGCATCCGAGTGTCGGTAGCAGAGCATTCATTTAAGATGTGCAGACACTAGACCAGGTGGGCTCCCTGGTTTGGTGCCTCTGCGGTGGAGAAAAGGTGACTCTGGCCGGTGCAACGAGGTCTCATCCTCACCACGCCCCCTCCGAAGGCTCCTAGGGATTTCCTCCGAGCCAGAAGTGGGTGAAAGAATTGGGGAATTCTCCTGAGCGGATGGCTCAGGCCCTAAGGCTGCGCAGAAGAGCACTGGTAGAGTGTCTAATTCAAAGTCGGCTTGGCTGAGGTTTATTATTGAAGGACCCTGGAGGGAACTGCTTAGGGAAGGGGGCGGGGGCCAGTCAAACTCATGATGCATGTAGTGTCTTTGGCATTCACGCTTTCCAGAGTCAGGTAACTTTTGATTAAAACTCAGTTTGTACATAATTTAGCCTACATAAATTTGCTGTTCACAGTATTAGTTGGGTAATTCTGGGAAAATGCCCAAATACTCTTGGCCGGAATTATCGCCAGATAGCCTCCCTTTCCTCTGTTTTGCTTATGGAGACTTGTCCAAATCGGGGGATTTCCTTCCCTTGCTTTTACTTAACGTTTGAAACTTGTTTTCAGATCTTTATTTTAATGGTCATTTTGATTGTAGTCGTGCACTTTTAGAGGCTGAGGACCAAGAATGATGGCTTAAGAAGGGTCCAGGGCAGGCTGACCAGCAGGGACTACCCTAATAAGTGACAGGCATTTTCAACAGGGAACACCTGCTTGGATTGGAGCATGAAAAACCATTGCAAAAGCTTGTCTTAATTATCAGCTTTATTCCCAGTATGCTTTGCTCCATGGCAGGGCTTCTCAGAGGTGGCTATACTGTTAGGATTGCCTGTGGGAGCTCTTAAAACTCCCACAGGCAATGGTGCTAGGGCCACACCCCAGCTGGATTGCATGTGAATCCTTGAGAGCATGGGGTGAGGCTTGGGCATCAGAACTTATAAAGCCCCCAGGTGCTTCCATTCTGCAGCTGGGTTGAAAACCAGTGTGCAAAAATCTGTTCTTGTAGAAGCATGACCCCGAAAGGAAAGTCAAAGGAAAACAGTCAAGAGGGCCTAAGAGACAGGCTCAGGAGAACATTTTAACATGGAGCTTCCAGTCCTGGCTCTGTCCCTAACTAGCTGTGTCATTTTGCTCGCGGCCCCTAACCTTCCATTTCCTCATCTGTAAAAGAAGTGTGTTGGCCTATGTTTTTGAAGGTTCTGCCAGCTCCAAAAAACAGCAGGCAGGTTGACATCTAACCAAATCAAGACAGAATGCCTTGTCTTATTTTTAAATATCCACAGGGCTAGCAATTCTACCATATCCAAGAGATTTTGGTAAACTATCTGATCATATTTGAATCCAGCAAAAATGCATAATGTAGTTTTCTTCGACTTGTGGTGCTTTTATGTTTTCTTTGTTTTGTTAGTTTGTTTTATACTTTACCACTCTGCCTTTTTAGACCTATTTTAAGTCATTTGGTGCCTTCTGGGCGAATTTTCCTAGCATCACACACCTGTTCCTCCTTGCTGTGCTTCTCAACCAACTTTCTTCTGGATGAAGATGATGAAAGCAGATTTGAGCCTTGTGTGTGTGTTGGAAGTGGTTTATTGTTTAACTCCAAATGGCTTTTTCTTATTCCACTGCAGGGCTGCTCTCCACATGTGAGGAGCCTGACTAAACTTGTTAGGAAAGGGATAGAAAAGAGTTTAAAGTGTTAGAAGGGGTCGGTCTCCTGGCGGAATGCAGGACTTCACAGTTAACTTCCTCAGGTGTTGGTCAGAAGCAGATGATCTTGCAACATTGTTTTATGTCCTCATTTTTTTGTTTAAACTACATGAGCGTTATATCTAATCAGCAAATTAAATAGACCAGAAACTTGAGGATATTTAATATCAAATCAGGAAGAAATCATTCTATCACCAATAGCCAGTGCCAAATGATTTGAACATTGTTTGGAATGTGTATATTCTTTAAACAATTTTTAAATCAAAGCTGTCATACATGAAGGCCTGACTAATATAGTTATCAGACCTCTTATATATGTTGTAGCCAGAGTAAAAGGAGGGTCTGTGTTCAAGAGCTCCTGGGTCCCTAAACTAAATTTCATCTGAGCTTTAGCCTCCACAGGTCCAAGGAGCAATCTAAACTCAGGTGAAAATTATTTGGAAGTCCCAGAATCTCCTTTCTTCTCACTGAATTTCTTCTTTCAGAGGTTATTCCCTCTTCTTTTGTTCTGGCTGAATTACCATCCCAACTTGCAACATTCTCCTTTCTATGTGCAACCTGAAGGTAGCTCGTTCCTTAAGTTCTTATGAAACTGATTATTTTACTGATACTGTCAATTCATCAGCTGAACCCAAATTCATCCCATTGGTCAAATTGATCTCTCAAGTAAGGAAATACATAATAAACAATTAATGTTTAAACCACTAGAGGTTATCACCTACTTAATGATTTCTACAACCTATCTGTAGCAACCCACTATAAAAACAAACTAGGTTGTAGGAGAGGGATGTGGCTATATCAGCACAAATCCACTACTGTTGCATAAAAATGTCCCTTATTGGCCATTCATGTTCTTTTGATGGCGTATCAGTGATAGCTCATTCACACATTAAGGTAGAGTATTTTCATTTGCTATGTATTCTGAATTGTATCCTGTTAGAAATTCAGTAATGAAATAAACAGTTTCAGGATGCTGGAAAGAGTTTGTGCCTTTATGGGCATCTGATTTCCAACAAAAGACTTTGAAGAAAAGAAGACTTGCTTGTCTCTGTTAACTTCCTGTGTGTTGTTGCTCTTGTTTTATTTTTTATTTTCATTTTTGCCATGATGATAATTCTGCATGCTTAAAAAAATACTACTAAAGGCTTATAAGAAAACATAGCAACTTCTTGTCCTACTCTTTCTCCTAATTTCAGATCCCACAGCCCACCTTTATATATATATATACACACACACACACACACACACTATTTTGTGGCACAATTGACCTACAGTAAACTGCACATATTTAAAGTATACGATTTGGTAAATTCTGACATATGTACACTCATGGCACCATCACCGAAGTTTCCTCATTACCCTTAGTCAATCCCCGCCTGCCACCCTTCCTTGCACCCAACATCACCAGTCAAACAAACAGTGATCTACATTCTGTCAAAGATACATTAATGCATTTTCTAGAATTTTACGTAAATAGACTCATACAGTAGGTATACCCCCTTTTTTGATTTGGCTTTTGTTCATTCAGTATAATTATTTTGAGATTATCCATACTGTAGCATGCATCAATTCATTCCTCTTGATTCCTGAGTATTACATTGTATGGATACACTACCATTTGTGGTCCATCAACATTTGCTTATTGATGGACAATGTGTTTCCAGTTTGGGGCTATTACAAATAAAACGGCTATGAAAATTTGTGTACAATCTTTGTATGGACACATGGGTTAATTTGTCTTAGGTAAATACCTAGGGATGGAATGGCTGAATCATTGGTAAGTATATGTTTAACTTTTCAGGAAACCGTCAGTTTTCAGAAGGTTGTACCATTTTATTTTTTATTTATTGGGATAACATTGGTTAATAACATTGTACTCTTAAGATCTATCCATTTTGTCACAAATGGCAATATTTCATCTTTGTTTATGGTTGATTAGTATTCCTGTGTGTGTGTGTGTATGTATGTGTATGTATGTGTGTAAGTATATGTGTATACATCTTCTTTACATTCATCAGAAGACACTTAGATTGTTTCCATGCCTTGGCTATTGTGAATAATGCTGCAATGACCACAGAGGTACATGTATCTTTATGAATAAGAATTTTCAAAATTTTGGGATAGATACCCAGAAAAGGAATTGCTGGGTCATATGGTAATTCTATTCTTAATTTTTTGAGGACCCTTCCTACTGTTTTCCATAGTGGCTGCACCAATGCACAGCCCACCAGTGGTATGTGAGGGTTGCCTTTCTCTAGAGCCTCTCCAACATTAACAGGTGTGAGGTAGCCCATTTTACATTCTTACCAGCAGTGTAAGAGAGTTCCAGTGCATCTGCATCCTTGCCAACACCTGGTGAGGCCAGCCTTTTGTTTTAGCCATGACAGAAGGTATAGTAGTAGCTTGTTCTGGGTGAGAATTTGAAATTCCCTGATGATTAATGATAATAGCATTTTTAATGGGCTTATTTAGAATTCATATATTTTCTTTGGCAAACATTTCTGTTAAAATATTTTGGCCTCTTCTTATTGGCTTGTTTGTTTTCTTATTATTTAATTATTGAGAATTTTTTATATGTTCTGGTTATAAGTCCCTTACGAGATGCATAATTTGCAAATGTTTTCTCCTAGTCTGTGGGTTGTCTTTTCATTTTGTTGACACTGTCTTGGGATGGGCAGAAGTTTTCAATTTTTATGAAGTTGAACCTATTGCATTTTTTTTCGTAAATTGTGTTTTTGCTCTTGCTTTTAAGAAATATTTGCCTAACCCAGATCGCAGACATTTTTCTCCTAGAAGTTTCATAGTTTTATGTTTTATATTTAACATATTAATCTATGTTCCATTTTGAGTTAATTTTTGTATGTGGTACAGGATATGGATCAAAGTTCATTTTTTGCCTGTGGATATTCAGTTCTAGTACAATTTTTTTGAGAAAACGATCCTTTCTCCACTGAATTGCCTTTGCACCTTTGTCAAAAACCAGTTGTCCATACATGTATGGGTCTATTTGTAGATCCTCTATTCCATTGTAGTTAACTGTGTGCCTATTGCTAGGCCAGTACCACACTGTTTTTACTAATATAGTTTTACAGTCAAGTCTTGGACTCAAGGAGTATGATGCTTCCAATTTTCAAGGACATTGATTTAGTTACCTCATATGAGTTTCAGAATCAATTTGCCAATTAGAAAAAGATTTGTGTAAGGATTTGGGGTGTTTTAATCTATAGATCTGTTTTGAGAGAATTAACCTCTTAATATTGAATTTTGTAATCCCTGAACATCATATAAACTATCCATTTAGGTCTTCTTTAATTTCTCAAAGCCATATTTGGTAGTTTTCAGTGTACAGATCTTACATATTTTGTCTGACTAATACTAAGTATTTCATATTTTTGATGCTTTTTTAAATGGCACTATTTTTTTAATTGTTTCTGGCTGTTCCTTGTTAGTATTTAAAAACACAATTGATTTTGTATATTGTTATTTTTTTTTTCAACTTTACTGAACTCAGGTATTAGTTGCAGTAGCTTTTTGGTGTATCCCACCAAATTTTCTACACACATTATCATGTCATATGCAAATAAAGACCATTCTTTTTTAGCAATCTGGATGCTTTTTCTTGT
Organism: Aselliscus stoliczkanus; assembly: GCA_033961575.1. Classification (NCBI taxonomy): domain Eukaryota; kingdom Metazoa; phylum Chordata; class Mammalia; order Chiroptera; family Hipposideridae; genus Aselliscus; species Aselliscus stoliczkanus. The sequence continues at coordinate 178,129,264 of CM066728.1, forward strand.
TTAGTAACACTGGCTAGCACCTACAGTACAAGATTGAATAGAAGTGATGAGAACAGATATCCTTGTGTTGTTCCTGATTTTAGGGGAAAATAATTTGATGTTTTTACACTAAGTATAATGTGAGGTACAGATTTTCTGTAGATGCCCTTGATCGGGTTGAGAAAGTTCCTTTTATTTTTCATTTGCTGAGACTTTCTTTTTATCCTAAATGGATGATGGGTTTTGTGAAATGCTTATATGATTTTTCTAATTTAGTTTGTTAATATGGTGAATTACACTGATCGATTTTCAAATGTTAAAACCACCTTACATTCCTGGGATAAATTCAGTGATAATGTATGCATATTATCCCCTTTTTTATATTGTTGGATTTGATTTACTGAATTTTGATTAGAATTTTTATATCTATGTCTATGAAGGATATTGGTTTACAGTTTTCTTGCAATCTCTTTAACTGGTTTTAGTATCAGGGTAATGTGGGCCTTATAGAATAAGGTGGGAAATAATTAATTCCTTTTCAACTTTCTGGAAGAGTTTGTGCATGATTTCTTCATTAAATGTTTGGTAGAATTCATCAGTGAAGTCATTGGGACCTCAAGCGGGTTACATGTGAAGATTTTTTACTACAAATTTAAATTCTTGATTAAATACAGGGCTATTCAGGTTATCTGTTTGTCTTGAGTCAGTTTTGGTAGTTTGTGTCTTCTATTTCATCTAAGTTGTTGAATTTATTGTCATAAAGTAGTTCATAATGCTTCCTTATTAATATATTTTAAATAGTATTAGGACATGTTGTTATATGAGGTCTTTCACTCCTGGTATTGATTATTTGTTTATTCTTTCCTTTTTCCTGATCAGGCTGCTTAGTAGAGGCTTATCAATTTTATAGATCTTCTGAAAGAATCAGCTTTTAGTTTCATCGATTTTCTCCATCGTTTTGTTTTCTATATCATTAATTTTTCTCTGTTATTTTCTTCTATTTTATGTTTCATTTGGTCTTATTTTTATAGTTCTTTAAGGTGGATGCTGAGGTCATTGCTAGGTGAACTTTAAGGTTTTTTTGGATTTTGTTTTGTTTTGTTGTGTTTTGCTTTGAGATTTTATTGAGGAGTTGGGGGAGGGGAACAGTGTTGGGGACCCAGGGAAAGGGAACAGACAAGTTGCTGTCCTTTTGTTCTTCAGTCTAGCTATGGAGGACATTGTTTCACTGGCCCATCTTGGTATTATCATTGCTCTTTTCCTGGGTGAGGCAGTCGCTTGCTGGCCATTGGACAGCCACATTAGCTGCTCATGGCAGCTGCTGGCCACTCATGCTGGCTGACAGCCACTCACAGTAGCTCACGGCAGCCCACTGCAGCAAGGGCTGCAGCCTACTCCATTGCTGGCAACTCATGGCAGCCCAGCTCCAGGTCAAGCTGTTGTTCACCATCTTAGCTGTAGAGGGCAGTGTCACTGGCCCTCTTGTGGGAACCACACCAGGCCCTGCTGCTCAGAACTGGTGTTCTAAACCAACTCTTAACCAATGTGCCACTGAGCCGGCCCAAGGTTTTTACATACAGGTGTTGAATGATATAAAATTTTCCTCAGTGTTCTTTTAGTTCTTTTATGGCATACCATAAATGTGTTTTCATTTCTTAATTCAAAATACTTGATTTCACTTTGACTTTGGATATTTTGAAATGAGTTGTTTAGTTTCTAAAAATTTGGAGATTTTCTTGATATCTGTGCTATTGATTTCTAATGTAATTTCCCAGTGGTCAGAGAACACGTTTTATAAAACTTGAATCCTTTTACATTTATTGACACTTGTTTTATGGCGCAGAATATGGTCTATCTTGGTAAATGTTCTATGTGTATTTGAAATGAATTAAACTTTCTAAAATTTGTGTCCTCTAAATTTTTCCGATCAGTCCAATTGTTATTGGGTAGAGTATTCTATCAATGCCAATTAGGTCATGTTGGTTGAGAGTATTATTTTAAAAATTCTGTATCGTCATTAATTTTTGTATACTGTGTCAATTATTATGAGAGGGAAAGACCTTGCAGTCTCCATCTACCATTGTAGATTTCTCTGTTGCTCCCTGCAGTTCTATCAGTTTTTGTTTTATTTATTTTGAAGCTCTGTAATTGAAGGCATAAACATTTTGAATTATGTTGTTGGTGAATTGACCCCTTTGTTATTGGCTTCTCTATCTCTGGAATATAATATCTACTTGGTGCTATAAACTCTACTTTGCCTTTGGCTATATTAATATTGGATAACCATTTTTAATTCTTTGAGATTTTTCATATCATAGTTACTTCCATAATTCTATTTATTTTTTAATAACATGAGTTTAAGGTGTACAACTTTATAATTTAACTTCTGTATACACTATAGTGTACTTAGCACCAAAGGTCTAGTTTCCATCCATCACCATACAACTGACTCCTTTACCCATTTCACCCTCTTTCATAGTTTACCATTAATGTGATTTATCATTTTCCATTAGATTTCCAGGACATGATTTCCTAATTCTTTTTAACATCCTATTAACATCATTCTTTCATGATCTTTTTATCACAATATAAAGACTAAATGGTCCGGATTAATATAATGGCTACAATATGCCAAGCAGTGTATTAGTCTATTTCTTCTAGTATATTATCTAGTATATTAGCTTTACTGAGATATAATTCATATACAGTTCACCTGTTTAAAGTACAGTTCAGTGGTTTATTATATTCACAGATATGTGCTACCATTATAGAAAGTTTTGTCACCTTAAAAAGAAACATTTACCCTTCATCCTCCTCATTTTTACTCCCCGACCCCAATCCCAAACAATCACTAATCTACTTTCTTTCTCTGTAGATTTGCATACTCTGGATTTTCATATAAATGGAATCATACAATACGTGAACTTTTGGTACTGGCTTCTTTCACTTAGCGTGTTCCAAGATTCATCCAAGTCGTAGCACATATCAGCACCTCATTCCTTTTATGACTGAATAATACTTCGTTGTATGGGTATACCACATTTTGTTTATCCACCTGTCTTTGTCTGTGGATGGATATTTGGATTGTTCCCACTTTGGGCTGTTATAAGTAGTGCTGCTATAAACCTTCCAGTACAAGCTTTTGTGTGGATATAGGTCAGACAATTCAGTTCGTGGCATGAGCTTTCCACCCTGTAAGTGCACAGCTTTAGGCTGTGTAGGCTGTAGGACTGGGTCTATTTCCACCACCCAGCTCTGCTTTTATGACACAAAAGCAGCTAGAGATGATATGCAAATGATTGAACCTGGCTGTGTTGCTATCAACTATTTGCAAAAATGAGTAGTGGGGCCAGGTTTGGGCCCCCTGGCCATAGTTTGCTGGCCTCTGAACTATAAAGTTACATGATGCTGTGCCTTGGTGTGGGTGATTTAAATTCAGCATGGTAAGCTCTTTACAGGCTTTCAGTAGGTCTGTGTTCTTTAGTTCAGGGAATATTTATTTTCAAATGTCTTTGATAATTTCCTTACCAGGATTTTATGTGCTTGCTCCTGTTAGTTATTAAGCTTCCTGAATTGACAAGCTATCAACCTTTTTGTCTTTTGTCTTTATTATTATTTTTTTGTTATATTTTCTAAATGATTTTCTCAATTTTATTTTTGAAGTGTTCTTTAGATAGATTTTCAACCAATATTCCTAGTTGTAGGCAAAACTGCACATCCCCTCCTCCCTTTTGCAACACCGGGTGCCCCCCAGGCCTGAAGCTTTTCTGAAGTTCTACAAACCAAATGGCCTTGCTTCTCATCATTGTGTCCCTATGCAGGGACAGCTCTGTTGAGTCAGTTACAGGTTCCCCCTGCCCCCAGTTTTCCATATTCCAAAATGTATCAGCATCCTTTGTCTGCTGTTGCCCCCTTTCCAGTTCTCTTGCCATCTTTATTTTCTCATTGTTATATTAGCAGACATTTGGGAGGGAATGGAGAAAATATGGTGTTCAATCTGCCATGTTTAACTGGAAGTTAGCACTATTTATTCTCTTTCCTTATTTCTATTTCCCTGTCCTAATTCATCTCCAAATCCCATTAAAGCTCCTCTTGGTTATTACGCATTCTTTTCAAATACTCATTTTTGATATTCAGATATTTTTTTATTTCCCAGTATAAATAAGTCTTTGGTCACCTTTACAAAAAAAAAAAAAAAAGACTAGACTCGAGGTCCAAAGGCCCTGGTTCTAGTTCTGGATTTACTGATCTTCTAGGCAACTAGAACAGTCACACTTTTTTCAGGGAAGGGAATCAGTGCTTACTGGATGCCAGCTAGGTGCAAAACAGGAAAATAGGTACTTTCTCCATCTCCATTTTTGTGTCCTAGTTTTAAATCTTTTAATAACTGTTTACTTCTTATTCCTTGTGTAAGTAACTATGGTCTAATGTATTTACTCTCAAAACCAGCACAGAAACATTGATTTACAAATTTTGATGTTAGTATTTAAATCTGTTTTATGAGAGAGCATGGAGTTAACATGATGTAAAGATCTGGCCTTAATATATCATATGCAGTGTTAATATTTATTCTCTAAGATGTGATTGAAGTTTAGGCTTTTTGTGTGGTGGAGAATGGAGATGAGGTGAAATGAACGAGGAAATCGTTTTGAACAGTTAGTAATTCCATATTAGTTTTAGTATTTTCTTTTGCACCAGGATGATCTCTCAGTAGAGAATTATGCATTTTTTTTGGGGGGGGGTAGAGTGGGTGGTGCAGGGGCTACATATTTCTTTTCAGCTCTGTTCCAACTATAGGATTTATAGCTGGAAGGAGCCTTACAGATTCTTTAGCCTTCCGGTTCACAAACTCCATTTTCATCAGTCAATTTGGCTGCATTGCGCCACTCCAAAGGTCACCAAAGAACAGAGCTGTCCAACTAAATGCTGAGAAGCTTTTAGGTGCAGATTCCTGGGCCTCTTAGAGATTCTGATTCCGTAGGGAAAGGATGGGTCCTAGGAATCTGCATTTGTTTGATACCCCTTCCCCCTCACCCACATACCCACAGAGGAGTCAGACGCAGTTGGGCTAAAGACCACATGTGGGGAAACACTGACCTGATCTGCCTTATTTATGGGTGTGAGAAATAATGTCCTAGGAAGTTGAGCGACATGTCCCAGTTTGTTAGTGACAGAGGTGGGAGTGGACCACACGTCTCATAACTCTGCTCAGTGATTTTTCCCACCAGAGCATACACTGTTATTTTAGTGTCTAGTTACATCATGAACTAAAGATATGAACCACCAGCTTAAAGTGTCTTTATTTGTAGTAACCTCAGTTTTTTTATAAATGGTTTTCAGATGTTTGGGAATAGCTTCAGCTCTCAGTCACTCTGCCTGCAGCAGAGAAATGATGTAGGGGGTGGGGGTAGGGTGAGCAGGGAGGAAAACCCTCTGCCCTTACCCCCCTCACATAACCTGCTGGAAATGGGCTTCTGTGTGTTTTCTCCTCCAGTCATCATGCCCCTGGAAGATTAACAGATACTTATTTAGAAAATCGTCCAAGGCATCCAGGAACTTGACACTTGATGAAAGGGAGAGTACGTGCCTCTGAACACCTCTCCTCAAGTGCGATGTAGCAACTGTTGTTACGTTCTTGGAGGAAAGGAAGGAAATGTTTCATGTGCGTATTATTTAGGGTATTCTTCCCATCTCCATCACAGACCAGCCAAACAAAATACACGCGCTCCACTGAGTCATGCCCCGTCTACAATGTAGTGCTACAAGTGGAGAGGAAAAAATTTCCTTTGCTGCTAATAGTTATTGCTAAAATCATCGTGTTCATTGTATGAAGAATGAGAACTGTGCATTTTTGTTTTCCAGAAATCACTTGCAGAGAAATAAAAGTTCTTGACTATTAAAGAGTATATATGGGCATAAGATGAAATTCAAATTTTCATATTCTAATGTTCCTTTTAAAACTGTTAGGGTGGACTAGATTAAGCTGTGGTAACAAACAACCCCCAAATCACAATGGCTTAGCAAAGGGTTATTTTGCCATCAGGCCACATATCCTGTATGGATTGTCAGGAGGGCTTGGTTTCCCGTGCGCACTCAGGAATCCATGTCCACAGCAGCTCTGTCTCATGCTGGGTGCTTCCATAGCTGCCAGGGCAGGGATTCGTGCTGCTCTGCTTTGCCCTGCCAATTAAATGCTTCCGCTCAGAGTGGCAGACATCGTTTCTGCTCACATGTTATTGGCCAAATGAAATCCAAGAGGGTTGAAAGTGTAATGTTATCAGGAACCCAGAATGTTCTATGTTTTGCTTTGGTTTCAATCTCATTAGCTTTTGCAAACTTTCAGATTTCCCTTATGTGGCCTAGATGTTGAACTTTTCTGACTGTGTGTGTATATATGACATGACTGTAAAACCACATAAAATGATCTTTGATTTACCCATTTAGAAAAAAAATTATAATTGGTAAAATACACAGAACAAAAAATTTACCATCTTAACCATTTTTAAGTGTACCGTTCAGAGCTGTTACATGCATCCACATGGTTAAGCAACCAATCTCCAGAACTCTTTTCATCTTGCAAAACCGAAACTCTCCAGCCATCAAATAGCACCTCCCCATTCCCCCTGCCTACAACCATTCTACTTTCTATCTCTAGGAACTTGACTATCTCAGGTACTTCCCACAGCATTTGTCTTTCTGTGATTGGCTTGTTTCTCTTAGCATAATGTCCACAAGATTCATGTGTGTTCTGGCCTATGTCAGAATTCCCTTCCAGTTTAAGACCGATTAATACAATACTCTTACCGCATTTTGTTCATCCATTCATCTGTCCATGGACACTTAGATTGCATTCACCTTTTGCCGTCGTGATTACTGTTACAATGAACATTAGTGTTCCATTTTGTTTTAGATGTGCTGCTTTTTCTGTATAAAAGAAAAGCAGCACCTTCTTCAGACATCTAGGCTACTATATGGCAGGCTCAAGCAACAGTTATTTAAATAATGGGCGAACAGGCTCACTTTGGGAGTCTTCTGCCAATGGTTCCAACAACAGCTGAGTGATACTCCACCCACCTCCTGTTCATTTAACTGAGTCATCAGAGCCACTGGACTCTTGTGTTTGGTCTTGTAGTAACTTGCAAATCTTGACATTTTCCAAGATAGGAGACAATACGTGGCTAGCACATTATTTTTCCTCGAAGATCCAGAAGCTGGGCAAAAAAATTATTTTCTGCCTTTTTGTGCATCTGATTCAAGTACGGTGTGAAGGGAGGTCAAATAGGAATCAATATGTAAAATGTAAAATGCAGGCATGCAAATTAATTGCATGCATAGCACAGATGTGTAGAGGGGTAGGATGGAATTTTAAGAACAGTGCTGAAAGGAAAGGAAGTAGACCAGGATCCAAACTCGGCTTGCTACTTGCTAATTGCATGATTTGGGACAAATTAGTTACATAGCCTTTCTGAATTTCATTTCCGCCCCCGCCCCCAACCTCTGGAATGAAAAGCTGGGATTACATGATTTTAGTGTATTAATATTGCTTAATCATAACTTCTAAAATAAATAGGGGTTTCCAACCATTTTTAATGTGAATACCTTTTTAACACAGAAAAATATTAATAGTTCTGTTGGATGGATTTTTTAGAAATGAAATCAGAGTGTGGAAACTCCCCTGCGTAAAACCCTAAGTGGCTTCTTGTTGCCTTTAGACCATCATTTCTGAGCCCTTTATCCCACTATCGCCTGCCTTTGTAGACATCTTTCCCAAAGCCACCCCCACTTGCGTGAAGTTTTAACATTGTGAACTACTTGTTCAGATATGCTATGGTCCTTTGAAGGTCTTCAAACCATTGCGTTAGCTAAGTCCTCTCTTCTGCTACTCCCTCAAACCAATATTTCACCCCGCTAGGGGCATGGTTGGCACCACTGAGAATGTGTGTTTTAGACTAGGATTGAAAATCCTCCCTGGTCTTTGGGGCCTGGCATGGTCCATCCCCTGATTAGCTCTCCACACCCCCATCCCACGCCCACCCCTTGCTCTCCACTGTCCAGCCCACTGGCCTGCTTTCAGTTTGTCAAGGGCATCAAGCTTTCTGACTTCAGAGCCTTTGTACAAGTTGTTCTCTTTGCTGGAGGGCTCTTCTGGTATTTTTAATTATTTGTGCTCATCCATCTGTTCTCCAGCTTAAATATCACTTTCCCAGAAGAACCAGTGCTTCCAACTCCTCCTGCCCCAGTCTATATGAGACCTGTTATATTCTCGTGAAACCCAGTTTCCTTCAAGCATTTGTAATTTGTAATGATGCACTTATTTGCATTTTTATGATAGGTCTGCCATCCTCAATATGTGGTAAGCTTGAGGGCAGAGACTGACTTATCCCTCTGTTTATGTCATATTTAGTTCCATGCCTGGAATTGTTAAAAAAAAAAAAAAAAAAAGTGAAGTGTTTTTGAGAAAATATGCAGTGACAAAAACTGCTCTAAACTTGGTATTGCTTTTTAAATGTATACATTCATGTTACATGTTCTTAAGATAAAAATAAATTTACACATGGCGAATCACAACAGCACCTATGTTATGCATATTAGATAAGGAAACACAAACTGCTGAAGCAGTAAAATCCCAAAATATCAGTGTTTTGACCAACTAGTTTCTTTCTTGTTCCCATAGAAGTCCAATTGGCAGAGCTGACTTGGGGGAGTGGGTGTGCGGCAAGCCGTCATTCTGGGACTGGCTGGATGGAGACTGTGCTGCCTTTAACGCCTGGCTCCCGAGGTCACCCTGGTGCTGGTCTGGATGACAGAGGGGGAAGAGAATGCAGAGAATTGCATGGGAGGTTTTCTTGGGGGTAGTCTTGGGAGTGGAATGCATCAATTTCGCCCACATCCATTTTCTGCATTCCTGAGCAGACTCCAATCTCCAGTCGAGTCCCAATCCCTGTGATTGTCCCCTGAGACCTCAGTCACATAGCCACACCTGCTAGCCAGGGAGGCTGGGGGACACCTGCGAACTCAGGAAGTAAGCTGGCCTCTTCCCTAACACACTGGGAAAGTCACACAGACATATGCCAGTGGATGTCTAGATGTATGTGGATTTTAAATCACTTTCAGGAATTAAGGGGCCCTGGTGGAGACCACAATCCAGAGAATAGGAACCAGTAAAAATAGGAGTATGTGAGTTTAACTTGAGGAGAGGGTTTTGTCTAGTTCATCATTTTTGAAATTGAATGAGAGGTAAAGAGGACTGAAGTTGGGGAGAAACGGGTTGTGGGTTAGAAATGCACTATATACATCTCACTGAACAAAACAATCCATTGCCATAAAACAACTAATCTTCCCAGGCCCTTCTTGTTTCGCTGCCTACAGAGAGTGCAGATTAGCATCTTGTCAACTGAATGTGAGCCCAGGTGGGGTTCTGGTTGGGCTGCTGGCAGCATTGTCATTAATAAAATGGAGCCTTTTACCAATGGACTGTTTTCAGTTTCCAAATCACCTGATAAGCCCTATTCTTTTGGTGAACTACAAATAAAAACTAGTTCTCCATCCCATGGGGCTGCTAATCAAATAGTGCCTGTTTGTTTAAAGAAAAAAAAAAAAAAGGCCTATTGCATGTCTGGCTCGTAATACCACAACGCAATTGTAATTGATCTACGAAATCATGATACTGTGCTTTTATCTGGGCCAGAACTTACCCGGCCATCCTTCTCACTGGCCATTCTTCCTCATGCCACAGGTTGGGAGCGGAAATACAAGCTTGGGGGTTTCTTTTGTGCACAGGTTGTGAGCCTTGTCAACTCCTCTCCTCTGCAGAAAGAAACCAAATTTCTGAGCTTGGCGGGGTAGGTGGGCTGCTGTCTTACTTCTATGTGTCATTGGATGAGGAGTTTTTGAGACTTCTTTGCCCTTTTCTTTTCCCTTCCACCGTCCATCTAACTCTGTCACTTAGCTAGCCCTTCGGAAAAATTGGGAGAAGAAAAAACAACAACAAAAAAACAGCGTTTAGAGACCAAGTATAATCACCAAATAGAAAAATGCTGTACATTTTAAATTCTGAAGTTTCAAACAAGTGAACTGGCAAATTGTATGTTTTTCAGCAAGTATAAACGTGTTCCACCTCCTGTCTTGTTCAGCTCTTTTGCATAAGGTGCAATTTTAGATCAGCATGGTCCTGCTTTCTATGTTTCTGCTGAACCTGGAAAGTAACGGACATTATCAGAAAGTTGTGGCGGCTGTGAATATTGCACCAAAGCAGGTTGGTGAGGGCACACTGGCGTCCTTCTTGGTGCCTTCGTATGTTTAGTAAAGACATTGATGCTGAAGTTCCAGCCAGGGCCAGAACTGGACAAGGGACCTCCTCACTCCACGCATCAGCAGCATGGCCAGACCTCACAGTTTTGCTGACTTGCAACAAATTGGTGAGTAATCACTTTCTGCGCATTATGCAAAATGGTTTTATTTAGAGCAAGATAGCAATGTAGAAGCTGGGTGGAAACGGCTCTGTGGGATCCCGCTACAGCTGGACTATTTGAGTTACAATTAATTTGAATCCTCCTATGATGGGCATTGGGTGTCCCTGTATTTGGCAGCCTGCCATGTCCTGCTGGATTTTGGTCTAGGTCTTCCCCCAAGTAGAAGATGGCTGTTCGGAGGAATGCTTATTGAGTGGGAATTTGGGAGTGTGTCAGCCAACCATGAGCTCAAGCAGTTCTTGTTCCTTGCAGCTGGAGTCGATTATGTTTTTCGCTGCCACTGTTAATGAGTCAAAAGCAGCATCTGCAGAGAGTTGGGTTGTCACTTCCAGGGTGGTCTGCCACCTTGCCATCAGTGGCTCTAGAGTGGGTCCAGGGGGTAGAGCAGATAGAGCTGGATGCTGGATGTGTGGCTCTATGAGGCTGTTTTTGAGGGAAAATGGGAAATGATCGAATTGGACATTGAGTGACTTGCTAATTAGTCTGTACCTCTTATGCTTTTTACGTGCTGGTTGCTTTTGTTTCAATTAGAAGGTCTTCTAGTGGTAAATTCAGTTTTAGTTGAAGATGTTGTAGCGTTCTTTCTGAATTTTAAAGGCTCTGCCTATACTCATTCATTTTTGGGGTACTTTCTGAAGCTGAGGCTTTGAACTAGATGATGTTAAGCCCTTCCACTAAATGTATTTCACTCATTTCTAAGTCTTTTCTCTGTGTTGGATGAGGGATAAATATATTCCCTTTAGTGCAGGCTACCCCAGAAAATGTTTTCATTTTGGATACAGTGATCTAAGTAATCAGGTTATTACAACAGATTATTCTCCATGTTTTTTGTTTTTTTTTTGAAACCAATGTAAGTGAAAGCCTTTTGGAATTTATTCAGGAGTCTCTAATCTGGTAACTTCTCTTGTATTGTGACTGATACATGATATTTTCCCCATAATTTAGGACACATTTCTTCAAGTGGTTTGACTTTTTATTTTCTGTGTTTGATGATCACAGATCAATTAAATTAGATTGATAAGCCTTCAGGGAAAGGACTAAGCCCTATCCACCTTGGGTCCTCCCAATGCCCAGCCACACACCATGCATAGCAGACACTTCTTAGATTAAGTTGTATGTGTCTCCTTTGGCTGCTGTAATGTGTTACCACAAACCAGATTGCTTAAAATAAGAGAAATTTATTCTCGCACAGTTACAGAGGCCAGATATCCATGTCAGCAGGGCCATGCGCCCTCCAGAGGCTCTGGGGGAGAATCAGTCCCTTGCCTCTTCCAGCTTCTGGTGACTGCCAGCATTCCTTGGTGTTCCTTGACCTGTGGCCATCTCACTTCAACCTCTGCCTCCATTTCAGATTGCCTGGACATGACATGGGAACTATTGTCAAGCCTACCGCACACCTACATGGTTCCTGCCTATTCTTGTAGCCAGTCATTGGATCTTCATCTAAAGCATCCAACCTCAAGGATATTTGCTTCTGTTTTATTTTTGGTGGGCTGTTTTCTTCAGGTCATTTCTATTTTAATACCCTCCTGTTCTTTAGTCTTTTGTCTTCAGGATATCAAATTATTTGCATTGAAAATGGCTTCCACTGTACTGAGTGGTTTTGGTCTTGGTAATCTGTCATTTATAGTTGTACATGCTATTCCAGGACACAGTATTATGGCCATCAGCACTGAAACTAGTGGAAAGCTGGGGGTGGTGTCCAGAGCAGGTTTACTATGAGTATGTTGGTTAGAGAGCATCAAAGTCTTGTAATTAACAATACACGTAATTCCCCATAATCTCAGTTTTGAGTATTTTACGCTCTAAAGATTCACTCCTGTTTTGTTTTTTTTCATAATTCACTTCCTCTAGAATACCCAGCTCCATAATTCTTCAACTTTACTGGAACCCACAAGCCCTTACTGCTGTCACCTTTTCACTTGCCTCATTCACCTTCCTTCCCTCCATGGCCAGTTTAAAGGCCTTGGCTAACCACTGTCTCAATTTCTTTCTTCCCCTCTCTTTAGTGCGTTCACTTGGCTAATCCTTAGCCAAAGTTAAGCCCACCTACGCAGCTGAATGTGATCACTTTATTTATTTTTTTTAATTATTTTTTTATTATTAATAGCTACAGATGTACAAAACTATGCAATAGTTATCTTTTTTACCCTTTACAAAGTGAATGTGATCACTTGAAATGCACGATCGCTGTCCTCATATGGGCCATTATACTGCTCAACAGTCATGCTATATTTTTCTAGTCCATCCACTCTCTAACTCCAATGACTTTCATTTCTTTTCTCTGATCAAACCTCCCACTCACAACTTTCTCTTTAATTGAGAAAATAAAAGCTGAGAGGAAAACATCCACATTTTCCCACCTGCCTGTATCTGGTTCATGTAACTTGGCTTCTCTCCAGTTATAACAGGTAAACCATCCACTCCACTGACAAAGGCCAATCTTCCTACCCGGCATCCCAGATCCCATGCCTGTTTGCCTTTTCAAGGATATTGCTCTAATAATTCTTTCCCCCTTTTCTGCGTTCCTTCCTTCCCTCTTCCCTCCCTTCCCCCACCCCTTGCACACTGAACTTTTCCCATCAGCCCACACACACTCTTATTTCTGTTGCCTTAAGAGCTTTCCCTTGATACTACTTGCCTGTTCATTTACCACTTCAGTTCCCGCTCTCTTATACATTGAAACTCTTTGGAGGAGTTCCCTAGATTTGCTTTAATTATCTATTGAATACATTGTAGTCATGATTTCACACCATGAATCCTCCGACACATGGTTATCAAGGCCCTTAGTGACCTTCTTAATATCAAATCCATCCTCCATCCTCATTTTACTTATCACCTGATCACAACACAAATGATCATTCCCTTTTCCTGAAAAAGCCTTTTATCAATTGGCTTCTGCAACACCACTCTCCTTTATTCCCACCTTTCCTCTGTTGATCACACCTCACACCTAATTCACTAGCGGTGCTCTGAGCTCCTCCATCTATAAGTGCAGGAGAAGGTCACTTCTTATATCTTCAATGTCACCATCTTGGTTCAGACAAGCCACCTCTTGACTGGCTTATTGGAAAATCCAACTGGTTTATCCAACTGGTCCCAGCTTCTGCTCTTACCGTTAGTCCCTTGGCATAGTATCCGGGCGATCCTGTTAACCTAAGCCAAGTCATGGCAATCCTCTACTTAATGGCTTCCGAGGCGTTCTCATCATTTACTCCTTCTCATCTTACTGTAAGAGCTACAACTTGGAAATGGCTGATAATGCCCTATAAATCCGGCCACCTCTCTGACCCTCTGCCCTACCGGTCTTCCCCCCAATTCTGCTCCAGCCACATTGGCCTTCATGCTGTTTCTGAAACATGCCAGGCATTCCCTCTCCTAAGGTTTTGTATTTAGCTATTTAGAAAACAAAACAAACAAAACAAAAATTATGCTTTTGTGCTCATTTCTGTTTCTTCAATTTGGGAACAAATATGCATGTGTATGCGGTTTTTCTAAGCATCATTTCCTTGCTATTTGCAAAATATAAACTGTTTCTGTGTGAAATGAGTTTCCACATAAGACCCTGTGCCTTATGTCAGTTTACAGACTTGTTGTTTCTCCCTTTGCAGCCCCACACAGTTGTTGAAATCCTCATTGTCGTACGTTTTGTAACCACCTTGGCTCATTTCTTAATTATGATTCTTCTATCTCTAACAATTGGGATATACTCGAAACTCATGGGTACTGTAGACCTAGAAGATTGAAGGTACCCCTAACATAAGTGGAAGCTCACAGATGACAGAGGACGAGGTTATGATCAAGTCTTCTCTCCTCCAGGGCCTGCGAGGGCAAGAACAGAGGCTGGCTGCTGCCTCAATCTCAGAGCTGGCTGAGTGACCTCAGGCAAACCTCATAATCCCTTTGGCCTTTGTTTCCCATCTGTAAAGGGAAAGGGGTTGAACCAGTTACTCCCTGAGGCCCTTTTAAGCCCCAGGAGTCTGTAAATGTGGGCGGGGCATCACTCAGGCCATAAATACCTGCTAGATCATATTGAGGTCTCTCCCTTTTCTTACCTGTTCTTTGCCAGCTGTCATGTTAAGTTTTCCACCCAACAGCAACACCAGAGGCAGAGGACTTACAGAAGGTAACACCACTGCTGACTGCCAGATATCTCCCCGGCCTACCCACTGCCTGCACGGATGAGCTTTTGCTCGAAATTGGCCAGTTCTAGTCCCCATTTCACAAATAAACTTTAAAGTACTCCCTTGAAGAGTGAGAAGCTGCCAGTGGTACTGGCAGTGAGTTTTATAATTATTTTTTGATGCTTTCCATGTGACTTTCAGTCTGAGGGTGGTGCGTTTGGTTGGCTTGTATTGACAGGTTTCCCACGGACATGTTTTGTACCTGCCGGCCATGTAGGAAACGGAGCATGGTCAGAGAGCTCCTTGTTCCTCTGGGCTCCTGCTATCCTCTGCACGTGTTGGCTGCTCTCGCTGCAGCAGTAACCTTTGCCAGCCTGCCTGCCGTTGTGCCTCATTCATGGCTGCTACCTAGGAGAGCTCGAGACTATGCAGCTTCCCCATGCTGAGTGGGGTCTTGGATAGCATTTTCTCTAAATGCTGTTGCAGGTAGATGAGGGATAACCACACAAGCATGTTGCTGTGGGCCAGGCTCTGGCTTGGGTTTATGTTTAAGCCTCATGATAGCCCTTCCAGGGAGGCGTTGGCTCCATGTTAGGAAGGACCTAGGTGTCAATTACCAAGCAGTGAAGAGTTGAGCTAAATGGAAACCCACATCTTTCTGACTTCACAGTACATGTTCTCTGTACTGCTGTAAACTGCCTCTTAGACAAAGCCAGTGCTAATCTCAGGTCCTTTATGGTAAATTAGATTTTGATGGGTTGATCAGAAATCCAGTTCTTAATTCCGTTACATGGCTTTATGGAAAAAATGAATTCCTATTTTTAAACAAACTTGATAACCTTGGTGGTATTAACCCTTTGTAGCTTAGTTTACTCATTGATTTAAGTGCCATTTTGGGGGGATCGTTATTCAGGGCTCTGTTCTAAAAGATGGAGACAATTGAGGTTAGCTGAGAATTGGCCTACTGAATATTGTAGGCCATATTTTTCCTACTCTTGCTTAAAATAAGCACAATACATCACCCCCACCAATAGAATCACTAGACAGACGGAAACAAGGAAGACTCAAACGCTGTCTTTTACAATACGTGTGTCTTGAGGTTTGAATCAGAATGATCATGTTTCACAATTCATGTCTGTTTAATTGTGACGCGGTCCTCCTGCTTGCTTTGAAGCGGTAAAGCACCAGAACTTGAAGGAGGAGGGAAAGTGACGCGGGCACCCCAATAACTCTTCTCCAGTGACATCCTGATGAGTTAAGCATAAATGAATCAGAAACAGATGGATTTTTTTTTCCCTCCTTGCAATACACATGGGTTTAAAAACCAAGGGAAAATATGCTTGATTTAAAAACAAATATATTTGTTACAGCCCAAATGTCTGAATTATAATTTAAGATCTTCTTAGGTCCCAGCTAGTGGTTGTGTGCACTCATCTCTCATTTAGATGGGTGTGTGCGTAAGTCGAACATTTAAACTATTCAGTGGAGCTGCTGTCAGGGAGGCATAACAGTCCTGTAAAATGACATAAGGCACAAGGGCCTTATGTGCAAACTCATTTCACATGGGTTCTTGGGTATTGAGTAACATGAATTTCATGTAATTTGATTCTTGAAAATTTCATAAGGTTTACCTCAATCTTTGTGTGTGAAAGTGGAAACAGTTTCAAAGGGATCCCTCCAGGTGCTGTGCTGGGCATCCTTACTCTTCATCCTTCTGCCAAGGATGGAGTGTCATCTCCATGACCTTGTGCTCAGCTGATTCTCCCTCAGTTCCTTTGGTCATTCTCGCAGGTTTGATTGAAGCTAGTATGCTCCATAATTTGTTCCACTTGCTGCAGGTGTTCCTATGAACTTTGACTTAACTTTGACTTGACTGTAAGCTGGAAAATTGCAGAAGGTATCAGTTGGATATCAGAAAACCTCCTTGACCACACAGAAGCTGAGTTCTAGAAGAGGTTACCAAGTCATCTTCCTTTGATAAGGTCCTTCCTTGTTCATGAGCTTTACTTGCTGTGGTACCTTTGAGGAACTGGGGATGGCGACCTTTTGAGAGCACATTTTTTTCCAAATTATGAAGTTATTAACTGTAGGCAGATCCATTACTTTCCCCTGATATGTCTGGCTGGGTGTGTTGCCACCATCTTTTAACCTGGACATGGGGAAGACCCATTTTTGGGGGCAATTTATTAAACATCTTCTCTGCCTAATTCCTCAGTCCCTGGTAGGAGGGAAAATATCCCTCTTATGATCTCTCCACAGTGCACTTGTACCAAATCTTTCCGTGTTTTTTTTTTTCTCACAAATATCCATCCATTTCCACTTTTACTCTCATTTGTATGGTACCTTCTGTATATAGTTTAGTCACCTGGTTTCACAAAGACTGCTTTACTTTCCTTCAATCTCTAAAAAATTCTGCATCTCTTAACCATTTTTTGTTTTTTTTTACTTGTTCCCTTCCCTTTCTTTGGTGAACTTTTTTTAAAAGCATGAACATAATATTATTTAACCTTGTAAAGCCTCCCTTCATTAGACTTTTTAAAACTCCTATATTCACCACATAGTTTCCAGTTAGTTTCTTTGATTCTCACTGAGCTACTCTCCTTTAGGTCCCCTTTATTCCTTTTCTTACTTGTGACTTATGTTCTACACTATCTCCAATGTCTAGAATACTGACTTTTTTCAAAAAAAATCTCATTCAAAAATTTCATAATCCTCTTTAAAAAATAATGTGTACTTGACTGATAACAATGATGTATGACTGTTGATATATAAAATTCCACCTCAAAGGAAGCTTTAGCTCATTTAATGAAAGAATGATTATAATGATCATAATGAATCTTGTTGGGATTTCTATTTTTTCAGCTGGTGTTTGATGTTCTGCATCATTCATTCATTTATTTAGAGGACATATATTGAACATGCACCATGTTCTCCTACTATAGTAAGCACTGGGGATAAAAATATGGATAATATATTACCCTGATCTTAGAAAGTACATAATTGGAGGAAGAGAGACATGTATAAATGTGTAAATTATATTACAGTAGACTATACCTACTATGATGAATGCTTTCACAGAGTCCTGTGGGCACATGGAGGGGCAAGTAATAAAATTGGCTCAAGAAAGGGAGAGTGTCACCAAGAAAGTGACATTGGCCTTGAGTTTTCTTGGTTGGAGCAATGGGATGAACCAGAGTAGCGGTAGAGAAGAGCATTTCAGAGGCATGGAAACATGAAAAAAAAAGGATGTGTTGGGGGTAGGGTCAATAATAAAATAACAAGTGTGGTTAAAATGTAGATTGTAGCAAGAACAAGAACAGGTCGTAAGGCAGAGTAGTAGGTTAGACTAGAAAACTCTTTGAACCTTGATAAGAGTTAGATGTGAGCCCAGTTACTGGACTTTGTTTCATGCTTGTGTACATGTGTTTTAGCATAATGAAATGATCTAAATTGTTTTTAATATTGTAACCCTTACACCATTGTGGAACATAGATTTGAAAAGACAAGACTCCAAATGGAGAGATGAGTTGACATAAGTATCCCAAGGAATTGGGTGAGAGATGATGATGGCTCGAGCAGTAGGCTGGAAAGGACAGACTTCTTGCCATAGAATTTGGTAGCAGGTTTGTTACAGGGGACAAATAGAGAAGGAGAAGCAGCTGATGATTCTAAGAGATACATAGCTTGTGTATATGGCAATGCAGTTTACTGAGATAGGAGAAAAGGAAGGAAAACAAAATGGGGGTGGGGAAAGAGTTTAGTTGTGTACTTGGGAGTTGGAATTAGCTGGGGCCATCCCAAATAAAGCTACCAGGTAGGCAATTGGAAATTGAAGATGGGCCTGCAAAAGAGACTTTGCATTAGAGATAGCAACCTGTCACGTCTTTTGACTTCCGTGGCCTGAACAGTGGTACTTGTTATATACATTGAACTTCTCAGGGAGAGTGCTGGTTATGCCTACATTGCTCTTTTTTCTCTTGATCATTTTCACATTTTCTTGACAAATTGTTCCCTTAACATATCTCTGATTTTGATGTTGATTCCTTTTTTTTTCTTTTTTTTTAAATAAGAGTTTTTATTTTGGGGCCTCAGTGTCAGAGATAATTTCATTTCTTTTTGCCATTTTTAAAGTTGCAGTTCTTTGGCCAACCACGTTATTGTCTGTATCATAAAAGGGAGAAGCCAAACACATTTTTCTTGGTGCACCTATTTCAGACAAGTGATTTCTCATCTGTTGTCTCTTGGAAATCTTCCCATTCTTCTTCTTATCTCATTGAGCAAAACAGCAACTCACAAGATCTGTAATTTTCAATTTGTAGTTATAGAAATTCATGGTTTGGTTGCCAACCAAAGCACCTGGCAGTGTAGTTAGTTAGTTGACTTAGGCTTCAAGCATTAATCTAGTCTTTGAATACTTGTAACTTATTCCCTAATTGAGGAAACCACTTTTTATACAATTTCAGTATAGAATCTATAAATTGTCTTAAGTTGATGCAGTCTCAAAATTTGTCCCATTGTTTGGGAGAATATCATGTATGCTACTATAAACATACATTTATTTGTCAGACCTCATTTTTCAAAGACCCTGAGTTTGTGTGTAGACTCAGGTGATATTAAATACTTAATAATGACTATAGTAATATGAAATGTTTATGCTTATTTAAAAATATTGTATGAGTCCACTCACCTATATGAAGTATATAATAGGCAAATTCATAGAGACAGAAAGTAGAACAGAAATTTCTAAGCAGCTGGGGAAAATGAAGTGTTGTTGAATGGGTACTGAGTTTCTGTTTGGGATGATGAAAAAGTTCTGGAAATGAACAGTGATGATGGTTGCACAAAATTGTGAATATATTCAATGGTACTGAATTGTACACTTCAAATATTGTGTGTATTCTCTTGTTAAAATATAAATATACATCGTAAAACTGACTACCAGATGTAGCTCAAATTATTCTCAAGTAATGGGAATCATTTCCAAGTAATTAGTTGATGCTTAGAAATGGTTGGTATGATTTCTGTTTGATAATGTCCTTAGGGTGAGCTCTGATGGGACACAGGGAACTGTGTCAAGGTCTTCCAAGTTCTCCATGAAATCAATGGGCAGTTAGGTCCCTGGCACTGGTGCTTTGTTACAACTGAAAGATGACTGGGTGATGCTCCCCTGGAAGCCAGCCCTTCCCATATGGCTAGCCTGGGAAGAGCCTCTACTTTGACCTCCACTGCCTACCTGCCCATTGGAACCCCTCACACACACTGAAACACACATGCCTTGTGCTGCTGCCACCTAGGTCATTTCAGCAGCCACTAGAAGTGACTCACATCTGTGCTGGCGCCACTCCAAAGTCCATTACCTGTTCCCATGGCTGCCACTGGGTGACATAATTAGGTAACTTGTAGTCTCAATAAATATAGGATTTCTTTTTACCAACTGGTATGAAAGTATTTCAGTATTTTTATGGTGAGCACATATGATCTGAATGTGCTTTATATAAGAGAGTTCGCAAGAACAGTGCTCACTAGAAGTATATAGATTTATTCCTTATGTATATGGTTTATTCCTTAGCGCTTAACATATTTTGCCTGTAGTTGACCTAGATTGCATGAAGTCTTGGATCTTGAATAGTTAAAAGGTATTGCTATTGATTTGGAGATGGGGTACAGACCATTCTTACCTCATCACAGGTGAATATAGAGAATTTTTTTTTTAATTCCTAGATAATCTTTCATTGAACCTCATGGAGAGTAGTGGCAGGATCCCTGTTTGAATGATTTTGTTGTTTCATCTGGACATAGATGCGCTTATTTTGCCTCTTTTCCACATGACTAAAACTAGCTTGTGAATTATGAGTTTAAACCATTTTAGAAATATGAAAGCTCCTCAAATCATTCCCTAGAGACCTTCCTCATAGTTCCACAGTCATGGAATATTATTTGTATGATTTTGCACTAAACTGTACTGTCATTCTTGAGAAAGTCTGCTTCTGCCACAAATGATTTTTGCGTGTGTTTATAATTTGTACTGGAAGCTAAGCTCATGTGTAGTGTGTATATGAACAAGGAGGATGGAATGAAGCAGCATCACTCACGGATGAGCTGCTTGTTCAAATCAGCTTGGCCGACAGACAGAGCAACATGGCCCATTTAGTAATAGTTACCATTTATTAAGCCAGGTACTTGAGACTTTTTATAGAAATTATCAATGGAGTAATCCTAAAATTTAATGTGCAAGCAGATAAACATTTGCAAGCGAAAGTGGACAGTAAAAAATTAAAATGATAAACTTTTCTGAAAAGCATTAATCCACAGATTGGTTTTATTATGTATAAAATAGTGTATTTGATTTTTTTATTTGATTTTTTTAAATCTAAGAAATAACATTGCATATGGAATTTAAAATTTCTTTATATTGATTATGTGAGTATTAAAACCAATAAAGGCAGAATAATAATTCTTGGAACATATGTGCATAATGTAATGTTACATTGCCATTTCTGTCTCTAATATTCTGATTATTATATTTGTAAAGTATGATTTTATATATATATATATGAGAGAGAGATATATTTATGATCATTTTTAATATTTTGGCTGAATCTAGATGCTGTGAAATTTGAGGACTTGTGAACTTTTTTTCATTCTGTCAAGTGTAAACTTTCTAATTAAAGATAGGAATTCTGGAATTCCATCAAAAGATTCTTCCCACCAGTGGAGCTAATGCAAAGTGCAATTAGAGAATTTCAAATTAAATCTTGCACACTATTTGAGGAGCTCTCATCATTTAATTATTTCACTTGCTCCCTTGCTTCCATAGGGATTAATTGCAGTGTCTTCCTACTTGAAAACTTTGATTTTATAATTGAAATTTGCTAAAAGCTTCAAATGCTTAAGTGTTTTGGCATTTCATTGATTGTCACTTTGAGTACCTAATATTAAAGATTTGTGATGGAATTTGAAGAGAATACAATCAAATTTAGAGGATTTGTTTACAAAAATAGGTCAATACCATTGTAGGATACTAGGGTTTATTTACAAAATAGTTCTACAAGTTTTCTAAAAACCTCTTGATTGAAAGCAAAGACACAAAATGCATACTGCCACGCAGAAGTGTGTGTCAGTAGCATTAGCTTACTTTGTTATGGTTGCTTAAACTGTGTGTGTGTATATATAAAATATACTTAGCTATATAGTTAAGTATATACTTAACTACTATACTTAACTATATAGTTAAGTATATAACTGTGCATATGTAGCTATATATTATTTATATATAGTTACATATATAAAGTAACTAAAACAAAATTTATAAAACTATAAATGTGTATGTGATATATATACACATACATACACACACACAGTTAAAGTAACTAAAATAAGTAAAAATATAAAGTATGAAACTTATAACACAGACACACACACACTATCATGGTGATTTTGTAAACCACAGCCATTTTAATTAGTTGACTATCACAATTTGGGCACAGTTTCTTGTTATTTCAAGTATATTGCTGCTCTATACATATCTTAATTTTGTAAGAACACTATTTGTACAAGGATGCTATATTTTACCAAATTTGTGTGTGTACTTACAACCCCAAAATAAATACTTATATCTTCAATGTTGAAGTTTTTAAGTGATTTTGCAATAGCAATTACACTATTGTCAGCTGTTTCACTTAAGACAGAGTAAATTTTCCAAAGTTTTGCTCTTTTCCAGGAAGTATGTGGGGAATCAAATGATTATTTGACATCTGCTCAACTGACTTCTCTTGGAAGTATCTGATGACAGTGATCATTTAACTGCAGTCGTGTTCACTGGGACATGTAGTTGTGCTAATTATTAGTAATCCTCTCTACAAGGGCACTATAATTATACCATTTTACATGGGAAGACACTTAGGCTCAGGTAGATTAAGCATCCAGGATCATATAGCTACTTTGATACATCTGTATGATTCTAGATTCTTATCCCACAATAAATCACTACCATTCAAGGATCTGACAATGAAGGTACAATGTTAAAGATGTTTACTATGTGCTAGATATCTAATTTCTTTTCCCCCCAAGGAAAATTCAGTTATTCCAATACAATTTACTGATTAGTCTCTCTTTTCTCTCCTGCTGATGCCTTCTCTCTCATACTCAAGTTCTCATACAGTAAGCACAGGATTGTGTCTGGGCTTTCTGTTATGCTGCATTGAACGTTTTGAGTATTCCTGCATAAGTAAAACCATGGTTTAAGTACTGTAATTTAATTTATTATACTATAATGTATAAGGCTTCTTATCTGGAAACAATTTCCATCCTCTGTACTCCCCTTCCTCCTCCTCCTTTCTTTTTTAGAATGTCTTAGTTCTACTTAAACTTTGACTCTTTCAAATGAATCTTATTGCCAATTTGTCCATTTCCATAAATTTTTTGGTTGCAATTCCACTGTTTACATTAATTTGGGTAGAAACAACATCTTCATGATACTAGATCTTTCCATTCTTGAATTTGCTGTCTCTCTCCACTTCGTCAGGTCGTCTTCTATGCCCTTCAATACAGTTTTCTAATTTTCTCCAGAGGCTCTTATGCATCTGTGGTGGGATTTCTTCCTAACTGCTTTATTATTAGTTTTTGTTGTTGAGAATGGTATATTTCCACCCCCCCCCATTATATTTTCTAAATGGTTGTTATCAATGTGGAGGAATGTTATCAGTATGGAGGACTGTTATGTATTATATCACTTTTGTATGCAATTCTGTTACTCTTTGCTCAAAGTCTCTCACAGGCTTTCCATCTTACTTAGTGTAACATCCAAGTCATTATGATGACCTGTACAGCCTGCTGTGATCTGGCCCCATGAGTTTGTTCTGGGTTTCTCTCTTACCTTTAGCTTCCTTCTTCCCCTTACAAGTCGATATACCACTCTCTGCCTCATCATTTTCTCCTTCGCCATGCTTTGCTTTTCTTCATAGCTCTTGTTACTAACTGGCGTTTTATTATTTTTTAGTGCTTTTCCTGCCTCCCCACACTATATAATTAAGGTCCACGACAGGGACTTTGTTTTATTTAATGTTGTATCTTCAGTACCTAGTACAGTGCCTGGCACATGGTAGGCTCTTAATAAATACTTGTTTGAGTGAGTGGATAAATGAGTCCAGCAACTTTGCTGAATTCTCTACTAGAAAATCCCAGACAACACATTAGTGCTGTTGACAGACTGCAAATTGTGACAGTATTGAAAGAGCCGCACCCTTTACTATGGTCTTTTGTCCCCAGAACTTGGGTGTGAGCACACATTATTGGCTAACAGGACACCCAAGGGGACACATCGTGTTACTCTTCCATGCTGCTTCTCTGAAGTCTGTGAGCCTTCTTGTGTGTCACGCCTTCTCTTCCTGTCCGGTGAGCTGTCTCCCTGAAACTCCCCAGCACAACAAGGAAGCCTATCCCTGGACAAATTAAGGAATTCCCTTAAATGTGTATTGGGGTCTCAGCATTTATTTGATTGTGCCCTTTATTAGCATGGAGCTGCATGGCAATTTGGCCGAGCGAGAGCTGCGGTTGGGACAAAGCTTTATCACATGAAGTGGATACGTTGCTTCCAGTTCAGTGTGTCTCACTGCTGCTGACGATGGTCAGTAGTACATTTGTCCCAGTGTCCACAAGTGCACTTGTCCATTCATGTATTCATTCTATAAGCTTGTGTGGGACAAGAGCATGCCTTAGGCACTCCACCGGTGCAGTAGGTTATACAACTGCAGCGAAAACCCTACCGTGGAGGGTTCACACTCTATTAGTGGCAATAGTTAAAATGCATGGTGCTCATGGGCACTGGGGAAGAAGAGTGATTAATTCATCCCACCTGGCAGAGTCTTGGGAGTTTGCACAGAGGAGGCAACAGTTGGGCTTGGCCTTGTTTATCAAAGGATAGGTAGTTTCCAAGGGGAGAATGGAAAACTACCTTTACAAAAGCCAAGTGTTTTTGATCTCGAATTTCACATATAGGAATTTGTCCTACAGATATACATGTGCACAAAGATTTATTCGTGAGGGTGTTCATTCAGTATTGTTCGTACAAGCAAAAAAATGAAAATGATTTCAATGTCCAGTGTTATGGGACTGGTTTAATAGTCTGCAAACTTTAACTATATTAAGAAAATCTGTATGAACTGATTTAGAAAAGTCTACCATTAAATTTGAAAAACAAAACAAAAACCCTCAAGGTTCAAAATAATACATGTAGAAAGAAAAAGGATATGCTTATATGTGCACAGAAAAATTCTGGAAGGACACTGTGTTAGTTATCTATTGCTCCCAAACAAACCATTCCAAAGCTTAGTGGTTCAAAACAACCAAGTTTTTTATACTCTTAACTGTGTACATGAGGCATTTAGTGGGTCAGGGCATTGCTGCTAAGTCTGTCTTTTGCTCCAGAATAAGTGGGTTTTCAGGTGAGGCAGCTTGAATGGCTGGATTGCGTGAAGGGGCCGTGTGTCTGGCTGTTGGCTGAGTTTTTCCCTTCATTTCCACATCTCATCCGTACTTAATATGGCTTCTTCAGGGACAAGTCTGGAGCCTGACTGGGATCTTTGGAAGATCTGGGGCAGCCGAGGCTACCTTTCTCCCTTCCCACCTCTCTCCAAGTGGCATGCTCATGTGGCAAGCCTGGACTATCTCACAGCGTGACAGTTTCAGAAGAGTGAGACTTAAAAGGCGGCTAGCTTCTCCCACAGTGAGCATCCCAAAAGGCCCAGGTGGGAGCTGCAGAGCTTCTTACAACCTGGCCTTAGAGGTTTCAGAACATTCCTTCTGCCACATTTTGGTGATCAGGCAAGTTACTAAGACCATCCCCGATTCAAAGGATTGGATACCACCTCTCAAAGGTGGATGAGCAAGAATTTGTAGCTGTCTTTAATCTATCTGAAATCTATCTAAACTCAGATATGTAAAAAGTTTGTTAATAGTAATGACCTCTAGAGGAACTTAAAGGGTCTGGGATATTTGGGAGACTCACAATTTGTTATATATTTCCAGAATGATTTAATTTGGAAAAACAACAACAACAAATCATCATCATTATATTTGTATGTTTTCAACTGAAAAAAAACACACAAACCTAACCCCCAAACCTAGTTATTTATGAACAGTTCAGGGGGCATAGAACTGAATGACTTGGAGGCATGGCAGGGAGTTGTGCTCAGTTGTTTAAATGTCCCTCAGGGTACCCAGGAAACATTTGCTCTCTTGCACAAATATCCTGAGAATAGGGAAAGAAGAGAGCTAGGGTTTTAGTCTATGTTAACAACCTTAAGTTCTAGAAGGGAAAAAAGAGTTCAACACAGGTCTGTTTAGGGTTTTTACTTAAAATGGAAATCACTCCATACAGGAAAGGCTCATATTTCCCCTAAACTTCCTGAATTCCCACTCCTTCCAGTTGAGCTGTTTGATGGTGCTAGACCTGGAGTCTGTCAAGCAAAAGGTGAAAACCTACTGGACTGCTCTTGAACTCTGGACACCCCTGAGGAAGTGGAACAGTAGCATCCAGGGGCCAGATGCAAATGGATGGAGCCTCAGTTAAAAATAGTGAAGACTAAGCTAAATATACATATACATGTATATGTATGTGTATTTTATGGCACATGCACGTATGTTACATTGTGTGGACAGAAAGTTATAAAACGATTTCATCTGCCACCTTGCACATGCGTACCATGACTTTCTCATAGTACAGACAAGTCTGCCTCCTGTGTGCCTGTGACGCCTGCTCCTTGCTGCCCTCTAGTTCCTGGCAATGTTTCGGGCTGTTGAGTCACCTAATGGCTCACCCCTTCCAGGGACCTGGAATGTGACCAGCACAAGGAAAGGTGGGCTTTTGTATTCTTAATTTCCTTGGTTTGCTGAGGCATGAGTCTTTTGAAAATTTTCAAATTTAAAATTGTGGTCATAATGTCTTTTGGACTTCTAATTTTATGTTTCTATATTCAATTTTTATTTTAGGAATTTTTTTTTTTATTTGAAAGCTTTCAAAGGACAAAAGAAATTTTAAAATATTTGCTGAAGTTCTCATAAATGACAACCAAATACCATGGAAAATATGAGTATTTCATTTTTTAATCCAAATATGCATTTATCCATGAGACTAATATTATATAAATCAAATCTTTTATTTAACAAAAATTTGCATTTTTCATGCATGCATTTCTAATCTACATATAAAAAATAGTTTGAAAACTGAATTCTTAGCTTGTTTGATTAAACTGCGTGGTATGGTATCAAATAGCATTGATAGTAATATTGATAGATTATTGATAGTATTGATGGTGATATTGATAGATTATTGGTAGTGTTGATAGAGTTGGCAGTATTGTTGACAGTCGGCTCTTTTGATATGAAACAATTAGAAACTCGAATGAGGTTTATTTGATTTAAGGAAGTAAAACACTTGAAGAAGATCGCAAAGGAAGTTCCAGAGTAAAGTACCCTATGATTGGGAAATCACGATGACTGTAGCAGTTTCAGTAGGTTTACGTGCTGGCAGGCTTCCTGTCAGCAGCGTGACTCAATTTCCCTGATTCCTTCCTCCACCTGGCCTGCTGAATGACTTCTCTGTATTGCCACACTGAGCTGTAGTCCATTTCTTGGCCTGCACATTGGAAGTTGGATACTGAGTTCACTGCTTTTCTTTTTATCATTAATCTACAATTAAAATCATCCTACTTTGGTTTCTCTTGATTGTTACCACTAACATCTGCGCAAAAATTGCACAGCTTTCAGATGATCCAGAACCTCTAGTTCATTTTCATGAAAATGAAAACAAAGAATTAACAAATGCTCCAGTGTTCACGAGAAAAATCTGTATTAGAAAGATGGATTAGAATTCAAAGATGGATCAAATGTCTATGTATATATTTAAACATATAAAACAATATATACATATGTATTTAAACATGTAAACATAAATGTGAGTTCCTCTGGAAATCAGAGCATAGAGGAGGAGCTCATTGTACTTTCCTTAGAATTCTGTCCTCACCCCCCGTCTGCCTCCCAGATGCTGCTGTTACCTCTTCTCTTGAACCCCGTACTTGTTATCACTGCTGGTCACCACGCCTTAGACTCTGGCAGATGGTCCCACCGGGGCAAAGCTGCCATCACCATCCTTACAGCCTTTGGGCTCCTGACACCTCCATCCTCAAGCTTTCCTGCTGCTGCTCTTTTGCCAGCCTGATTTTTACCTCTCCTAAGGTCAGTGTCCAGTGGTAAGGGAAGTGGTAAGTCAGATTTGGCCTTAGTTCCCCACTGCAGTGGGGTGAATAATGTCCTGCTCCCCAACTCCCAAATTAATGTCCACTTAGAACCTTAGAATGTGACCTTATTGGGTTGGAAGTGTAATTAAGATGAGGCCATACTGAATTAGTGTGGGTCCTAAATCCAGTGACTGGTGTCCTTATAAGAAGACAGGCCACAAAAGACACAGAGAAGAAAGCCATGTGAAGAAGGAGGCAGAGATTGGAGCGATGCATCTGCGGGCCCCCAGAAGCTAGGAAGGGTTAAGGAGGAGGGCTCCCCTACATCCTTCAGGAGGAGCAGGGCCTGGCCAACACCTTGATTTCAGACTTCCAGCCTCCATGTCTGTGACAGAAAACATTTCTCCTGTTTTAAACCTCCCGGTTTGTGGTAATGATGGCAGCTCTAGAAAACTATTAATAGACACCCACCTACCAAAATATATTGAGGTCACTACTTTGTCTCGCCTTTCTCCTGATGCTTTTCTTTCTAGTCCTCCTTACAAATGTCTCTTCTTTCATGCTTCCTATTTGTCCTCATGCCATTTCACCTCCTTGTATTCAATCCCTGCTATTTAAGTGGGGCTAGGTAAGATTTAGCTGTAATGTGCAAGGAATCTTTTCACATAAAACCTCCTTCCTAGCTCCCACTAACAACAGTCAAGACAGTAGTAGACCCACAAAATTGTGTTAAGATTTGTTTTTCCACTAGACAGTCAAATGAGATAATGGGAAAAAGAAGCAACTGTAGAAACATTCCCTCCATCTTGGGAAATACTTAGCAGTCTTGTTTTTCAAATGCTCAGGTTTTGTGAGTAAGTTTATCGCATTAATTTTTGTTATGGAAAGATTATTTTAGCTGATGTTTTGCTTCCAAGGAAAAATTAATGGAGTGCTAACAATACCCGAGGCTGGATCCAGAGCCCAAATAATTTGTAAAGCCCACGATGAAGAATGGCTCATTAATTGGGCATTGACCAAAATGCTCTTTTCCTCTATTTATTCCTTAATTGCATTAATTAGTTGTGATTTCTGCAGCATTGTATGCTTAGTGCATAACATATTCCAGGGCAGTTCAAGTAAGGTGATTTAAAAATTGGAAACCCACATTTCTCCCATGCCAATGAAAAGGAAAGAGAGCCTTAAAAATTACACTTGAGAACGTGTGAGATCTTGCCTGATATCAACAGTATGTATGTACTGTTATAGAACAATAACCCTATTAAATTCCATGAAAAATTTGGGCTTGTCATAATTCCAGGCAGTAGTTGTAGAAGACAAAACCCATATCAGCTCAGTATTAATGCTCTCATACTTGAAATCAGGGCTAAACCAAATTCTGACTGGGCAGACAATTACATTTTTTATTTGATCAGGACTCTAATAGTATTGAGTACCTCACAAATATTTACAGATTTTAGAGACTTTCTGAATCAGTGTTCTTTCTTACATTATTCTAAAGTTTTCTGTCTGTGGGAATAGTAACTTAAAATCATTACTATATAATGCATTATGATATTCATGTGCCAACAAAAATTCTATGCATACTTTAAAATATGAGAAGGAAATTTGAAAGGATTTATAAATATCTTAAATATATTTAAATTCTCAAAGAAGGTAAGGGAGAAGTTTAATTTGTGTCTAGGATTTTGCCAAACAGCATTAGACTTTAGTTATATGGTAATAGCATTGTTCATTTAGTATATAACTTAATGTCATACCTTTTCTCATCTTTTACTTCAAGCTCTGCTATTTTTGGCTTTTCTGTGTGATTATTTAATTCATATTGTAGAAATGGATGATATTATCCCCTTTTCCCACTCACAACTTTACTATTTGAAATAGACAACAGTCATGATTAAATTTTTAACCTGACCTTTTTCTTTTCTATACATTCTTCTTTTTTCTCCCCTGATCCCTGCATCCTGTCCTAGCATGTGACTTTCTCAGTCTGATTTTTCCAAGTCCAATCTAACATATCCACAAAACGGGTCTTTATGAATTTCTGCTAACAGTAGTTTGGACACCGCTTACCTTGCAGGTCTATCATGGAAGTCTAAGAGAAACAGTGAATTTGTTAGGATTAATTTCAGCTGTGACAGATAAGCCTAAGTTACATTGCTTTAAACAAGATGTAAAAACGAATTTCTCTCTCTCATCTAACACTGATGGTCGAGGCTGGTTTCTGGCTTCATGCCCCCTGCCTCCCTCTTCCTTGATTCTCTACCGGATGGCCTTCAAACAGCAGGTTTGGCCCAAAATGGCTGCCCCAGCTCCACTATCACGACTACATTCCAGCAAGAAGGGAAAAGGGGATGAAGGAGGGCATGCCTCCTCCCTGAAGGACACATGCTGAAAGCTGTCTATCTGTGTCATATCGATTTGCATCTTTTCAGCCAAATTCTAGTCACATGGATGCATCTAGCTTTGAGGGAGACTAGCAAATGTAGTCTTCCTTCAGGTAGCTGTTTGCCCAGACAAGAATTTCTAGTTTTACTGCTGTTGAAGAAGGGGAGATAGCTAACAAGGAATAACTGTCTTGGTCACTGTTACAGAGGAAAAGTCAAGATGCCTTACGGAAGGTCTCAACCTCCGTCATTGACTATGTGACTTTCTGTAAGACAGCCCCGCTGTGGGTCTGTTTCTGCTATTCATTGTTAAACATGAATTAATCTTTGCTTCCCGCATAGTGCTGTAGCCAGTATGAAGTGCATAGGAAAGCACATAGCATGGCCCTTTCCCTTAAGGGCTAAGAACTTAATGGATAAGAAAGGTGATCTTTTCTCCCCTTCTCTGTGCCCATCTGAGATTTTGTAACAACTCACCTGGTGATGCATCACCACCTCTCCCTATACTTTATGGACTTCCATTGCGTTTTCACAGAGCCCTTCATTTCAGTTCGACATTAGCAGCTTGCTCAGTGCTTTGCATGTAGCAAATGTTCAATAAACAGTGTTATGTCAGGTCCCTGGACTGTTCATCTCTTTTTCTTTCCTGATCCTAAATTAATGTGATTTTGGTTCACTTGTAGTAATCTTTACTCAGTTAAAAACATTTTGGAAATAATTCAGTCAGGCTAAAAAAAATGTATTAAAGTATACTTTAAACTATTTACTTTTCTAGTGTTGATTTTAATTACCTTTGACATATAGAATTTTCAGGCAACTTAGCGTAATGCATCGAAAGGGACTTTGAAATCTTTTGGTCCCAGAATTTGAGCTCTGCCAATTCTTCACTATGTGAGCTTGGCCAAGTTTTCCATTTCTCTGAGCTTTAGTTTTTTTCATCTTTCTAATGGGTATAATAATGACTTTTCATAGATGTTGTGACTATTTATACAGAGATAACGAAGAAGAACAGTGAGCTTCACTTGACATTTTGTTGTTGCTCCAGCAGTTTGGAAATGACTGCACAAAACCTGCTTATTTGGTTTCAGCTTCAGATGCATTTGGTGATGATGCTCTGGGAACTCGCTGTCTCTGTGATCCTCCTACCTGGAGATCGTTCCCATTTCTGCCTAGGCTAAGGGGATGGTAGGGTGGAGCAGCATGGGTGCGGTTACCCCAGCTCTATCCCACCCTGAGAACCCCAAGAGTCTGGCTTTCTTTTCAGGACTCTCTGGGGAATACAGATTAGTCTAAAGTAAAATTCCTGAGTTAATTAATTCTGGAAACACAGTAACTAATTTGTATACAGGGCTTCATCATGTAAGGACCCATTCCTTGCAGTAGGGAGATAGGTTATCCTTACAGATGACAAACAGTAAATTTGTAGCAGTTAAATGAGCTAGCTAGCCAAGAGGTCACAGAACAACTAAGGGACAAAGTTAGGCATTGGATCCAGGTGTCCTCATTCCTAGCTCCTCTTTATTAGGTGTGTCTTGATCTTCTCCTGGCAGACCTGCGTGGAAGCTAACCTCCAGGCAAGGTCTTACAAGCCTTATCTGGTACCTGAAGGGCTATCATGAAACCACATGCTAGGACTGTGAGGGCAAGGAAACCATGACCCAGAATTTTACCCTACACATGAATTCCCTTTACTGTGTGTATCACAAGATACTTTCTGAATACTTTCCTGTCAGTCTTTTTACATGTTTCATCTTCTTGGTTCAATATCAAGTGTCACATGATCTTTGTGGAAATAAGCCTTGTTAGTGTCAATTTTTTGGCATCTCCTATCTCTCTGTACTATGCTTTACCTTATACATTCAATGTTAGAGCAAAAATCCAGGACTGGTTTTATACGTTTAAAGAAAACCTCTTATAGAGCCTGTTATCTGTACCATTCAAGTCTGTAATTTTGACACAGCAGAAAAATATGAGATCCTGGCACAAGCTTGCTTAGAGTTCAGAACTTCCGAGTTCGAGATCTGCTGTTGATCCTTTGTGGAGATTCCTTGGATTAGTTACACAATTTCTCCCATATGATATATTTTAAAATTGCGATTATTGATATAGCTGTGTATTTTCAAATTTCAAGTATGTTTTAATTAATTTTTTAAAAAGAAATATGTTCTTTTTTTTTTTCCTTTGAGGGACAACCTTGTACAACATGTAATTTCATTGGCTCAGCAGTGATGTCATACTCAAAATACACAGCCTTGTTGCCAAGTTTCCTGGTGAAGTAATTGTCGGTTGGTATTTAAGAACCCACATCAATTGAAATTATTTCTCATGATGTCACCCTGTGTCAGGGCAGGAGTGCAGAAGATAGGATTCCCGCTGACCTGCAGGACACAGAAACATGCAGTTAGCTACCTTTTGGCAAAATGCTCTTGAGATGAGTAAATGGGATTAAGAGGTCCATTTGAACAATTCCATTAAAGTACTTTTAAATTTATGATGACTTTCCCAATTCTAGCTTCCTTTCTGAAGTCAAAGTTTTCTTTTCCTTTTATTATAGAAGTTTTTATAAACACATAATCAAACTTACAGTAGAGTACTGTGAAAAGCCATATGTCTCTATGTAGATTCTACAAATACAACATTTTGCTATGTTTGCTTTATCACATATTGGGTCATCAGGAAAATCATGACACATTTTTGCATTGAAAAATATAGAAAAACATGTCATGACTTTTCCAATGACCCAATACTTATTCATGTATCCCTTTAATAAGGATGGAGTTGTTAAGCATCACTAGATACTAACAAAAACTAGCTTTTAGACTGTAGACCTTCAGAAATTTTAAGGGGAAAAGGAGAGCATGGCTATTAGTCCTTCAAGCAGATACTTCATTAAAGAAAGAGTGATTTGAGGATAGTTATTATTCGAGGAATAAAATGTGGCAGCAGTATTGTTGACATTGAAGGTGGAAAAAAGTTCCATACAAAAAATCAAATGAATCAAATTAATGCATTTGTGGGAAGCCATCATATCTGAAGTCTACATGTTGTTGAATGTGAAGGAACAAACATTCGATTTAGGAAGCATGAGCTCTAGTGGCTTCCTGCTTGTTAATAGGAGTCACCTCATTATGTAACATCAACTAGTCCAGATGGTGATCCAAATCGAAGGACACTAACTCTTATGGCCCTTTATCCTTCTGGCCTAACAGGAATCTTTGTTAGTAGATCCTCTCAATTTTACTGTTGAAATATTCCCAGGAACAACAGAATTCTATACTGTCTCCTTATTTTCCTACTTTTGAGCCAAAATTTTAAGAAAGGAATCCTCAGTGATAGTCAGAATAGGTCATGCTGGCTCTCACTTTTCAATTCCCCTCAGTGATATTTAGCTGTGCCTTTGACATGCTAGTAGATTTATGTCCCACAAATTATTATTATTATTATTTGAGTACAATGGAACATACAGCATAAAAATTAAGCAACCTTTTACAAAGTGTGATTAAAATCATTTGAAAAGAAAACTGAGACGAGCATGCCCCCTTGACTGCTCTGGACTTTGAGAATTGATTAGAAAGTTTACAAGGATAATTACTAGTGACACATTATGCATAGAAAAATTTCACTGCAGAGTGAAAATATTTTGTTGGTCTCTTAATGTAACACCATATGCTCTGAGTGGCTTTAGTTAAAAATGGCTGCTGTCTGGTTTGTAAGATATGTCAGCCCTGTGTCTTACTTCCCTAGATTTTTGCCCATGACTTTAAAATGATGTACTGGAATCATATATTCTCCAAACTCTAAAAACAATATTCCATATTGTATGATTCCATTTATATAACATTCTTGAAATGACAAAATTATAGACATGGAAGACAAATCAGTGATTGCCAGAGCTTGGGGAGAGGGAGAGAGGCAGGAGGTTAATTTGGTTGTAAAAAGGCAACACAAGTGATCCTTGTGTAGTGGTGAAACTCTTCTGGTCTGGACTGTGGTGGCAGATAAATGAACATACACATATGACAAAATTGCGTAGAACTAAATACACACATAAACACAAATGAGTTTAAGTGACACTGTGGAAATCCAAGTAAGGTAAGTGGATTGTACTGATGTGAATATCATAGTTATGATACTATACGATTGTTGTGTAAGATGTTACCATTAAGGTAAATGGGGTGAAAGGTACATGGGATACCTGTGTATTATTTCTTACAACCGCAGAAGAATCTGCAATGATATAAAAATAAAATGTTAAAAAAAATTATTTTTCAATAGCTTTCTTTTGGGGGGAAATATTTCTCTTGTTTAAGACAAAATTCAAGCATTCATTTAATTTGGCTTTTTTTTTTCCACCTAGCATTTTTACAATTACAGTGACATATACTGGACAACCTAGAAATTAATTGGAATCAAGATAAAGTAAAACTTAAATTTTTAAAAATCTCATGGTAATTTTTATTTTCTATTTTTTGATGTATGTTTCAGAAGGACAGTTGCAATTTTTTCCCCTATAAACAAACTTCATACCAGAAAATAACTTCATACCAGAATAGAAGCAAATAAGTTATATTTTAAAAAAGGAGAAATATGATACAACTGAAATTTAGCTTATTTTGTACTTTGTATCTCTAGCAAATATACTTACATTAAATAGCAATGAATTATTATAGACCATAAAGGCATGCATATTGATTTCTCATTGATTAAACACTGAATTTCTGGTATCTTTGAATAAAAAATATTTCATAAATGTTAATTACTAACTGATGTGCTGAATATAGCCTGATTTAAAAAGAAATTAAAGGGCCAGCCGAGTGGCGTGGTGGTTAAGCGCTGGCTTGGGAAGCCAGTGGCCCCGGTTCAGGTCCCACATATGAGTGCCAGTGATACTGCCCTCAAAAAAAGAAAAAAGAAAAAAAGAAAACCTAAAAAGCAATTAAAGCGGTAAAGCGGGCTGGCCGAGGGGCATGGTGGTTAAGAGCTGGCTTGGGACGCCAGCGGCCCAGGTTCGGATCCCACATATGAGGGCCTGTTATCTGTACCATTCAAGTCTTTAATTGTTACAGTCTGGACTGTGGTGGCAGATACATGAACATACACATATGACAAAATTGCGTAGAACTAAATACACACATAAACACAAATGAGGTTAAGTGACAACTGTGGAAATGAGTTTAAGTGAAACTGCCCTCTAAAATAAATAAATAGATTAAAAAAAAAAAAGCAATTGCACCATTTATTATTTTAAGTTTATCTAATCATTAGAGACAAACCAAACCGAATACTGGTAGAGATTGCTATGGTATCCTTAAGGAAAATTCTATTACACATGATAAATTGGGGTATTCAGGGTTTTGAATAAATGGAAATTATTTTTAGAATTTCAGTTCATTGGGGCTTGAATAACTGATTTTGTAAGAGTTAGAGGACCCAGGGGCGTGCAAGGTAGCCATCCAAGTACATGTGGTTGACTCTGTCTCCAAGCTATGAGAATGCTAGATAACTTTGGTCTGCTCAGAACTGTGAAGATATCCCAGTCCTCTGGATAAACTGAGCTTAAATCCCAGCCTAAAAAGCCAAGCAGATTTTCCTCAGACAACTGCCTATCTACTAGCCAGGGACTGCTGCATGTCCAATTACGTTTCTTCTCTGCTTTGTCCTTCTCTTGCCAAATTTTAAACTAGTGAAAAGAAGTAGCTTAATCTCCTATTACTGAGCATCAGTTAGGAGGAATAAAAGCTGTTTGTTACATTGTTGCAAATGTATTATAAAGTATCCACATTTTTGGAACACAGAGGGCCATCAAAGGTTTATAGGTTGGATCCAGATTCAGACGGGTCCACAAGACTTTCTGAATATATGGAATGAACACCTCAAGGCACAGTCCCTGCTTTGAGGGACACAACTCTATAGGGAAGACAGAGAGGGAATAAGCAATTGCCTTGTCAGGTGCTGTCATGTAAGAAGTTTATTGACTTAAGGACTAATTTTTTGTTTTTGTTTTAAACTTTCACTATAAAAAATTCCCCATAGTTACAGAAAACCACAGGAATCAAATACAGTATATGGATTAATAAATTATAGAGTGAATACCACCCAAGTCAAGAAATATCACTTTGCTCTCTGCTCAGAAGCCTTTACCATATAGGTGTCACTTTCTAGTAACAAACCCTTCCCTTCTGTAATAAGGAACCATTATTCTGCCTTTTTGTAGTAATTTTTTTCCTCGTATTTTCTTTTGTATAGTTTTACCACCAAAATATGATTATGCAAAATATTCTTCCATAGATAATATAGCGTTTAGTCTTGTCCTTTAAAAAATATATGCCTTTTAGTATTCTTTTTACCTGTGCATTTCCCCAATCCACAGCCCGTTTCTTTCTTTTCCTTACAATTTGCCATTATAAAGCAGGGCCATTTGACCAGTAGAGTTTTCCACCTCTGGGTTTTGTTGATTGTCCATGCAGAGTACAGTTCAACATGATCCTCTGTCCTTGGTATTTCTGCAATCGGCCACTGGAGCCAGAGACTGGCTCAGACTGTGGTTCTATCTTTATGGCAAGACTTTATCACTTGTAGCCCATAACGTCTTGTGTTTTCTGTTTTGTGATTTTAGCAAATGTTAATGCTTATATCTCTATCCATTGAAGATTGAAAATGGTGACATTGTAATTCTAGCACTTGTTTTTCATTTATTAGTTGGATTTCTTTTTTTTCTAAGTCTTAGCTTTTATTTAAATAACCTCCAGTGAGAACAGAGTATGTTAATTACTTATAATACCAATTATTAGTTGGATTGCTTTTTAAAGAGGTATTTCCCCCTCATCCTATTGTTTGATTACATAGTGGGTACAGTGCATATAAGAAAAAAAAGTGCTTAATATTTTGTTTAGCAGTTACCAACAACTTAGTTTTCTATCATCTTTTAAAAGTGACCAATATTTTATAAATATCATTATGAACTCATGGATTTAAAGGTACTTGGGTTCCAATCCACTCAAAGTTTTATTATTGAAATTCAGATTGACTGAATTCAGATATATCTCCAAAAGCCATGATTACTTTTAGTGAGAATGATACTTCAGAAGTTTAATATAGGTACTAAGGGAAGCTTATTGCTACTGGGTTGAACATTCATTGTCTTGAGGGTTTTCAATAGACATAGGTAGGAAACAAAAACACGTTCATTCCTAGAATTGAAATTTCTGGGAATTCTTTGTATGTTCCATTTTAAGGCTCTTATTTTTTTTTTATTTTTTTTTTGCCAATTTGTTTCCGGAAAACTTATACCAACTGAGATTCCTATTGCCACATTATTTATAACTTTATGGTTAATGAGTTTCCATCTTGTTGTCAAACTAATTTGACATAATTTGCTATTCTTATGTTTTTAATTTAGATTTGTCTATAAGTTGCTTAGTAAATTTTAATTCTTTAAAGATGGGCAATAATTGTAATAGTAACAATGACAATTAACTTTCCTTGAGCAACCACTGTGAGTCAGGTACTCTACATAGCACTTTACACACAATCCTCAAAGCAGCCCAATTAGGTAAACACATTATTACATTGTCTTTCTAGATGATGAAAATGAGACTTAGAATATTAAGTACTTCCAATGTAGATTATAAATCTATAATTGGTATTTTGCTGTTCATGTCATCCTACTTTATCTTATAGTTTACTCTTTTTTATCTCAACTTTTTCTTTCTTTGCAGCTTTTGGTTCCTGATTGTAGAGGGCTTTTTGTGTCCTATTGAGGCCTTCAACTGGTTTTCTGAAATATTTTTTGGTTCCTGTAGTAAATAATTTTTTTTAAAAAATAATTTTTAAATGTATATATTTTCTACATTTTCTCCACATGTAGTCTAATATTTCTTGTTTTGCCCAAGGTTTTTGTTTGTTTGTTTATTCATCCTGGGACAATGAAAAGTCTATGTAGACTTGGTATTTGCCGACATACGCGGTGTGCAGTCTGCTCTTGGCCTTACTCACTGAGCACTTGTGAACTGTCAGATCTCGTTTCCTTTTCTATAACCAGAGGACAAGTTGCTATGCAGTGCCCTGCAGCCTTGGTGAACAGACATTTGTCTCATGTAGCTTTAGTTGTCAGAGGAGGAATCTCTTCCTCTTTTCCTGGTTTTCTGAAACTGAACCGATGACATTGAAGACTACAAATCTCAGTATGTACTGGGTTCATCAGATCTCTGTCAAACACCATCTCATTGTACTATATATGTGTTGATTCTATACCTCCCAGAAGGCATGTGCCACTAGCTGTTCCAAACTTTTTTTGGTGTGTGTGTGTGTATTTTCTTCCTTAATATTGCAGTGCTAAATACGTATCAGAAGAGAAGAGCTGAGAAGGTGGTATCAGAACAGTATGTGGGACTTTTCAGATGGCTTGCTCATGATATAGAGGTATGGCTGCCCAATTTTCTGATTAGGTCTTCCAGCCAAAGGCTAGTTGAAGTGGGACAGATCCCCGTATTCGTTCAGATTGGTGAGTGTGCTTTGCTTCAGCTGGGAAACATACATTGACTAGGTTTTTAGTTTATCTCCATCAGTAATATGGTTAGTAGAATTTTCTTCCAGATTCTGGCAATGAGTTATTATCGCTTATTGGAGCTGGTTTTACTTCATCTATTTGTGGATCTTTATAAAGATTGTAGTATAATATAATGTTAAGAAGGGCTATGTTACACACTAGCTAGCACCATGCCATTTTAAAACCAACATCTGTAAATGAATTTTGATTATCAATTCTCTTTGAAAGATCTTTGGAAGACTTTTAAATATATTGATAGTGTTTCACTGGGATTTTAAACATAGTTTCCTTAAATGAAGAATGGTATATAACTACCTCAATGACATTTCATATAGGATTTTTTTTTAAAGATTTTATTGGGGAATTGGGGGAGGGGAACAGCATTGGGGAATCGGGGAAGGGGAACAGAGAAGTTGCTGCCTTTTTATTCTTCAGTCTAGTTGCGGAGGACATTGCTTTACTGGCCCATGTTGGTATCATCATTTCGCTCTTCCTGGATGAGGCAGATAGGTCACCGGCCTCTGGACAGTCGCTCACCGTGGCTATTGGCAGCTTACGCTGGCTGCCAGCCACTCACTGTAGCCTATGGCAGCCCACTGCAGCAGGGGCTGCAGCCTATACCATTGCTGGAGCTCGCACAGCCCAGCTCCAGGTGGAGCTGTTGTTAGCTGTAGAGGGCAGTGTCACTGGCCCTCATATGTGGGATCCGAACAGGGGCCGCTGACATCCCCAAACCATCTCTTAACCAATGCACCACTCGGCTGGCCCTCATATAGGATTTTTTTTTCCTTTCTATTTCTAGTGCTACTAGTACTGGCTTGTAATTGCATTGTCCCATGAAATATTTCTGATGTGCTTCTTTCTTTTGAGGTCTATTTCTAAGTTGGTATAAGTTTCCCAGAAAGAGATTTGCCCCAAAAAAATAAAAATTAAGAGCCTTTCATGCTTCAGGAGTTCTGTACGATAAAACTTTTTTCCTCCTTCCAAAGCTTCAGACACTTAGCTCCTCATTGAATTATATTACTGCCTAGAATTTTGTCTTCACATGTATGTATTAAGCCTAATTTTGATAATTTTCATATCCACTCTACATAAACATCAAAAAACAAATAGAACAGAAATGGAGTGTTTACTAGGTTGCCAGTTAAAATCAAATTTCTCTCTTCTATTGGGAGAAGTAAATTATCGGAAGCAGGAAGAGATAATATCAGAGAATGATATCTGTTGGGCAGTTTTTACCCTTCAGAAGTAAGGGTACTTACTTGTTTACTTCTTCAGAAGGTAAACAATGTGACAGTGCTCCCTGGAGCAGTAAATGAGACTGAGTTACGTGGAAGGAAGCTCTGAGGTAGAAGAGACTGACTTTGCCTTCATTTGGTATCTTGTTTCAGACACATCGTTCAGCCATATTTTAATAAACAAAAAGGAATTATGGGCAGTAAGTCAAAACCCTTTGGAAGGATTTAAGATTTTCTGCAGTAATACTCTTTCTTCTATACATCTTACCTCTTTCCCAGAGCTAAGGAAATGTACATGAAAATCTGTTGATCATTACATGTGGTTTATTATCTAAGAAGGTGATCTGCAAAAAACACATTATACTTAGTGTTTTTTTTGTTTGTTTTTTTTCCATATGTGGGAACCGAACCGGGGCCGCTGGCTTCCCAGGCCAGCGCTTAACCACCGTGCCATATACTTAGTGTTTTTAACAAGCTGAATATAGAAAATTTATGAAGTCTAATATTTGTAATAGTAACAAAGTAGAAAATAATTTTGTAAAGAAGTTATTTTAGCCATATGCAAACTTTTGTTGGTGTTATGAGTCCACAGTAAATGCTGTATTAAAAGTCTAAAATGAAGTTCTTTGTAAAAATAAAATGAAAATAATTAATAAAGCAAAGCACTAAGATGAAAAGACACAATGCTATATATTGGTGTATGAAATAATATAAATGCTCCACTCCATGGACAATTTACATAATTTCTGATAAAGCCAAATCAGGGCCCCAGTTTTGTTTATTAAATTAAAGGGGTAATCACTTATGCACTTTGGAAAAGATAAAACAATATAACAGAATACCATGTTGTGTTATGTTACACTATATTATAAAGTACTTGTAATGGACACACATCTCTTTATTAATAGAAAATGGTTAGATTTCTATTTCCTCAAATACCCTTTTTATTTTTTTATTTTTTATTTGTTTTGAGGGCAGTGTCACTGGCTCTCATATAGTGGGACCTGAACCAATGCTGCTGGCTTCCCAAGCCAGCTCTTAACCACCGTGCCTCTCGGCCAGCCCTCAAATGCCCTTTTTTTTTCTTTTTAAGATTTTATTGGGGTATTGGGGGAGGGGAACAGCGTTGGGGAATCAGGAAGGGGAACAGAGAAGTTGCTGTCTTTTTGTTCTTCAGTCTAGTTGCGAAGGACGTTGCTTCACTGGCCCATGTTAGTACCGTCATTGCGCTCTTCCCGGGTGAGGCAGATCGGCCGCCGGCCTCTGGATGGTCGCTCACCGCGGCTATTGGCAGCTCATGCAGGCTGCCAGCTGCTCACGCTGGCTGCCGGACACTCACTGTAGCCTATGGCAGCCCACTGCAGCAGGA
The DNA here is from genome assembly GCA_033961575.1 of Aselliscus stoliczkanus. Lineage (NCBI taxonomy): Eukaryota > Metazoa > Chordata > Mammalia > Chiroptera > Hipposideridae > Aselliscus > Aselliscus stoliczkanus. The sequence continues at coordinate 178,170,616 of CM066728.1, forward strand.
GCTGCAGCCTACTCTGTCTCCGGGGCTCGCACAGCCCAGCTCCAGGTGGAGCTGTTGTTAGCTGTAGAGGGCAGTGTCACTGGCCCTCATATGTGGGATCCGAACCAGGGCCGCTGGCATCCCAAAACCAGCTCTTAACCAATGCACCACTCGGCCGGCCCTCAAATGCCCTTTTTAATGCCTTCTAGTGAGGAATGCAATATTAATTCCAGGGCCTGCTTAGGGTTTCCATAGAACAGGTAAACAAAATAAAAGAACATATAGCTCTCATTCTTATCTAATGAAACAATTGCTTAGGGAAATATATGCAAACAAAGCAAACACTAGGATTTTCATGTAGACAGTGTGTGTGAGAATGTGTGTCTATGTGTATATATGGCTTCACACATGAAAGCTGAGTGACTTGGGGTTATCCTATGTGACCCTGTACAGGTGTAATAAATGCTAGGTCCTTTATTTTCCTGGGCAAAAGGAGGGATGTATTGTATTACAGGGAGACATATCTCCCCCATTTCTCTCCTATGTTCTAGAAGTGGTTTACATACAGAATCAATGACATGGCGACATATTTCTCTCAAGCAGTAAGGCCAGGCTGTGTTTTTAGTTGCTGATTTACTCCAGTGAGTTTTAAGGCCCACTGACGTTTAACATGGTTTCAGTATCAAATGTCCTTGTATCTGATGCTGGTGCTCTTTTAAAGTTTCGGTTTAAGTCCTCCCCTTTTACCTACCTACCTAGACAAAAAATAGTGACAATCGTAGATCATTGTGGTACCCTTACCCTACACCTCTAAACTGATCTCCTTCATCAGCCTTCAACTCTTGGCTAATCTTCCAGTAGTGTATTGAGATGCTTGCTATACATTTCCACTTGGGTTTTAAGATTGATTTTTCTTATGGAATGTGGCCCCATCATCTTTCCTCAGCTCCCATTTTAAGCCATTAGTATCTTGCACTTCAATTAATCTACCATCTGTCCAATCTCCACAACAAAAACCATGGGTGCCATCTTAGACTCTTCCTACATGGGCCCATTATATCTTATTAAGTCCTCAAAACTGTCCCCTCAACTTTATCCTGACTGCCTTGCCATCTGTTACTCAGGACATGGCAGTATCCTCCTTACTTGGTCAAGGTATTCCCATGAGCATCCATGCCAGTTTTTCTGTTTGAAACCCTTCAGTGACTCACCATTGTCCTCAGGGTGAAATCAGAGCACCTGGGCATGGAGTACAAGCCTCACAGTGACCTGCCCTGAGCCTCCAGGACAGCCTGTCCTCTTTGCCTCACCACCTCCAATTGCACGCCTCTGTGATTCTGAGCTGTGTAGAGGTTCATGCTGCCATACTGGCCTTCTTTCTTGCTTCCTATATAGAGAATGACATTCCCCTTTTCTCCCTGACATGCTCCTTCTCATCCTTCAAGCTCAACTTCTGTATATTCTTTTCCAGGATGTTCTCCCTGGTTTTACTTCTCTCCACCTCTTAGGTCGGATTAGGGGCTTCTGTGCCCCACTGACCCCAAGTGCTTAATCTTGTCTTGCCATTGAGGATTGCCTGGGTGCCTTTGGCATTGCACTTAGCAAAAATTATCTGCTTATGTGTCTTCCCCTTGAAACTATGCATTTTAAGGATTGAAATAAAGTCTAAAGTGTCTAGTACAGTTTCTGGAGCATAGAAAATGGTTGATAAGGTGAATATGGTATATACATTTATAGATATGCTTGAATTAATGCTTTCCTAGATGTTTGCATATATACTTGCTGTTTAGTAAATTTGGTTATTGGTACATGAATATCTGCACACATACACATATACACATAAATAACTAATTCTGTTTATATACCAAGACTTTGATTTTTGAAATTTGACCTTCATGCTATTTGTTGTGTGAAGGGCAGTCAGATATGAGAAAATGCAATGTGCCATCAGAACACTATTTTCTTCAATTAATTTTTTTTGGGAGGATGGGATAAAGCTCCAAAAGTGTAGTTAAACAAACTGCTGAGCATCCTTCGAATATTAAAATAACCTTCTTTGCTGGAGCCAGCTGTGGACTTTGAAGAATAGTGCCTTGTCTTCATATCTGACAAGAGCAAATCCCTTAGGATCTCCAAACTAGTGACTTGAAAGTGTTCTGGCTTGTTAGCCTCCAAATGCCCGATAACTATCAATGCTCATTTAGCTCTGATTTTTAAATGGGCTTTTAAATCTAGAATACACAGAGTCATAGCTAATTAAAACTCAGAAGTTTTAGAATTGGTCTGTAGTTAAATTAACCTATGAGTATAAAATTAAAAGAGAAGAAAAATCCTTAATCCATAAAATACTTGGGCTGTTCCTGGAAAGGTAAATATTTATATGACTTTATTAAAGTAATTTTTTACTTGTCAATGGCTGTTTTTAAAGTGTGGCCAAGCTTAAGTAGCTCTACAAATTTAAGTAAATGGGGCTTCTATTCAGTTTTATCTTATAAAATTTGCTTATGTTTTAGTGGTTCTTTTGCCTGTATATTTGAATATGCCTGTCCAAAAGATGCATTTTAACTGCTTAAATATGACCATTGTTGAGAAGGAATTCATGCTTTGTTTACTTTATGAAGGGGAAGCCAATCCAAAGCAAACTTCCATTTGCACTTTCCTTCCTGTATGATAATCAGAACTAGGTTAGACCTCCCTATATCCTCTGTATCTTTTTGTATTCTACATTTTCCATCTTTTTGTCTCTCTATGCCACATTCTGGACAGTTTTTCTCTGATTCTTTTTTTCCTTTTCTATCTTCCAATTCACCAATTTTCTGTTATCAAACATGGTTGTTGGATTTTAATTTTGATCTTTGTATTTTTCATTTCTAGCACTCCTTCTTGACTTTTTTCAAACTGTCACTTTTTGTGATTCCCTGTTTATAGGAGACATTGTCAAGCTTGTCCTTTATTTCATTAAACATGGCACTCACAGTTCTTTTGATGATGTCAATATCTCAGATCTCTATAGAACTCTGCTTGGTTTTTGTGTTGGTTTTTGTTCATGTTGCCTTGTTTCCCGTTTGTCTCATTAATGTTCACTGCTTACATATTATTAGCCTTGGAACTTGTTTGTATGAGCTAACTTTAGAGTCTGTGTGTCCTTCTTCAAAGATGCTTTGCATTTTCTTCTGCCAGGCACGTGGGACACTGTATTTAGAAAGCACCTCTATCTATATATGGGTGAGGTTCTTTGGCCTACTCAGGTTGCCGGCATTCAAGGCACAGATCTACTCAAGGTCTAATCTGTGACCACACCTGCTTTGATACATGCTCTTTTTGTCCTTTTTCTCCTGCTCTGGTCTGTACCAAGGCGTCTTACTCATTAGTGCCTGGAAGCTAATGGGAGGCACTGTCAGGTTTTACTTCCTGGTTACTCTTACTGTAGGGTGTAGCCCTTAGGGCACCCATTTAGTGTAAAAGACTTCCCATACCGGTGGACCTAAGCCTTGACTTTCACAGTTCAAGAAACAAAAACTCAAGGGTGAGGTATTAGCTCTGCTGTTGGGGCAAAAGTTGTTAGCTATTCCTAGAAAAAAGAAAAGGCAGTTTATGGATAAATCATACTACCTACAGATTTTCTATACTGTAATTTTGTACTTTAAATACTAGTTGCCTTCCAGTTATACATGTTGACTACTGACATGTCATGACATTAGCTTTGTGATAAAGCCATGAAAATCATACAGCGTTTCACTCAAATAATTTAATTATCTATAAGAGTTGTGGCCCTGCACAACTGGAAGACTATGAATAGAATTAAGAATAAAATCAGGAAGCAAATAGACTAGCATACCAAGTGTATGAACTTGTAGACTCAGTTCAAATGGCAGAATCAGTTAAAGCGTAACCTGCCCACAAGACCATTCCATTTGTAGAGAAAGAACTGTTTAAATGGGCTAACCTGTCTTAAATTGCAGAAGCATTCAACCTCATGGCCAGCCCCCAAAAGTCCCATCAGTATAAGCAGTGTCAACACATTGCCACTTAGCACTGAGATGGTGAAGCTGATTCTTTTTGGGTTGGTGCAATTATTTCCTTTGAGCCAAAGTTCTCAACACTGGCTACTTATTAGCATCATCTGAACAGCTTTGAAAGGAAAATAAAAAATCAGCCCAGAAAATCTGAGTTAAGTGTGTGGTTGGGTTGAAGTTAGGAGTTAGGCATTAGTCTTCGTTCTTTTTCTGCCTTTAAAGAATTCTGGGTGATTATAATATGTAGTCCGGATTGAGCACCTCTTCCTTACTGGGTAAGTGTGCCTTTTAACCCTTAAAATTTGGTATTAGATATATTTTTAAAAATGAATTGTATTAAAATTTTTCATTGCATTTGAGATTAAGCTGTGTATGTGGTTGGTATTTAAAGTTTTTGTTAATATTTAAGAGAATTTGATGTTGGGCCGGCCGAGTGGCGGGGTGGTTAAGCGCTGGCTTGGGAAGCCAGCTGCCCTGGTTCGAGTCCCATATATGAGAGGCAGTGACACTGCCCTCAAAAAAAAAAAAAAAGAGAGAATTTGACTAGCCTTGTGATTCCAGTTTAAAATGTGTAATTAGTTTTGAATTTAGAATTTTGAAATTGAAGTGTAGTGTAATAAGGTAATTTGGTTAAATTTATAGACAGAATTGGACTATTAAAAGAACTTGAGGTACATCATACTTAAGTCTAATTGACTAGATTTATTAGAATTAATAATCAAGGAAAACTTTGTTAGTCAGGCTTTTGAAGTTTTCAAATAGAAAATCCCACATATTAAATTTTAAAATGCAATTTGAAATGTTTAAGAGGATTAATAGTCTAATTTTATAATCAAATCCTCCATTGAGTGTGATTTTAAAAATATACATTTGGTTTATAAATAGATAATGAGCTTTATATGTTCAATTTAAGTACTTAAGGAGTACTAGAATTTTTAATTTATAATTTTAGTTAATTGAATATTATTTTGAAACAGTCACAGATGGTCTTTTGCATGTGTGTGTTTGAGAACTGATTCTGGATGGTGACCACACAATGTGATGTAAGATGATGTATTGCAGAATGGTACACCTGAAACTTATGTAACTTTATTAACAACTGTCACCCCAATAAACTTTATTTTAAAAGAAAATCATTCTCAAGAATACCAAAAACTAACTTTAACAATTGCCAGGTTCCTGTAATTTTTCTTTCCGTTCCAAAATTAACATAGAGGTTTTTTGTTTGTTTTTTGTTTTTCTATTTATTTTTTCTATTTTTAAAAGTGACCATAATCCAGAATGCAAAAAGATATAAGGAATGAAGTGAAACTTACTGATTTTAACTCTTAGCAGTTTTATGTATCCTGCCCAGAGATTGATTGGCTGACTGATGGGTTTAACTGATGTGTATGTACCTTTCTCTCTCTGTTACTATGTATTAATATTCAATTGAGTATGTGGGATATTACATGTACTGTTTTTATAACCTACTTTTTCCTTTAATATTCTTTTTTGGTTGTTGGTCTTTATAAATTTTACATATAAGGATTGCATAGTATTCCATTATAGAGATTTACCACAGTTTATATGAGCAGGGTACCAATTTATGCTATTTCCACCTTCTCTATTACAAACATTTCTGTGAGGAACATACTTGATTTTTTACATTTAGGCATTTATGTGACTATTTCTGGAGGACTCATTTCTAGAAGTGGAAACTGCTTTTTGAATTATGAATTTTGGGACATATTGTTAAATTACCCTCCAGAAGGAGGACAAGATTCAGAAAAATAAATCTATTCTTTTGATAGCAGTGTCAATGAAAGCTCCACAGGACGCTTCTGAGGGATAAAAGAGTTTTATTCTGAGAGGATGGGCAAATCAGAGAACCTAACCTTGGGCATGAACTGAAGACATGCTCCAAGGTAAGAAGAATAAGGCAAGGGTTTTAAAGGTGAGAGTCAAAGGGATGGGTTGCTAGGGAAATAAGACCATAAACTTACATCATTCATTTTCTGATTGGTGGGGGCAACTGGGCTTTCAAGGACCTGCTGACCCACTGGGCAGCAGATTGGGTTGTGAGATCAGAACAATGGGTAGTTTCGGTGGACTCATGGTCAGCATATAGAGTCAGGGGATATGGCCAACAGTTGGAGTCATAAGACATGGTTAGCAATGCCTCAGTTTCCCTTGAAGTCTGCCAAATAAACTAGTAAAACAAGTTTTGTGGTGAAATGGACAATGCCAGGAATGTAGTTTGTCAGATAGAGTCAGAGTTTAAACTGCAAAATAGTCTAGTCACTTATGCCAAGTCAGGACCACATTGCAGAAGGGTCTAGATACCTGGTCACAAAATTATGATGTTAGGATCCTCAGCAGTTAGGCATTTTCAGATAATTTACACCTTTTCCTCCTTTTGAAATGAGTTGGTGGCTATATTCTAGTTCTCATTCAGGCTATGCCTCAGTGGTAAGAGTTTGGAGACTGGATGCAAGTTCTAGCCTTAACTCCATCTACGTTTGTTATTTTCATTGTCACGTATGTTCTCAGTTTTCTCATTTCTTAAGGCGAGGATACTTTTTGTGAGAGAATAGAAAGTAGCCAAAATGGAGCCTAACACACAGGAAGAGCTCAGCAGTGTATGTGTTTTTTCTATTTGAACATGAAGAGATGGAATTCAGTTCCTCCTAGTTCTATCACTCTTTGAATTGCCTAAGAGATTGGTGCATATTTTACTTTTTCAGCCCTTGGCTTGAGAATTCACTCTGACATTTCTTTCTCTTTCCAAGTAGCTGATATTTTATGAAATTCTGAATAAAATTAAGTAATCACTCTATTTACTACAGAAGCTTCTTACATGTTTTTCATGACTGAAATATATATTTTCCAAGGTTAAAACTTCCTTTGAAAAGACAACTAGCAAGGCCATTTAAAATAGTTACAACAGTGTTTATTTTCCTCCACGTATCATAAAATTTAAATGGGCAGATTTAACCACAGGGAAAATAAAATCTTCAAAAACACTTTATAGTTCTGAGTATTGCACAAAGAGGTGCTTGGGCTAAGATAGAAAGGTAAGAATTAGCTTGCAATATGTAAGACAGAGCAAATGAATTGATTGAACGGAGAAACATTTTGCCTTATTGAGTTGGAGTGGATGCAACTTAGTGAAGTTTTTCTCAGAAATTTGCATAAATTGCATGATTGTACATGGGATCCTGTAATCTCTAAATATCATATGGGAAGCAAGTTTAGAAATGATATAATCCATTCCCTTCATTTTATAAATGAGCAAAATGAGACTCAGGGAGGTTCTCATATATATTGGATAGTTTCTTTAAAGAGAAACTCCTCTGTTTTATTTGTTAGCATGAATTGCAGACACCAGCTTCTTCATTTTAGGCAAGAGGATACCTGGGGAATCTGAAACGTGTTGGTAGTGATAAACCAGAATCCAGGCCTTGGATTCTTGTTCCAGTGTCCCTCTGAACACTAATCAACACACATGCTGAATAGGCAAGAATAATAAATGGTGTAACTTATCAGCCTGAAAATTATGAAGAAAAATTTAAAATCATATGAAGTGTACAGGAAAGCAATTAGCCAAAGATAATCAATTATTTGCACATAGTTTTATTGATCCTTGGCTATTTCTTGGAGGCTCTCCATTCTTGAGTGCAGAGAGGTTTTCAGGAGTGTATTTTAAGGACTATTAGGATGCCAGTCTCATATTCCCAAGTGTTTATACTCCCATAATGTAAATTGGTCATTAGAAGAGACACATTGCTTTAACCCACAGCAGCAGTGACTATCAAGCTGCAGCGACTGTGGTCCTCAGGAACTCAGCTGGGGCCCTTTCTGGTTGTCTGTGTAAAGGCCGCCCTATTCATTCAGCTCAATTGCCCTGGGCCTGGTGCGAGCCTGGGAATTTGGGAAGACATAACCAACAGAAATAGTTCTGAGTACTTATCTAAGTAAAAAGCAGCAGACGTACATAGAAAACTCAATGCGAGCAAATATCAGAAAGCAAGAATGCTCCGTAAACAGTTTTCATTGTGTGATTACATGGTCTTTAGCCTTCTCTATTTTCTGTCACCTGAACTTTTCAAAGGAAAGATGCATGTCCAAGCTAAGACTATGCTGAGTTTAAAGAGGTAGGCAAGGAGACCCATTTAGAATTCGGCTCATTGTCCCTACAGAGGTTTGAGGCCTCAAGTGAGCCCTTCCCCTTCGCCCATGCTAGGAACCCCTGAGCGTGTGGCACTGCAGCACAATAACTAATTTCAAACGCCAGGTGTGTATGCAGTACCAGTATTTGGCCTTAAAGAATTTATTACAGATGTCTGGAATTGAAGACTGTTGACTAGGTGCAAACATTACCTCATACTTCATTTGACACTAGCACAGTTGGGGGGAGATTATAAAGGTAAATAAAAATGTGCTAAAATGTAAACGTGTGCTATTTCTTGAGCAAATTGGGTTTTCTTGTTATAGCTATTTCAGTGTTTTATGAGTCAGATAATAGAAATCCTGAAATTAGGTACAGATTTACAACTTGTTAGGGGAACAGTTCCCACTAATCTCTTGAATATTTGACACTTGTGGTCTCTTTCTCCTGGGCTTAATGAGAATAGCTTCTTCTATGTCATGTCTCTTTGAGAGTTTTCAGTCTCTGTAAATTGCTATGACAGACAGAAGACGGACTGTCTTGCGTTGAGAGATGGAAAGCAACGGTAGTAGTGGGTGCACCAAGGCACTTACCACAGACTGATGTTTCTATCTTGTGTTCGTGTCATGTTGGCCCATCCTGAAGGTAGGTCCCCAGATGGAGCACCATATTGCAATTATTATGGAGGCCAAGGAGGCAGAGCACAGAGAACAGTCTATGCCATTTGATGATAATCAGCAACAAAAAGTGGCTAAAGGGAATTAAACATCACAGCAATCTGACCTTATTGTCATATTACACAGGTTGAACAATGACATGCAAATCTGACCTGTTTGGCTAACACAAAGATAATTTAAAAGAAATATTTATGGACAAGGGAGGTGCTTGGAATATTTAGATCATTTAGGACTTGGATCATCATGTTTGTAATAGGTTACTAAGCAGCCTTTTTAAAGGGCTGGGCAGAGAGAGCCTATCTTCGCCAACAAAAGCCCTTGAAATATGCCAATAGAAGAAGCTGGTTATGAAAGAATGATTAACCATCAAATCCTTGTAAAAGTCAGCTAGTAACATGCTCTTGATGGTCCCAAATGCCCTGCTTTGGCACTATTGCAACGTTTTCCTGTCTCTCTTCCAAAGGTCAGTAGAATCAAGTTCTCCAAATGTGTTTCTTGACTGTTGGAGTCAAGTGCAGACCCAGTCATCAAGAGTGGAGACCAGTGGCTTTTGAAAGAGCTCCTGTGGTCTTGTTAATCTCTCTGTGATAACCCAGCCTATGCATGCTTCTCTGTGCTGAGACCCCCTTCCAGAATGTCAGCTGATTTTTGCATCTCTTTCATTTACACGGGCTATGACAAATGTGTTTGGGTCCACTAAAACAGTAATTGCAGAAGTGCACTCTTAATTCAGGTCCGTGATTTTTGAATTTGTGTTGCCGGGTTGTTAATCATCAGTTCCACTATTCTGACATTTATGGCTGTGTTTCATCTGGGAAACCACGTGCGGTTGTAACTGGGAGTTGGCAGGTGCAAGAAAAGCTTAAGTGAAGCTTTATTGGCATTGTTTTATTCCTCAGGATTCCTTTCAGAAGGTGAAATAAGAAATATTGACTAAATTGGGAGAGCTGGCATTTCAAGCCTGTTAAAAGTGTGACCTGATTCTGAGTTCATGTATTACTGTTGACGTCATTGCTGTAGTGACAAATATAACATTGGGTTTCAAATAATTATTTTTAAAAATTTTACCTCAGTAATTATTATTTGCCACAATGAACAGAAACCAATTAATGCAGAAATAGAGATCAGGTGGCTCCCAACTGAATATATTGTAAGTTTCCCAGGGGATTATTACACTGACGTGAAAAATCACAAATGTTCATACCAGTCCATCTGTTATGAGTTATATAATTCTTTTATATAAAATCCCTTATCAGTCTTTTATTTTTAAATCAATGGATTGCACATGATAGCCAAGAGTACCATCATTTTAAAGTAACATATCTGACTTCACCTGCCAAGAGGAGCCAATTTGACACTAAGGTCTGTTAATGATTTAACTTTTTCTTGCTGATGTCAGCATGAGTGTGATAATGCTTCCAATTATCATTGAGATCTTTACCCTTTTTCAGAGGAAGAGAGTGTACCTATAAAATAATATTTTAGGATCATCATTTGGGTTTTCATTATAAATTATGATTTTATACTTCATGCTCATATTTGTAACAGAGTTTCATCTTGGTCTACTTCAGTGGCTCTGTTATTTTTCATTATTTTCCACTAAGGTGCTTATTTTTAGACATTTTTTTCCCTGTAATTGCTCTCCCTTTTCACCACGTGAAATTAAATACGGAGAATAAGAAGATTTTGTTGGGTAGGATTTTTTTACACACCGCAAAACACAATTTTCACTTTCTTGGAAGTGACGTGGCCCTCCTTGAAAATGAATTGTTTATTTGAAATGAAATTTGTGTGTAATGAATTTATTTTTAAGTTTTCTTATTATAAAACAAATTTTTTTCTACGCAGAAAAATCAGAATACGAAGTAAAGAGAATGTAAAACCCACCTATAAGCCCACCCATCCAGACACTGACATTGATAACTCTTTGATGTACACCCTTGCAAGTCCTTCTCTTGATATATTATTGTGTGTTTAGTATTTTAGATAGACAAAAAAAAATAGATTGCACCACATATAATGTTTTGTAACTTGTTTCATTCATTGAATAATATTCTTTGAACATCTTTTTAGGCCAAAAATAGACTTAAACAACACCATTTTTACTGATGGGTTGTTTCATGGTTTTGTCATCATTTAATCAATACCTTATTATTTGATATTTTGGCTGTTTTAAAAATTATTGCACTGATTCAAAATCATTTAAAAAGTCACTGTACTTTTTTGAACATTAATTTCTTGAAATTTTTCAGAAGTCAAATTAAAAGCCACACACACTTGAAAGACTTTTTTGTAAGAGTCGTGCACCAGTTTACATTCCAACCAGCATTAATTAAGAGTGCCCACTTTCCTGCACCTAAACCGACAAAAAACATTACATTACCACCTTTTAAAATATTTGCCACTTCAATAGGTAAAACACTTTAGTAGCACTCTTTTATTTATAGGAAGAGTGGTTATTTTTTTTCATATGTTTATTGGCCATTTGTGTTTTGTTGAGCCATTTTTTAACATAAAGAGTTAGTATCTGATTTTTTTCATTAGCATACAAGTGTACAAGGTCTATGTAAAAAACTGGATGTGAGAAAAGGTAGTTTCTGAATATAAATGATCATTAAGGCAAAATAATTTTGTATTTAAGCCACAGACCTGTTCAATGAAAGGTAGGATTAATTAAACAGAACCTTTTTTTGGATAGGAGAGGTTTACAGGGACCAAGCAAGAATGACCTTCAGATTTAAGGTTTATTAAGATAAGTATTCCTTTTCAAAGAAGAAGTTAAAAGTTGTTAGCATGGCACAGAGAAATTATCTTCTGTCATGTGTCTGTAATCTTACCTTTTATATGACAAGCTTGAGTTTTTGAAGAACTAGAGAAATAGCTCTCCTATTTGGGAAATAATGTAGATGACAATTTATGTAGTTTAATCCACGTCATTGATCCTCAAAAGTTTATGTACTTTATCATTGGGTTGTGTGGACTCATCTGTCTTTGTTTAATTTGTTGACTCAATGAATTTAGTCAATTCGTTCCCATAAAATAGTAACTAATTTATGCTAAGACTCAGTGGCCGTGAACCATTACTTCATAAGAGGAACCCCAAGATCTATGATTCTTGCTCACATTTTTTTTACAGTAGATGAATTGGCCTCACCTTGGGTTGAACTCTTTATACGTAACTTTCCGTTTGTCACATTTAATTATTAAGCCTTGTTTTCAACAACGAAAAGAACCCAGAAAGCCAGATGATCTTTTTTTTAAAAAATGAAATATTGAGAAATAGTTATAACCATTGCTGTTTCCTAAGCTGAGCCAGGCAGGTCTCTGGATAATACCATTTTGCTTGTGAAATAACATGTTGTCAAAGGCCTGATGATTATGTTATTTCCGTCCCATCTACAACATCAGTTGTCCACTCTTTGGCATGTTAGATATTAACCATCACACCAACTTCAGCTGGTAGGAAGATTGTAGGTAGAAAGAATCATGTCCTTTATCTATGGTTAGGGTCTTTTTATCAAAAATCTCAGTAACAAAGTAGATGATGATGCATTAAAATCAAGGAAACATTAAATTTTAACAGAAGATCCCAAATACTTAGCTTCATTAAACTTTTGCCAATACTTGGTTATAGTATATAATAACACAGGCACAGGTATATGGGATTACCATGTGGATGTGCTTCGTCTGTCCCAATTAATGGAGTACATTTGTCCTTACAACATTATGACAACTATTTAAAATATGAGGAAACCAAATTTCAGAGAGGAAAAATACTCTTCCCGGCTTGATCTACATGCTATCTGACTGGTCTGGAAATTGTGTCAATGTTATTGCAAACCTGTGCCCTTTCTTTGATCATTTATATACACATAGAAATATAACATTCTTATAAAAGCAATGATAAATGTTCCATGGTTACCTGTGGAGGCAGGTGGGTCTGAGAAGTGCCTGGTAAAGAGGTTCTAAGCCTCTCACCGATGGAGGGACAATGAAGTGACTACCTCTAGAGCCAGCTGAACTTGTACTGAGATCCCAGATCCAAATACCTTCCCCTTTGCTCAGACTTTGAAAAAGCCAAGTCATCTAAGGGGTGAATGGTTACAGTATAGTTCATATTTCTGATTTCCTCTCTGGCTGGCCCCTGTTTGAGTAACTCCAGTTTCCTACTGAACTACCTGGGATAATCTGAAAATCTTCGGTTTTACTAATATAATTTCCCCCTTGTATGAAAGTTGGGAAAGTGTTCATCAACTCCTTCTAGTTTTACAATTGTCTTTTCTATATTCCCCCATCCTTCACCCCCAACATATACATACTTGTGTGAGTTCTGCTAGTTTCACATCATCTAATGGTCTCAGCCTGGGCTGTATCCGCAGGGAAGAAAACTTGACATCCATTAAGACCTTTTCCTGTGCTGGGTGCTTTCACATTCAGGTACTGCCCGGATTTCATGGGTAGACTGTTTCACGTGCATGGTTGCCTTTCATGTAACCTCCTTTACTAAGTGAAATGTAGTCTAATGAATGAATCAGCCACCTCACAAGGATACCTTGCTTCTCTTGGAGGGGCTTCCCTGGGAGCATGGACAGGCCTCTACATCTCTAATACCCCACATCACCTCCTTGCCCACCCCTGTTTTTTCTCCCCTTAGGAATGGAGACCATTTCTCCCCCACCTCCAGCCACCAAGGATTCCATGCTGACCTTTCATTTTGGGAGAGGTCCAGGTGGTGTGTTGCCTCTCCCTCCCCAGCTTCCAGCCCACTGAACTGCTGTTTATTCTTGCCCCTTCTATGGCATGAAACCCCACTCACTAACACAGGATGTACAGAACGGGCATTGAAAGCAGTAAAACAGACCTGTTCCCTATGCTTCTTTTCCAGGTTGTCTTTTCCTGGTTATACACCAGACCTCGCCCCAGAGAGAATTTGAGGGAAGAGCAGAGGGAGGGGATGGCTGGAGTTGGGCACCTTTCTGAGTGTCAGCAGCCTGTGAAAGCCTCTCCCTGCCTGCTGGGTGGTCTGCATTTCTCACTTGTTTTAAAAGTGGGTGCCTTCTATGATGTTGCCTGTAAAATATATTTAATGCCATTCATATTGTTTAATCTTGGCTAACCCTTTTCAAAAATGACACAAAAACTTTCACCAGTGATAGTTTTGCTAACTTTGTTTCTTTCCAGAAGAAAAAAAAAAAAAGGTGCTTGGTCTTTTTAACCTGTGGGAAATAAATGTTACTGTCCCATCTTTTATGATTAATAAACTGAGAGGTCACACAACTGGAGGCAAGATTAAAAGCCCAGTTGGTGCCATTCCAAAAGCCCTACTCATGTTCCCCATGCTGCTATCCCACATTATGCATAGCCCACTCCTGAATTTGCAAATCAGACAGAATGGCAAATGGGGGAGAGGAATATTCATTTATTTAAATTTACATATGATAGGAATAATAAAGCAAATAGCCAACTATAAATAATAAATAAGCTGTAAAGAATATAATCTCGTGCTGGCTTCGGCAGCCCATGTACTAAAAGAAGATCATCTCTCCCAATGCTGTATTTAAAAGGTGACAGAGGCAAATTATACATTCTTCCCAGCATGGGATTTGTTTCTCTAGAGAATTGCACAGTGGTTCTTGAAGAAAAAGCAGAAAGATCATAAAACTATGAGTAGGTTATCTCCTTGGGTGGAGTTGTAAGAATTATGAAATCATGCAGAAGGGTGTAGCACACATCTGGCCTTTTATGAAGTTAGGGGAAAGTGTGACATTTATTTCTATTGAACATGGTAAGTTACATGGTTGGTCATGAATTATTTCTCTTTCAGATTAAAGCTTTTTCTCCACGTGGTGGTTTTTTGTTTGTTTGTTTGTTTTTCTAAGAATAAATGGGTACCTGCAATACACTGGGGAAAGCAATGAGTGAAGTTCATGCCTTTTCGATTGTCCATAAATAATATAATAGGAACCCGTCCCAGCTCAGAGTACTATTCTACTAGAAATTCTTTGGCTATTGGAAATACGTTTACATTCATACCTGGTGGTCATAACTTTCCATCTTGGGGCAGACTATTCCAATCTAATGAAAAATGAAAAGATTCCATCACTGTCAGCAATTTCAACATGGTTACCATTAGCCTTTGTCTTAATTTTCTTGCATGAATTACATGGTTATACTTATTCATGGTGGTAATTTGGGGAGGGGAGCAGGTGGTTGATCCTTGAAGTTTATATAAACCAAAGTGCTGTTTGACTCATCACTTTTATTAATGAAATTGACTATTCTTCAAAATTTGTTAAGCATTTTCCATTTTTTTTTGTCTTGAACTTCATGGCTCGAACTGTGTCCCCACATCTGTGGGATTTGGATGTGCCTCTATTAAAGAATAGTCTAAGATATTCCATAAAATCTGGATCTCCATATTAGTAGGAATCATAACATCCTTATTTCCCCGTCTATTTTTTGAGAGATCAGAGAGGTCTTCAGAAACTATCTTACATTTGGATGCATTTTTTTTATTTGCCTCTTTTTTTGGTTTCCATTTTTAGACCTGTAGCGATATTTTCTGCTGTACTTACTTCCTCTCATGAGATTATTTCTTCATCGTGGCAGAAATAGCCTTTAAAACGTTTAAAACATTTTTGCCTCTCTCTGATTGGCAGGGGCAATAACTCAAAATATTTAGCCACTGGTTTATCAAAGGCATAACCAGTCTGCCCAGTCACTCTGGTCAACTACAAGGGACACTGGCTACAAACAGCTGCGTGGTTGTGTCCGTGTGCAAGGGTTGAGTGTTTGCTGGTTTGGGATATTTGTGAAGTATCTATCTCAACTTTCCTGTCTTTTTGCTTTTTACTAACTGCTCAGTCAGTATTTGAGATCATAGAAAATGTTGACAGAGAAACCATTGCAGCAGACATTTATAGTGACAGTGATGAAAGAGCAATTAGGAAATAGCTTCTATGTCATTTTCATGTGAATTGGTAATAATTAGATGGTTCAGTGCAATTCAAAAATGCATTTATTAGATTTTTGGTGTGTGCAGTTTTACTTTTTCATCTTTTTTTTCTTCTGTGAATGTAACATACTTCACAAATCTGAATGTCTAGCACTTGTACATAATGTATGAGACCTAACTGCCCTGTATTTAAGGTAAAGTTAAAGCAGGGAGATTAAATCTGAATGCTTGTCAGGTCACTGGTAAATTCAGGGTCAAGGTTCAAAAGAGACAGTTCATTTACAATCCTGATTTTTCATGTTCCTCTGAAGTCCAAGCATGGGCTCTTCGAGGTAGACAGGAATGTTTATTTAAACATTTTAAAGTGATTTATTAAAGTAGACATATCAGTATTTTCTCTATGCATGTGAAATCCTTGAGAGATTACACAATTAAAAAGGAAATAGATGAGACCTCGCCCTGTACAGGACCAAAATTCCCTTTAGCTGAAAGCATGCTTGGAGAAAGCGATTCACCATTTTTAAAGAGGAATGTAATCTGTTTATGTTTATTTCTTTCCTATACCAGAGATTCTTTCTGGCAGCCACAATGTGTTGCTTAGCACTACCTAGGGAATTGTGAACTCTTCTCCCTCCATTTTCTTCCTTACTTAACAGAAAAAAGGAGGCAGTAAGGGCCAGCAATGTCTTATCTTTTAGCTACACTTTGCATTAGGACTTATATCTTCCCTTGCTTGGTTAAACTACAAGACCCGGCTTCTTTCCCAGACTTTCTTTCTGAAGGGCAGGGAGAAGAGGGAATGAGAAACACCATATTCAGGTCATTCTCTCCTAGGTCTGCCCGAGGCGTGGGAAGCCATATTTCTTATGGGAAATAGGAAGATAGTCTTTGAATATCTTCGAATATCTGCTTTGACCAGATAGGTGCTACTAAGAATACGGTATTCTCTCCTGGCAAAAGGATAGCTAGCAAAATGCAAGGCAGATAGGTTGAAGTGAAGCGTTAACATGGACCAAGAGACTCAATAATGAGGAACGCGCACATTTTGGTCAAAAGGAAATTACGTGCTTAAATATTACAGTAGTATCACAAAACCCTTTTATTTTTGATTTGGAATAGTTTGGTCTGCAGGAATGGAAAGACTAAAAATGACATTTTAAGTAATTTCAGCTTTATTATTTAAAAAATTACAGTAATTTGTTTTAATTCTAACTTTTTATTCGGCTAATTCCTTGTAACATTGTTTCTTCTCAGAAGGCCTCCACAAAAAGGCCTTGCCAAGAATTCTCAATTTAATAACAGATACACATTTATAATTAGTAGTATTTATATAATAATAAGAGTCAGAGTGCTAAAAACGGAAACATACTATATTATGCGTAGCATCGTAGATAAACATGCTGGCTCTGGAATTACATGACCCAGGTTTAAATCCTGGCTCCCCACCTACTGGACTTTGGGCACTGATTGAACCCATCTCTGCCTTAGTCTCCTCATCTGTAAAATGGCATGGTATGTGTAGCTAAGTCACAGGGCTGGGGTGAGGAATAAAGTCATGTAAATGTCTCAGAATAGTGCCCAGCCCAAAGTAAGTGCTGTAAAAATGTGAGTTGTTATTACTCAGTCTTTTTGTACTGCTAATATTTTTATCACTCCCTTTCTTATGGGTAAACGTTAGTGTCATCTGTAAGAAATTATTGCATTCTAAATTACCAGTGTCCAAAGAGGGTTTGGCTTTTTTTTTTTTTTTTTTTTTTTTTTTTAGTGAAGCCTTTTGTAAGCTTCTCATTGTGTGGTTTCCTCATCTCCCAGCCCCCACCCACCTCAGCCCCCCAGCCTTCATTAAGGGACCAAGCCCAGTATTAATTATGATGATGAGTACAGACCTTGCCTTGTTTTTCAGTTGATTGCTTTTACTTCCCTGGCACACAGACCAAGATGTTAGACAAGATGGGTTTGGGGATAGAAGAGACCCTTTTAGTATAAGGTGAAGATGAAACTGATTGGGCCACAATGTTATTTTCAGTTAAAGGAGCTGCCTCTTTTGTTACTTGTTCAGAATGAGCGCTGAGGTGAAGATTAAACACAGGGATCGTTGGGCCAAGCAGAATTAATTCTTGGAGAACTTTAAAACACACTGTACCACAGTTTTGAAAGGTCATCACTGTGCTACTTAATATTCTTAATGTACTGGGTATTGTTTTCCATATTGAATCCCAGAGTACTTTCAGTGCTTGTTAGCTGCCAACCCTTTTTCACCCAGCGTTTTCTGTTTCTTTCCCTCCCTTGCTTTCCGCACCCCATCTCCTCTGCTTTATCCTTCTAGATCTTTGAACTCCACATCTCATTCCCTGTACTCCCCTCTCACCCACCCCACCCCATTGCATTTTTTATGGTAACTAATTATGCATCGTGAGCCCACTGGGGTACTGCGGCATTTGTTTTTGCATATTTTTTTTGGTAACATAAACCCGAGAAGGATGGTGAATATTCTCATATTTACAAACAATATACACATAATTCCATTTAACTGGAGATAACAGCTTAGGCTGCTTTTTGGTTTAACCTCCGTGCTACTTTAGATAAAGAACCTACACAAGCTCTCATTTGAGCAGGCATTTTGCCGAAAAATTGACCCTTTGATAGTGAGCCTCTTAGGGCAGCGCTGCATTCCACCGGTGCCATTAGCCTTTCGTATGCATGTTGAAAAGTAGCATACAGAGTTGGATTTCTCCCAATCAGTTTAGAATCGAGCTGAAACTTGCACAGAGTATAAAAGGAAAAAAATTAAGCAATTGGTCTAAAAATAGGCTCCCCAATTAGATTTTGAGGTTTTCAGTTAAGGGCCTTTCTTGCATTCTGATAGTAACTGTTACAAACTAGGTTGTCAGTTACAATTTTATAGTGCTCAGTTATCTCGTTAAATAAAGAATGGATTGACGTTGGTTGTGGTGAAGAATCATTGTGTCATATATATTGGTGAGAGAATACTTTGCCATATTATAAAGGAGAATATTAGTCCCTCCTAAATTGCCTCCCCAGGAAATTAATTCACTGGATATCTTATTTAAACATATGTTGGTGGTGTTTATTACTTAGTAATTCTATGTAACTGGCTCTACCTTTATTCAAGAGGAGAATATGAGGTCTGACAATTAAGTTTGCGAACACGTCCTAGAAAAAGTGCTACATACCTCATTGCTGAATATCACTACCATCACCTTCGAAGTGTTCCCCTTGGGAAGCTATGCACCAATGCCAGCACCTAGTCCACCTTTCAAAGCAATTTTGGAACTCTTTTTCTGGAGTGACCATCAGAGCTCTCATCATATTACCCTTGATGTCCTGAATGTTATCAAAATGTCTTCTTTTCAATATTTCCTTTATCTGTGGTAAAAATGAAGTCATTGGGGGCCAGATCAGGTAAGTAGGGAGGTTCTTTACTGGCTAAGAACTCCCTCACAGACAGTGCCATGTGAACTGGTGCACTGTCATGATGCAAGAACCATGAATTGTTGCTAAAAGTTCAGGCCATCTAACTTTTCCATGCAGCCTTTTCAGCACTTCCAAATAGTAAACTTGGTTAACTGTCCAAATTCATAATGAATAATCCTGCTGATATCAGAAAAAAGGTTAGCAACATCATTGCAACAAGTTCACTAACTTAATTGTCAGACCTCTTATTTTTTGAAAAGAAAATATTTCTCAGTGGAGTCCTCAACTCAGTGATGCTTGTGTCTCACTGAACATTATAAATAAGTGCTGGCTGGTGCCAGCGGAGTGGTGCATTGGTTAAAAGCTCGCTTGGGACACCAGCGGCCCCGGTTCGGATCCCACATGAGGGCCAGTGACACTGCCCTCTACAGCTAACATGGTGAACAACATCTCCACCTGGAGCTGGGCTGCTGTGAGTCCCTGGGATGGCATAGTTGCAGCCCCTGCTGCAGTGAGCTGCCATAGGCTACAGTGAGTGGCTGGCAGCAAGTGTGAGTGGCTGGCAGCTGGTGTGAACTGACAAGAGCCACTGTGAGTGGCCGTCCAGAGGCCAGCGACTGATCTGCCTCACCTGAGAAGAGCTCAAATACCAACATGGGCCAGTGAAGCAATGTCCTCCACAACTAGACTGAAGAACAAAAGGACAGCAACTTGTCTGTTTCCCCTTCCCCGCTTCCCCAATGCTGTTCTCCTCCCCTAGTTCCCCCAATAAAATCTTTAAAAAAAAAAATGGTGCTGTCCCTTGAATTATCACATGACTGTTCAGCACAGAAAAAAATAAAGTACTAATACTTACCTTCAAAGGTTCTTTTGAAGATCATACATGTAATACATGGTGTACACTAACATTTCACAAATGGTGGTTAGTATTATTTTAAGAAAATGTATTTCCCATAAAGATGCAAGCCCATGGAAAAATCATGTCTTTCATACTGGATCTCTTGTTTTCAAGTTCCTGATGCTTCAGATTAGCTGCTGTCTCCACCTAATATCCCCTACTAAGAATGCCATCCCGGCAGCTATGCCTGAATGTTACCTGGAATAACTAGCACCTCTGCATGGTCTATTAATAAAATGTAGTATTCACCATTTATAAATATTGGGCCACGTGGGCACCTTACATAGTCTTAGCTTTTCCATTCTTAACAAGCTAAGAAGAACCAATTTAATCAAATAAGTAGAAGCAGACATATGTTAGAAGAATATTTATTTAATATATGCACATACGCTTACAAACTTTTGTCAACACATGTCCACACATGTCCAGACCTATGCTTATGGAAATTCAAGTACCAGGCTGTTTATTAATGGAAAGCAATATCTCCAGAGAAGGCAAGGCATAGTACTAAAAATGAGAAAAGATGAAAAGAATATGGTTGGCGTAAACGAGTACATGTGGGAAAAAAAATGATAAGGAAACTGGGGCTGGCGGTCAGACTAGGCTGGGGGACAAGAAAAGGCTGAAGAAATGTAAGTGGCTTGTCAGCAAAGCAACCCCAGGCTGCTGGCCCATGAATCCAAGAAAAATGTAGGAATGATAATAGACTCACAGATCAAGCTATATTAATTGAGAGGCCTATCATGAAAGAAGTGTCTTCTATGCACTATGAGGATTTCAGTAACATCAGGGTATGATGACTATATATTTTTTCTTTTAATAATAATCTGATATCCCCAGGTCATATGGGGAAGATGTGCTTTAGAAAAGGAAGTGGTAATGAGGGGGAAAGTCTTAGAAAGTAAGACTTTGGAATGGGTGGGTGGGTTCATTATACGTATTTAATTTCTGGTCTGGGAGGTTGGTTGATTTCTGATTTTGTGTCTTACGAATGAGATGACCTATCAAGTTATTTGCTGTGATGTCTGCTGCTTTCCTGCCTGTTTTATCTCCTGGATGCCTAGAATAATCTGAAAGGAGACAACAGAAAGCAAGCATATGTTTAATACAAAGGCTTCATGAAATCTGTGAGCCTGCTGTGCATCAAGTCCATGTAATTCATTTACTTTTTAAAGCGGTGATGATACACTCTTTCCTCTGGATGACAAATTACAGAGCACATCTGAAAAGCCCTCTCTTTGGGGAAAACATTCTGCCTCTTTTTTGTTCCCTGCATAGCATCTTTATTATGTATGATGAATAAAAGAAAAAAGAAGAAAAAAAGCAAAGCAACATTGACTGAATAGCCTTTAAATGAAATATAAAGATAAAAGCTGATTTGAATATGTGATTGTAATAATTAGCACCAAAATAATATACATACTGTATATGTAGCATTGAGCTAGGAGAAGCAGTCCTTTATTCAGTTTTTGGCTGCTGTCTAAAATATGAATTATGGCCAAGTCCTATTGTTGGGACCAGAGACTGGAACTGGTGGAGTCTGGTGTAGCAGAAGCCTCAGTGAAATTTTTTGTCCGTAGGATCTAATAGGTTCGATGCATATTGTGTTAACTCCTTAAGAAATATATCAAGAGAAGAGCTTTACTTTCCTCAAACAATACTTGTACTAGTTATTACAAAGGTTTTTGTTAGTCATTGTAGATCTTTGTTATACTTTCAGTGGCAATGGGACAGATTTGCCGCTGATATTTTAATATTATGATTTATTGATATTTGCCTTCAAGTGGCCCAGCAGTCCTCCTCATCTTCAATTCCTCAGTGTCATCCCCAGACAACCATTTCAGATACTGTTCCTGTCTCCTAAAAATGCCTAATATCCCTCCCCTCACGTAGTTATCTCCTTCTCTAAAAAAAAATCAAGGTCATCTAACCTGACCACCCTCATGTGCTCTTTTCTTTAGCTTAAATTATGTCCCCACTGGATACAGAACCAGGAAGGGAAAGAGCATCTCTCCTGGGAGCCACATCCTTTGTCATCCACAACTTAGGTCCTCTTTCCACCTTCCCCGAGGGCCTTCTGTGTTCATTATCTTTCTTGATAGCATACATACTTCTTCCCAGCCTTTATGCTTTTAGGAATTATAGGTCCCTTTTAACTTGGGGAAAACATTCCTTTGGTTCAAATATTCATTCATCAGCATTCATCCAGTAAACATTTGTTGAATACGGATGTATCACTTAGTGTTGGTTGGTTGTGAGTGACAGCAATAAACATGGGTTACCTTGACCAAATAAGGAATGTATTGGAAGGCTAGGAGGTAACCCATAAAATGGGTGGGAAAGTTTGAGAACTTGGCTTTGGAGATGATGTAGGCCAGGATCTTAGGAGAATCCAGGTGGCAAGAACTAAAGAAAAATCTTTCTGGGATGAATCAACTTTCTGTCACTCTTTCCAGAGTTTAAATTCCAGGAGTGACTGTCTGATTGGCCTGGGACACAGTTCCATCCCTAGACCTGAGAAGGGTGGGAAATCTGGACTGACAGCCTCACGAGAACTACTGCATCCAGTGTGTGTGTGGAGGTGGGGGTGGAGGGTGGGAGTGGGTAATTCCATGATGCTATTACCAGGAGAAAGAAAATGGGTATCAGTGAGGCAAAAACAGTGGCTCACTCTGTAGCCTATGATATGGCAGGCAGCCATCATGCTGGTCTTTAGAATAGAAAGACAAATAGAGGAAAACTAACATTTATTAAAAGGAAAATAATATAAAAGTGGTAGAAATGAATGTGAATTTGTAATAGTGACTCTAAAGATGAAAAGATATTGTACACGTATCATGAGCTATATTATATGTAGGAGAAATAATCCCTTTCATATTTTGGCAGAAGGAATACAACTGCCAAAACATTAATTATGACCCAATCCCTGTATCATGTCCCAATGAGAAGACAGACTGGAACTGGTTCAAGATGGGTAAGACAGTATCTATCCTCAAGGAGATTATAGTCAGTGGGGAGTCTGGTGCAAGAAGAAAAAGAATTTTTTTTAAATTGGGGTACTGGGGGAGGGGACCAGCCAAGTTGTTGTTCTTCAGTCTTAGCTGTGGATGGGCGCCAGTCACCATCCAGCCACCCGTCTGCACCTCATAGCCTCTAAGCTCAAGGTGCTGTGTTACAATCTTGGTTGCGGGTGGGCATAGCCACCATCCAATGCAGGAGTCAAACCAGCCTTGTTGTTAAGAGTGCACGCTCTATCCACCAAGCCATCCGGGTGGCAGCTCAGCTCAAGATGCTGAGTTCAATCTTTAGTTGCAGGTGGGCATAGCCCACCATTGAACAGGTAGTCTTGTTGTTACACCAGCTGAGCCATCCTGCCACCTGCTGGCAATCAGCGGCATCTCAGCAGCAGCTTCACTGGTCCCTATGGGAATCAAACCAGCGGCCTTATTGCTCAGCATTTGTGCTCTTAAGCTAACTCAACCAACTGAGCCACTCGGCCTGCTCCAGGAAGACCATTTTAAGAAAATATACAAAGCTATTGATACAGAACCCTGGGAGGGTGCACCTGACTTAGGAAGGGCTGGTTCTGAGGAGGCTTACAGGAAGAAATAATATCTCAGCTGGAATTTAAGGTCAGGTGGTCTGTGATAGATGGAATGGGGCAGTGGTGGGGAGGACATTCTAGAAACAATAGTTGGAGGAGAGGCAAAGAGTTGAGAAACAACATATGAGTAAAGAGAACTGTGGAGATTTTGTGGAGAGAGGATTTGAGGGAGCAAAAGTTGGAGGTGGAGTCTGTGGGCCCTGTTACCGGCAGCCAGGGCCAGTAGGATGAGGCGTGGGAAATGCCTGTTGGTTTGGGTAGACAGGAAGCCGGGGGTGAACTGGTAAAGGGCAGTGTGAGTACAGCAGGGCAGGTGGAAACCAGATGTAGTGACCTAGGAATGAATTGGAGGGAAAGAGGTTGACAGGAAATAGAGGCTACTGTGCAGAGAGGTGTAGGTGAGAAGGAACAAAGGCAGATTGACTCACAGCTGGAGAGGATTGTGAAGGCTGTGCCTTTATATACTGCGGGAATGAAGTCAGTAGAGAGGAAAAACGTGATGATATAGAGGGAGAGTGATACTTACGGATCTGAGAAAAAGAGGAAGGAGTGTTAGCTTGAAATAGAAGAGATGGCATCCTGTGATGCTGGAGGTCAGGACATAAGAATAGGCGTCAGTACATGGAAACCTCCGGGTAAGAGGATGAGGATGTTATAGGAGACTTTTATGGACAGCCTCAGTAGGAGACTAAGTGTACTTTGGAATTAAAAGAAAGCTTGGGTCCACATTTTGGTTCCAAAATTTAATAGCTGGGTTACCTTTGGAAAGTTAATTAACTACTCTGAGTCTGTTTTCCACTTGTAGAATGGAGACATAAAAAACAAAAACAAAACAAAAAAAATCCTGGGCTGGCCGAGTGGCACAATGGTTAAGAGCTGGCTTGGGACACCAGCGGCCCCGGTTCGGATCCCACATGTGAGGGCCAGTGACACTGCCCTCTTAAAAAAAAAAAAAAAAAAAAAAAAAAAAAAAACCTACCTCAAAGGACTGTGGCAAAATTAAAACACTGAGTGTTGCCCCTGACCTAGTAAGTCATAATGGTTTCTATCATTAGTAGTAGTATAATTATATATGAACATAGGATTAATGAGTTGTGTTATAATATACATGCTCATATGTTTAAGAGTAGACTCGAGCCAGTGAGTTCCAGCTCGGCCATGTACCATCTGTGTGACTTTGGGGATGATAATAGTATCTACCTTGTAGTGTTTTTGAGAAGATTAAATAAACTAATTTATATAAAACACTCAATGAGAATTCTCTAAGTTTTAACTATTGTCAATATTTTGAATCTTTTTTTTCCAAGATCCAGAACAGTGCTCTTCAGTATACATTATTATCTTTATTTTGTAAGGGCTGGGGTGAGGCTCAAAGTTCAGAAGTGCTAAATGATTTACACAGTGCCAAAGGCAGTGTGCCCAATTCCTTATGTCTCCACATTCTATCCACTTGGCATTCACTGTGGCTTTTGGACTACTCCCTACCTTTGACCTTTAGTATCTGTTCACCCTCTGAGGCTCTCAATTGCCCATCATTACATACCCTGTGAGTTCACATTGACCATTAGCTTCCAGAGTCATCCTTGGTTCTACCCCACCAGCTTTTTGTCCTGCCTTTGTGACCTGCTGCTCAAGGTTCAGCTACTGACAGTCTCACTGTGTGTCAAGGAGCATAAGGGTAAATACAAATTTGCTTCACCCAAGGGTTGTTCTCCACATGCATGATGGAGGTTGCAAATAATTTAAGAGAGAGAGCATGCACCATAATGCCTCCACATATCACGTGTTGCGTTGTTTCTGTGAGCATAGTAAAGAAATCTGCCCTGGCCAGTTCCAAAGCTGCTGCCCATCTGTGCACACTCTACCTGCACATGTCTGCATTTCTGTCTCATCAGCACAGCCAGCTTTACTGCAGTACGATTTGGCACGTTGGAAACACCCAAAGGCTTACCCTTTGGATCGCAGTATGGATGCTCAATGATAAAAGTCTGACCCTGTTTCTGCTCTTGTAGCAAATCTGATGGGAATCACCATTCCGAACATTATATAACATTGTGACCCTTCTTTGATGTATCGTGGTGTGGCGGACAGATGTACTTAAGCATCAACGTCCAGAGTATTTCAGACTACCCTCGTTCTTCGTGACAGAGTTAGTAGAGAGGATGGGCCTTCTGTGCAGTCCAGCTTTGCCATATGAAAGAACACGGATGCAAAGGCAGATTCTCCTTATTTAGAAATGAAGTTCTTTGGGATCAGGTTTTATGAAATTTAAATATACTTAGGTTTTACACTCAAAATGTGGTCTGTCTTCATGGCCTTAAAGAGTCAAACATTAAAGATGAAAAGAAGAATTCCAATAGTATTTTAAAACAATTAAGCAGCAAAATGTCAATATTTGGACACCCCAAAAGAAAATATTTCTTTTAATGAGTGTAGATGTAATCACAATATACCAAAGGAAGGGTTCATAGGGACCACTGAATTCACTAATATTTTAAAGAAAGGCAGTTTTAATTCAACTGCTGAGGAAATGTTTTATTTCAACTAGGAATAAATGAAGTTTATATACAAGTGAAACGATTTTACAATATGGGAAGGATTTGGAGAGAGCAGGGGAAAAAAAACACAAAATTATAAGGATCAGAAATGTTAAACAAGGAATGTGGGAAGAACAGAATGAGAGGAGTGAAAGGAAGAGAGTGATCTCTGAAGCGATTTTCTTCTTCAGGCTGCGAATTGAAACTTCTTCTCTGTGCTGTAAAGGGGCTCTCACAGATAACCCAGGGCCACCTTACACATGAGTGTGATCCTCACAAAACACAGGACAAGGGAAACCACAAAATGATGGGGGAGCAGAGCAGGGGACCTGCCACATGCCAAGGGCAGAGAGGAAAGATGCACAGAGGTCACCCACCCCTGTGTCACACAGAAGGTTTCTGTGACACTCAATTATCTCAACCCCATAGGATGGGTGCTAGTTTTAAGCCAAATTTACTACTAACCTGGAGGCCTGGGGTCCTCGGCATCCCTTCCATCACCAGTCAGGAGTTTTGATGTTCATCAGCCTCAGAGAGGCTCTAAAGTGTTACCTGGTGGATTACATAGTGTGATTAAAAGGATAATACGATACTTATATTTTCTTGGAAAAGGTGAGAGACTAGTATCATTTGTGAGAAGAAATATTGAGACAACAGGGCTTACAGAAGTGTTGACTGAAGGAGGAAACTTGAGTAGAGTAGACACTTGGGTGCCAAAAAAGTGAAGAGATGTACCAAATGTAACCAACTGTCTAAAAAGACCTAATAAGATCACTCATTTACCTAGCAAATAGTTTGAAAGCACTATGTGCTAAGCACTGTGCTGGGCCCTTCATATGCAATGGCAAGTCAGATAGGATAGGCGTAGTTCTTGACCTCATGGAACATCTAGACAAACTTCACTAGTGACATGTTCACTTCCACACTGGTGACAGTGAAGTCCAACGGAAGATTACCTCATAATGAGGCAAAGAGCAAGAGTACCAAACGGAGTTTATGGTGTACCGTGGATGGCTTCTCAGAGGTGTGATGCTTAACTGGTCACTGAAGAGGAAAAGACAGCCAGGCAAAAACAAGCATACCCAGAAGACAGAGCAGATAAGACCTAAAGAGCACCCCACACACCTGCACCCCCCCAGCTCACTAGAGAAGTTGGCAGGAAAGGTAGGGCATTGCTATAGACAGAAACTGAAGGATCGGAAGTAGCATTTATTGCGTACCCACTGTGAACCGTGTGCTTTACATACAGTGCCATAATTAATCTCCAATAAGGCAGATTTTGCTTTCATTTCACAGATGAAGAAAAAAGAAGTACAGGGAGAATAAGTGACACACGCAGCTTAATGCCAACTCCATCTTTAACCCAGGTTCAGCCATTGCAGTTCCTTGACTTCCTGCTTCCCACTGTCCCACCCTGTCTCCCTTGGAGCTATGGAAACAGTAACCTGCATGAACATGGCTATTTAAATTACAAACTAAGTAGGTATTAACCTTTAAATAATACCACATATTTTCTGTGAAAAAGTTTCATATCTGGTACATAATTACTCAACAAAGGAACTGGAGGCATATGGAGTTGATGCAATAAGGAACACAATGACAGGAATATACTGGAAAACAAATGGTCTTTAGTATCCTTGGATCTTTGGCATATCACCTCATCTTTAGCCAAATTAGCCTCTTTTTGCACTCTCTTAACTGCTGCGCAGAATTCATTGCTTCCTGCTCTGTTCATCTTATAACCGTAGGAATTTATTTGTATTGTAGTTTTGCACAGGTCTATGTCTTCACGAATCTTAAAATCTGTCTCACAGACTTATGTGGAAGAGTGTGAGGTTATGTGCAAATTCCTAGTCCTACTGTAAACTATACATTATTCCATATGTATTAGTTGAATGCAGAAATGTTGAACAGCTACCTCTCAGGAAGAAATGTTGCTCGTTTGTAGCACTTGCATATTCCCATAGTGTAAATGGTCCCCTGACTTCAAACGAACAATGTGATGTCACTGAGTATGGACTTGGGAAGGAGGTGTCCGAGCACCCCTTTACCTAGCTTTCCACTGGACACATACACTAGGTGTAAATAACCTCAGCAGCATAGAGATGGAGTAAGATAATCAGGAAGTACTATGTTTTGAGTACTTGTTACCTTTAATTTCAATGTCACTTATTAAATTGCAAGCTGATATAAATTAATTTTTAAATAATGGCAGTGTTTAATAACTGGCTCCCAGAATTCCTGGGAATTTAACAATTGGCTTTTCTGAACTGGTAGCAGCTGGCTCCAGCACACCACTGACTCATGAATGTCTGAGGCAGGAACTTGTGTTTGAGTTTTCAGTGCTTAATATATGGCCTGGAACTCAGAAGATGTTTGATGCCTCCATAAATAATGAATAAAAAAAAATGAACAAATGCAAATATAAAACCAAGCTACTGCTGCACATGGAAAAGACCTTAGATATATCGCATAGCCTCTCTTGGCCCATTGGTCCAGTTTCTTCATCTGCACGGAAAGGGGCTTGGATGATTTGACCTGAGGCTACCCCCCAGCTTTCACTTCTACATGTTCTAATGACCAGAAGCAAATTCTGAGATTATGTCAACTGTTTTCTTAGCTGTATGCTTATATTGTGATGACAACATTATAACTATCTCATTTAGGACTCAAGCACTAAGTGAATGAGAGATTCAGAACTTATTTATTTTATCTTGAGCAGAAATGAAGACTACTTAATTTGCTTTGGTTTACTGTTGAATCATTAGAACATTTGTCTAGAGTTGGTGTAACAGCATCATCGTGTGCTGTTCCACATTTGGGTTTAATTTAAAAATTACTGTGATAAAAAAATAAAAACAGAAATGCTTCATTTTCAAATGTTTCATAAAGCTTAAGTGCTAGCTTTTTGGAGCTGTGAGCTTAAGATTAATTTTGCAAAGCATTTCCTTTGAAGGGAAGATCAGAATTAACACTAAAGATAAAGTGTTTAAGCTCTGTTCTTGAAACTTCTCTGATTCTAGAACCCTTTTTCCCTGCAAAACACAGTAATACCTCATGGGGGACACTGGTGGTTCATGGAACCCAGTTCGAAAAATACTGGTCTTGATGCTTCTCTCTGATAATTAGGCATGAGTTATACCAAAAATAAATAATGCCTTTACTGCTTGTTCATATACGTTGAATGTAATTTTGAAGTTTTATGTGTTCAATTATTAATTTAGAATTCTATCTTTCCAGCCATCATATTACCAAATCCATTTAGTAAAAAGCAAAAATTGATGGTATATTAGAGTAATGTCAGAGTAAAGGTAGAAAGACTAAGACATTTTCCTCTTCCAGATTTCTGAAGATGTTCAGCATAATTTGCCGCCTCAGTCACCTGGGGGCAGGGGGATCTAGCAATGGAGAGAACTATGGTCCTACAGCTTTAAACACATTCACAGAAGTGAAGGGAGCCAGAGAGGAGCTTAATTAAGCTACATTTTCTGATGTTTGAATGTTGACACACTCAGTCATACTTAAGTCCAACAGAATTTCTAAAAATTCCCCCCCTGGGAGAATGGACTTGATTTACATGGGACTTCTTTCATTAAATTCAGTGAAGCCTGCAAAACTTGCTAATGAAGGAAAATTATGAAGTATGTTGGCTCAATTTACTTGCTCTTTCCATAATAATTTGGCCCTCAAACCATCTTACGTAGACTCTAAAGCAATCAGATTTCAAAGAAATCAGCACCTCATTCTTTAGCTTAAAATTCAAAGAAGCATGCTTTCCTCTTATCAGAAAGATCATGAAGATATGGTAAAACTGGACTGGTAATTTCACTTCTTCGTTAAATATTTAGGTGATGTCAGACATGAGATTTGAACATATTTTTAGAATATTCTTAGATGTCCCCATAGAGCTTTTCAGCTTTTCTGAGGCAAGTCACTGCTGTGTCAACCCTTAGGTCTGGAAGAGATGTTTAATTGGTGGATGAAATGATTAAATCTCTTTGCTGTTCAAGAATTGGAGATTTTCATGTGGCCCCCTGTAATCCATTCTGCACTTTGTGGTCAGAATGATCAATATTAACATGCACATTTCATCAAAACCTTCCTTAAATCCCTTTAATGAGGTCCCAATGGTCTCAGCGTATGATACACTCCTCAGCAAGGCTGGGGGCCCTGAATGGTACAGCTCTTGCTTGCCCCTCTCACCTTGAAGATGTTAGGACAGAATTTATTTTGGTTGCTGATTACTCTATGAAATCAGTCCCACTCTCAGGAGTTGAATGCAACATGTCATGCTCACCCACCAATAGCAGCTCCGGGCAGCAGCAGGGACTGGTTTGTTGTGGTCCAGTCAGGGACTCCAGCTACCTGGGTATCTCTCCCTTCAATGTTGCTGGTCTTTCTACCAGAGGGAAAAAGGACCGTGGAGGGGTCCCCCCTCAGCAATTAGGTGATCTAGCCTGAAAGTGACACTTTGCTCACAACTCTCTGCCATAACTAGTCACTGGCCTATCCAACTACTAAGAACCAGAAAGCCCTCCCTGCTGTGTGTCCATAGGGAGAGAGTGGGACTGGATATGACTAAGCAGCACTAATGACTACCGGAAGCTTCAGGTCCCCTGCAGATCTCCAGGCCAGCTCCATGTTGTCACTAAAGCACACTCATTCACTAGGTCACTAGGTCCCTTCACTCAGCCAGTTTACCCATGCAGGTCTTTCATTCATTCCTCTCTTTTTCTTCCTCCTCCTCCACTTTACATTGATGCTCAAAATATTCTTCTTCCCTTCATCTTCCTCTTCATTTACAATTCAGTTTTTTTTTCAAGTTTAAAAAAATTGATAGTATTGAGGAATAATTTGCATATAATAAAAAGCACAGGTGTTTGGTGTACAGTTTGAGCTTGATAAATACATACACTTGAGTACTACAGCAGTTGAAATAGAGAACATTTTCTGTACCCTACAAAGTCCCCTTGTGCCCCTTTGTCGTCAGTCTCCATCCAAAGCAACCACTCGTTTCATCCCCATCACTACCGATTTGCCTTCCGGTTCCACAGCTCATATCAGTGGAATGGGATCTGGCGTCCTCTCCTCATATTATGTCTGAGATTCATCTGCATGGCAGCGTGTAACAGCAGTCTGTTTGCTTTATTGCTGAGTAGTATGCCATTGTCTGGACATACCACAGCTTATTTATCCATGTACCTATCGATTCACATTTAGGTTGTTTTCTTGTTTTTGGCTCTTACTACTAAAGCTGTTATGAAATTTGTGTACAGGTCTTTTTATGGACATGTTTTCATTGTTCTTGGGTATTATACACAGCATTTCAGGATCTTAGGGTAGATGTGTGTGTAACTATCATAAGAAGATGACAAACAGTTTCCCACAGTGGTCCTAGCATTGTACATTTCCCACCAGTAACAGATGAGAGCTGCAGTGGTATTGTCTCTTTAATTTTAGTTATTTTTCTTAGTTTTCACTGTGGTTGGAACTTGGATTTCCTGATGACTGATGATGCTGAGCATCTTTTCATGTGCTTATTAACCATTTGTATATCTTTTTTTATTATTAGTTTCAGGGTACAAAGCAATATAATAGACATTTACACCCCTCGCAAAGTGATAACCTCCCCCAATCTACTACCCCTCTGACATCGTATGTAGCTGTTACAATTCTATCGATTCTATTCCCTATGCTGTACTCCATATCCAGTGACTATATATATATATATATATATATATATATATATATATATGAAATTATTGTTGACATTCATTATTATTCAGCTTCAGGTGTACAGCACAGTGGTCAGGCATCTTCACTGTCCATGAAGTGGTCTCCCTAATAAGACAAGTGCCCATCTGACACCCTACAAAATCTTTACATTATTGATTATATTCCCCAAACTGCCTTTCATATCTCCGTGGCTATATTGTAGTCACCAATTTATGCTGTCTAATCCCTTCTCCTTATCCCTCATCCTCACCCCCCTCCCATCTAGCAACCATCAGTTTTTCTTCTGTATCTCTGAGATTATTTCTGTTTACTTTGCTCATTTATTTAGTTCTTTAGATTCCACACATAAGTGAGATCATATGGTATTTGTCTTTCTCCAGCTGACTTATTTCATTTAGCATAATGTTCTCTAGGTCCATCCATATGGTTGCAAATGGTAAGATTTCATTCTTCTTTATGGCCGAGTAATACTCCATTGTATAAATGTACCAGTGTCTTTTTTCTTTTTTTTAAGATTTTATTGTGGAATTGGGGGAGGGGAACAGCGTTGGGGAATCGGGGAAGGAGAACAGACAAGTTGCTGTCTTTTTGTTCTTCAGTCTAGTTGTGGAGGACGTTGTTTCACTGGCCCATGTTGGTATCGTCATTGCGCTCTTCCTGGATGAGGCAGATCGGTCGCCAGCCTCTGGATGGTTGCTCACCGTGGCTATTGGCAGCTCACTCTGGCTGCCAGCCGCTCATGTTGGCTGCCAGCCACTCACTGTAGCCTATGGCAGCCCACTGCAGCAGGGGCTGCAGCCTACACTGTTGCTGGGGCTTGCACAGCCCAGCTCCAGGTGGAGCTGTTGTTAGCTGTAGAGGGCAGCGTTACTGGCCCTCATATGTGGGATCTGAACCAGGGCCACTGGCATCCCAAAACCAGCTCTTAACCAATGTGCCACTCGGCCAGCCCTGTACCAGTTTCTTAACCCAGTCATCTACCGATGGGTACAGTTCAGATTTTTCATCACCTCATTCAGGAGGCTTCTCTATCTGCATCACATACCTTCTCTGGTCTAACATAAACCTTAACACACTACACTGTCCACACTTTTTTACCCTTCTCTGCCTCCTATCAGATTGTAAACTCCCTGTCTCATTCCCAGTTATACTCTGAGTACCTTACATGGTGGCAATCAGTAAGTACTCAATTTCTGTTTGCTGTTTGAGTGCATTAGAAAAGAGTCTTCATACTGAAGAACTTAGCATCATTGTTGATATGCTAAATTCTTTTTCCTCTGGTTTTCAGACTGTTGCTTTAGTTAAAAGAATTATGCAAATATAGGTCTGGTAGTTTTATTTGATGAGAACGACTCAGAGAATGAATTTTAGATTTCCAAGTGGCCAAGAACATTGAAGCTAGTGGTGTAGGAAGTAAGTTTGAGCAGCAGCATGTAAGATCGAGTTTAAATTTGAAGTCAAGTATTCTAACTTAATGGCCCTTATGAACATAAGGCAAATGATCACCAAACAATGCTGCTTGTTCTTAGAATCTGCCCTGGCAAATAAAGGTACTCAACAGAAGCATGCCAATTTTCTTTAGATACATTATTTTCCTCCTCTGAACATTTAGTGAATAGAATAGAGGGAGAGACAATTATGAACATTTCTTGCTCCTAACTTCTCAATCTTCAAAAGAAACTTTCAACGTGTGCATCAGTTATATGGTAAATTTAAACTCAAAGTAAGAATAATTCTCTTTCTCATTCCATGATTGATACTGTGTGTGGTTAAATTACATGAGGGGCCCATTTAGAACACCCATTACTGTACACTGGCCTGTTTTTCAAATTCTGTTCCACAGTTTGCCAATTTTCTCAGACAAAGCTCAAGCAGCTCTGAGAATTAACACAAATGTTAAGGCAGATTCTTAAAGTATAAGCATTAAGGCTTAGCTCTAAACCTTACGTGGAAAAATTGCCAGAAAACTAAGGGGATAACAGCATATAAACAGAAAGAAAGTTCTCTCACCACACACACACATGTACTTATTTACATTAATATTATATGCTTTAAAGTCTAGAGAGATTTTTACTAGAACATTAAACAGTGGGGGAGTAATTTTATGGAAGAGGAACACATCCAAATAAAGGATTAAACAACAAATAGGCTAATACTGTAAAATACTTTACTCAGATTGTGAGGATGTATATCGGTTTCTCTCAGAACTAGATCTGGAAGAAACTAGTAGTAAATTACAGTGAGTAAGTTATGAGGCCAAAATTTAACATCTGCTGAAGGATAGGTGTCGATTCCATGGGATGCTGGGGAAGAGGAAACCCCTGGATATCTTCAGTGCTGCTTCTCTGCTTTCTCAACCCAGGAAATGCATACAACCCCAACAGAGTGGGTGGGGAGCTAGCTTAGCCAAATAGGACTCTCAGGCCTAGATTTGTTCCATTCGGTCAGCGTAATCCTAGACCTGAGGGTATTCTCTGCATAATTACCAAATCCAAACACCACTTTGCAATGTACCCAAATACTTTCAACTTTATATGTCATACATAATAATGCACACTTAATTTTGCTCATGAACTTTATGTAATCACTGTATCTCGATATATAGTAACTTTTGTATATCACATTTGTTTAGATTATTTTATAATTCTTTTAGTCAGTTCCTTGAAGACAGGATGTGCAAAATGAAAACTGTAAATTTTTTTATAACATAGTATCAGGTATCTTATGAATAGTAAAAACATGTATAAAAATAATGAGAAAAAAATTACTCAAAAAAATGCCATGAAAGTGCTGAAAAGTTCTCAAGAGTTTATAGATAGCCTAGAATTAATGTTTGATCTGGAGACAAAAAAAGCACGTCAGAAAAGATCTTTCCTAACTATGAAATTAAACTGAAGGTAATTTGAGAGCTAATATTTATGAAAACTAATACCTAAACTTTTGTTTGAATTATTGTCCTAACATAATCCTCCTCTCAGTCAAATATTATCTGAAGGTTTTAACAGAAAAATGTTCAACAATTTAAATAAACTCTATTGAGCCAGGGAGTGGGACAGGCAAACAACTCTTACACCCAGTGATCAGGAATAGTAAGTATATTTACCTCCTGAAAGGGGTGAATGAGGTCACTTTCATGCCCATGCAAGATGGCAGGCAGCTGCCCCTAGTGTTGGAACTTGGGTTCTCACAATTAGAGAGGACAGGTCTAGATGAGGTCACTGATTCTGGAAATCTGCCTCTCCCTCTCTTGACTGTTTTGCTAGATAAGTCCTGAGCCTGCCAGAGCCCAGGACCTAGCTGAAGCTGTCAGATAGGGAACACACATCACAAGGCATCTAAAATCCAGTGTTTTATAGCTCAAAGGAGCAGAAAATTTCACTGAGCCCAACTCTTTCATTTTACAGATGGGAGACCTGAGGGCAAAAGGATTCTGTGACTTGCCCAAGCTCACAGAAGTCACACAAAAGCCAGACTCTTGACTTCTAGTCCAGTGTAGTTACCGTGACACAACACAACACATGAGTCATCTGAAAAAAGGAGCCTAGAATTAGGAGGGTGGGGCAGCAATTGAGGAGAGATTTAGGTATGTAGCTTTGGCAGAGGGCTCCCTCCTAGAGAAAGGGGCCATTCTTGAAAAAATGTCCCCAGCGTTAGCACTCAGAAATCTAAAATACCCATTGGGATCTTTAGCCATCAGGGTAAAAAGGTTCCTTTCTAGGGAGAAACAAGCTTGCCCTGGCAAGGACCCAAGCATTGCAGGTGCTCTCTGTGGGACCACATTCCCAGAAGCTTGCCTTGGCTTGTCAAAGAGAACCCCGCCATACACAGGTCTCCCCAGGAACTCTGACCTGCAGTCCCTTGTGGCTAGTAAGAAGGGTGGCTTTGGGAAGGGTGGTGCCTTCTAACAGATGGCTCCCATCTGACCACCAAGTCAGAACCGCTTTTATGAAAAGGCTGCTGCTTTCCAGGGTTTCTGGCGTGTGCATTCCAAACGGGATCAAGAACATCTGCAGAACTTGGAACCAGAAACACGCTGAGGTCATGGCCTCTAGGCAAGGGATCAGCAAATTGAGTCACTGAAATCTCTCTTTTATGAAGCATTAGCTGTAGGTCTGGAAACAGCACTTAGGCGAACGCATGTCAGTGGAGTTGATTTCCCTCCGCCCATTTCCCTGGGTTGGGCTTGTACTGGAGCCCAAGTTTCATATGTGAATTTTGTTTTCCAACTAAGGAATTTAAAAGTATGAGGAAAGAGAAGAGTCATGGGATTCATGGGTGATGCTGAAACAGGTGGCACAAGACCCGACCCTAGAGCCCTTACAAATGTCTGTGTTGGGTATTCGGAAGGAAAGTGTGGGGCATGGGCTTCTCCCAGGAGGCTGAGAGACCTGTGGAATATCTCAATCCTTCATAGCATCTTCTGCAGTGAATTGAACAAATATGAAGTTGGGACTTTGATTTTTTCTTGCTCCTCATATTTTCTATGCCGGAAAAGAAAGGAAAAAAGCACAACAGGATACTTAATGTGTACAACATAAATTTTACTCAGAAATAGCATTTGTAGAAAAGTATCTTTACAGTTAGAATCCAAGATAGTTAACT
The DNA here is from genome assembly GCA_033961575.1 of Aselliscus stoliczkanus. Classification (NCBI taxonomy): domain Eukaryota; kingdom Metazoa; phylum Chordata; class Mammalia; order Chiroptera; family Hipposideridae; genus Aselliscus; species Aselliscus stoliczkanus. Next base: position 178,207,205 of record CM066728.1, read on the forward strand.
GGATTGAAAATAGCTCTGTACCATCAACACCATGTACTCACACACCAGTTATCATGTCAGCACATATTACTAGGTGATTTTCTATTTTTTTGATTCTGTAACCCTTAGATAATTAGGGGCTTTATTCTATAATCCATTCATCCAGTCCTCTCATTACCTGGCATTGTACTTGTTGAAAGACCAGAAGTAATAATATTAACAAAGTAATAATTGCCAATGAGGATTACAATTAAAATAATAATTATACATGTGCAGGATTTTATATGTAGCTTACAAAGCACTTGCACATATTTTATATCATTTCAGACTGTGACTAAGCCCGTAAGGTAGAGAGAGATGGTTTCCTTTGAGGAAATTGAACCTCAGATGGAAGCATCTGACTTGTCAACTAACAGTGATGGAACTTTGATTCCAGCCCAGGTCTTCTGACTCCAAAACAGATGCTTTTTTTTTTTTAGTGGTCAAGTAGGATACCTAGATTTCAAAACAATGTGTTTATCAGAGCATAGACTGACCACATTTGATAATTTTATAAGTATACATCATGAGAAATGGACTTGTATACAGTCTTATGAAGGTTTAAGTACAATTTAAGAGCAATAAGTTTTCAAAGTTTGTAAATGAAGGAGCTTTAGAGTAAAGAACCAATTCGAAAATCAAACCAACCAAACAACAAAAACAAAGAAACAAAGGGACTCGAAATGCTTAAATGAGGAAACTCTTAAGTAAAAAATTGGCTTTTCAGTCCCTATTTTTGGTGCTGCAAGCAATTACGTCATTAGTCAGATCACTTAACTTTAATTTTTCTATCTGAAAAATGATGGAATTGAACCAAATGGTGCCTCCTTCACTTTCTGTCTTAGTGCGTTCATGCTTGGATAACAAAAATACCACAGACTGGGTGACTTAAACAACAGACAATTATTTCTCACAGTTCTGGAGGTTTTGAAGTCCTCACCAGCAGATTTGGTGTCTGGTGAGGACCCTGGTTCGCAGATGACCCATATTCTCACTGTGTCATCACATAGCAGAAAGGGCAGGTAAACTCTGGGAAATCTTTTATAAAGGCACTAATCTCATCCATGAGGGCTCCACCCTCATGATCTAATCACCTCCCAAAGGCCCCACCTCCAAATACCGTTACATTGAGTGTTAGGACTTAACATATGAATTTGGGAGGGAAGTACAAACATTCAGTCTATAACACTTGCCATGTCAAATTCCATGCTTCTGTGATTCTAATTATAAGGGTTGGAAGGCAAGCATTTAATTAAATATAACTATACAAAGCATAGTGCTCATTTCTAATGGGGGGACTTCCCTTCTTCTGCCACCTGAGTATAGTTACTGAGATGCTGCTCGTTAGGACTCAACAGATGAAGTTCTCCATGTACAAAATGGTTAAGAATTAGAGGGCAGGCTGTGAAAGGTCACTTTTCATCAGTCCATAATTATGGGAAAATAGAGAAACTGGGGCCGTATTCCTCAAGCATTCAAAACTCATACCTCTAGCAAGTGTTCTCATGCCATCTTCCACAGAGCACCCTCAGCCAAGGACATAGTCAAATACATTTGGTAAAACCACCGAAGATCATATTCTGAAAAGAGTTTTGTTACATATACTTTTTACATCCTATTTACACTGTTGCCTCCCCTGAACCCCAGGACCCGAGGCAGCAGGGCTGTGTGCCACTACTTGACAGTCACTTCAAGGGTACCATTTCTGAGCAGGACCAGTGCTCCATTGGCAAGACGCAGTGCAAATAAATCACATGCGGAATCTGAAACTCAATGCCATGTGAAAATGCTGCACTGTTTCCATAACCTCACAGGACGGATTTACAGTCATATCAAAGCATAATTTGGGAATGGAAGCCTCGGTTATTTAGGACATATAAGCATAACAGTGGTTCTTGTTCATTCACAGAATTTCCTAACGGGCATCTATTTAAATCCTCTGGTGAGAGAATTCAGAACCAAGAATTCGTCCAACTATAAAAGATGAAAATAGCCTAGTGAAAATGAATTCACTAAGGGCTTATACCTCATGCATTCAAAACTCAACAATGTAATGCAGGCTGGGTATGTGGGAAAGACCCAAGAAGGCTACAGGCTGATATATTAACACAGTCATCTTGTATGCAAAACCTTTATAGCTGTAGTTTTCAAAGCAAAGTGGTTCATGCAGGAGGATCATGTTGGATCAGGGGGAATTGTCTGCAGAGGATGAGCAGGGAGGCCATGCCAGTGGAGGCTGATGACAGCTCGGGTCTGAAATCACCCAGAATGATGGGAGCTGAGGCACCCAAATACATCAGAACCATTTTCTCTGAGTTTCAGAGTTTATTTCTAGGAGTGTAGAGAGCTTGTGGAAAATCACTCTTGTAGGGCCTTCCCCTTCTCTATTAATATGTTTAATGACTAAAACCCAAGTACAGTAAGCATTAAGAAAAAACATGATAAAATGAATCTGGAGTGTAGCTTTCAGGGACAGCCAGTCTGTAGGTGGTAATGGACATAACAGAAGTAGCATACAATGAATGTTCACTGTGCCACAGAAAGTATGCTGAAATGTTATTTAATTTAATCCTCACAGCCTCCACACAGGGTAGGTATGAATGATTCAGTTTTATAGAATTGAAGCACTGAGCCTGGGAGAAAAGCAGCTCAGCACGCTGTGGTACACAGGCCAGTGAGCTGAGCAGACAAGGTTGGAACCCAGATGTGTCTGTCCTTAGGTTGTCTCTCTATCTTTGCTGAGAGGGATCTAACAAAAGGGTGGTTAAACAGGACTTTTCTAGAGGAATGTGGGGAATTTACATGATAATGATGATCTCATCTCATCTGCCATGAGTAGAATTAAATTTTAGTTTCTCTTTATAGCCTCCTTTTTCTTCCTCTTCCTGCCACTGCCTTGGGGTCACCCAAAGCTTGAGATTAACCAAGGAGCAGAGGTGTTTTTGATCCCAGAGCACATTTTATGTAGTGCCATTTATTCCAAACTGCTGGTGCCTCAAGGAACGTGTCATGCACTTGATGCTGTGAGCTTCACTATGACCCAGCAAGATGGGTGTGCTTTCCATGTTACAGTTGATAAAAGTCTCCAAAAGTTCAGTAATATTCCTAACATCCTGCGCTTAGTAAGTGGTGGAGCGGGGTAAGAACTGAGGGCTGCCCGATCCTGCGCATCTTCCCAGAGGACAGGACCAGTGCTTCTGCTCACTTGCTACTCATTAGAAACACCTAGGATTTGGGGGGGTGGGGTGGGGCAGGGGGCGGGGCGGGGGGGAAGCGTGGGTCCCTCCTCTGACTAATCAAATCAGAATATCAGGGTGCTCCTGGAGGGATTCTAATGAGTGGTCAAAACTGAGAACTGTTGTCATCACAGCCACTGATCGAGCTAGTTTGTGGAACATAATAATCTCATAATTTCTTTTAAAAGTACAGTGACTAAATAATTAGCTTTTTTTTTTTAAAGCTATTATGACAGATCTAATGCCTTCTGCATCACCTTATATGCCAGGTAAACAGTATCTGATAATTGAGAGAATCTAATAAATTCTTCAAGGATTCAAAAAGGCAGGAATTTTCCTGGTCTGGGATAAAAATATAGGAGGGGTGTCAGAAGTACAGTGAATGGCCATCCATTTGGATGGCTGCTTCATCTCTCTAGTAGAAATAAAACTGGAATTAGCCACCATTGAATTCAGGGCTCATGTCTCTGGGAATACCAGAGTATCCAGCTCCCAGGGAGGCTTACAGAGCTTTTGGGGACTGAGGAGAGAGCTGTCATTGTTCTGATTTCTTGCATCAGTGAGCCCCTACTCCTGATGTCAGTAGACACAGGTAACTCTTGTCATAGTTTTCAGTATCAGCCTTCCTTCTGCAAGATGATGATCTATATGGTATGGCATGACATGAACTCGCTTATATTCATGAGACTTTTAGAATCATGGAACTAAGAGTCCTATGGGTACATAATTCCCCCCAACAACATTTGCAATATACGTGACTGCAGAGAACCTGATGTATAGAGCACTTCTTCCATCTCTTCCTTCCCACCCCTGCCTCCCTTTCCAACTCTTAACACATAGTAAGCATAAATTGGAATAAAAACTCTGGGATGAAACTGGAAGAAGTAAGAGAACTAGTTGTGTTTTTAAAGATCCCCTGAGATGATTATCCCATGTCCCATAAAGGTGCCAGGTAAAAAAGTACCTCATGATTTGTGTTGGTAATTAGGATGCTAAATTTCATTTCAGATTGGTCGATAGCCAGCAGACTGTAGTCTCCGAGTTTAAATTATCAGTATTGTAGATCAAGTTTAAAAGCACTATACTCAAACTGTGAAAGCTAGCTTTTTAGTAGAATTTGTGTTTGAAACAATAACAATTTTTTTGGGGGGGGCATTAAATATGAATATGTTGGAGGAAATAACAACACTTCTGCATAGTAACTCAATGGTGGACACATAGCATCCATACCCTTATACCATCCTCCCGTGCCCCTGGAAGACATTACTAATTGACCATGGTACTTTTTATCTCCCTTTTTTCCCCATGAAGCACAAGCATGGACTCAACTTTATATAACACTGTGACCTATGTAGTGACTACCAATAGATCAGACTTGTCACAAAAGATAAAACCTATTTTCCATATCTATGATAGCGCGTTACAGTTTACAAATGATATCCATGCCCAGTAATACTTGGTAAATGTTCTTTGCAAAGTTAAAAGCTGTGTAAGGTATCAGGTGGTGGTGAGTGCTTAAAAGATGGCAGAGCTCCTCATCCTGGTTTTGGATGATAAGTAGAAACTGCAAGCTCTCTTGTTTTTAATCGTCCTACCATGTTCCTAAATCCAGCAGGGGGAGTATCCTGCTTTTCTAGACCCTGCTTTTAACACCTGCTTAGTTTCAGTGCTGACAGTTTATAATCCCCTAAAATTGGAGGAGCCAGTTGGGAAAAGGCACATTTAGGTCTTACAGAATAGGCCATCGAGGAAATTAGAGCTCAGTCCCCACAAGTCATGGAGTTTTACCTGTGACATCTCTTGCTCTTCTCTTGGATTTGGCACCAAAGCCATATACAGGTCTCACAATGTGGCCTGAAAGCATTTTTGTTGGAAGTCCTGTTTTTATAATTGAACATGAAATCATGATCAAATTTTGTCTTTGAGTCTAACAGGTTGCATGACACTTCCCCACCCCCCAACTGGTGCTGGCTAGATTTCAGCTTAGGTAATTATATCCATCTTCCCAAATTCCAACCTAGAATATATGGTTCTGTTTCTTTACTTGCCCCCATTAAAGCTATATTGGCAAGGGAAGACTATGGCATTCCTTAGGAACTGGCTGCCTTTTTTCTGGCATGTGAAGTAATGTCCCTTTGCTAAATGGTATCATACCTGTCAGATCAGTGTACAGGTAATGGCATGCTGTATAATATAATCGCATGCTATATAATACCAATCTCTTTGTTGCTCTCAAAATTGGGCCTTAATATCAGGAATTAGTGAACTATGGCCCACAGGCTAAATACAGCCTGTGATCTCCTTTCTGTACAGCTCTCAAGCTAAAAATCAATTTAAGATTTTTAAAGCATTGTATAAAAAATACCCCACAAAAAACTAAACTATACACACAAAGAAGAATATACAACAGACTGTATGTGGCCTGCAAAGCCTAAAATGTTTCCTAACTGGCCCTTTACAGAATAAGTTTGCTGAGTCCTGCTTAAGGTGACCATAAAAATAATAGTGATGTTATGAATTAAAGTTCACTTATAGAGCACTTGCTATGTACTGTCTTAACACATTGTATGAGGGCATTTGAGCGATATGACGAGTTTACTCATTTCCCATATTCACATTGTAAGCGGGCATTTGAGTGATATGACGAGTTTACTCGTTTCCCACAAACAATGTGTTAAGTGTTTTCCATGTTTTAGCTCAATTAATCTTCATACAGACTGAGATAGTGTGATAGGCAGCCAGCCTTTAAGAATGTCCCCTGTAATCCCCTACATCTGGCATCTGTGCCTTTAGTGTGATCCCTTCCCCTTAGCTATGGGTTGTATTTAGGAACTCTCTGCTAATAAGTAGTGATTTCCTTCTAATGGAACATGGCATGGGATATAGAACATATAGAAAACAATGATGAGATGTTGACGGCATACCTCAGAGATATTGTGGGTTGGGTTCCCGGCCTCCAGTCATAATCTTTTTGCAGGTGGAGGTCCTTGCCTTTAATTTGTAAAAATTGCAACATCTGTGAAGCGCAATAAAGTGAAGCACAATAAAAGGTATGCTTATACTAAGATTAGTTTACAAAGGACTGATTTCCTTCTTGGATTTTCCCTCAGGCGCTCCCTCCCTTTCTCCCTTTTCCACTTCCCTTTCTCCCCCCATTCATCTCTCCTCCTCCTTCATTACCTGCCTCCTCTCTCACCTGTTTTTTTCCCCTCCCCCTCCCTCTGATTGATCTCTGTAAGAGAAGCCAGATGCCATGTAGAGATGCCTAATATGGTAAAGGACTGAAGCCTGACAACTCTGTGTGTGAGCCAGGAAGCGAATTCCTGCCTCCTCACCCAGTTGAGCCTTCAGAAGAGACCCCAGTCCCACCCAACAACTTGACTGAAACCTTATGAAAGACTTTGACTCAGACACATCCAGCTAAGTTGTACCCAGATTCCTGATTCTCAGAAACTGAGGTAATGTTTGTTGTTTAAAGTCACTAAGTTTGGGGTAAATTATGAGTTATTGATAGTTAAATAAACGTTCTGGTACCTGGAAAGGGGAGTATTGCCATGACAAAGGCATAAAATGTGGGAGTAGCTCTGGAACCAGGAGACTGTTAGTGCAAGTTTGAAGTTCCTTGAACACACTGTACATAGAATTGGGGTTTTGAGAACACCAAGGGTGAGAACTTGCAGGACAGTGAAGAATACTGGAGGAAGGGAGATCTTTGTTATTTAGTGGCAGAAAGTTTATCAAGGCTGTGGCCAGAAGTTATGTGGAAAATAGAAAATGTGGCTAATGAACTGGCTGATTTATAAGTAAAATGTTGAAGATGTGGCCTCATTTCTTCTTGATGGTAATAAACTGGGAGGAGAGAAATAAATTGAGAGATAAACAAAAAGGAGCCAGGTCTTGATGGTTTTGAAAATTCTCAGTCTCTAAAAATGGCACATGATGCTTCAATTAAGAAATGGCTTCTGGGGCTGGCCGAGTGGCTCAGTTGGTTAAGAGCTCGCTCAAGAATGTGAGCTGAGCTCTGAGCAACAGCAGTTCGATGCCCAGCCTGAGCTGAGCTGCTGCTAAGCTGCCAACAGGTGGCAGGATGGCTCAGCTAAAACAACAACAACAACAAAAAACAAAAAACAAAAAAAAGAAATGGCTTCTAAGCAAAGACCACATACAGGGCACTGTCAGGAGAACATAGTCTAAAGCTGAGCCTCAGAATGAGCCTTTAAAGAGTTTGTTAAGACCTTAGAAAGACACACAGTGGCCGTAGTGCCTCAGTGTACTATTCATTCAGTCTTTCAAGAAATGAAGGGTGTACTTCACACATCCTCTGGATTAAACCATAGGGACTCTGGAAAGTTTAAGGCTGTTGTCTCTCAGCCATCTCAGCAGGACCCCAAGGTAGAGAAGGACTGATTTGGAAGAGATCTGTAGGTGTGTCTTTTGTCTAATGCAGTGAACTCAATGGATGCACAAGAGGCTCACTAAGGCCTTACAGCAGTTACCTATGCAGAAACACGAAAGCTTGAACTGAAGGGGAACAGAGGATGAAGAAAAGCCTTTGAATCCCCAGAATTCTACTGGCAGGAAGCAGGCTGTGAGAGCTGGTCAGCTGTGAACACATGCTACCTTCCATTAATAAAAGGAAAGATGATTCAGAGAGTAGAGCCAGGAGCTGGGAGGACATAGCTGAGAGCCACGCAGAATTATTCTCAGGCCTTGAGACCTGCTGACAGAACTCGCAACATTTTCTTAACTAGATTTTAGAGTTCTTATGGACTGGTGACTCCCCTGGACCTCCCAGTTATCCCTATTTGAACAGGAATGTGTATAGTGGTTATGCTAGGCTTGTCTCACCACTGTATTGTGTGTGGGTGTGGAGAAAGGAATGTTCTCTCATTTGACAAGTCAAGAATTTACATTGGAAGAGCTGTACTCAGGAACTGTGTCTGAGGAGAATCATGTGACCTGGACTGATTTAGGTAACAGGATTCTGGGCTTGAGTTGATACTGTCATTAGATGACGCTTTCAGTGGCCGTGGGAAGGGGTGAGTGTATTTTCCATCTGGAAGGGACATGAGTCACTGGGGGCTCTGCGAGAATATTGTGATAAGTACCTTCTAAGACAGTCCCCATGACTGGCATTCATGCCCTTGAGTGTGAACTGGATTTAGTGACTCTTTTTTTTTTTTTTTTTTTTAATTGGGAACAGTCTGTTTTTTCAGGACCCATCAACTCCAAGTCAAGTACAACAGTTGTTTCAATCTACTTGTGGAGGGAGCAGCTCAGTGGCCCCTGTGGGGATCCAACCAGCAACCTTGGTGTTGTGAGCACTGCGTTCTAACCAGCTGAGCTAACTGGCTGTCCCTAGTGACTCATTTTTAACAATTAGACTATCTCAGAAGTGCTAGGGTGTCACTTCCAATTGGAGGTTATAAGAAAGATTGTTCCTTTTATCTTGAGTGCCCTCCTCTTACTCTCTTTTGCATCACTAGCTCTGGGGAAACCAGCTGTAGGGAAGGAGCCCTGTGTAGAGGAACGAAGGCTGGCCGATAACTGTGTGAGTGAGTTGGGAACCTTCCCGACTTCCCAGGCAAGCCTTCCAATGAGTCTGTAGCCCAGGCCAACAGTTTGACTGCTGGAGACCCTGAACAAGAGGCTGAGTGAATTGCAGCTGGATTTCTGACAAAAAGGAATTGAGAGATCATAAATGTTTGTTGATTTTAACTGTTAAATGTTGAGGTAATTTATGACATATCAATAAATAACTAGTACAGAGAGGTACAATTATTATCCGTGCTGTATAGAAGAAATTGAGCTATAGAAACCTATCCAATGCCAGACCACTAATGAGGGGTGGAGCTCAGGCCGGAACCCAGGTAGCCTGCCTCCAGGTCTGCACTTTGAATCACAAAGACCATAAAGAGACTGATGTAGATAAAAACGTACGTTTGTTAAATGAATGAACAGGGCACATAAGCATTGAGCCCCTTTGCTGATGTGTGTACATACCTGCACAGATATTGTTCACTGGACATTCTTCGAAAGCAGGATGCTGCCTTCAGGGAACTTCCTTCATTGCCAGGCAGCACTGTGCACAAGCGTATGTTTTTAAAATGGCCCTTTTCTTGAATGTGATACTCAGCAAAAGTCCAGGCTAGCCTTCAGCTGTAGCCTGGGAATTCTTGAAACGTCTTCCGCCTCAAGCACTCAAAATTTAGGGAGAATATATGGGAGTAAGAAAGGCTAAAGCAATGGGACAAGGCCTATAGCGGAGTCCCTCCCCCACCCCTCGTTAAGCACCCCCCCACCCCTCATTAACTTTTGTAACATTGTATACATTATGAGTAAGATGTGGATTTCAAATTGAAGTAACTTTTTGGCACCTTCAAAGGATGGTTGTTGTGAAGTCATGGCTTGCTTAGAAAAGGAAGTCACTTACATTAATCGCTTTTGTGTTTAAACTAATACCTTTAAAATATTTTATTAAGCGCCGGCCGAGTGGCGCGGTGGTTAAGCGCTGGCTTGGGAAGCCAGCAGCCCCAGTTCGGTCCCACATATGAGGGCCAGTGACACTGCCCTCAAAAAACAAAACAAAATAAAAATAAAATATTTTATTAATAGACTTTATTTTATAGAGCAGTTCTAGATTCACAGTGAAATTCAGCAGAAGGTACAGAGATTTCCTTAAATTACCTGTTCCCCCCTCCCAGACCCCACCCCTTTATATAGCCTCCAATTAGTACCTTTTGAAAATGAAGTTGAATCACCAAGTTCTCCTAAAAAAATCTCCAATGGTATCATCATATATAGATAATTCAACCAATTCGTCAGGTATTAATATGCCAGGGACACATGTATTCTCTTTGGTTCCAAGGCTACGGTGAACAGCTAGGTGATAACTTTGATGAATTTAACGTTATTTTAATTTGCACATTCTGTGTATTTCCTTTTTTTTTTTGCACAAAATGCCACCAAGAGTCCAAGATTTTGTGGACACAGCTCAATAAATAGTTACACAGCTCCCATTTACTTCTCTTCTTCTAAAGAGTTGAAGTGGGAGTGGCAGGATTCTGGGTGGGGGTCAGGGACATGGCTTCCAGCCAGAGGAGGCTGCTCCAGTCAGACTTGTGTGTTATATTACAGGCATCTGTCAGTCATCAGCTTGCTTTCCTGGATTCCTTCGAATAAGTGTAGAATGGAACTCTTGTGATGTATATCGAGCATGTGGTCACTCCTAAGACATTTTGTTTGCATGCTGACCAGCTACTGGGGAAAGGGAGCGAAGAAGGCATCAGTGACTTTGAAACTCATTTGCACTGTAATGTTTTTAAAGCATGATTATATGAAGGAGAAAGACGGAGATGGTCCTAGCAGTGTGACTTTGGCCCCAGCTTTTCTTCTCAAAATGCCTATTTCTCCAGGGAGAGGTCCCGTGACACGCAAAAGGGGGTCTGTGCATCGGGAGTGTCCACATTACCTGCAAGCTTATTAAAAACACAAATGCTCAAACCCTTCCCAGATATAATGACGCAGGATATCTGGGGCTGGGCCCAGCTCTCTAACAGGTGGTTCTTCTACACACCAGAGTTTGAGAAGCAAACTTGTGCGTGTGGACTTGTAGGTTTGATTAACCTTGTCACAGTTTTCTGAACTCTGAAATATACACATTAAGCTCTTCTGGCAAGTATTCCTTTGTTCACAGTAAATTTTTACCTTAACACCTCATTTTTTCTCCTGTATAGTAGTGATGTTTAAGATGTGGTTTGCAAGACATCATTTAAAAAGGGGAAAACTCCTTAACCAGTTGGTGCTCATATAACTCTATTTTTCCCTGTGGACCCTCCCATAATTTTTGGCTGCCTAGAGATTAATTTTTCTTTTTACTTGAACAATGCTGTCGACATTACTAATTGTAATCAGAATTCAAATTTGTGGTTAGAAGTAAAATATCTATCCTTAAATCCCTTATTTACAAAACAAGTGATTGTTGTCATGGTTCCATGGGACAAGCGTAAACTTTTCGTACCATTACAAAACAGTTATTTGCAAGTTCTAATAACTGTTTATTATAGATAAAATGTTATTTAGTTATATAACTTCTCAGACAACGCTATTCAAAAGAATATAGATATCTCTTAATCTCTCTGGCGGTCTTCTCATTAATGGTCAGTTGAGTTGTGCCAGGAAATTATTCTGCCATTTATATCTATTTTAAGCTTATTGCAGATGTGGAGCCTCATGTCAAGGTTGGAACAGCCTTAATCTTTCTTGTCTCTTCAGAACCAGAAGATAATAAACATTTCTGACAAACTGTAATCAGGAACTGGCCTGGTAGTTAATGAACAGGTCAGAGGTGGCCATCAGGGATATTTCTGAAGAATGTTCATAACGAAAGCATTTGGCTCAGACCTACATCCCCATAAAAGTGGTGATAAAAGTCTTTTTTGGGGGGGAGGGGGAGCAGGATGCTACATAGACTCTAAGAGTCATAGAATGCACTTCTCTCTCATTTTGCTCTCCTAATATTTCAGTGGATTGGGGACATGTCTAAACCATCTATCCTTCCCCAGTCTCCAACTTGGAGAGGTAGATTTGGTTCAGCACCTTCTCTATGGCCATGCAGAAAGACCACCATAAACTCAAAGAAAAGAATCTGAGGTTGATTGGGATTTGGGTGCTACCTCCACCTCAGAGTGTTTTGGGAAGTCATAGATATCTGAGGAGCTGGCTGGGAGGGTTGCAGTGCTCAGGCCCCAGTAGGCGGCAAGCGCTTTCCTCCTGTGCTCTCCCTGGAGCAGTCCCATTACTGATCACCGACGCTTTGTTCTTTAACAGGCAGATGGATGCCTCCACCATCTTTGCTTCTAATGGCCACCATATCCTCCCTAGCTGATGAAGGGAAGGGGGGAGGCTTTAGATCCTGCAATGATTCCTGCCTTTCTCTACTCCCTCCAGAATGTAGCATAAATATAATGCAACTTGATGTTACTTTTCAGTTGAAGAAAAATGTGTGATTAAGTTTGATATGTGCTGACTCTGATTTTCATGTATGTCATACAAGGCTTGTGAATTTCAAGTATATTATATGGCAACAAACACTCATTGACTAAGGGACACAGTAATGCAAAAGCAATTTCTACAAAGCTAACAGACTTTATAACCAAAACATGCACAAAAGCATGATTTATATACATGATGAAATATTTCCCACTGTGAACATGAACCAGAATTGTCTCCTCTATTAATATTTACTCGGAGAATATTTATTGAGCACCTACTATCTGACCATTTTGATTCTAGGACTACCATGCATGGTTGGTCCCCGCCCTATTGGGTAGGTAAAAATACATCAAAAGTCTCCAGCTCACATTCTCCCTCCCCAGACTTTTCTTCCTCCCTCTGTTCCCTTCCTCTGGTCCTCCTTCCCTTTGTCTCCCTCTCCCTTTGTCCTTAACATTTTTTCCTGTGACTTAATCAGTAGTATGACAGGTTTGGAAGTCACTCTAAAGTGGCTGCTTACTTTTTTTTTTTTTTAATTTTTTTTTATTGGGGAACAGTGTGTCCTTCCAGGACCCATCAGCTCCAAGTCAAGTAGTTGTTTCAATCTAGTTGGGGAGGGCTCAACTCAGTGGTGCATGTGGGGATCAAACCAGCAACTTTGGTGTTATGAGCACAAGGCTCCAACCAGCTGAGCCAACCAGCCACCCCAAGTGGCTGCTTCCTGAAAGTACTTCTTCAATTCCTGGATTTCTAGATCTCTATGTCAGGATAATTCATTATATATTTAAGTTAGCAATTTGCCTAGGACAGTGACTCCCAAATTGCAGGATGCATTAGAGTCCCTGCTGAGTCCCACTCCCAGAAATCCTCAGTCAGTAGGCCTGGGGAGGGGTTCAAGAATTTGCATTTCTAATAACTTTCCAGCCCATGCTGATGGTCCTGGGGGCACACTTTGTGAACCACTGACTTAGGACATTATTTTAGGGGCAGTTTGTTAACATCTCTTTCTTTGTGGAATAATTAAAAAGAAAAAGTTGTGGTACAATATTTTCTGGGGATGAATGACCAGATGGGGTTAAGAACCCAGGATTGTCCACTGTCTCCAGACTTCCCTTAATCTCCAGGAAATGCACTGCATCAGGCTCATTAACACTTAAATTTACATTTTTGTCCAGGGAGCCAAAATGGCAGTTGTCTTTGGGATTTTTAAGTCCTGTGGCATATATCATCTTCCCAGATTTCTCCTGCTGGGTGGATTGTGCCCTTTTTTGCATAAAAATTCCAAATAACTTCTCTTATGTCTCTTCAAAGACTATTTTAATCATTTACAATGAAAGTAAACATGAAATTTCCTAAACAATCTGGACATTCAAATATGTAGTAACAGAGACTTCAGGAGAATGTAGTTTGGTAAAACTTAATTTTTAACAATCTCAACTTATTAAACTGTCATATTCAGAAAGAAAAATGAAAATATTTACTTTAAAAAATACTGAGATATTATATTAAAATATTTTTTCCTTTATAAGTCTTTATTTGAAAGTCTTCCCTCTCTCTCTTTCCTGTCTGTTTTAAATTATCATTTTTTGTCTGGTTTAGACCTTAAATTGATCAAATAGTTTAATATAGTTTACTGTTTAATTTTTTTATTGATAAAAATAGAGTGATGATGATGTCCTTTGTCTTGATAATTGTAAATGTTTTATATAATTTATATAATCATTAAAATATAGTAAAATTTAAAAAAAGGAAAAACAGTGCTTAAAAATAATACCAATATTATTCTTTCCTGATTTCTGACCCTAGTAGCCTGTGATAAGATCCCCATTTGATCTCTCCATAAAGGGCAGTCATTAATTACTTTTCAAAACCTGTGAATAATATCCTTTCAGATTGAGTTAGCTATACTCTTCTCATGAGCTACGTAAGACATGGTTTGGTAGCAAGATAGAGTCATTCTTATGGCACCACTTCAATGATAAAAAATCACTACAGTTTACTAAGTGCTCTAAATGTAATTTGGGCATATAGTTTCCACTTCTTTCTAAAGCTCCTTTAGTTATCCAAAGTCTGTTTCATATATGGGGGCGGGGCAGGGGGGAGGTTTTAAGGAAGACCTCTCTTTCCTCCCTGTTTCCTAGACACAAGATTAAAAGTATGACTCTAATGGTAAAAACCTACTAAAACAGAAATAAAAACAACCTCTCAACATGGTGTCCCAGGTTTGAACTTTGAGACAACCTTCATTCCATCTTTGTACTGTAATAAGAATGCACCATTTGTCCCCCCTTGAGCATACCCATTAGCCCAAGTTCTTTTAAGGGGAGAAACTATTTTACATATGTTTATATCCCCCAGGTAACACAGCACAAGAGGTGTTCAATATGTTTTTATTGGTTATTTTCTTCTTTTCACTGTAACACACATTATCATAAAGTCCTCCTCTCCAACTCATGTTTTATCTATGTTCTCCTTGCCTTTCCTCTCTCAGAGTAAGAGGATAGAAATCAAAGCTAACAACAGCTCTTATAGAATCTCATTCTATTATTTCTTTCGTTGTGCCTGTAAACCTATTTTTCTCTTTCCCTCCTTGAAACAAGCACGGAAACTTTTCTTTGAATCCCTGACCCTTTCAGGTAATGCTCTTATTTCCCACCCCTTTTATTTTACTATCAATCTTCTGCAGAAAACAGCCTCCATTTTCTTACTACCTGGCCCCTTGCACCTTGCATCTGCACATGACTGCTCTTTTTAAACCTTATTCTCGACTTGCTCATTCCCAACTGGACTCTCTTAGGCCACCTTTTGTCTTTCTCCAAACTCTCCTCTCTTGGCTGTTTAGCCTAGGACCATCCTGATTCTACTTCTATCTCTGTTGACCTTTCAGTCTCTGATTTTATTGTCACCTCCTTATTTGTTTTTTAAATTTGGATGTGGTTCAAGCGTTTGCCTCCCATGGTTCAAGCTTTTGCCTTGATATATTTCTGCTGTTTCTTTCTGCTTACTAGCTTCTGTTAATTTCTGTTAAGTCCCCTGATTCAACTTTCACTTTTATACCAATAACTCTTACATCTTTATCTCAGTCCCACAATTTTCTACCAAGCTCCTGTTCGATATTTCTATCTGGGGCATAGAAATATCCATTTGGGTTTGTCAGCAGGATTTTAACTTGAGCATATATAAACATGAACTCATAATTTTCTTTCCCTTCCCTCTTCACTTCTGCTTCTATACATCTATGAATAAAGTCATCATTCTTTGAGTGACCACGGCTCAAAACTCGAGTACCATTTTTGGCAATTTCCTATACTTCAGACAAATTATGAAGTCCTGGTAGTTCTTTGTCACTCATGCCTTCGTTTTCACTCCTACTCTCTCTGCCCTGGCTTAGTCCCTCCTTAATTCACACTTTAACTATTGCTTCCAAGATTACATAAGTGATTTTGTTTCTATTTTTCTCTATTTTATATCCATGTGAGCCATTTTGAAGA
Organism: Aselliscus stoliczkanus; assembly: GCA_033961575.1. Lineage (NCBI taxonomy): Eukaryota > Metazoa > Chordata > Mammalia > Chiroptera > Hipposideridae > Aselliscus > Aselliscus stoliczkanus. Next base: position 178,222,944 of record CM066728.1, read on the forward strand.
TTTCTGCCAGTCTTATTTTTATAAAATAACAGAAAAGTTGCTTTTTTTGCTGCTCTGAATGTCAGTCTTTAAAGACCTTTGCCCAAATGGCCACCTTCTCAGTGATGCCTGCCTTGGTCATCTTATTTCAAATCACAACCTCTTTTCCTTGGGCATTCCTATTACCCTTCACCCTGTTCTATTTCCCACCGCCCCCACTCCACCCCCCGCCACCATATTTCCCACCCTCTAACATTTCTTATAGTTTACTTGTTTATTATGCTTCTTGTCTGCTATTTCCACTAATATTTAACCTCTATGAGGATGAGGGTCCTTGATTATTTTATTATGATGATGCATCTAAAATGATGTCTGACATCCAGCAGGTGCTCAGTAATTAAGGAAGAAATTAACTTATTCAATAAGTAATTTTTGTCACACCAAGTACATGCTAAGAACTGTGGTAATTATGGTAATTTGGCAATTTGTTTGGTAACTGTGGTAATTTGTTGTGGAAAGCAAAACAAACTTGGTCCTTGCCTTTGCCTACCTTATAACCTAGTCAGGAAAACCTACATCAGTATTACAATGAGATGAGTGCTTTGCTCTTAGAACACTGAGCTACACCAGGGATCTTGTATAGGGGGTCAGTGAAGACTTCCCTGAACAAATGTTGACCAAGTTGTGACCTGAGGATGACTAGTAGTTGACCAAGTGGAAAAGAATGGAAGAAAGAGACCTATTGGGTTGTTGGAAAAGTCATGATGCATTTTTGCAATGAAAAACATAGAAAAAAATACGTCATGACTTTTCCCACAACCCAATATTTCAGGCATCATTTAAAACATTACTAGTTCAGGGGACTGCAAGCAACAAATAGCTGGACTGTGGAAAGTGGGAAGAAGGGTTGTGCTAGAAAGAGAAGCAAATAAATGGTTGGAGAAGTCTTTTTAATCCTTCTAAGAAGTTTTCACTTTCCCCAAAGGCCAATGGGCTCTCAGTACACACGCCATTACCTCCCATGTAATAGAATGCATTTCAGAGTATGAACATCTTCCAGTAGACTGGAAGAATATTTTGTAAAGAAGCATGCGCTTGGTCAAAGTCATTCTCATTATAATATCACACTTTCATTTTTAGCGTTCATGGCTGTAAAGCAGTCACAGTTCTGACCATGGTATGTTTGCTTTGGCATTAGCTGACAGCTTGTTGTTTAAATAATATTCACATCTTGCTTAAAACAGCATAGCACAATTTAATGTAATTCTCGAGAGTAATCAGATCAGTGACACATATTGGGAAAGCAAAGAAAATAGTTTTAGGAGGTATCAAATATCTTTCTTGGTCAAGATTTACTGTCATATAGGTCTCCTCTAATTAATTGCGTTAAAGTCCTACATTCAGTATATAGGCCAAAGCCCAGACCACATTATTGACATGGGTAGAGGTTTGCGCGAAGCTTTCTCTTATTGCTTTCCTTTTAGTCCCCCTCTATTGTTTTAGAATTCCCTTATGAACATCTTAGTGTTCTTCTGTGACTGTCTGGTTTGCTAGAGGGACATTCAACCCTCTTATTACATGGCGTTGCTGGCTGTTCACCTGACCACTCTGTGCTCTCTACCACTGAGAACCTCACAATTTACCCCTCCTCTGTTCTATTCCTTGTGGGCCATCCTAGGTGATTTGATCCTTGAAGAACTTGGGGGGGTTAGAGGTGCCAGCTGCCCTCACAGTCGAAAATCCACATATAACTTAAGTCAGCCCTCCACTTAAATGGATTCCCAACCACCAGCTGACCCTTGAACAACCAGCTTGAACTGTGCAGGGCAATTAAGCTGAGAGGGTCAATTGAAAAAAAATTACATATAAGTAGTTCTTCAAAGTTCAAACCCCTGTTGTTCAAGGGTCAACTCTAATCTTTAATAATTCATTCATTCTAATGCCGTTATGACTGTTACACCTTTGGGAGTATTTGCATTGTAAATGGTGGAAGATACATTAAATCAGTTTGTACTATGAAATTTCAGGCTTCAGTGAGGCTGAGTTGGGTAAATCTTGTTTCTAAGGGAAAAATAAGAATACAGGGTGTGATTTGTATTCCTTTTTATTTGATCCTCGCGTGTCTGTTACTTGGTCTCTCTCTGAGACTTGTCAGTGTCCACTACTCTATCTAGATTATAAAATGTCACAAGAGCTTTGCTATCTCCTGAGTGTTGGTGGCAGGCTGCCCCTTTAGGGGGCGGGGGGGAACTGCCCAGTTGTGTAGAGCAAAAGCATCAGTGTTAAAAGTGGAGCAGCTCTAGTTCCCGATAGTCACAGAAATTGATACGTGGCCTAACTTCTGGCTTCTTTATTTTTCCTCCTTTTAGAAAATGTACTTCTTTCCACAGAGTATTAAGTAAAGTATTAAGTGATTATCAAAGTGTTTCAAAACTATAAAGTGGATGCAAATAGGAGATGGTATCTATGAGTAAATGCTTTCTTTTAGAGTTCCAAAAATTTTGTTTATATAAGATTTTCAGTGGCTGCACAAAGGAAGAATTCCAGCCTACTACAACTCAAATACTGGTATGTGTATAATAAAATTTTAAAGGCTTATGTTTTTATTTATTTAACTGAAACTCATGGTTAGAGCTTCTTACTTGATTGAAGGAAAATAGTTTCATATAAGAGAAATAGATCCTCTCCAAATAGAATGTGCAGAAATAGCATCTGAAGCCTTATTACAGAAACAAAACAAATGGTACACAATTAAAATAGGCATGTTCTCTAGAGAAAAATGTCCCTAGCAGGCCTCAAACCTAGTCCCTAGTCAGGGCTGACTCTCCTTTTGGATTTGTCTAGCCTGGCATATGTACCAAGATTCTGAAGTATTTTAGGGTGATGCAATTTTGCCATCTTTTATTTTAGTGATCATGATATGTGAAATAAAAGGGCATTCGGGAGAGTTTGATTCAAAATGTGGCCCAACAAGAGGTCATATCCATGAGTGTCAGTGACCCAGCCTGGCCCACCTCCTCGGTTGCCACCCTCATGGCCTTAACTCTGCCTATCCATCACTGGATGTGTCAGCCACACCTCTATCATCAGGTAGACAATGTGGCCATGCTACTTGCCATGTGAGTTTTGGTTGTTCATTCCAGGGTGGCTGTTAATGGGGCAGCAGCCTGGGGACATTTCAAAGTGGTATTTTTTGGCTGTCGCCCTCCTCTGGGCCTCGGGGGATCTTAGAATAGTCCATTTTCCATATCCTCCAAAGCCAAAACCAAAATCAAAACCAAAACTATTTCTGCCAGCATTTCAATTAATTAGGAAATCAAGAAGGCCCTAATCTCCCTGAAAGATCAACTTGGAGATTTTTTAAAATAAGTCTGATTTCAAAAGTATTAAACACATTGGTAATCATAATAGCTTTCAACCTGATGGCAATTTAATATTTTATCTTAACATGTTACTTTTATATTTGATATCTTGCCTACAGGATTTCAAAGGGGAATAGAGAGATGACAGAAAATAGAGAAGTCAGCTGGATGAAGTAGCATGCCCTGGGGGAAGAACTGACTTGGAGCCTGCCTGACCTGGGTTTGAATCCCAGCTCTGCTAGTTCCTGGCTGTCTGACTTGAAACAGTGAATCCTAACTTCTCAAATGAAACTTTGGAAAGGATTGATTAAATAGGAACACAAAGGACCCCACAATAAGGTGCAGAATCTATGTTAGTTCCATTTCTCCATGGGAATAAAGATATTATGGAGAGACCATTGGCTAAAATTGACTGATAGCAGAACTTCGCACATAGCTAGCTGAAGGTCAGGCTTCTGACTGCAGTTACCAATGCCAAAGTTATGAATATGTAAGTAAGGTAAAGAGTGGATGGACCACCTGCTATAAACTCATGAATTTCTCTTCATAGGAATAGCAAAGCACTAACTCCCGAGCCTAGTCAGATACTTGTGAAAATAAAATGGAATCCTAGGGCCTCAGGAAGAACAGCAACAAGGATAAGCTAGTACCAGCTGAGAAAGAACTTTACAGAAGAGAAAATATGACACTAAATTGTCTGGGTCATCATTTTAGGATAAGTGTGTTGCTAGACTCAGCAGAATGGTTATCTTGTGCCATTAAGAGAAGGCTGAACTGTGTTTGGTATATTTATTTTATAGTGTAATACCATTAAGACAGGGACACATAAATAGTTACATTTATTTTTCTGGAAAATGTCACCATGTAGAATATCACACTGACAGACTAATGAGATTTTACTATATTTTGTCTTAATGACAAACCTATAGGAAAACATAGGTTATTAAAAAAATAGAATCCCTCCCTCAAAGAATCACAGTCAGGAGAGTCTTCCAGTAATTTTTATGGGCTCAAGAGTTATCATGAGTGTGTTATTATTTTATGAATGTTCCTTGTTGTTGTGAGATGGACTTTCTTTCTGTAAAACAAGCATTTCTCACAAGGAGCTTTTCTTCTTACAGTACATTGAGCGAGCTAACTTAATTTCCAAGGCCGTTACTGGTGGGAATTTAAAAAATTTATACTGGGAGAACTGTCAAGTTAACCCTATGGAGACACGCACGCATAAACACCTAGAAAAAAAATCTTGATTATTTCATCCCATTTCTTTTAATGACTGCTATAGAACAAATGGTGGTGTTAAAATTAAGATTTTAGGACACCCATTTTTCAAACAATAACTTTATTCCTGAGTCAGGATAAAGATTAGGGAAGGGAGGAAGGTTGGTTCTGAAGATGTTTGTGTATTTCACATGCTAATCAGATGTTTGAATCTGACTTTTCTCTCTTCTTGGCACATGAAAATGGGCCATTTTCCTTTTTAGGCATATGCTGCTATATATCGCTATGACAAAATATATATGTAAAGGGTAGGGTTTCCATATGCCCTATTTCCCCAGGGCAGTCCTGATTTATGCCTTATGTCTTGGCATTTTGTCTGGTTTAGCATGTATCCAGTTTTTATTTGTTAAGTAAGTGTTATTAATGTTATAGTAAACATAAGCCAGGTTGGGCTCTACCACAGTCTCATTCAGCAGTACATGAGATGCATTTGGAGTTCCCTCTTTCAATTGTGATTAACTCTGAGAGACAACTAGTGAGGTTGACTTGTTTTTTTTCCCCCCAGCCTTTTCAGAAGCAAGGTAAGTCAAACCTCCCTTTCAATGACTGTATACTCCCTGATAAAAGAAAACAAGCCCTCATGGACGGGAGCAGATAGGAAATGCTAACTGCTTCTGGTCTAAAGTTGCTGTACAAGAAGTTCTTGATGCTACCCTCTCTGCTGGCAGTTTGCTTTTCCAGCTAGTTGGGCTGAGGCCCAGGCATGAAAAGGCACAAACCCTTCAAGCCTGGGTATGCTGGGCCAGTGGGAAATAGAGTAATTATAAATTAGGAGTACATGAAATATATGTGGGAAATAGAGGTCAAGCAGTCCTGTCATGGTGCATAGAAGGAGAAATCGGAATACTATAATGATTCAGTCATTTGCTGTATGGTACAAATCCATTTGTTTTTATCCAGGTAGTCAGAATTATTTCAGAGTTAGCAGAGAAAGTTGGTATAACCTGAATAGCTCCTTATTTCAACTCTTATTTGGTTTATGTTTCTTTGTGGAAACCAGGTAAAATGGAAAATTAATTTTGGGGAGATAAGATTCATGCAAGTCTAAAGGTGTAATTTCTACATAATTAGATGTGAAAGGAGTGCTAATAAGATATCCCAAAAGTCTGAGGTTTAGTTTGTTAGCATTTGTGCTATTGTTTTATAACACTTTCATTAAACATATTTCAATAAATCCATTTGCCCCAATTAGTTTTGAGTCTAGTGTAATGAAAGTATCTATTTCTCATGCGATTGATAATGAATGGGAAACAAATAGAAAATGATATCACCGTTTACTATCTAGTAAGGGGGGCTGTAAGTGATTGATATCATAACCACATGAAAACCAAAGACGCAAATTTGCTGAAGGAACATCAGAAGCCATTTGAGAAATTGTTAGTTATATTAAGAAGACTGTATACATGAAGATTTAGCATACGCAGCTGCAGTAAGTGCTTTTATTATCAGTTTATGAAGGCTGTATTTAGAATAAATGGCTGTTTTCCTGAATTAATTAAGCTCATTTATTTCAAATTTTCTTCTGCAAAAAGTGAAGCAAGAAGAGTTGTTAATGTGTTCATTCCATCAGCAGGAGAAGAATTTTACAAATATGAAATGGTACAAATTTGATAATAGTGTTATCAGCTGCTTCCATTAGAAAAAAATCAGTTAAGCTAATTCCGGTAATGCTTTGATTATTTTCATTCAATTTCTCTAATAGAGGTAAATATTTGGAAATTAATTCTGTTGATGATCAGACACTTGACACTATTGTAAATGCTGTTCTAGATCCAGTTAAAAACATAAACATGATGAGATTATTTATTTATTTTTGCATAATATAATCGCACATGTTGGTAGAAGTCTGAATCATCCTCAAAACAGCCTTTTAAAATCAGAATCCCATGGAGCAAAAATTACTTGGAATTGGTAGGGTATACATATAATTTGTAATTACATCCAAACTAGCTGATATTCTACCAATTGTGATAGTCTTTGATATGGAAATTGTAACTTTCAAAATTATAAATATTTTGTACAGAGTTAGATGAACTGATATACAAAGTCAACTAATATTGAATATAAAAATAGAACAAAACACTTCACCATAGTAGTACATGCTTTCTCTCTTTGCTGTCCACAAATCAGATTTTGGGAACGCTTGAAACTTTGAAGAACCTCTTTGCACATCAACTTTAGTGTCCCATAATCACATTGGAATTATTTTGTAACCAAGTACTCTAAATTTTGGTTCTATTTTGTTCAAAATCAGTTGAGGGAAGCCTTTGATCACATTATTCAATACATGAAATGCCAATTACCTCTTTTTACCTTTAAAGCTTTTAGTGAATTGCCCTTATTTAAGTTTGTGTTTTTTTCTTGAAGCCAATTTAAATGGAAAGTTACATTTTGGGGAGATTATACTAATGAGAGCCTGGAATTATAGCTTCTACTTAGTTGTCAGAGGGAGTGCCCAATAAGATATCCTTAAAAGTTTTGTAGCTCAGTTTACTTCGTGACTGATATATAATACAGAAGGATGAGATTGTGAGGTAACATCTTTCCAAGTTTGTAGTGGTAAAGATCTCCTTACCCCAGAAATCTGTCAACCAGGGGGAAAAAAAACCTCACAGGGAACCCACAGAAATGTTTTGTGATAAGGAGTAATTGAAGGCAAAACCCATAGCTGGGTAATTAAATGAGAATTTTTTATGCATAAGAAAAAATTAAGGGAAAAGAAAGTTCCCAGACAAGAACTTGTGCAGTCTAGAAAACCTATGAAACTGTGTGACATTGGCCAGTCTTTTTCAAACATCCCATATATCCAAATTACTTGGGACACTTAAAATAGTATATGTTTATATGTCCCCATTAGGAAGACTGGATCTGAATTTCTGTCAGTGGGATCTGTGTATGTTTTAAAGTGCTTCTAAGGTGATTCCTTTATCCACCAGGATTAGGAGCTAGGTCAGGATACCTTCAAGCAGTAGGAAGCTGCTGCAGTTTTGGTTAAATGGGGAAAAAAGTGCACTGGGAAAGTAGTAGCGTTCTTTCTAAAAAAAAAAAAAAAAAAAAAAATGTGTATAGCTTTTTGGGATATTTAGAACCAAAGAGACTTTCTAGGCTAATTAAACAATTCAAGTTATTTCACCTCTTGTACTAGAGCAACCAAAAGATAATTTGATGTATAAGAATAATTCCAGATTTTAGTGAATTCTCCTAAATTATACATTAGGATGATATTGGGTTGTTGGAAAAGGCATGACGTATTTTTCTATGTTTTTTGTTGCACAAATGTGTCATGACTTTTTCGACAACCCAATAGCTAAGAGAGGAATATAATTTAGGGATGGTGAACAACTTTACTGGCACCAGTACTGAGTAACCTGAAGGTCACCCTCTTCGTTCATCCCGCTTTGTTCAGTTTCTAGTCAATGTTTACAACTTTATGATGCCTATCCTCATGTATGTGCCCCCCTCCCACCTAGTGACTTACTTTCTATCATTTCCTCATTTTGTCATCTTTGGGGACCACTGTTTTCATCATGACGATCAACAAATATTTGTAAGACACCTGCTATGTGTAGGCTATTGTACAAGATATAAAAATAGGTCTCAGTCATTTCCTGTAGGGAGTGGACTTTGATCTAGCTTGGGACAGAGGGTATTACCAAGATCAAGTGCCAAGTGGCTAGGGACCAAGCAGATGGTCAGAAAAAAGGATTGCAAATATGACTAGGCTGATGCTATGTGGAGTAGCTGGGCTCAGGTTAGGTCTTGAAGGAATTATCAGGACTTAAGTTGATAGAAATGAAGAGGGTATTCAATAAAGATGCAGAGCCATGGTTCCCTGTAAAACAAGGAATAGACCATGTGTTGGGATGGTTTGGTTGTTTTTTTTTTGTTTTTCTTTTTTTGAGGGCAGTGTCACTGGCCCTCACATGTGGGACCGACTGGGGCCGCTGGCTTCCCAAGCCAGCGCTTAACCACCGCACCACTCGGCTGGCCCCTGGTTGTTTTCTTAAGGGCAGGGTCAGAGAGAGAGTTAGGACTAGGCTTTATTGCTTTAGACCTTTGTTTTGGTGCAAGGAGTTTAAGGTGAAGGACAATATTAATAACTTATCCAGCAGATTGGATTGGTATTTTATTTCTCCACTATTTCCTTTAGCATCTTATTATCAAGTAGCGAAAAGATTAGAAGACAGGTAATATGGATAATTTGAGTTCAAACTGCCAATCCCAGTCAGGATATTCACTGATCTTTCTCTTAATTCTAGAATTATAGAACCAGAGCATGTAAGGGGCTTTTAAGAATATTATTCAGGGCCGGCAGAGTGGTGCATTGGTTAGGAGTTGGCTTGGGATGCCAGCTCTGAACAGCAGGGCCTCGGTTCGGATCCCACATATGAGGGCCAGTGATGCTGTGCCCTCTACAGCTAAGATGGTGAACAGTGGCTCCACCTGGAGCTGGGCTGCTGGGAGTCACCGGTGACGCGTAGGCTGCAGTGGGGTGGCAGTGAGCTGCCGTGAGTTACCACGAGTGGCTGGCAGCCAAGCATGAGCAGCCGGCAGCTACAGTGAGCTGCTGAAAGCCACCGTGAGCGGCCCTCCAATGGCCGACCAGGGAAGAGCGCAATGATAATACCAACATGGGCCAGTGAAGCAACGTCCTCTGCAACTAGACTGAAGAACAAAAGGACAGCAACTTGTCTGTTCCCTTCCCCCATTTCCCCAATAAAATCTTTAAAAAAATAATAATATTCCATCCCTTAATTTTACAACCTCTTTATTTATCCAAGTCAACTGAGAAAGTTTTTCACAAAGTCATGCCTGGAATCGAGATCATCTGCCCCCCATTTTGAAGCTTTTTAGAAAGTTTTATTCTTTTTTCAATTGCCAAATTGTGACCAATCTGAAAGGTTCCAACTCATTTTTTCTCATTGGATTTCATTCTTGATCTTGAATGTAATGCAGTGAAGAGTGGAAAGAAGGGCTCTGTTGTGACAAGGGATCCTGGGTTCCACTGCAGGCTCTGCCTTCTGCTAGCTTTTAATACCTTAGGTAAATTCTAAGAGCCACAGAGGCTGTCTAGGCCTTGTCAGCCAAGAAAAGAGATTATAGTAGAAGGGCGCTGTTCTGTGAGTCTTTATTTGCTCTGAATTTAATGTTTTTTCGTGTTGGAAGTGTCATGTGCCAGAAAGTTGAGCTGTGTCATAAGTGAGTATACATAGTTTGAGAATTGCAAGATTTATTCTCTTGCTGAATGTACTCTGATGTGGTAGGTTTTTCTATTCCTTGTCAAGTATTTCTTCAATCAGCAGTTGGAGTTGGCATAAATGAATGGGGGCACCAATGAGTGTGGCTCTGAAGCCTTAGCACAAAGAAAGTGATTTTGCCTTCTTCTGCTGACTCTAGGCAAATTCAGCAAGAAAGGAAAAATCTACAGAGATGGTTTTGACTAAAACTTGGCATTTTGCTCTAAGTTAGTCCACAAAGATGCCCATTCATGATCAATGAATGCTTATTAAATTTAATGAATGGGCAGTTCCAGAGAGAATTTCATTGCCCAAATACAAAAGCACTGCCCTTCCATAGAAATTCCCACGTATAGTGATAGGTTGTAGCTTTTTGCAGTGAATTTAACTCTATCTTACCCTCATACGTTGTAGTCATCATTTTGTATGGAGTAGGTTATCTGGATTTTTCTAAAATCTTGAATTATTTAAGTTGCCTGGCCCTTTCCGACCCTAGATCCTGACATTTGGCTGGCACCTTTATTTTTTGTGTGATAGTGACATAAATAAGTTCAAATATGTTAACATTTCCATCTCAGTCAAGAATTTTGGAGCCAAAAAAATTCCGTGTTCTAAAAAGAAGAGACAAAGAAAAAGGGGAGACAGAGATATTAGAGAAGTCATTTCTAATTGAAATACAGAGTACTAATACCTAAGGGGAAGACATATCTGTTTATAGCCATTGTAGAGAGAATCATCTTTTTCTTGGATGATGATTCCTGGATAATTCTTTCTTAATGTTGAAATCCATCAAAAAAAACCATGGTGGTTTTTAATGAAATGACAAATTGAGGCTAAATTATAGGAGGGGCATATCTTAAAGGAAATGTACTAGTTCTTTTAAGATAAAGGTTTGGCTGCTGTAATGAAGGGACTCAAACAATAGTGGTTTAAATAAGAGAACAATTTATTTGTCTTACATAACAGTTGGCTAGATGGTTCTGGACTTCTGTGGTGGCCCAACCATCTTTTCTATCTTGTTGATCTAGGATCCTCAAGGAATGACTTCCATCTAGTAGTTCAAGGTGTTCTTTTCCACTGTGGCCATCCCATACACACTTTCATCAGCAGGAAGAAGAAAAGGAGGCAGGCAAGCTCTTTCCTGTTAAGGACCTGACCCCAAAGTTGCACTGTCTCTTTTATTCCCACCCAGTTGGCTAAAACCTAGGGACATGCTCCTATCTCTCTGCAAGGGAGGCTGATATGTAGTGTTTAGCTTGGTGATCATGTGCACAGCTACAAATTCTCAGTATGTTATCAAAGAATAACTGTAGTCTCTGCCACAGGAAGTAAAATTTATTGAACCCCTATTGTGTACACTTAGCTATTTACATAAATAAAAATGATGAAAACTATAATAATAGCAATAGAATCTACCATTTATAGAACTATACCTGCTTCATTACTTACATTATATCTAATCTTACAACAGTCCTACAAGTTAAGCAGTTAACAAAGAAGAAAACTGGGGCTCAGAGAAGATAATGAACTTGCCCAAGAATACAGAGCTAGAATAATATCTTTGGAACTGGAAATAAATTCTCTGATTCCTGAAGGTCTCTGAAGGCCAAGATAAAGAAGTTGGATTTTCTTCTGTAGGATGTCAGCAGTTGAAGAAAGCTTGATGAAAATCAGATGAGGAATGTATTTTGGGGTCAAGATGGATTGCCAAGTAGGGAAATGGAAGGCAGAAAAATGACTTGAGGCGTTGACTGCATAGGATCATTACCATCAGGTCAAACTGAAAAGGGTGAAAATAGAAATACAGGGACAAATGCAGGAGATGTTATTATAGAGCTTTGGAGGGATCCAGCCAGAAGACTAAAACTGCATCAGTTACTTGAGAGAATTTCATAGAACAAGTGTTAACTAGGTATAAAATCATTAATGAGGCAATAGAAAGGGTACAAAGTAAAGTCTAAGACAGTGATCCTCCACCTGGGACGCTTTTGTACCCCACTCTCTCCCCATGCATCTCTTCTGGGCTATGGAGAAATTATGGAGAGGAATTATTGGCATCTGCAGGGCAGAGCGCAGGAATCTGCTGCACTCCTTAAAATACACGGAACCATCTTCATTATCAAAGAAGTATCCAGCCCGAAATTTCAGCAGTGCCGAGGCTGAGAAACCCTGCTTTAAGGTATCAAGAGGTAGTGACAGCAGGAATCAACTACCACCCCTAGGGCTTTGGAAATAATGGCAAGAGATTGGAGTTATTAAATGTAGGAAATTAGGTAATGGGCCGCGTGGTACCAAAACTCGGATCTCTGAGGAGGGTGACACCGGTCAGCTGTTGCTCATGACTTGAAGATGAAGGGTGAGACCATGAGGCTAGTTTTCTAAGTGTCTGAGCAACTGCATACTGGGTCCAGGGGAACTGAGATATAAAATTGGCATACTGGCATACAATTAGATGTGGGCTGCAAGCAAAAAGGAATGAAAAATGGCTTTGAAGTCTAACGCTCAATATTGCTAGGACTGAGAGAAGTATTTCCCTAACTACTTGATTTGGGGAAAAGGATGAGTTCAGTTTTTAGATTGTTGACCTGCAAGTGGAATTATCCAGCAGGCAGTAGGAGGACCATGGAGGACAGGGAATGAAGATAAAGATATGAGTCCAGCACTAGAGGTCAAACTTGCAGCCCCAGGAGGAGATGAGATCAGCAAGGGAGAAACCGTGTGGTGAGTGGAACAGGGTGTTGAACACATAATTGTCAGAATTGCTCCATTTAGGAACAGGGAGTAAACATGTCATGCTCCTAGCATCATGATCTTGGAAGCGTTGCTAGATTTTTGTTTAGAAATGTGGCAGCTCGGAATGATTCTTCTATTGTATCATAGTATTTACCAGGTCATCAGGCCCCTTATCTTTGAGTTGGTCTTGAACAAAAGTTTTTCATCCACCCACTTTTTGTTTATGTGTCATTTGTAGAGTCTTTTTGTGATCTCATTCTGCCTATTTCCTTTATCTGAAAATGTGTGAATACAAGAATTTTGTGATGACTTTTATAGCTATACCTTGTCATTTTACAGAGATTAAAAAAAAAACAATAGTTGTTTTTCCGGTTGGTTTTACGCACGTTATCACTATTGTATATTGGAACAGAAAAAAATGACATTAGATAAAAACAAAGGAACTCTGAATAAAGTATGGGCATCAGCTAATAATAGCATATGGATAGTGGTTCGTTAATTGTAACATTAACACTAATGTTTTTCCTATTAACATAGGAATAATAGGAAAAATTCAGTATGGGGTATACAAGGACTTTTTGTACTATCTTCACTGTTTTTGTAAATCTAAAATGATTCTAAAATAAAACATTTATCTTAAAAAGGCTATTTTATGAGTGGTTGCAGTTTGAAAAACAGGAAGGTGTCTATAGCACACATACTTAGTTGCCCGCGTCCTTTCTCACCAGCTTTGATCATACATCTACTCTCTTCCATGCAGTCATGTGCTAGCTCAGCCCCGGAAGGTGCCTATGTATCAGTTTTTAGGGCTGTTGTATCAAAGTCCTACACAGTGGACAGCTTAGAATAACAGAAATTTGTTCTCTGGCAGTTCAGGAAGCCAGAAGGCCAAGATCAAAGTGTCAGGAGGACCGGTTCTTCATTAAGAAAGAATCCGTTCCATGTCTCCTTCCTAGGGTCTGCTGGCTATCTTTGGTGTTCCTTGGCTTGTAGCAGTGTCACTCCAATATCTGCTCCCAGCTTTACTCACCTTCTCTGTTTCTCTCTCTCTCGTTTCTCTTATAAGCACCGTAATAATTTTATTTAGGGCCCACCCTAAATCCAAGGTAATCTATCTCAAGGTCTTTAACTTAATTACATGTGTAAGTCCCTATTTCCAGTAAGGTCAAATTCACAGTTACCAGGGGTTAGGACTTGGGACATTTCTTTTTGTTGAGGGGACACAACCCACTGTATCCCAGATGGTTAAAATTAATAGTGGTCAGTGATCAGTTTCAGTCTCTTCCAGTGATCATTTTCATCATGGGAATTTGTCATAATTCTGGCCAATGAAATAAAAAGTTTGGTTGGAGTTTTCTAGGAAAGATTTTATTGCTTTTTAAAAAAGTAACAGAGGGTAAAGACAGCCCCTTTTCTTTCTTTGGTATGTCTAGATATAATGACTGGCATTACATAACCATTTTACGATCGTGTGGGGATGATAAAGCCACTGTGTGGAAAAGGGCAGAGCCAAGAGCCCGACAAAAACAAAGTTAGAGACTAGATAGAAGAACTATACCTGAAGCATCCTATTTTCAGACTTCTTATTCTCTAGGAAAAAAAATGTCTTTACTTTGTGAGGCATTTCAGTTGGGAGCTTCTGTGACTTTCAGCCGAAGGAAGTGCAACAGATAACATTATCTATACTTACATATTTCTCAGAAGAAAATGTAATGGTCTCAGTCATGTAACGGAAGAGTTTAGACAGTGAGTTTTCTCACAACCCAGTGCAACATTGAGTAAAAATTAAATTGTATGAAGTTAAAATCTCATATAAGTTATAAAATATCCTGCTTAAATTATTAAAAGCAAAGTAAAAGTATGATTTCTTTAGCATTAACCAGTAGATTTTGATATAACAAATACTTTCCTTAAGTTTACTTTTCAATTTTATGATAAGTGGGTAATCCTTTCTAAAAGCAATTATAGAGAACCATAAACTGCTTTACTTGAGTTTCCATGTCTATACCAAATTATTAAATATTGGGCTGAGAATCATTAATCTGCTGCCTTTCAAAAGTGACTTTGTAATAAGAATTTGCATATAAGAAGACTAAAAATAATTTCATTATTATCTAAAGATTCTAGCATTAATTCAGATGACAAATCTCTAAATTGGTCCAGCTGCTTCCATTGGAAGAATCTCCATTTTTCATCAAAATAAGCCCTCTGTGAAATAGTATTGGAGCTTGAAATTTGTTTTCCCTAACTCAAATTGTTGTCAAAAAATGCTGTAGGAAGTCTAGACTTTTGTAAATCTACGTAAGTGCTGATTTTCAGACTAATTTTACTTATTTTATTTATTTTTTATTTTCTTTCCAGCCTAATTGTTTTTTATTACTGATTTTATTGAAATTATTATTTACTGTTTTTATTTTATTACTGATTTTATTGGTGTGAATATTTTGTGATGTGTGACTCTTATCTATTCCCATAGGAACATCTAAGAGACGTTACCACAGGTGGCACAGGTTGGGAGCCTGACCCACTTCGGTATAAGTGGGGAGAGTGAGAGGTGAAGGCTGTGTCACCATGGCAAAATAATTGAGGGGCCATGTTTCCATGTAAAAAAGCTTGTTTTAGTAAAACAAAGAAATCCTTTTGTAGTCCTGGTGTTGGTAATATGACCTCTTCACATCAAGGATGATGTGACATTCCTTTCGACACTGCAACTTTAAACTAGTGCTTTTCGAATTCATTCTAATCAGCGAAATCACTTTACTTAATCCTTAAAATATCCAGACTATAAAGACCGGTCGTCATTTACTGGGTTACTCCATGCTGGAAGTGGATGGACCACATGGGAGGGAGTCATCAACGAAGGGAAACAGAAATATTTTGAACATCTGACCGGGGAGATTCCAAGGAGCCGTCTCAGTGGCAGGTGTCCTCTTGGGTTGCATGGCTTCAACTCCAGACTTGAGTTTTCCCTGGAGAGTGAGAAAGATGGAAGGATACAGACAACATTTTAGAATTTAACACACACACACACACACACACACACACACACACACACACACGAAACTCCTGGATTAAGTGGGCATTCTCCCAATGCAATTAGGCTATTCCTTTCACATTTCCTATTTAAATGGCATATACCTATCAAATCACTATCCATGTAGCATGGCATAAGTGACATAAATAAAGAGGTGAGAAAAGGGCCTTGTTTTAAACCTTTTGGCAAGAAGTGTGACTTTGTCAGAATTTTGATCCATGTCTATATTCTAAGATAATCATTCTACTTCTCTTCCTGATAGTTTATTGTATCTTGTCTGTTTAAATAGATGCTGGGTAGATCTAAGCAGATTTCTGTCATATCTCATTAGTTGTCTGTCTTTGTTGATCTAGGAAAACATTATAGAATATACAGCCATTTCCAAATTTTTCTTTTAATAACCCTTTGTCTCAACATCATAGATACAAATGGATGAACATAGAGCTCCTGATTTTAGAACAGGCAGAGTGCAAGTGCCCTCTTCACCTCCATCTTGTGAAAATCATTGTTATGCCTATTGGTTTCAGTCTGTGAGTCAGTCAACAAACATTTATTTAACAATTGCATCTGTAGCCATGGCCCTTGCCTGCCTGGAGCTTACAGTCTAGATCAGAAAGTAGGCACTAAATACATAAGCACAGGAATGAATACATACTTCACACTGAGGTAAATACCCAGGAGGAAAGAACAGGATGCAGAGCAAGGAAATAATGGGGCACTTGCTTTAGGTAAAGTGGACAGGTAAGCTTTTCCAAGGCAGTGGTATTTGAGCTGAACTTTAAAGAATGCATACGAGTCGGCCCAATGGAGAGATGGGGGCAGAATGTTCCATGCAGAGGACCCAGTATGTGCAAAGCCCCCAAGCGCAGATGAATTTGCTGGTATTAAGAGATTTGGGATTAGAGAGGCCTGGCTTAGACTTCTGTCTCTGGTCCTGTGATCTGCAACTGCAGTGAGGCTGCATGTCTTCTCTGTGCCTTGGCTGCTTTGGATGAAACATGAGGCAGTAATACCGCCTTACGTGTGGTCCTGATGGTAAAAGATGATTACATAAAACAGTTTTCGTAGTAAGAAACTGGATTAGCATCATCATTGTTATTTGTGTTAGTTCACCTTTTGAGGAGTCTTTTTTTGATGCTGTTTCAGAGTTAACCCAGTCAAGTTTTATGCGGAGGTATGTGTGTTTCATATTTTTGGAAATCAGCAGGAAATCCTCTGTGCAGTTTGAAAACTCGTAGAATTAGCACAAATCAAAGTAAAATCTTTACAGCTCTGTCATGGATATCATCTTTTCAGGAGCTAATAGGTTTGAACATGGGAATCTAATTGAGAAATGAATTGTCTTTCTTCACATTTTATCCCTTCTGTTTCCTCAGTTTTTCAAGTAAATGTTAATAAAACTTATTGCTTTGATTTTTACATTGGTAATACTTGGTCAAAATCGAAACCTATAAAGGTAAGGAAACAGCATATGTGCAATTCTGATCTTGTGCTTCTGTGTGGAATGGGAACTCAGATCTGTTGGACCTGTCGCCTGATTTGCAGACTCACCTTCATTGAGAAGGGTCTTCAGGTGGGGCAATTGCACCTGGGACAAGCACTGCTCTCATGAGTACTATCCTCTCTCTGGGTTTCATCCTGATCTTATAATGAGATGAAGAGGGCAGGAGAGAGAGGAGACATCTACTGCACTGCTCCTTATGTTACACTCCCGTTTTCTCAAGAAAAGGCCTCTTGGGAGTTAAAATTTTTCATGCTTCTTCACAGTAAAGAGAGAAATTTGTCCCCAGAAATGAGAAGGAAGTGGGTTCAGTATGTTTCATATGTGACACTGTCTTAATTTTTAAAAACATGGGGTACTTTCTGGTTTCATGCCAAGTTGTATATTGTAATAATCATGTCATGTACTCCACCTTGTTTATTGTGCATTATTCTTGTCTCATTCTGAACATATTCCTTTGAACATTGCTTGTCCAAGTCTTTTTGTTAACAAGACAACACAAAACAGAAACCATGAAAGCCATTATGATTATCCATCACTCCTATGCTATGTTCATTTATCAGCTCTTTGAACAAATATTTACTGAGCACTTACAGTGTACCAGGCTCTGAGCAGGCTTCCAGGATAAAACATGGGCAAGACCCTGGTTCCTCTGGTCTGTATCTTCCAAGCCCTAACAGTTATCAGACAGTGTACTTGGGAGTGAAGTTGTCTCTTTGTTTTCTTTCTTTAGCTGTTGGTGTGTAACCTTCACTATTTATGACATTTTGGTCAGTGTTCTGATGGTGTTGAAAACGTGGAACAATGGCCAGCTCCTTTTCTCACAGTGTTTCAGTAGCACATATAGCTCCAGATATAAAGGGACATAGGTACTTATTTATTTGTGATAGAAACTGTCCACATCTTTTTTAACTTCATTTTTCAATTGCAGTTGACATACAATATTATATTAGTTTTAGGTGTACAACAGTGATTAGACATTTGTAGACCTAATGAAGTGATCACCCCATTAAGTCTGACATGTTATAGTTATTACAATATTATTGACAGTATGTCCATTTCTTTTATATAGCATATTTTTCTGATTACATAAGATGTATACCTTGTACACATGTACACACACCCACACACACACACACACAACCAAGCGCACACACATTTTGTAGATAATTAAGAAACTATGGCAAGGCCCAAGGAATAAAATTACATGTAATCCAACCTCCAAGAGAAAACATCTTTTAATATTTTGGATTATAGTCTTCCATGTTTTATTGTATACATATATGGTGTATGTTTGTTAGGGATTGGAACTAATATTTATTGAGTCTTTCTCATATTCAAGGGACCATAATGCTAGGTTTTCTCATTGAATTTTCCCAACCACCCTTGGGAGTAGGGGAACATTGTTGTATCCAATTTACATATAAGGGGACTTTGACTTACCCATAGTCTTTCTGCTATTATGTAAGAGACTTGGGGTTGCAGGCACATGGATTAATTTTTTTAAAAGATTTTATTGGAGAATTGGGGGCGGGGAACAGCCCAGTTGTCCTTCAGGCTTCGTTGTGGAGGGCGCCGCTAGCTCAGCTCCAAGTCTAGTTGCCATCCAGCCACCTGTCGGCAGCTTGCGGCCACTCAGCTCAAGGTGCCTTGTTCAGTCTTAGTTGCAAGTGGGCGTAGCCCACCATCCCATGAGGGAGTCAAACTGGCAAATTTGTTGTTAGGAGCATGTGCTCTCGCCAGCTGAGTCATCCTGCTGCCTGTTGCATCTCAGCAGCAGCTCAGCTCCTGTGCAGCTCACTGGCCCATGTGGGAATCGAACTGGCGACTGTTGCTCAGAGCTCGCGCTCTTAACGAACTGAACCACTCAGTCGGTCCACATGGATAATATTTTTAAAAACCATTTTCTATCAGGGATATCTTTTCATTATCTAGATAGTTCCATATACATCCAGGTGCTTGACAGGATGAGGATGAAATTGGGAATTGACATTGTCCTGGTGGTACTAGGAGTGGACTGCTGTACAATATGAATTTTTTTCCTTTGCTTCCTTTTACTTAGGGAAGCATTTCTTTGTTTTTAAACCAAGTTTTTCTGTAGAAAAAGTAACTGAACTGCTCCAACTGTTACTTGGCACTTCTTACAAGGTTCTGAAGGACATTTATTTTGACATTAGGGCCTGGTCCCCTCTGGCACCACTGCAGAGAAGGGAGTGGGTTTCTGGCACGCAAGGCACTGTGCCCCAGGGGATGGAGTCCGGTGGGGCGCCCTGTCTCTCTCTGCCTTACGGCTCAGATGCCCTCCTCTGCACCCTGTGGACGGATTCTGGCATGCACAGTCTCTAGTGAGCTGTTTTGCTGAAAAGCAGGGTAAAATGACTTTTGGTATCTCAACCAAAATACTAAAGTAGAAACCATGTTCTTTTTAGCACCTATTCATAGTCAATTTAGCAAAAGCAGCTATTCTTACAGACTGAGCTGTAAAACATAAGACTTCAGGCCTTACAATCACAGGCGGTTTTATTGGTTCTGTTTCCAAAGCCTTTGTTTATAATTGTTGTACTTGTATTACCTTTCCTCCATGTATGCTAAGTGCTGCCACACCCCAGTCAAAGGAAGTGTGTAAAAATAGGGTCAATCTCATTGTGCTTTTGTGGATGAATGTTGCCAGTGGAAACTGTAAAGGCCGCCTGAAAACCCTTCTATAAACTATACATAAGCCCCTAAGACCTACTTGAATGTCTATACATGAAATGCTTAATGTCCGTAGAAAGACGGAAGTAATTTTTGCTATTCTAGGGTTCCCTTCTAAAATTCCGTAGTCTTTCAAAGTTACAACCAAAAGAATCCTAGATGCCTGCTTCATCTGTTTGTCACCTAATCGTTGGGGTGTTGTGTCTTAGAGCGTGTGCAGTGCATAAAAATCAATGAACCCACACATGCCTCCGGCAGTTTCGAATATTTACGAGAGAGAAGAATAAAGAGGCAAGTTAGGCTGGAGCTCTGGCTTTGGTTTTAAATTTCCTTGATTTTACAAGTCCGGGTTATTCTTTTGCCATCCTGACGAGGCTTATTATTCAAGATAGCAGCTTGAAGCCCTTGTAAGGGTAATCAGATATTATATGTATGCATTCATCTTTAGTTCTTTTTTTTTATTAAATTAAGTCCTTTTTTCGTGTTTAGTTCTTAAAGTTTACACATTCACCAGTAATTTGAGTTGCTACTATAGCACCATGCATTTTTTGAGAACTTTACTGCCTGAGCTCTTGACCAGGTAACCCTGGCAAAAGTCTGTCCCCAGGATCACCTGTGCATGAAAGGGGCATTAAGAACTGTTGAATATTTAGGAGGGGTGACATTTTTCCCTCTCAGCTAAAGAAAAAACCTTTTCTCCTCCTTTGCCCTTCTCCTAAAATATCAATATCATAAAGCTGTTCTTACATTTAAAAAAAAGAAAGAAAAAAATGTTTGTTTTTTTTCAAAGTTACGGAATGTTGATATAGCGGGGGAATTTTTAGTGAGGAAACCTGAATGTCCTGTGTTACGATATGGAGGCAGGCTTGGACTCATCGAGTGTGGAATGGCCTGGACAAGAGCTTATTTCAGACCCTCGCCTCTTCCGGGTTGGTTCCCTCAGGGCTGCCTACAGGAGCTTAGAGGTTAATGTTCCCACAGCTCCACTGTGGAAAGGAGATGAATGATTCCGCCTTTCGGAGGGTGACCTGCTGGCACTTCCTCACACGTTCTCAGTATAAACAACGCCCAGGGAGCGGGGCATTTGTTGGCAAGGTATATTTCTGTGGGAGGTAAGGCGCGAAAGAAGAGGCAATAAAAAGAGGCGTAGATAGTTAAAAACTACAAATCTCAACATGGCAAGCAGTTCAGAGCATGGTAGCTGGCCAAGAGAAGGAATCTGAAGTGCACACACATGCGTCTAAGCTCAGACCCTCCAGGTAAACAATCTGCAGCAGGGAAAGGTCCTGCTGCATTCATCCCACCTGGCTCTTTCTCTAGAGCCCGCAGAAGAGCCACCTCTGCGTTTCTGGTCAGCATGTCTGCCTTCACTTTTTCTTGGCCCTCTCTCCAGTTCCTCTTCTCTACTTTGCATCATCTCCTATCTATGCTGCTTTGAAGACTGGAGCCTAACCTAGACATACCTTTACTTTGTGATGTGTCTGTTTCTCCTTTTTTATCAACCGGAAATACCTCACAATGAAACAGCTTTCAGGGGTATCTGGAAATGTCCAGCTACCTTCATATTGTCCTTGTGAAGGAGAACATCTGTAGCCCTTAAAACTGAGACACCCCTGCCCCCTGGGAGGCAGGCAGTGGTCTCTCTAGAATGCGATGCTTTGAAGAGCTGTATATCACAGACTTTTCATTTCTCTACACAAAGAGTTACTCTGCACTTAGTTTCCCTGTGTGTGGAACTGATGTGCAGTATTGGGTGAGATGATTTTTTCCTTCCATCTTTGGAAATCAAGAAATACCATAATAGAGACTTAAATATTTCCTTATCTAAGTCAGTTTTTGGAAATTAGTTAGACTATGGTGTCAGTCTGAGGACTGGTTTTATAAACATCATGAATGAAGTAATAAATGCTTTTTTTTAGAACAAGTTCAAAGATTGTTCTGTTCTCCCAACATGATGGTAAGACTCATAGTCCTTAAATGCCTGTGGAGACCCAGGGAAAATTGGCTCCAGATAGATTTGTAGAATTCCTTACCACAACTGAAGGGTATTTGTGACTCAAGTTAAAAACAAGGGAGAAATCATATAAGCAAATTCAGTACCTAATTCCCTCACAGAGCAGTTAGAGTGACCTTTATAAAATGAGAATTGGACTGTGGCCTGACCATGGTCTATAGATCCTATGTGATCTAGTCCCAGTCTAAAATCACGTCTCATTACCACCACCACCCATGGTCTCTGGTCTCCAGTACCTGCTGAACCCACCAAGTTCCTCTTTACCTGAGACCCTTTTTACATGCTACTCCCTCTCTCCTAGATGGTCTTCCTAGCCACTCTTCATCTGCCAGATTCTTCCTCACTCTTGAGGATTAAATTATCACTTCTTCAAGCAGGCCATCTTCTTTGAACCCCTAGTCTTGTTTATATCCCTACATTGTCTATCTTCATTGCCTACAGTATTGCTTCTGCAGAGCATTTATCTCAGTTGTGAGTGCATGGCCACCTGGATGGTGGTTTTTCATTGTTTCTCTTGCTAAGAATATAAATTATAAGGGCAGGGAATCTACTCCTTTGTTCAACATTGTTTCTTTAGCATACAGTACAGAGTATGGTACATAGAGATATCTAAATAAACATTTGCTAGGTGGATGGGTAGAAGAATGGATAGCTAGAAGAATGAATAGCTGAAAGAGTAGATGCAAGGAAGAATGGATGAAAGAATGCAAAAATGTTTAGAACAGCAATGTAGAATAATCTTTTTGTTTCTGCCCTTAACAGCCTGTGTACAGTCACCTTAGTTATAGGTCAGGAGATAGACCCTCCCATCCCTAGCCATATGAATCTGTCTTACGGGTGTCTGGAAATAACTTCCCTACAAAGAGAAGAGACCGAATGGGCACACTGCCTTCCTAGGAATGTTTGTTTAATATATAATGGCTATATTTACCTTAGTCATTGTCCAATCATAAGATTAACCATTGAAGAGAAAATACTGCATCTCACTGGTATCATGCAATTTGTTACAATTCAGAATGTAAGACTTCAACATTGTGAATATTGTGCACAGGCTCTTTTTTTTTCAATGAATAGAACTATAAATGAGAATTTGGGGATGGACTTTCACTGCTAGAATGTAAAGACTGATACTACTCACAAAAAGAAAATTATATAAAATCCACACCTCAGACCCACACCTCATGTCTCACTGATTCTTCCCAAAAGAGAGAACTTGCTTTGTCCTTAATGCTGTGAATTCACAGGGAGACTGTATTAAAACATTTTTGTGTGTACATCTATTGTGTTTGTACACCATTTTATTTTATGAATAAGCCAAGGAGGGATGTTTGCCTCCCATAAATCTTTTACAAGAACAATTCCAGCAAAAGAAACTACAGAAGTAACTGCCAGTTTTAAATATCGAACCAATTACTCTACCAGTCCCACATGAGCTTCCAAGTTGAAAGCTTGCAATGCTTGGAAGTCTCATGGAGATTCATTCCTCCACTTTAGTTTTGGGATTTACTTTACCAGGAATAAAATCATGTTCTCATTTAAGCCTAAAGAATGATGGTGCATAATGTTTACTTGGGATTAACCATTGCTACTTTGTCCACTTGGTTGCCCTTCTTTGCTTCCTTCCCTCCCAATCACCCCAGTTTTCTGTTAAATTCTGTGCTTCATTCGCTTGGAGAATATCACAAACACAAACCCTGGAATTAAAGGTAACACTCATCATATAGTCTCCCCTGACAAAGTTAATTTTCCTAATGGACTGTTAGCTCCTTGCAGACAGGATACGTATTACCTTTGTACCTCTCAGTGCTGGGACAGTGCTGGTGGGTTGTGTGTGTGTGTGTGTGTGTCTGTGTGTGTGTGTGTGTTTTGTTTTTTTGTTTTTCGTTTTAGTTTCAGGTATACAATGTAATAGTTAGACATTTACACCCCTCACAAAGTGATAATCTCCCCTCCCCCTATCTACTACCTCTCTGACATAGCTGTTACAATTCCATTGACTCTATTCCCTATGCTGTACTCCACATCCGGTGACTGTGTATTTATACATTAAATTATAGTTGACATTCAATATTACTCAGCTTTAGCTTCAGGCGTACAGCACAGTGGTCATGTAGCAGGTGTTTTAAGGATGCTCAGTAAATATTTGTGGACTAAAGCTAAACTGAGTTTCTATTTTTTGGCTGAGTCATTTATGATACTAACTTTGTGTCATATATTTTATAAAATTGTGAAAGTTGTATAAAATTGTTACCTCCTAACATAGTGGTGATATTGGCGATATGGAAGCAAGATTATTCAACCCTGGAAACTTTTTTTTTTTTTTTAAGTTTTGTTGGAAAACTGGGGGAGGGGAACAGCATTGTGGAATCAGGGAAGGGAAACAGACAGTTGCTGTCCTTTTGTTCTTCAATCTAGTTGTGGAGGATGTCACTTCACAGGCTCATGTTGGTATTATGATCATTGTGCTCTTCCTAGCTGAGGCAGATTGGTCGCTGGCCATTGGACAGCCGCTCGTGGCAGCTCTGGGCAGCTCATGCTGGTTGCTGGTCGCTCACTGTGGCTGCCGGCCACTCACGGTAGTTCACGGCAGCACAGTGCAGCCCCACTGCAGCCTATGCCATCGCAGGCAACTCAGGGCAGCCCAGCTCCAGGTGGAGCTGTTGTTCACCATATTAGCTCTAGAGGGCACAGTGTCACTGGCCCATGTGGGATCCAAACCGGTGTCCCTGCTGCTCAGAACTCGCGCTCCCAAGCCAACTCTTAACCAACTAGCCACTCGGCCAGCCTGGGAAACATTTTGATATATATGGCATATATTACAATTTATGATACAATGTTGGTAGACGTTAGTGGGACATGGAATTTTTTTTCTCATAGACACTAATAACGAAGATATTTTTACACACACACATACACACACACACTACATTAAGTTCAAGGACTATCTATAATAGCAAGTACAAAGTCTAATCTTTTTTTTTTTTTTTTTGTGAGGGCAGTGTCACTGGCCCTCATATGTGGGATCCGAACTGGGGCCGCTGGCTTCCAAAGCCAGCGCTTAACCACCACGCCACTCAGCCGGCCCAAAAGTCTAGTCTTGAATGATTGCTCTTGATCTTGTAAAAACTTACCCAGGAAAGTTTGTGTCCCATGTTTTTATACTTTCTAAGCTATAAAAGTGGGTATCTACCTCACCTCATTAAATTTTGAAGCATTACAGTTTGGAATTAAATAAAAATACAGAATTTGGCTTGATTTTTCAGTCTGTATTATAAATCTTACTTTGATACCATTTTAAGTTCTTTTTATGTGCATTTTTCCCTCCTAACTCGAAGTCCTTGACAAACCTTTCTTAAAAAAAACAAAAAAACAAAACAAGACAAAACCAAAAAAGTTCCGTTTCATTTGTTAAATAGTTAATACAACCACAAAGCACAAAATTTAAGTAGGTCAAATAGTGCGTGTTTCTTTTCTTCTGTTGACCCCTAGACACCCAGTTTAGCTTTTTGGAATTAACTACTCTTGACTGTGACTTATGTATCTTTCCAGAGTTGGTTTATGCTTACACATGCTTACACATGCTTACACATGCTTACACACACGCACACATTCCATATATATGAATGTGTGTAGCATACCATATGCCCTACTTTGTATTTACTTTAGAGTATATGTTTAATCCTTTCTTTAACTGGGGTCAAATATTTGTTATTAAAATGAGTTTCCATTTGTGGGTTCATGTGAATATCTGTGGCAAGTCTGTTCAGTTACTATTGTATGTAACGTAGATAATCTGTAAAATGACCCCATGAGCTAAGCCACCTGCAATATTTTTCTTCATTTCACAAATGGATAAGAATCTGGCTTTTGTCCATTGAGGGTCACAGTCTCTGTGATTATCCTTATTACCAGCTTCAGCTTCTGACATGTTGGGCAAGACTAAACAAAAAACTACTTTAGTAAGCTGCCTATAGAAATTTGGCAAAGAAACAAGAAATGCCTATCATTTATTTCTTATTATATCTACCTCTTTAGGAATATATCCTTTTATTTTTGCTCTGATGTGTCTACCCTTATTTTAGTCAGGTTAACTCCATAATTCTTCTCAGTACCCCTACCTCAGCTTTTAGGAATTCTGAGGTCCTCTGTTTATGTGCTTAGAATCTCATTGCTAGCCTTTCCACACATTTAGCATATATGCACATTTCCTTATTTATTAAGTTTCTGGCTTGTCTTTGCTGGACTAGAAAATGTCAGTGGTGGAAAGACATGTCTTTTTTTTTTTCTTCTTTAACTTTCTTTACCACAGATGTTAAATGGTGCTATGTCACCTAAGAAAGTGACTCAAACCTAACTAGAGCAGAATTCTGCCTGTTAGTAATCCTTAACATAATGATAATTCTAGCTAAGCAAAATGTTTTTGCAATGAGGGTGTCAGTGTCATGTATCCTAGGAGTAGTTTTGTTCCTTTTCTTGTTGTTGTTGTTGTTGTTCAGAAAATCCAAACTCTGTCTCTCCCAAGGCACAGAGTGGAAGTAATAGAACCATTATTTATTATCAGAAAGTCTTGCTTGATCAAATTTAAATAGCTGTACTTAATTAGTTGTGTGACAGTATACTAGTCACTTTGCTTCTCTGATGGTAGCATTGTCAACTACTAATATAAGCAGCAGAGGGAATATTAGTGTTTATGAAATGCTTTGGTGGTTAAGACTGACAAGGTTTTCTTTGAGGTAGCCT
Source organism: Aselliscus stoliczkanus (assembly GCA_033961575.1). Lineage (NCBI taxonomy): Eukaryota > Metazoa > Chordata > Mammalia > Chiroptera > Hipposideridae > Aselliscus > Aselliscus stoliczkanus. The sequence goes on from CM066728.1 coordinate 178,249,519, forward strand.
TCATATGTTTCCCATCAATTTCTCATTTTTTTCTGATCGTTTGTTATATTTATTTTCTGGCACCAGGAATCATGGTGGCCTCAGTTTTTACTCCCATGGAAAGTGGTACTGCTGGCCCTTTCTCTGTCGGAATTGCTGTGGAGCTCAAACAAGGGATATGTGTTAGATTGCCCCATAAACTACGAAGTGCTCTGCAGACGTAACATATTAGTATGCTGTTTCCTTACAGGTGACTGGAACAAGGCTATGGCTGCTTCATGGGAACCAATCTTGTTTCCTCAACAAGGATCACTTTAGGCACCCCCAGAGTAGCTGAAATTGTGCTATGTGCACTCTCCTCATTGCAGTCAATACTCTTTGAAATGAATTTGTCTGAAGTTGGTGTCATATCATTTGAAAACAAGTTCCAGTCCCCAGCCTCTTAAATCATTCTTTTTTTATATTTCAAAGAGATCCATCTGTGGCCAGTCTAGTTGAATCCATGTAAAAGATAAAAATGCATTAACACCTTCAGTACCTCTGATAACAGAAACACTTTGAATTATCAAGTGGCACCTTCAGTTTTTCAATAGGAAAAAAACAAACGATCATTCGTGTGTATAATCTGAGGACCAGTAAAAGGCTGCTTTTTTTTTTTTTTTTAATTTGCTTTGTCGTTTACCAGGAGACAGGATTGAGAAGTACAAGTTAGAGAAGTACAAGTCAAGGCCAGCAACAAGCTACACAGAACAATTTGATTTGTGGCAGTCAGGACACCTCCATGCTCAGTGGTGGATTTATAAAACAGAAAGAATGGGCATTTTGTGAACCATACAGGCTCCCTAAAAAAGACATAGCTAAGATAGGCCTAGAGAGAAGCTGGTCATTTAGGACAATATTAAATATTTCATCTCTATTTTATGAATATGTCAACCTAATGACTCCTTTTCTGGAACATTTCATGTTTATAACATTTTCTTCTGAATGAAAAAAATGTCGTGGTTGACTAAGTATGAATGTGAGAGAATACGTTGATTTCATGCAAGTCTTTTCAGATAAAAGCAAATCAGAATTTAACACTGAATTAAAATTATTGAATTCCTGAACATTAAAATAGCTTGCAGAATATCACAGCATATAATTGGGTTCTATTAATGTTATTGAATAAATGCCTAATATAATATATAATTAGAATACAAATTAAAATATGAGGGAAGTTATACAATTATCAGTTATCATTTTAATTAACAAATACGCATTAAAGACTTACCATGCATAAAGTACCTAATGTGTCTTAAGCCATCTATCCTTAATTGTAAATGAGTTAAAGAAAATCAGAATTTGATAAGTTCAGTAAGAGATGATTTTGAACAGTCTGTAAGAAGAGTTGTAACATAAATATTTGAAATTAAAGAATTATACAACATTCTAAAAATTTATATCTAATTGAATAATTGTGTTTTATCCATTCAATCTGTGGAGGGTAGTGATAGCACTTAAAAACAACTCTGCTTCTAAAAATTCAACTTTAAAAAAATATATATTTTTCATGTTTTTCTTGTGGTTTGCAGCCAAATACTTTGATGAAACCGCCTATCAACAAATACTTGCTAACATTACTTCCTCCTTGGCATTGCTAATTTCCTTAACTTTAATATAATTTTGTTCCTTAGGTTGTTGACAGGAAACTATTTTGCATGACACATTATGCCAAGAAAAAAATCACTTTATTAGATAAATTCAAGTAACATACTGTATCCCTGTTACATAAGATTTCATATTTTTAACAAATAAGTTGATGTGTCCACCCTTTTATTTTGGAATAGTTACCCAAGGGCAGTCTTTAGCAACCAAGAGGAAAATATTACATGCTGAAATGAATAAGTTAAATCTATGTTCTCTTTTATCTAAACATGTTTGTAAATTATTTATTTTCAGTCCCGGAAGGTACACAGGGACACGAAGGGTTCACAGCGGGGATAATTAGGTGGCCTTTCAGTTGGTGAAGCCAGTGCAGGGGAAGGGCCCACTTGAGTGGGACATGTCAGAATGGTGGGGACATCAACCAGGACAGGACAATAGTCCCCAGTCATTGTGCCACAGGTAGAGCTTGTGGGTAGTGCACGCAGATATCATCTTCTCATTTTGTTCATTTAGATAAAATCATTGGAAAAAGTAAACTAGAATCATCTTTTGAATATTTGCCCACACATCACATCTTTGGGCTGAGTGGTTTGGGTGTCACAAAACACCCTGTTTTCTTGCAGCTTCTGCCTCATGCTGTTGCAGAGACGTTTGGCTGTATGAGCGGGTGTTTTAAACGAGAGCCAAGACTCCAGTTTCCATCCTGGTTCAGAAGCAGCCACTACAGGACTCACATTTTCTTCCTCCATTGCCTCCCTTCTGTCCTTTCATTTACAGCATCATGTATATTTTTATGAATCCTCTCCCGTTTTAAAAGTTAAAAAACAAACAAAACAAAAAAGAACTAGGCAAGCACAGATGCTCCTGCTGTAGCTCCATATGGAAACCCACTTTCTAAATGAGCAAGTTGTAGATCTAGGAAGTGCACTGAGCTGTCTTGAGCTTTCCCCCCTGGGAATGTGCAGCTGGATGGGATTCTTAATTCTAAAGAGCAAAGGAGAGAGTGCGTGTGTTGCAATGGAATGATCAATGTAGTCCGTAGGGACACACCAGAGAAATCTGCAAAATGTGAATCTCCTCCATCTAGTAGCATTCTAGAGACACTTGAAGTTTGAGAAGTCAGGTTTAAATGAGCTTTCTGGCTATTTCCTGTACAGTTCACCATTTAGGAGTACCATTTCAATCAGAATGAATTCCGAAAGGCTATCTGTAGGAGCATACCGTGAAAGTTCTCGTACCACCTCCTTGATCTATAATTTCTATATTCATGTTTAAGAATCCAACATATAGGGCACCCAGCTGGCTCAGTTCGTTAGAGTGCGTGCTCTGAACAACAAGGTTGCCGGTTTGATTCCAGCATGGAGTGGTGGGCTGTGCCCCCCCGCCAACTAGACTGAAAACCGAGACTGGACTTAGAGCTGAGCTGCACCCTCCACAACTAGATTGAAGGACAATGACTTGTCTTGGAGCTGATGAGCCCTGGAAAAAACCACACTGTTACCTCCTCCCCCCAGAATCCAATATGTTGATACAGATATGAGGTCTTTGAGAGCAGGAACTCTCTTCCGTTTTTATATGCCCTGTGCCTAATAATGTGAACATTCACAAATGAATAAATGGGTCAGTGAAAGAAATATTATCCACTGCATAAAATTAAGGATGAATAACTAGATTTCTGTAAAATTTCATTGGCTCTCTTCTTTTAATTTATAGATTTATACCCTTCTTTGAGGTTTGTAAATGCTTAATTTCAAATTATAAAAATTGAAAACTTTGTGGATATTAGGTACACTAGGATTTTCTAGAGCTATCTTTGCATCATAAAGTTGGAACAAAATACCAAACATTGGGCTGTTGGAAAAGTCCTGAAAATTTTTTGCAATGAAAAACATAGAAAAAATATGTCATGACTTTTCCGGCAACCCAATAGAATTGTTGCTCGTGCCCAACAGAATCACAATGGTATTCAAAGGTTGGTTCATAAAAGACTCTTTGCTATAGATTTTGTTTGGTATGTTGTAAATAAATCTGAGAACAAGGAGAGGGTTGATAATGGTATAGATTTTTAGTAAATATGTTTGAAGCATGTAAATATGTCAGTACCTTGGGGAAAAACAATTTCAAACTTCCAAGAGCTTCTCTGCAGCTGGGACAGTAAATTCCTATAAACATCTTTTCACAGTTAGCTCTAAAACATGAAGGCTGGCTTCATACATTGCACTGACTCATATTTAGCCAGAGGGACAGATTCCCATCTCTGTTGAAATGTGCCTGCAAAGATTTCCTGTTCACAGAGATGGAATAAGTATTGTCTTTGCTGGCAATTTCTAATCACAGAGTAAGGACACCGCACGTCTTTAAAGATGTAGGTTTTCATCTTTAATTACAGTTGGTTTTAACCCAGGCTGCTTCATCATTCCCTTCTTCAAGTTCAATCATTTGTAGGCCTGCTTTATAATTATTGCTATTTTCATGTATCATGGTAATTTTGATATATTTCATTAAATCAGCTCACTTGGTAAATCAATTAACTTAAAAGTAAACTTTTATAGCACTACTATAAGTGCAAAGTCAGTGCCACAGGCCATAGATCAAAGGTAACTGTAAAATTCACACAAAGAAAACAAAACAATGCCATCCCATCCTACTGTGTAATGTTGTCTGTCCAAGTCTCTTTGCTGGAGGTCTATTTACTCTTTCTTAAATGGAAGATTATCAGTGTTTGAGAAATTAGAGAATAGGGCCACAATAATGACCCATTTACCCTCATTGAATCAGAATGACTAAAACAGATGAGAAAAGAAACGAGCCTAGGTCTTTGTGATGTTACTTAATACAACCGCACTGTGTTCTTTCAAATAGTCTTGCATACTCCACAAAACAATGTTGAGTATACCTGAAATCCTGGGTACCATCAGTGGCGAGATTTCTCAAGTCCCGGGTAACACTGCTCTATAATAAAGTTAGGATTTCTGCACAGAAATTGAAGCAGCAATAATAAAGCTACTCCATGTATATTTCTCATATTACTTCGATGCTCGGCTACCATCATCAGGTTCACTGTTTTCAGTTACAATGGCAAAGATCATTACAAATGTTCATAAACTTAAGATTCAGACGGCAGGATTACTTAAATCTGGTTAAGTTTAAGGTGGCTTTAAAATATCTAAAGTGATGATTCTGTCTTGATTATTTTATGTATCTATACTACAACCTTTTTGAAAATACGTGATGCCTTTTAATAATATGTATCTATATGTACAGAATGCATATGATTCTTAAAAGACTAGCTCTTTACTGAAATACAGTTTCTATATTTTTAGTAATTTATGACTGCTATTTTCAGTAGGTGTTTTTTGAAACAATTTGTTGGTGTTTATTCCTTTAATTTCCATAGCAATTCCTGGGGAGATCAAAAAATATAGTTTCTATACGCATATGTCTATGAGATCCTAATGAGTATATAACAGTGGGTTCAGTAAACAAGCTTTTAGATTAGAAACCACAGTGGTTAAGAGTAAACCAGACTCTTGGGATTCCAAGCACATTTACTAACCATGTAACTTTGGTCAAGTTACTTAATCTTTTTGTGCTAATTTTCTCCTTGGTAAGGTGACAATAATAATAATCATGTCTACCTCATTTGTTTTACTCAAAGAGTTAATACATATAATATATGGAACAATTAAAAAACATTAGCTAATATTACTGCTGCTACTGCTGCTATTTATTCAAGACAGCCTTGGCCTTAAAATGAGATGAGAAATATGAAAACATAAAATGCCACACGACTACAATGAAACCGTAATCATCCCCCAACCCATTGTTGTCCCATTTTAGTGAGTCTAAGCAGTGGGTGATTTAGGTTAAACATTTAAAAAAAAAAAAAAAGCCTGATTTTGAGAATGACCATCCTGCTAATTCAAGTTTTCTTCAGGGCATTACCTAATAGGAAGGGGGTATTATTCATAGTGAGGCTGGAGCCATGCTTAGCACACGCTGCTGTCGGCAGCGCTAAGCTTTACAGCAGCAGCAGGACAGAAGAACTTGGAGAATCTAGTCTGGAGGCGTGCCACTGTGGTGATTAAAAGCTTGTAAAATAAGATCTATGGAGGAAGGCTAAAGAAATTTGGATTGTTTACCCTGGAGAAGAGAAGACTTAAGGGTGATTTAGTGCTGTGACTGAAGCATAAGAGAGGGTTCTATTTTAGCGTCTCATGTTTAGCTCTTCTGTAGCCTCTCCTGAGATTCAAACAGGAGGAGGTGGGCTGACAGTGCAGCACAAAGGATTTAGGGTAGGCAAGAAAAGCTTTTCAGTGGGCGGGGGTTGGTGGGGGGCATTTTTATTTATTTTTTATAATTTGAAAGGGAGACTATGTGAATGTTTTCTATAGCGTTTTTAACAATCATCATCTGAACTGTTTTGGTCAGGTCCTGCCTGCCACATAGTGGATGGGATCTGTTGCTTGAGTAAGGCATGTCCTGCAAATCTGCAAATGGGTTGGCCCACTGACTCTCAGAAATAACTATGTTATTAAAAGAAACAATTCTTTCCATCGGTAACAATGTAAGGAGTCCCAAATAGTAAAGCCCACAAGGAAGGTCTGTGACCCAGCTTTATTAAGTAGAAACACAAGCATCTCAAGTCCTGGGGATCAAGGCTTGCAATTCGAGCTGTGGCGTATTGTGTCCCCCTGAGTCTTTCTGTACGTCTTCTGTGCTATGAAACTGGAAATTTTAATATACTTTATACTTAATAATAATACAAGTTTTCCCTGAACCCTGTCTCTGTGGCAGGAACTGTGCCAAGTTCTAAAGATACAAAAACAAGTAAGATGCGTTGTTTGCCTTCAAGAAACTCACCCTCTAACTAGGTCAGGCAATGTGTAAAAGAACAAATACAGTACACTGTGGTCTTGCCTAAGGCGCAGTTTGCTTTGTGAGGCTGGAGGAAGAGCCTCACTTGCCCTCATTGAGTCAGGGAAGTTGCCAGTGGAGGAGGTCCTTAAGGTTCATCTAAAAAGATGAGTAGGATCTACCAGATGGATTAAAAAAAAATGAAAGAACAACATTGAAGGAGATTCCCGGCCCAAGGAGCAACACGCACACAGATGTGAAGGTATTAGGAAGAATGGACTGTGAAAGCAGTGAACTGTGTGTCTAGAACTGCTCTATTAATATACGACCCACTGAACACATGTGGCTAGTGAGCACTTGAAATGTGTCTGACTTAAAATGTGCTGTAAGGGTAATGTACACCCAAATTTCAAAGACTTAGTACAAAAAAAAGGATATAGTTCCCTAATTGTTTTATTTATTACATGTTGAAATAACATTTTAGATCTATTGAGTTAAAGTGTCATTAAAGCTCATTTCACCTAGTTTGTTTTACTTTTTTTTTTTTTTTAATGTGGTTACTAGAAAAATTTAAATTACACATGTGGCTCACATTGGCGGTTTGCATTCTATTTCTGTTGGAATGCCCTGGTCTAGAATATAAGGTTTTGGAAGAAGTGAGGAAAGTGGTGAGAGATGAAGCTGGAGAAGTAGTCGTGAATCAGAATACTATAGCGCAGTAGAGTTAGAAATGATTTACTGCATCCTACACTCATACATGGAAACATGCAGAAACTGAAAGAAGAAGTTGACAAGTTTACCCTTCTCTATAGCACTGTACTCTGATATTATCTATTCTATTTCAAATTCTTTTAATGCCGATTGAAGTCAATTATATTAATTTTAAAATCCATTAATTGGTCATAATTTATAGTTTTTTTTAATTTTTGTTTTTTTTTTAAAGGTTTTTTTTATTTTTCTATTGGGGAATCGGGGAAGGGTAACAGACAAGTTGCTGTCTTTTTGTTCTTCAGTCTAGTTGCGGAGAACATTGCTTCACTGGCCCGTGTTGGTATCGTCATTGCGTTCTTCCCGGATGAGGCAGATGGGTCGCCGGCCTCTGGATGGTTGCTCACCGCAGCTATTGACAGCTCATGCTGGCTGCCGGCCACTCAGGGTGGCTGCCGGCCACTCACTGTAGCCTATGACACCCCACTGCAGCAGGGGCTGCAGCCCACACCGTTGCCGGGGCTCGCACAGCCCAGCTCCAGGTGGAGCTGTTGTTAGCTGTAGAGGGCAGTGTCCCTGGACCTCATATGTGGGATCCGAACCGGGGCCGCTGGCATCCCAAAACCAGCTCTTAACTCGTGCGCCACTCGGCCGGCCCCCATAATTTATAGTTTTAAAAACACTGAAATGCAATGTTTACTAATCTGTGCTTTATCTGTTAGTTGCTAAGCTGTTTTTTTTACTCACTATTGTGACCTCATTGGATGTATCTTTAGAATTTTTTCATGTGTGTAGGATGGCTTGGGTAGAAGTGAGGAGATGACTAGAATGCAGACATGGGGGTGACTCCATCATGGTGATCCATGAGAAAGATCAGGTGTCTCTAAACTGCAGCCATGGCATTGGTGGTGAAGAGGAGAGAATCAATAAAAAGGTAGTGAGAAGAAGGGGAAAAGCTACTTAGAAGGTATATTAATGGGATTTGATAAGGGGTTGGGTGTGGGAGAGGAGGGCATAGGAGTCTAAAGGTGAGTCTTTGGTTTCTGGTTTTGAGTAATAAGATGTAGATGGTGCCATTTTCAGTGATAAGGGATGTAGACAGAGCCCCTTTGGAGATGGTAGAGTTCAATTTTAGACATACTGATTGGAACTATCTGCTTGACATTTAGAGTAAACCATTGAGCAAAGTCTTTGGTGTTTAGCTTAGATATAAGACTGCAGGTATATATGCGATACCCAAGGACACTGTGTGCAGTAAAAGGAGACTAGAAGAACTGAATTCTGAAAAAATATGAACAGTAAAAAGCCAGAAGAGCCATACAAAGGACAGGATCTGAGGATATGGCCTAGTGAAACCCAGGGAACAGAGAGCATCAATGAGTGGACAGCTAGTCATTCCACGGGGAGACCAGGGCTGGAAAAGTCTGGTCTGGCGGGGTTTAGGAAGCTGTTCATAAAAGATTCTTCCACAGAGGCAGAGCAAGGCACTTGCAGTTGGTTGCAAAATTAAAAGGAGAAGAGAGATGATAGACTCTTTACACAGTTTTTATAAATAATTTTGACTATGGAGGAAATGTGGAATTAAAAGAGAAAGGAACCCATGAATAAACATGAAAGAATGAGTGAAAGTGGAAGATACAAGTTTGAGCAAGTGTTCTGGCCATTTTGTTTTTGTTTGTTTTGTTTTGTTTTAAATTTTTTTTAAAAGATTTTATTGGGGAATTGGGGGAGGGGAACAGCGTTGGAGAACCGGGGAAGGGGAACAGACAAGTTGCTGTCCTTTTGTTCTTTATTCTAGTTGTGGAGGACATTGCTTCACTGGCCCATGTTGGTATCGTCATTGCGCTCTTCCCAGATGAGGCAGATCGGTCACCGGCCTCTGGATGATCACTCACAGAGGCTCTTGGCAGCTCACACTGGCTGCCAGACGCTCACGCTGGCTGCCGGCCACTCACTGTAGCCTATTAGCAGCCCACTGCAGCAGGGGCTGCAGGCTGCACCATTGCCGGGGCTCGCAGCCCAGCTCTAGGTGGAGCTGTTGTTAGCTGTGGAGGGCAGTGTCACTTGCTCTCATATGTGGGATCCAAACTGGGGCCGCTGGCGTCCCAAGCCAGCTCTTAATCAATGCGACCCTTGGCCGGCCCTGTTTTAAATTTTAAGAAGGGAAAAATTTGAGTATCCTTATAAGCTGAGCTAAATGAGCCAGCCAGTGAAGGAGAATTTGAAATATAATCATGGGAGAGGAAAAGAAGCAAAGCCCTCCTGGAGACAGAGGGGACTTATAGTTAAACTAGAAGCAATAGGATTCACTCTAGCTAAATGAAGAGTGAAGAAGCAGGACTAGGTAGTGAAAAATGAGGATAATGGGGTGGCCGTGGGGATGTGTGATGGGTTGCTGAGCAGGATAGAAGGACCCCACCCCCACCCCCACCTCCACCCTACAGATCAGAAGCTCTGTACAACTGGTGCCATCAGATACAGGGATGCGCCTTTCTTCAGAGGATTCAGGGGCAAAGAAGAAAGATGGTGGGTTGATTCAGAATGAGAGCCATGTCAGCTGTAGACCCTGCGAGAGAGAGAGGGCAAGAAGGAAAGCAAAGCAAGAAGAGAGATGAGGGGTCAAGGGCTTAAGGAACTTTAGGAGAGCAAAGATCAAGGGTGTTTGGAATCAAAGAGGAAGAGAACAGAATGGACAGGAGATTGTAGTCAGTGTTTAAGATTTTAAGATCAGTTTTCTGAGATACAGGCTTTGTGGGGAATGGCATGTAGGTTGATGGGAATCCCATGAAAACAAATTAGCAGGATGCAGAACTATAATTTTTGTTTGTTATTGGATAGTTTCAGGTCTAAAATATTTAAAACTTTGGTCATTCCTGAGAATATCCATGTGAGTACTTAAGGATTTATTTGGATAACGAGAAAGTTGTGTGTGTGTCTGTCTGTCTGTGTGTCTCTGTGTATGTGTGTATCTGTATGTGAGTGTGTGTGTATGAGTGTGTGTATGTGTGAGTATGAGTGTATGAGTGTGTGTGTGTGTCTGTCTGCCTGCCTGCCTGCCTGTCTCTCTGCAACTCATTCCGTCCAGATACTTGGAATGACAAAAATTCCTGCCTTACACAAAAGGATCTCCATGGTGAAGACATAGTTAAGTGAACTGTAGTTCAGGATTAAGTTAAAAGATAAGTGGTTATGTTATTTTTATGAATTCCCAAAAATGGCAAATACTCTGTAAATTACTAAAATATGATAAAAATAGAAGGAATGTTAACATGCTCAGAAGGCAGTAATGATAAACCTCGTGGCAAGTACAGGTGAAGTGACATTTGTCAATTGCATCTGATTTTATCCATACACCTAGCAGAGGACAGGTAAATACAGGAGGGAAATAGGTCCTGTCAAGGAGCTTTTCTCTATCCCAGTGTTTCCTCAGAAGAAGTAGATAGCTGTTGTGAGCATGTGTCCATACCTCAGAGCGCAGCCAGTGAAGTATTTGGTACACTGTGTGTTCTAGGATGACTCAATTTGGGAGCCTGGATGTTGGTGTCGGAGAGATCTGGTAAAGGGTGCTAAATACTGAGATTCATCAGCCTCACTTCCTAGTGCTCCTTGCTATAACATGACCCTCAACTTCATCTCCATTTGAGAAAAAGGACACTGAGTTCTGCTTTAATATAGAGCAAGTATAACAGTTCTAAGCCCTTGACAGTGCCAGAAACTTCCTAAGCCTCTTGGCTATTCTGCCAACTGTTAGAAGGAGAACATTGCCCTTTGTATGGCCAAGCTTGTGTTTTCTGGGTGGTCCAAAGCCATGGGCTTTGGGGATCCCACTTTTGGACTGTTTTTGTCTTTTTTTTTCTTTGCAGGGAAATGATAGTTGCAAAAGCAAATAAAAGATGGACTATGGAAGGCTTCTCTGAGTACTTTTCATTACTTGCAGTGACAATGGGTGGTTTTTTATGTTTCTTAACACTGGTATGCAAAACATGATTTCATGTGATAGCTGCATTGCTGAATGTGCAGCACCAGGAATAAAATAAATGTGACCCTTAAATATGAGTGACAATGGAGCGACCCAAGCCTGGAGTGTTACAGTATTAGATCATTTGCTTACATCTTATAAAGGTTCCCGGATTTATATTTGAAGAGCGGTGTAAGTCCTGCAGACCTTGACCCATTCTCCAAACTAACACAGTTTGCCAGTAGTACACTATGTGAGCTGTGTGCAAGGACTCAGCTGTAGTGTGTTTGGTTTTAGTTTTGCTTTTACAGTAGAGAGAATGCTGTTTTCTACCTTACATATAATATGCCTTCATATTGCCAAAGATTGGTCATCAGCAGATCTCTCAGGGTCAACATTGCCCAGACCAGCGGGCAGGGGTGGGCCTTAAGCCATCTGTATTTTCTTCCAGACATTTGTGTACGGTCCACTTCTTTTTTTTAAGTTGATAGCTATTCTGACGATTTTCAGTGCTACTGAGGGCTGAGAAGGGCAATGAATAGAGCACCCCAGTTCACTCTACCAGGAATTGACACATAAAGCCACCCTCTGGCTTGGACAATATCCTTTCTCTTTTCCAAAGACAAAAGGACATTTTTTTTTCCTTTCTAATGAAAAGTTGTATGTTATTCATTTGCAACATAGGGGCAACATTGAGGATATCTTGTGTGATGTTCAGTTCAGTGTTTGCTCCCTGGTTAGGAAGTGAGCAAATGAAGGTGATATGTAGATCATTTCCCTTTGGGTAAAACTAAGAGAGTTGTCATCGTGGTCATTGTTATCTACATGAGTGACATCAGTTCAAGACATCATAAGAGGCACAGGGAAGCTATGTTTGTCACCACATTTTCCTTCTAAATTTCAGGATTTCTTGGCATTCATGGATTCTGTATACCCACTATCGACATCTTTAAAGTGACCCCCAAAGTCCAAGCCACACAACAATTCATAGCTTGAATTGTGTGCCCTGTTAGGCAAAGGCTGTGTGGAGAAGGGTGATTCAGTCCAGGGGGGCTCACAGCCTGCTGGCCATTTGCATCTCCCCTGGTTTTGCTGCCTTCTGCTTCGTCACATGAGGTCTGAGGACGAGCTGCTGTATGCATCCATCTAGGGGATATTGATAGAAACATTAGGATCTAAAGGGGTCATGTGCATTTTACACATTTCATTTGCATTTTACACATTTACAAAGGAAATTACATGCCTGAGCTGTATTTGCCTTTGGGGCGTTGTGCGTGCCCAGAAGCAGCATGGTCCTGAAGGATCCGAACGCTCTTTCCAGAGTGAAAATAGGAATTTCTATTCACCCATAACTAAATCATGCTGTTACATTTTAAAAGCATGGTTTTTTTTGTTTTGTTTTATTTTGTTTTGTTTTTGAACTCTTTTAAAATTATTATTATTATTAGTTACAGATGTACAAAACAATGCAGTAGTTATCCTTTTCACCCCTTACAAAGTGACTCCCCCTTCCCCTGCCCCCCGACACCCGATATCATACATATCATTACAATTCCATTGACTCCATCCCCACACTATATACTCCACATCCCATGACTATATATGTGTTAAATTATAGCTGACATATAATATTATTCAGCGGCAGCTTCAGATGTACAGTGCAGTGGTCAGGCCACTACACCGTCCATGAAGTGGTCTCCCTAAAAGCATGCATGCACTTCAACACATGTGGAACTATACTGAGATGAGAGACAGCATGGTATATCTGAAGAAGCCTTGGCAAGGAAATACAAATCATGGGTGCTTATTCCCATAAAGTGAGTGGCCTTGAGGAAGTCTTCTGGCTTCTGGGGCCTGGGTGTCATCATGTGCTAAAGGAGGTAGTCTTCATTATGACTTGGGGACTAGGAATTCTACGTCCTCAAGCCCTATTTTAGGTTCATGCTCTAAGAGACGGCTCCACACAGGAGAGCTCCCCAGCCTATGTTATGCCTGGCTTACACAACTCGGAATGTCTTGCTTTAGAAGGGGTGACAATGCAGGGGGAAGCAGACCTATTTTTCAGCACATGGTGTAAGTTTTCAGGTCCCTTTTTCATTTCTTGGAGCATCTCAGAATTCCCTAAACTTTGAGCATTGAAGGCAGGAGATTCAAACTCAAGGCCCTCTGCCCTGATGTTGGTGCAAGATGCCCATGTGCTGATCCATGCCACGGCTGCTCTAAGGACATGCACCTCAGGTTTCCCTTTGGCTTAATAAACATCTTTGGGAGCCTCTAGGGCCATTTCCTTTGATAAAATTGTGAACACAATGTAGAAAGCACCACCCAGGGTGTCCAAGTGCTACTGAAGAATGTGATGCTTGGGATGGAGACGCTTGCAAACAGATGAGAGGTGAGCAGAGAGACAAGAGAATGTTATCTGCTCTCAGGTGGCCACAGAGATGAGCACTCACCAATAGGAGCAGGGTGAAGGTGCTGCTGTCTTTTCGGAAGCCGTGTCTCATGCCCTGACCTTCACCCTGAGTGCCCTGGAGTTCCTCTCTGGCCTCCGAAGGTTCCTGATCTGCTGCTTGCATTGCACAAAGCTCAGAAACCCCTCAGGCGCTCTCTCCATCCATCTGCTGTGTTTTCACAAGAAAGTTTCAAGTGTGGCAGTTAACTTCCTTCCTCTGTAGGCCTTTTTTTTCCCTTTTAGTTTGGCCATTTTTTCTTTGGCAAATTCATTCATTTCTCTATTTTGTATTCTCCATCTTCAGAGAGGGATGCTGTTTAGCCAGGCAGAACAAATTTATTTAAATGAACCTTCCTTCCTTCCTTCCTTCCTTCCTTCCTTCCTTCCTTCCTTCCTTCCTTCCTTCCCTCCTTCTTTCCTTCCCTCCTTCCCTCCCTCCCTCCCTCCCATTCTTCCTTTCTTTCCTCTCTGCTTTCCTCCCTCCCTCCTTCCCTCCTTCCCTCTTTCACTCTCTCCCTCCCTCCCTCCCTCCTTTCTCCCTCCTTTTCTCCCTCCCCTCCCCCTCCTTCCCTCCTTCCCTCCCTCCCTCCCTCCCTTCCTCCTTCCCTCCTTCCCTCCCTCCCTCCTTCCCTCCCTCCTTCCCTTTCTCCCTCTCTCCCTCCCTCCTTCCTTTCTTTCCTCCCTCTTTTCTCTTCTCCCTCCCTCCTTTCTTCTTTACTTCTTTCCTTCCTTCCTTCCTTGCCCCCTCCCTCCCTCCTTCATTCCCTCCTTTCTCCCATCCCTCCTTCTCTCCCTCCTTCCTCTGTCCCTCCTTCCCTTCCTTTTCTTCATTCCCCATCCCTTCTATCTCCTCCCTCCCTGACTTCCTTCCTTTATGAAAGTTCTAAGAAATATTGTATACTTCCGTCTGAGCTCTGATACAAATGTTTTTACTATGATAGTAATTGACATTTGCATCACTTCTTATTCTAATGAAAATAGTGCAATAGCTGTTATTAAACTTATTAAATAAGCTTATAACATGAAAAAGTACGTATGGTACATTTGTATGCATTTTTAAAACCTAAGCACCTAATCTGATGTCACAGTCAATGTCCAAAAGTTTTGTCTGATGCAAAAAGCCTTGGTAGTTTAACTGTGTGGTAGCCACTGAGGACCTGGGACTCATTTCACCCTACCCCATCCTACTGAAGCCGTGTAGTTTGATTACTGTGTATTAAAACTGGTTTAATGTATGTAGTTTGAACAAGTCAATTTCAATGTAAAGGTTTTATAAAAGTCAACGACTGTATTACTGTACAGCATACCAAAATCATTTAGTTTTGGCATATACTCTGGCGTACTGTATTGATTTATTTAAGAAGGAAAACAGTTTCATTTCTAAAGGAAGAAAAGGCAAAATCATAGCCAATATCAGAAAGTGGATTAGGGAACGAGAATAATATCCTTGGCCCTAAACCCACCTTGGGAGGGCTGTGTCACCCCAGCAGGATGCCACAGCTCCATAGAGCCAGCTGACCCAGCCTTTGGGATGTTTCCAAGCTGAGGACTGAGCTAATATGGGAGGTTCCTGCTGAGGGCATCCTGTGCATAATAAAAGGTGCTGATGGACTATTTATTGATCAACCTATTAATTAAATCCTAAGAGACCCAAACTGGCCTGCAGTTCATCTGAATTCCAAGGGACGTAGTAGAACGTTTACACAAATAAATTGACCTAAGTAATTAGCAAATAAAAATGCTGCCCAATGCAAACATCACCTCAAGTTGAATTCCCAATTCAAGAATGAGGATATTGGTTTTTCTTTTTTATTAGGTTTCTATTTGGTTTCCCTAAACAATGTGATATTTAATAATTGCAACTTCCTCAAATACTTTAAAACAAAGATCTGTTTCTGTGGTTTGGCCTTTTATTTTTATTCCCCATTCTTTGTGTGGATGGCCGAGCCCTAATAACATCATTGCTTAAGGTAGGAAATACCTGGAATCTTTATAGAGTTTAGGCTATGTTGATGTGCTACCAGGCTAATATGTTAACCTGCACTTATTATTGAGATATGCTGTAGGCCGGAATTGTCCTCCTTCTTGGGTGGACACAGGTAAAGAACATGACATAGTTCATATCTTTAAGGAGCTTAAAGCTTGTAGAAAAAGATAAATAACACACACATGCATGGTTACAAGTGGTTTTAAGTGCTATGATAGCCATGGTGAGGATATAGTAATAAAAATTAGGGCCTCTGCGGGGTGATTAGGAAAGGCCTCTCTGAGCTGAGCCTCAGGCTGTCTTGACAAAGAATTGGAAGCAGCCTGTGCTTGGATATGAGTGCTTTCAAATGTGTTTCAGAGAACAGAACATTTCAGGGCCTCTCAGATATGTGTACAGGCAACTGAGGTCAGCCAGTGTGGCTGCATCACTTGACCAAGGATCTGGAATTAATGGCTGGGGTCAGAGTTTTGTTGGGTGAATTGAGCGCCTTTCTTTATGTGTGTGAAGAGGAGTTAGGGATGGGATGTACATTGTTGATTACCACTTGTGGTAACACATGGAGTGTGGGTTTGCAGAGAATCAGAGGAAAATAGAGGGTGGGAAGGAGGCTTTTGCACTGGCCCAGGTGAGCTAGCTATTTGATGGGAGTGACAATGGAGATGAATGGTTCAAGATATACTTGGAATTATCATTTTCTAAATTGGCTGTGGGAGATGAGAAAAAGATGAGAAAAATGGAATGACTGCCAGGTTCCTGGTTTATTTAAAGTTCATCTTAAATGAACTTTAAGATGGAAAGTGTGAAACGGAAACAGTCCGGGAGGAAGAGGGCTGGAGAATTAGTGGTCTATTTTGGACAAGTAGAATTTCACATGCCTGTGAAATATTCAAAGGGGGGGTATACAATGAGTGGTTGGATATAGAAGTCTGAACTTCCCAGGAGAAATTTGATCTTACCAATATACAAATGGCATTGAAAGTCATAAAGAGAAAGAGAGGGCAAAGATACAAAGACCTAGAGGCAAGCCCTGGACTCCCCACATTAAAGGTTGAAATAGAAGAGGAGGAGGTTGCAAAGCACACTGAGAAGCAGCAGACAGAGAGCGAGGTAAACCAGAAGACAATGATATCATGCACATCAAGAGTAGAAAGTGACTTGAGATTAGAGAGGGAAGGGTGATACTGAGATAATGAGTCCTATGAGTGGAAAAACATCCCTTGGATTTGAATTATGAAGTCACCAGTGGCCATTGTGAGTGGTTTCAAAGAAAGGAATGGTAGTCAGAAACCACCGTGGGGTATCTGAAGAGTAAATGATGGTGGGAAAGGGTAGACGTCGAGTAAATACTACTTTCGAGGAGAAGATGAATTGTGAAGAAAGCTAAGAAATGAAAAAATAGCTGAGAAGTAATAAGGGACCCCGGGAGGGTTTTTTTTAATGTGTATTTGCCTTCAGTAAGTAAAAGGATAAATGAACTGTGGTAAATCCAGACAATGCAGTGTTATTCAGCACTAAAAAGAACCAAGCTATCAAGCCATAAAAAGACGTGGAGTAACCTTAAAGGCATATTACTAAGTGAAAGAAGCCAATCTGAAAAGGTCGCATACTGTATGATTCCAACTATATATAGTGTTCTGGAAAAAGCAAAATTAGAGACAATAAAAACATCAGCAGTTTCAGGGTGTGGGGAGGGAGAGAGGAATAGGCAGACAGGGCACAGAGGATTTTTACGGCAGTGAAAATGTTCCATATGATACTCTAACAATGGTTATATGTCATACATATATTTGTCCAAACCCATAGAATGTACAACACCAAGAATGGTCCCTAATGTAAACTATGGATGTTGACTGATTATAATGTATCAGCATAGGTTCATCCTTGGTAACAAATGTACCCTCTGGTGAGTGAGGCTGATAATGGGGGAGGCTGTGCATGTGTGGGGGCAGGGGGTATACGGGAGATCTATGTACCTCCCTCTCATTTTGTTTAAAACCTAAAACCGCTCAAAAAAATAAAGCCTTAAAAAATGTGGTGAGTAGGAGGAAGAGGCTGCTGAGGCCAAGCATAGGGGATAATCCCAGGAGATGAGCGGGGATGGAGGAGGCTTAGCCTTTCACAGAAGAGTCTCCTTGGGATGTAGCAGAAGGTGAGGCTGATTTAGGCGGTTTCATGGGTGAGAAGTTGGGGGGTCATAACATCGAAGTTTCTAGGGCCTCAATGAGATATGGGATATACTCATCATCTAAAAGTGAGGTGGTGGGGGCCGGCCGAGTGGCTCAGTTGGTTAAGAGCTCGCTCAAGAGTGCAAGCTGAGCTCTGAGCAACAGCAGTTCGATGCCCTGCCCGAGCTGAGTTGCTGTTGAGCTGCCAACAGGTGGCAGGATGGCTCAGCTAAATAAATAAATAAATAAATAAATAAATAAATAAATAAATAAATAAATAAAAGTGAGGTGGTGGGAAGGGGTGAGGTGGGAGATTTGAACTGAAAGAGAAGATATGAAATAGTCACATAGGAGAATAGTGGGAGAAGAAGCCCACTAGAGAAATAAAAGTAATGGCTTTCAGTGCGCTATGCTGAGAACTCACTCAGGGCTTGAGAATATGAAGTTAAAGTGAAACCAGTATAATCAATACATTCACAATTATGAGTCATAATATATAATAAGAAAATATAGGACTTCCGGTAAAATGGCGCAATAGACAGACGCTGTGCTAACTGCCTCTCAGGATCACACCAAAATTACAAATAAATTATACAGCATTCAACCCTGGAGGTCCCCGGAACACTGGAGGAACAGAACCACTAAACGAAGAACTTAAAGAGGAAGCCGCATCGGGTCTGGTAGGACGGGTGGAGATGAGAGAGGACGAGCCCCGTGAGGGAAGCCCCAGCCGTGGGAAGCTTGTCTGGTTGGGGGAGAGACCCTCCGGCCGCACACCAAGCTCACCAGCCCAGAGCTCCTTTGCTGGGAAGACGAGTTCTAAGATAGCCGGCAGTAATAAAACTGGTGTGGTGTATTGAGCTCTGTGTTGTCCCACAGCAGGAGCTCTCACTAGTCTTGATTTGAGAAGTTGGGGATCCTCAGAACCCCTCTTCCTTTGATGGTGGGTACAGAGGCTGAGTTTTCCAGCAGTTCCCACCAAACAAATCTGCCTCTTCTTATTATACAATGGGTTCTCAGCCTTTTACTACCATCCTCAGAGATGAGGGTCATTTAAATGTTACGAAATCACTTTCACCTTTCCTTTGAAAATTTGCATTCTGGTTAACACTTCACATTGGAATTTTCAGTTCTATCATTTCCTGGTACCTCAAGTCAAAGTTCCAGTTTGATATCCTTTTAACCTGTTTATTTAATATTATAAGGGAGCCTGTGCACCATGAGTGTCAGCATCCAGATTTAGTTTTTTTTTCAGGCGAGTAGTGTAGCTACACAAGAGTTGGCTGTGTCCTCAAAGGGATGACTTTATTGAAGGAGCTTAGAGTCCCAGGTGTCCCATAAGAATAACTGATGACAGGAGAGGACTGATGGATAGTGAGGAATGGATTCAAGGTCACAGTGAAGTTGAAGAATGTTGTAGTGGATGTACTTGACCAGATGAGACGGACAGAGGAAGTGGTGGATAGAGTGGATTGTTTACTGATGATGGCACAGGCCAAAGGATGACCATAGGAAGCGTGACAGAGCTAGCATGGAGAAAAAGGTAACCAGTGGTCAAGTAATAAGGTGATGGATGCCTCATCTTCAGGATGCTGCCGTCACTGCTGTGTGATCACTGACTGTGTTGGGAATAGATGGGAAGACTGAACCCGGAGTAAATATCCTGAGTGAATAAGGGCTGATGATCACAGAGTGGGTACAAACACCAGAGATATAGGGTAGAGGGTAAACTATTTGTGTGAAGCTTAAAGGAGCAGTGGTTTTTGTAAGACTGAAGGGGAGGAATGGTAGAAGTGAAAAGGGTGAGCTAGGGAGATACCAACAGATGCCTCTGAAACAAAATTTTAAGATGTAGTCAGTCATGCATCACGAATTGTCAAATGGGTATACAACACGAGAGAGAACCGTACCCTGTAGTAGCAAGGTCATAGAAAACATCCAGGAATCCAGATTACTACAAATTAAACTGATTCTACAAATAACAGGCTGTGTCAAGTCACTCAACCCTGAATGCCAAAACTTTACATTGAAAGAGCAGCTGACAGAACACTTTCATAATCAAGTCAAGTAATTATTTTGTAGGAATAACTATCCTAGATGTTGGTCTGTATTTTCTATTTTCCACAAATGAAGGTGCAGAAATATTAAGTGATTTGCCCAAATAGTAGGATTGAACTTGAATGTTGATCTTTCAATTCCAACTCTGTGCCTGTCATTTCCGCTCTATAGCCATCTAGTCGTCTTCCACTCTCAGACCCCAAATCGCCCATCTAGACTAGTAAAACTGATACTTTGATTAAGAAAAAAAAAGTTCTCTTATCCTTAAGTCAGCCCTAAAATATTTTTAATTGGAATTATAAAATATTTATTAATATTTTATGTATTTGTGTGTCAGTCTTTTTGGATTAATGATTTATCTGCTGATATAATACCTACATTTAAACAACAAAATCCTACTGTGCCTTACTCATACAGATTACATATCTTGAACTGTTCACTCTCTTGGAAAAAAAAAGAACATTGTACAACTTTGTAGTATTTCTGAAGATTGCAATTTTGAATGTGGAGGACTTTGAGAAGTCTAGTCTATCAAAATTAGTAGGCAGAAAATTAATGTGTTCCCACAGTGGAAATCCACTCTTTTAATTCTCAAAACTACCATGATGCTAGCCAATCCAGTGCCTACAGCTAGCTACATATCCCCAAATATATTTATTACTGTTTTTTCCACATTTAGTCATGCTTTATTGTGAAAGAGTATCTTTTTAAAGCTTGTAACACAAATAATTATTTTCCATTGTTTTTTCTGCCTTATATTACTCTCACTTTATAAAACATTCCCAATCTTTTAGAAAAGTTAACCATCCCACCACTGACATTGCACACAAGAGTACTCAGTAGTCCTATTAAACATTTAACAAGACCTTCATGAAAATTGTATGCAGGTGGATCCTAGCAAAACTCTTTAAGATCAGTATATCTAAATGACACATTTTTTTACATATTTTCTTAGATCCAGTGCATTTGTCATTTGCTCAAACTCATCTTCTTGCAGAAACTAAAATCAGGAATAGAATTTTAAAAATGAGAAAATGATGTTTTCATTTTGTTCCTACCTCTCTCAAACCAAAGAACAAAAAGAGAATCCCTGCTTTTCCTTTATTTGCATTTTTGAGGTAATTTTACTCATTTAGTTTTTAAAGACTATGATACAAGATTATGTAAGTAGTATCTGCATTATTTTAACCAGTTGTTTTATATCAGTGAAGAAAAGCTATACATCTGTGAAAATACAAAAGTATACTCATCCTGGATAAACTCTAGATGCACTTACTGTATAAGTACAAGGTTAAGACTGTTGAAGGGTCTTTATTACATAATAAAGGTTATACATGAATAGCTTAATAGGTATTAAACTGCTTTTACTTTCTTATGACATGAATCACTCTTTTGGAATATGTCTGTTGGAGAATTTTTAACAAAAACGAAGCATGAGTAAGCACATTTGCGCATTTTCATCTGTAGTTATTTTTAATGTTGAAGTTGAATTCACATTTTTTCAGGGCAGCAGCCTTGTGTAAGGGCTTAGAAATAACTTGATTCTGTCGAATAACATATAGGGGAAAAAGAGGGTGTAATGGGCTATGTGCTTATATTAAGTTTTGAAGGAGTAGAAAATGTTAACTAAGGTGGAGATTTACATTTTGATGAACTCTGTTTGCCTAGATTAACCCCCGCCCCCATTTTTAGCATTTTCAGCACACCTAACATACATACTGTCCTTCACTTGCCCACTTTTTAAGCCTCCTCAAAGCAGATGGCTCTCAATGCTGTCCACAAAACTCTGTGCCTGTGTCCTGTCTCTCCTGCTGTAGGTTCAAACAGATGCTTGCCTTGTTCTTCATGTTCCTGTTAGCTGATGTGAAGGAAGGGCTGAAGGACAAGTGCAGAAAGGGAAGAGAGAAAGGAGGAGGAAATAGCAGAGGGTAAGGGGCCAAGGAAGAGTGTCTGGCCTCCGCTACCTAAACATCCTTAAATGACTAAACACGTGAGAAAATTGTGATAAGGAGCGGAGAAAAGCCCACAATTAGAGGGGAAAACCAGTGTGATCAGCTGCTAATGAAAATGATATGTCACAACTTATATTGCCAGGAATTTGAACTCTAATACAATCAATTACTAAGCAAAGTATTATTAGATAAGAGCTGAATAAATGGAGAAATTGAAAGCATATCTTGGGCCAGCTGAGTGGCTCAGTTGGTTAAGAGCTCTCTCAAGAGTGCGAGCTGAGCTCTGAGCAACAGCAGTTCGATGCCCAGCCCAAGCTGAGCTGCCGCTAAGCTGCCAACAGGTGGCAGGATGGCTCAGCTTAAAAAAAAATGCATATCTTTACTGCAGTCACAGTATAGGTGGCATATGGAACATAAGACTTGAAAGTAATAAAAAGATTCTTGGGGGTTTTTCTTTTGAGGATTTGGAGCCACACGTGAAATTTTTATCTTTAAGTTTGACTCCTATGGTAGTCAATATGTGAGGTCTTTAGAACCACTGAAACAGTGATAGTATGAGGAGCCTGTGGGAATTTGAAAGACAGTGGCCAGTGTAGGTTCAGGCACTTTAAAAGCGGGTTTTTCTTGTATATCTTTAAGTCTCAAGGTAAGCAATCTCTAACATTGAAAGGATATCGCAAGATACTATCTGAAATTCTTTACAGTCATTGAAGAAGAAATTTACTGTGCTAGGATATCTTTCAATGCCAGTGAGACTAGACTTTTCTGGATGAAAATGCCCATAAGCTTGGCTATGGCATACATCACCCAAGAAAAATCTAGGTCTGGTTTTAATGTGGATATTTAGCCTTTGGCTTGGTTCAAATGCTGTAGGTAATTTTAGGCTTAAACCTTTGCTGTGTAAAGCTCTGAAAAACCTCAGAGCACTTAAGAGTTATATGAAAGACAGACCTGCAGTCATCTGGAATTCTCATTCTAAGCCTGGTGCAACCAGGGCTCTTTATGAGAATCAATTTGCTGTTTGTGCCTGCTCTTTAGAATTGTGTGAATAACCTTGTCCATAAGACATTCATTTTAAACCATGTTTCTGGATATTCAGCGTAACTTGTAAATGTTATTCCTGACATTAAGGCTACCTTCTCCTCCCACTCAGCACAGCGTTCTTGCTCTAGCCCTAAAACTTGGCTTATTTATCCCTCTGTTGGAGGGTTCATTACCTTAGACAGTAGTCCTGCATTCTCTGTACTCAGAGAATTCTGGATGGGAGTCAGTAAAGATGGAATAAGGCCTTCTGAAAATTAAAGGGAACCGATTAAAATATTCACAGTGGAAAAATACCTGCTTGTTATTCCTAAGACTCCTCTCCTCCACCTCCTAGCTTCCCTCACCACTTGGCAGAGCGAGCTCTAATTCCTTGCCTCTGTTTGGAGGCTGCGTTCCCCACACAGGGTAGGTGAGTGTGGTCAGATCAGGTGGCGGCAATGGGCTTCTCCTGGCTTTGCATTAGTGTTCCATTTGTAGACACATCGAAGCTGTGAAGAAAAGCGATAACTTACAACATATGGCTCAACCTGTCTTCCTCTCTCACTTCTCCCTCCCTCCTTCTCTCTCTCCTCCTGCCTTCATTTCATCTTACAAGTGCCAAACGCTATATTCTAAGTGTGGGAGACACAGGAGTGAAAAAAATAGAAAAAAACCCTTGCCATCATGTGACTTACATTATGGTGGGGTGAGGCAGAAGTATACACAAGTGAAATACGTCCCTTGTCAGGAGATGCTAAGTGTTAGGGATAAAAATAAAGCAGGAGAGGGGGATGGAGAGTGAAGAGAGAAGAGGAGTAGAATTGTAAATCGGGTTGTTTGGCAAAACTCTACTAATAACCTGATATTTGAGGAAGCCACGCAGGTATCTGGAGGTAGAGTGTTCAAAGCTGGGAACACAACATATGCTCATATGAAGAGCTGGGAGCAGTGCTGGTGTGTTTGAGAAATTGCAAGGAAGTGGAGAGACTGGAGTATAATGAGCGAGGAAGTTAATAGGAGACATGTCGAGAGAGTGCCAGATTATATAGGGCCTTGTAGACTTTGTTTTTACTCTCAATAAGATGAGAGCCCTCTGGAAACAATAGAGGAATCAATGCCTGGATTTGAATCCCAGTTTTGCCATTTACCAGCTGTGTGACCTTGGGCACAATACTTAACCTTTCTGGACCTCAGTTGCCTCTCCTGCAAAAAGGGATGATAATAGTTCCTTCTTTATAGATGTGTAATGATGAAGTGACTTAATAAAATAAAGCAGTTTATACAGTGCCTGATGCAGAATAAGCATTATAGATGTGTTAACTGGCTAGTTGGCCTTTGAAAGGTTCACTCTGACTGCTGTTTGAAGAAGTGACTCTAGTGGAACCAAGGACAGAAGCAGGGCCAGCACTTAGGAGACTGCGTAGTGCAGGTAAAAGGTGACAGTGTCTCAGAGCAGAGCAGTTGCAGAGGAGGTGGTAAAAAGTGCTCAGATTGTAGATACATTTGGAAAACAGAAGCAACGAGATCAGCTGTGAGCTGGGATGTGATGTGGATGAAGAGGACAGTGAAGGGGGTGCTCCAGGCTTTTGCCCTCAGCACATTGGCATTTACCAAAAGGGAGGAAGAATATGGGAGAGGCCATTTTTGGGGGAAATTGGAAATTCCCTTTATAGGCACGTTCAAGTTTGATGTGCTTATTAGTCATCTAAGTGTAGTTAACTGGGCAGAGGCGGCCTTTGTTCCGGAGCAGAGCAGGAATCAGATGAAACCCAGGCTGAGGGACGAGTGCGCCTCCTCAGAGAGAAGGACCAGCACATGCTGGAGGGAAGCCTTCCAAGATTTGGGAGTCTCAGTGACCGATCGGAGGAACAGAGCCTAACCTTACATATCACAGAATGACCGATGACTTGAGTTCTATTGCCTGCACTCGGTACAAAGGAACTTATAATGAATAAAGAAGCAAAATAAACAGCCCAAATCCATTTCTTTAAGAGCCATTGCATAACCCTAAATCTCCGTAAAAGTTAGATCAGAATCTCCCTAAAGCTGCCTCTCTGAATTCCACGCCTCTGATAACTACATTCTTCTACCTTCTGATTTATTGCTTAAAAATAAAACAGATATTATTGAGCAGTAAGATAAGCCCTTGGACTGTACACTCTGATACTCAGCATATTAAATACAATCTTAAGTGATTGATAACCGTGCTGCTTTGGTTAATTGCTTTTTGTGTATTTTAGAAAGCTTTTACATGAATTTATACGGATAAGGATAGCTATAGTTGATTAAAATGCTGCTTATGACACTTTCTGTAAAAAGCTGGGCCTTGGCCCTTGATTATGGATGACTAAATTGTTTTAATTTTTCATGTGTGAGCTTTATCTTTTTAATTTGATTTCAAGCACTTTTTAAGCAGTTAGTATTTATGTGTTTCATATTCAAGACAAGGTTTTGATGATTTACAGTTGCTGATTGTAATTTTAAGAAAGCTCAAACACTGGCCTATTATATCACTCTATAACCAACTCTTTTATTGGTAAAGCAGTCTCCCATTCTGATGGGACTGAGTTAATTTTGTCATTAGATATTTAATTCTTGCTTTGCTTGATTTGGATTAGATAGTTACTTGTTGTATAAACTTTATATTTTTGCTTTTGTTTTTTTTTTTCTCATTTATCACACACTATAGTTAATTTCAGTCATAACCCTCTCTTCACTCTTTTCACGAATATTTTTTAAGAAAATAAAAGATTTCATACAGAAGTTTTTCATGCTTAATTTCATCTCAAGGCACTATTTTCTGGAAAGGTTTAACAGACTATGTTTAGTAATGGGTATATTTTATACAAAAATTAAACTTTTATAAACTTAAAAAAAATTTAAAGCAGTATGTTTGTGCATAGATAATTCTTGAATTGATGAACTATAGATTGGCACTGTCCATGTGTTTTTGCTAGTTTTTAATGAGAAATTCTGGGTCATTTAAAGTAGAATAATGTGAAAGTGATGAGTTCTACAAATCAGCCTGAAGTCACATAAATTAAAACAAAAAATTACATATATAAAACATTCTTATTAATAAATAGATCTAGAGCTGTATTGCTCTGTAGTTTTATTTTAGACTTGCATTTTATGATATAAAATTCGAAGTAACAGTCTAGTTGCTTTGGAAAATAGTATGGTAGTTTATCAAAAAATTAAACATACAATTACCATATGATTTAGCAATCTACTTTGGGTATATACCGAAAAGAATTGAAAGCCTGGATTCAAATAAATATTTGTATGCCCCCATGTTCATGGCAACATTATTCACAATATCCAGAAGGTAGAATCAACTCAGTGTCTATAAGTGGGTTAATGGATGAACAAAACATGATATTTACACATGCACACATTATTTAGCTTTAAAAAGGAAGGAAATTCTGGCTTAGGCTACAACATGAATTGAACTTGAAGATATTGTGCTATGTGAAATAAGCCAGTCACAAAAGAACAAATACATAATGTATGATTTCACTTATATGAGATACCTTGGGTAGTCTCATTCATTGAGACACAAAGTAGAATGGTGGTTTCCAGGGGCTGAGGGGTAGGAGAATTCGGAGTTGGTGTTGAATTGAATGGGTATAGAGTTTTGTTTGGGGAAGATGAAAAGAGTTCTGCAGATGGATGGTAGTGATGATTGTACAATAATGTGAATGTACTTGATGCCACAGAAATGTACACTTAAAAATGGTTAAATTGGTAAATTTTAGCTTATGTATATGTGTATTAATGATGATGAAAAAAAACACACTTGCAAAATAAAGCCAACTCTACTGCAGATTGACATTTAAAACCTTTTCCAACTTTGTATATACTCTCTTGATACTGCTGGTGTGTGAAGATGTTTTTCCTGCTATTCCTCATAACGACCCCACTTTTATCCTTCCATGCTTATACTTATCTGGGATGCCCTTTATGTCACTTCCCCCTCTTACCTACGCTTCCAGGATCTGCTCAATGCTTCTCCACTTAGCTCTTTTCTCGGACTGGAGAGAATCTTATGTTAAGTAGGTAGCACTTTCCATGTATCTATCTACCTAACATCAAAAGAGCTGATCAGTTGTTGAATGCCATTGATCATCAATCATTCTTCCCATGGTACTGATTTGTACTTTAAAAATGGTAGCTTCTATAACATTTAAATGGTGTCTTACCTATCTTGTTGTAAGTGTTAACTGTGTTTTCAAAGGGTCCTACTGAAGTGTCATAATAGTAAATTATTCATCTATTTCTAAAAAAAAAAAAAAAGGGGGAGCATTTAATAAGTCTAGATAGAGCCTTGAATTCTACCCCTGCCTCTGGCTGTGCCTCTCTAGGATCTTTGAATGCACCATTTAGCTTATCTTCTCCTGGCCTGAGGTTTTTTCTCTGTGAAATCAGAATCTTCCTTTATTTTATGAAAATAAACGATAGCATCATCAGGCAGTGTTTAGGGCACTATTTAAGACATTAGAGAGTCAAATATATTTTGGTTCTGAATCTATCTTGTCAATTATTAACTGTGTAACTTTTCCAAAGTCATTTAATTTTCTTGATTCTCAGTTTTCTCATTTGCAAATGAGAATAGCTGCCACAATAAGCTTATAGAACAATGTGGCTGACAGTAATTTGTAAACACAATGTGACATAAAGAAGTAAAGGAACATTATAATTATTAAGGCATGGCCCCATCCATCTAGTACAGACACAGTACTTATGCCTAAAATGATAAATGATAAAATGGAGCTCCCAGAGTACTGTGACTTGTGTGAATAGTGAGTAATGGGAGAGGTGAAAAGAAAATCATCCAAGTCTGGGAAAAGCTTTTTATTTTAAGGAATCTCATGAAGTCCCCTCCTGATCGAGTTCTTTTTGAACTATACCAGTTTCTAATCCCAATTTTATAGCATCTGATATTTTGTTCATCTGTATATATTTCTGGGATACCTATTCCCAGTCAGGTTGGAATTACCTAGGAAAATAATCATTCGAAAATGTTTACTGGGCATTGTCTGTGCTTGAGGCTTGGCTCCAGGAATTAGGACATGAATAAGACATTGGCCCTTAACCCATGGATCTCCCAGGACAGTTGAGGCAGACCAATGCTTAAAGAGACCATTGCAGTTAAACATAATACATGCCATGATACATGTAGGGACCCAAGGTTGTGAAAGCATAGGAGAGAGAAAAAGAATGAGGAAAAGAGGGGTGGGAGAGAGACAGAGAGAGAGAGAGAGAGAGAGAGAGAGAGAGAGAGAGAGAGAGAGAGAGAGAGAGAGAGAGATTGAGATTATCTTCCTGGGGAAGGCTTCAGAGAGGAAGTGATATTTGTATCTGGTCATAAAGGATAAATGGTCCTTGTCAGGCAGATGGCAGTGGCAAGTCTTCCCAGGCACAGAAAACGGCTTAAACAAGAGCTGAGTAAGGGAAATGTGTGTGTGTGTGTGTGTGTGTGTGTGTGTGTGTGTGTGTGTACATACGTACACACACATTTGTATCGAAGTCAAACATGAATAACTTGGAGATTATCTACTGTCTTTTGTCCATGCAACTACTTTTTTCTTAATATGGATAATTAAGAAATGATCCAAACGATATAGGAGATTTTAGAATAAGCTTTTATGCCGGCATTTGCACTTTGGATTTTCCCAGTCTTTCCCCAATGCTCATGGTCCAAGGAACTCCTAGTAAGGAATTTTTCATTTGCTCTAGAATCACCCAGTTTCACCTCCCACAAAGATAGTCTGCTCAGGATACTATGGGGCCACCAACAGAAGAGCAAGTTGCCAAAATAAATGTTTTCCATCAAGATTTCACACTTGCACTTAATGAAATAGACATTTTCCAAACGGTTTCTTTAGAGCTAAGTTTTTCTTTAAGATTTGTAATGAAAATATTTCATGACCTGTTGACATATTCATATGGTGATTTTCAAAAGGCAGATTTCGTTTACAAAATGGACTTGGCAACAAGTAGGAATATCTGGGAAGTTGAACAAGGCTGTTGACAGGGAAAATTAGGGCTGAATCATAACTGACATTGTTTTGCAGCTGTGCCATTTTTTAAGACTGACCAATGAGACGGGATTTATAGAGTTCTTGTGGTAATAATGCCGAAATTGGCAGCTAATGACCATTCATAATGTAACTGCATAGGCACTAGCTGACATGTACAAAAAAATTAGTTCTTGTAACAGATTTTTCTTGATAAATGTCAAAGGAGAAATTGTGTCATTTAGAAGAAAGATAGTAAAGATGACATTCTGTAGTATTTTTCCAAAGGATAAAATAAAAAGTCAGAAATTTTTCTTTGTATTCTTTGGACTATATATTTTTTTATCTTGTGTTATCACATTGTTACCTCTTCCACTGTTGAACTAATTGACTAGCATATCTAATGTAAATTTATAGTTGCAGTGCAGTTTTCAGTGGAATATGTTCTATGTTCCCTCCAGTAGTTGAAGATTATTAACAAGGGACATTCAAATTCAGATGACACAAGGCAACATTGTAAATAGTTGTAAAAATGACTACACTTGATCTTAACCAAAAATCTGAGAAGCAATTAATAATTGTAAGAATTAGTCAGTTTCAAGTATTCTTTTAGGTTTATGAAATTTATATTAGGTCTATTCTCATTTTTATGTTTCTGCTTCCCTTATCAGTAGACTAAGAAGACATAAGAAAGGTTGTTATTTAAAGTTCCCTAGTGATAAATATACAGTAAAAACTTGGATTGAGAGTAACATGGTTTGCGAATGTTCCGCAAGATCAGCAAATATTTCTAATACTTTTTAACTTGACAAATGAGTGATGTCTTGCAATACGAGTAGTTGAGTAGTTTGTTTGCGGCACTAATTATACTCGCAAACCAAAGTATTACTGAACTTATAAAATTCTAATCAACTGTTTGAGGAACCTCCATACTGTTTTCAATTAAAAAATCTAAAATTCTTTAGGAACCTAGAAACAGGTGTGCCTAAAGTTTTTAGCCATTTTTGGAAGCGGTATCATAAGACTTTGCAAATAATTTGATATTTGAGTTCTGGTCTTGAAAGAGAAAGAAATCACTTTTCAGTGAGGAAGAGATCACAGAGAGCTTCATGGAGAAGGTAGTATTTGAATCAGATTTGAAATAGGGAGGGTGGGACTAGGTGATGGTGAAATTCACTAGCGAGAAACATATGGGGTCACTGTGCAATGTGACAATGACAACTCCAAGAGGAAGGGAAAAGAGGTACGTAGGTCATTAGAAGATCTGCAGGGTAGTTGGAAATGTAAGAAGATCCCGGTGGAATTTCAGGTTTGGAAGTGGATATGGTATTTTACTTTGTCAGATAATGGGGAACCAGTGAGAGTGTAGTTTTCTTTGGATAATGCACCCATAGTAAATTTCGAAGTTAGAAACTGGAGGCCAGGAAACAAATGAGCAATAGCTACCATTTTTGTTTGGCTATTACATACCACTCACTGTGATACAAAATGGGGATGCATTTTAAAAAAACAACAAAAAAAACCTTTAAACAATT
Source organism: Aselliscus stoliczkanus (assembly GCA_033961575.1). Classification (NCBI taxonomy): domain Eukaryota; kingdom Metazoa; phylum Chordata; class Mammalia; order Chiroptera; family Hipposideridae; genus Aselliscus; species Aselliscus stoliczkanus. The sequence goes on from CM066728.1 coordinate 178,279,860, forward strand.
TATTTAGATTTCATAGATGAAGAAATTAAGGCCTAGGGAGAATACTATAGTCACGTTAGTAAGTGACAGGCTGAGACAAGACAGCTTTATCTGACTCAATTACCATCCCCCTAACTACCAAATACGCTACCACTATGATAGCTGCTTATTTATAGCTTATATTATAGTTCTCAACCTATTTCTTTCCTTCTTCCCCTATACACTTTTTACCTATGTATTTTATTTCATTTTTTGTCCATCTGATTTTTTCCAGCTTTACTGAGATATAATTAGCACAAAACATTGTGTGAGATATGTGTACATATCGTGAAATCATTACCACAATAAGGTTAATTAATATCTACATCACCTCATGTAATTATCGTGTGTGTGTGTATGTGTTGAGAACATTTAAGACCTACTGTCTTAAATTTCTTAAGTATCTAAAACAGTACCTGTTAACTATAGTCACTCTGCTGTGCATTATATCCCCAGAACTGATTCATTTTGTAACTGGAAGTTTATAGAGTTTTCCCAGTATCTTCCCATTTCTTGCACTCCCGAGACCCTGGAAACCAGGATTTTACTCTCTGTTTCTATGAGTTTGGTTTTCTAGATTCCACATATAAGTGAGATCATACAGTATTTGCTTTGTCTGTTTCACTCAGCATGATGCCCTCAGGGTCCCTTCATGTTGTTTCAGATGGCAGGATTTCCTTCTTTTTATGGATGAATTATATATCTATATCTATATCTATATCTATGCACTGCATATTCTTTATCCATTCATTATTGATGGATACTTAGGCTGTTTCATGTCTTGGCTATTATAAATAATGGTGCAGTGAACATGGGGTGCAGATATCTTTTCATGATAGTGAATTAATCTCCTTGCATTATATACCCAGTGGTAGAACTGCTGGATCATAAGGTAGTTATATTTTTAACTTTTTGAGGAACATCCATATTGCTTTCCATAGTGGCTGCACCAATTTACATTCCCACCAACAGTGCAGAAGGGTTCGCTTTTCTCACAGCCTTCTTATCACTAATCTGTTGGCTTTTTGATAATAGCCATTCTAATGGGTATGAGGTAACATATCATCATTGTGTTTTGGTTTGCATTTCCCTGATAATTAGTTGAGTACCTTTTTAAGTGCCTGTTGGCCATTTGTACGTCTTCTTTGCAAATGTGTATTCAATCCCTTTCTCCATTTTGCAGTTGGGGTTTTTATTTATTTATTTTCTATTGCACGAGTTCCTTGTGTATTTTGGAATTAGCCCCTAATTGGGTATGTTGTTTACAGGTATTTTCTCCCATTACTTAGGCTGTCCTTTCATTTTGTTGATTGTTTCTTTAATAGGCAGAAGCTTTTAAATTTGTCATCCCACCTGTTTATTTTTGCTTGCGTTGCCTGTGCTTTTAGCATCATATCCAAAAAAATCATGCAAAGACCAATGTCAGAGAGCTTTTCCCCTGTCTTCTTTAGCAGTATTATGGTTTCATGTATTACATTTAAATCTTTACCCAATTGGGGTTCATTTTTTGTGAGTGGTGTGAGTTAGGAGTCAAATTTCATCCTTTTATATGTGAATATCCAGTTTTCCCATTGAGTATTCTTAGCTCCCTTATCAAATATTAGTTGATTATGTATATGTGGAGATTTATTTCTGGGCTTTCAATTCTGTCCCATTGGACTATGTATCTTTTTTAAAAAAATACCAGTGGCATATTGTTTTGATTATTATAGCCTTGTATTATATTTTGAAACCAGGAAGTTAATGCCTCCAGCTTTATTCTTTCTCAGGATTGCTTTGGCTATTTAGGATCTTTTGAGATTGATGAATTTTAAGATTATTTGTCTGTTTCTTTGAAAAATGTCATTGGAATTTTGATAGAGATTACATTGAATCTATAGATGGGTTTGGGTAGTATGGACATTTGTAAAATATTAATTCTTCAATGTATGAGTACAGGGCATCTTTCCACTTATTTGTGTTTTCTTCAATTACTTTTATCAGTATCAGAGTTTTCAGCATACAGGACTTCCACCTCTTTGGTGGAATTTATTCCTAGGTATTTTACTCTTTTTGGTGTGGGATTGTTTTCTTAATTTCTTTTTCAGATAGTTCATTGTTAATTTATATAAACACAACTGATTTTTGTATACGGATATTTTTATCCTTCAGCTTTACTGAATTTGTTGATGAGTTCTAACACTTTTTTTGGTGGAGTCTTTAGGATTTTCTGTATATAATATCATGTTATCTGAAAATAGTGACAGTTTCACTTCTTTTCTGATTTGGATATTTTAAAATTCTTTTTCTTGCCTAATTTTTCTGGCTAGAACTTCCAGCACTATGTTGAATATAAGTGGCAAGAGTGGCCATATTGTCTTGTTCCTTATCTTAGAGGAAAAGTGTTCAGTTTTACAAATGCATATGATGTTAGTTATGCGTTTGTCATATATAGACTATTATGTTGAAGTACGTTCCTTGTATACCCAATTTGTTGAGAGTCTTTAATCATAAAAAGATGGTGAACTTGTCAAATGCTTTTTCATCTATTGAGATAATCGTATGATTTGCATCTTTCATTCTATTCATGTGATGTATCACAGTTATTGATTTGTGTACATTGAATTATCTCTGCATCCCGAAAATAGACCCCACTTGACCATACCGCATGATCCTCTTAATGTGCTGGTAAATTGGGTTTTCTAGCATTTTATCAAGAATATTTGCATCTATATTCATCAAGAACATTGGCTTATAGTTTTCTTGTAGTGTCCTTATCTGGTTTTGGTATCATGGTAATGTTGGCTATGTAAAATGCATTTGAGAGTGCTCTGTCTTCTTCAATTTGGGGGAAAAGTTTGAGAGGGATTGCCATTAATTCTTCTTTAAATGTTTAGTAGAAATAACTAGTGAAACCATATAGTCCAGGGATTTTCTTTCTTGGAAGGTTGTAATTACTGATTCAATCTCCGTATCCTTTATTGCTCTGTTCACGTTTTCTATTTCTTCGTGATTTAGTCTTGTTAGGTTGTATGTTTCTAGGAATTCATTCATTTATTTAGATTACCATTGTTTTGGAGTTTAATTGTTCATAGTAGTCTCCTATGATCCTGTGTATTTCTGTGGTATCAGTTGTAATATCTCCTCTTTCGTTCTGGTATTTATTTGAGTCTTCTTTTTTGCTCATGGGAACAATAATTCCTAAGGGTTTTTTCTTTTTTAAATCATCTTTCTCTCAAGTGTACTCTATATAAAATGTCACATTAAGAATTCACTTAATGGATTTTGGCGAATGCATGTATTGTATTAACATCACCAAGTCAAGGTTAGAACATTTTTGTCACTCCAGAACTTTCCCAAATGCCCCTTCCCAATTAATTTCTCCTTACCCCTACTCCAGGTACCACTGATTGGATTTCTAGCACTATCGATTAGTTTATCAGTTCCAGAACTTTATATAAATGGAATAATATGGTATGTACTTATGTTGTGCCAGTGTCTTTTATTCAGTATGCCTATAAATCAACTTTGTTAAGGTATAATGTATATATAATAAAAGCAATCCATTTTAGGTACACATTGTGATAAGTTTTGACAAATGTATCCACCTGTGTATCAGATATACTTATCAAGATATGCAGCATTCCCATCATTCCCTTCTCCACCTTCCTAGTCAGTTACTTATCTCTATTTAAAGCAAACACTGATAGGTTGTGCTACTCTAGATTTGCCTTTTCCAGATTTTCATATGAATAGAATTATGTGATATACTCTTTTGGGTCTGGCTTCTTTGGCACAACATAACATTTTTTAACATTATGTGTATCAGTATTGCTGATACATTGTAGGCATATATCACAGTTAGTTGATCCATTCACCTTTTCATAAGATATTTGTGTTTTCTCCTAATGTTTGGCTATTATGAGTAACACTGCTATAAACTTTATACTTTGGTAGTCATGTATTTTCATTTCTCTTGGGTAAATAGTTAGGAATAAAATTGCTGGAACAGGGCTGGCCGAGTGGCTCAGTTGGTTAAGAGCTCGCTCAAGAGTGCGAGTTGAGCTCTGAGCAACAGCAGTTCGATGCCCAGCCCAAGCTGAGCTGCCGCTGAGCTGCCGCTGAGCTGCCAACAGCTGGCAGGATGGCTCAGCTAAAAAAAAAAAAAAAATTAAAATTAAAATTGCTGGGACATATGATGACTGTGTGTTTAACTTTATAAGAAATATCTGGACTTTTTAACGTGATTGCACTATTTTTTACTCCCACTAGAAATGTATAAAAGTTTGATTGCTCCACATCCTTGCTATCACTCTGTATGGTCAGTCTTTCAACTTTTAGTGACTTAATGGAATATGTTCTGGTATCTCATTGTAGTTTTAGTTGGTGGTTTCCTGATTAATGATGTTGAACATCTTTTCACATTAGTATTTGCCATTCATATATCTTCCCATGTGAGTCTTTTACAGAATTTTAAAATTCAGTTGTTTTCTTTCTATTACTAAGTTCTTGATATAGACCTTTCATCAAATATATTTTTCGAGTCAATCTTTTTTGTTATTTTATGGTTATTACTTTTTTGTATACTGAGAAATCTCTGCATGCTTTCAAGGTGGTGAAGAATTTCTCTTGTACTTTTTCCAGAACTTTTATAGTTTTAGCTTTTAATTTGGATCTGTGATCCATTTTGAATTAATTCTTGAATATGATGTAAAGGTCAAGGCTTATATTTTTTCCAGATTGATATCAGTTCTTACAGGATTTGTTGAAAAGATGATCTAATCTTATTGAATTATACTAGTGCCTTGGTCAGTAATTGTATGGGTTATTTCTGAAATCTGTTCTATTTACCTATATATTCATCTTTATTCTAATACCAAACTGACTGGGTTAATAATATTACATTATAGCAAGTCTTGAAACCAAGTAGTATAACTTCTCCAACTTTGTTCTTCTCTTTTTAAGATTATTTTGAATACTCTAAGCTCTTTGCATTTTCATATGAGGTTTAGAATCAACTTGTCAATTTATGCAAAAGTCCTTCTGATATTATAATTGGGATTGTGTTGAATCTTCTGATAAATTTAGAGGGAAAGGAAATATTAACACTTTTGGGTCTTCAAATTCATGAACATGATATATTGTACTTTAATTTACACCTTCTCTAATTTCGTGTGGCATTATATTGTAGTTTTCAATGTAGAGAACTTGGATATCTTTTTTTTTCTGAGCTTCAATTTTTGTTTTTTATTATAGTAGGAGAAATTTTACTCTTAATACATACAAATTGAAGAAAAATTTTATATAAGCTTTTAAAAGAGGCCCTCTTGACAATTATTAACACAAATGTGAAATAAAACCCTTCAAACAAATACCAGTTTCAGTAACAGTTTATGTACAGTGATGTTCATTTAGTTTCTGTTGAGACACAAAAAGAACAGCCATCTCACCTCAAATACGAGAATATACATTACAGCATAGCAAAAAATTTACCTACTTTCAGATAAAATCTAGTTCAGGTAAAATAGTTCCATTCAATGTTTTACAGATAACACAGACTTTTGTTGTTTTAAGCACAAAAGAATGTAAATTGTTACACTATAGCTATCTATATATACCTCATGTGACCACAGAACTGTTCATTGAGCCCTCAGTTTTATTCATGCAGTAAAGCAAAGAACGCTGGGAACTTGAATATCTTTTTGATAAATGTACTCCTGATTATTTATCTTCTTTGATGCTATTATAAGTGGTATTTTGTTTGTAAATTGAATTTTCCAGATGTTGTTGCTAGTCTAGAGACATGCAACTGATTTGTGTATATTGACCTTGTATGATACAGCTTTGCTGAATTAGCTTACGAAAAGTAACAGTTTATTTTTATAGATCCCTTAGTATTATTTATGTAGACAGTGATATTATCTGCAAACAGTGACAGTTTAACAACTTCTTTTTCTATATATGAACCTTTTGTTTCTGTATCTTGCCCTATTGCATTGGTTAGAACCTCCAGAGTACAATGCTGAAAATTAGTGGGGAGAATAGATAGTTCTTGCTTTGTTCTTTATCTTAGGGGAAAATAATATGTCATCAAGTATGACATTAGTTGTTGGTTTCTTTGTAGATTTATGAGGCTAGAGCAAGTTTTCATCTATTCCAGGTTTACTAAGATGTTTTTCATAAATAGGCATTGAATTTTGTTACAGTTTTTCCCCTCTGTAACTGTTGAGAATATTCTTTTGTATTCTGATAATGTGGTGAATTATCTTAATTAATTTTTAATTTAATGAATTCCTGCGTTCCTGAGACAAACCTCAGTTGGTCATCCTGCGTTATCCCTTTTATATACTCATACAACTAAATTCTATTTGATAATATTTTGGAAACGTTTTGCATTGATGTTCAAGAGAGATGTTGGCCTATAAATTTAATTTTTTTGTAATATTCTTTCTTAGATTTTGATATGGGGGGGGGTTCTACCCTCATAAAATGAGTTTGGATGCATCCCCTCCTTCTCTGTTTTCTGGAAGAGATTGTATAAAACTTAAATATTTGACCAAATTCACCAGAGATATAATTTGGAACTGGAGATTTTGGGGGAATTCTTGGATGATGAAATCAGTTTTCTTTACCACTAAATGGTCCTTGATATCTTCTAAGTATTTTGTATTTTCTTTGTTTCTTTCTTGATTAATCTTGCAAGAATTTATTCATTTCATTAATATTTAAAAATATTAATTTTTTCCATTTTATTGAGTTCTACTCTCACCTTTTTTCTTTTCTTTTTATTTAGGTCATAATTTGCTCTTTAAATATACTCGTTAGTTTTTTTTAAAATGACATCTTAAAAATGAACACGGAGATCCTCTATTTTAAACTTTTTTTTCCAGGATAAGTATTTAAAACAGTGTTTTTTCTACACACTGTTTTAGCTGTGTCTCATAAGTCTTGATATTTTCCACTTCCATTAAGTTTTCAAATGTCCCTTGTGAATTCTTCTTTAATCCATGGTAGAAGTGTGTTATTTAATTTCCAGACATTTGGACCTTTTCTAGATACCTTATTTTTATTCACTTCTAATTTAATTCTGTGATCAGAGAATGTATTGAGACTCATTTTAGGGCTCAGCATATGGTCTATTCTGGTGTACTTTCGGGGGCAAGCCTCATAGTCTCTCTCTGCACATACTCAGTCTAGCACTTTGCCAAGAACTCTAGAGGTACCCCCATGACCATCCCCACCACCCCACCACCACCCCCTCCACTCCTACCACCCCCACACACACCACCCCCACACCCACCATCACCACCCCCACACCCACCACTGCCACCACCACCACGACCACCAAGACCACATGCACATTTACAGAATTCCGGGCACTTTCTTTGTGTCTCTTTTTTCTCTGGTGTTAGGCCCTGCAGATTCCAGCCAATTCACCTACTCTGAACTCTGATCCAGGCCTTCTAATCTCTGCAGGACCACAATACTCAGCTGGGACTCCAGCTCACTACACTGTAATAGGGAATTGAAAAATCTATCTAAACTTTGTGAGCTTTCTCTCAGGGATCACAGTTCTCTGCTGTCTGTTGATTAATGTCTGAAAATAGTCGCCTTAGATCTTTTTTCTGTTGTATCATTTATGGTGGGAGGACTCATTCATTTATTCCATTGTATCTGGAAGCAGACGTCCATTCCATGAGTTCTTGCATGTTGACAACAGGTGTGTGTGTGTGTGTGTGTGTGTGTGTGTGTGTTTGTGTGTGTGTGTGTGTGTTGTGCACGCATCCTTTATATTTGGAAGTCAGTTTTGCTGGACATGAAATCCTTGGCTCATATTTTCTGTCCTGGAGTATTTAAATATGTTACTCCATTTTTTTCTGGTGTGATGTGTTTCTCTTGAAAACAGTCTCATGATAATCTAATTTTCTTTCCCATATACGTCACTGGCTATTTTTGTTTCGATGCCAAATGGATTTTTAACTTAAAGTCCAGTAATTTTACAAGAATATATCTTGGTTATGAAGTTTGATATTCTCCAATATAGGGTATGTACTTTTAATAGAAAGCTTCGATATTTTCCCTTAATTTAAGGAACTTTTTTTTTCTTTTTTTTTTAAACCTATATGTTTAGTATTTTTTCTGTTCTCTGGTGGTTTTCTTCAGGGACTCATCTGCATTTTGGATTTTCTTTGCCTACCAATATTTGTCACTTTCACTCAAATCCTATTTCTTTCTTTCTTCCGTGTTCATTTTTAAAATTTCCTGCTTTTCACCTTCCATTTATATTAAGGCATTTATCTCTCTTGATCATGTTTCTGTTACTTTTACTTTATTTTCATTTCTTTTCTGATGCAATTTCATCTGAGTTTTCTAATTCTGATTTATGTTAACCTTTGTATATTGTATCATTTTCTTAATATGCTTTAGCCTATTAAATAGATAGCCTTGTTAGTTAAATAGAGTGTTACAATTTTGAACTATTGTATGGATATGTCTTTTAGGCATATTTTATTTCTCTGTAGGGTGTCATTCAGTTCCTTTGTCATTAATTTTTTTCAGTAACTTTGCATGGGACTTGACCTCAATATTTTTATGTTACTCATTTTTATGTGAAATTTGTTTCCCTGAATTTTTAGAAGGAGCATCAGCGTAGTTTTCCTAACTTCACAGAGCTCCATTGCTTTTTTAAATTTTTTTTAAATGAGCTATTGAAAATATGGCAAATGTACAAGTGAAAGAGTGAAAGACAGGATTAGGGACCCTGATTTTGGAGTTATTTATATGGAGATATTGGCTGAAATGCTTAGGATGGATGAGACCTCCAAGAAACAAGTGAAGAAAAGGAGTAACGGTCCAGAAACAGGAATTGCTGAAAGTCTGCACTTTGGTTACAAAAAGAGAAAAAAAGTCTTGAGAAAGGAAGAAGGTAGTCTTACAGTTAAGAAGAGAAATGGGATGATGTCTTGGAAGTTAAGAGAAGTTTTGACTAAGGGAGATAGCAATAGTATATATAAAGACAGAAAACAGCTTAGTAAAATTAGGACTGAGTAAAATCACTGCTATCATTATTTAATGGAGGTGAGAGTAGCAGATATGAAATACTCACTTGACAAGCTTAGGGTGGAGAGAACAAAGGAGTTAATGTGAATAGTAGAGTTACGTCTTTTATTCCAACATAATTGAAATCTGATAATGTTTGAGAGCCAAGAGGAAAAAAGTTGTGAAGACTGAAAAATTGAAGATACTAAAGAAAGAAGATAAATGAGAAACAGATGAAGCATGAGGACATTAAGAGGGGATTTTCTTTTTCCTCTGAAAAAGGTGGAAAAGAAGAAAAAATACATAAAGGATAGGCTTGCAATAAAGAAGGCCAATAAGTATATTGAAAGATGCTTAATCAAAAAAAAAATGATGGAAACTTGATTTCTGAAATGTCTTGACTCTGTACCCCTCCTCCACTTTTTTCTGTACCCTCTCTTTTCTTAATTTTTGTTTTCCTTTTCCTAATCAATTTTGATTCCACCACCAGTAGTTTCTTTTCAGTATGCGACCCTGTCCTGGAAGGGAGTCCTGGCTTTTCAGTGTTGAATGTTGACAGGGGTCAACCTGCAGTACCCCCTTAAGACATTACTATGGGCCCCTTTACTTCCCTGATTGGCCAAACCCTTTTCAGTTTCAGCTTCTGTTCTGAAATCCACCTGAAATCTTTTACAGTGCACATCTGTTGCATATTTTGGGATTTTTCTCTTGTGTTTCAAATATCCCATTTTTTTCTCTTTGCTAGCTCCATACAAACACTGATACCATGCCAGTTTTTACTATTGGTGGCTTGTCATCTGCTTGTAGTTGGGGACTCATGAGGATACCTTGTCACCTACATTTCTTGTCTATGATGTCAATGTGATCCCTCCCTCCCTCCTTTCCTTATTTCCCTTTTTCCATCTAGATGCATTGTCTTTTTTAAGACCACTGTGGTTTTCACCATCTTCTAAATTCCTTTATAGTACTTTGATTTACAAATGGATTCTAACTGAAATCAAATACAAAGAAATGCATTAAATGTGGACTATGTTTCTTGAAAAGTTTGAAAACCTCTTGCTCTGGAGTAGCATAATTCCATTAAGATATCTGCTGGTTGAGTCCCTTCTCAGGACTCCTATTCAGGTCCCACATATGAGTACATCCTGGGGAGGAGAATCTCTGAACTTGGATGGAAGGGCAGAGGATGGAGGTAAGAGATATCAGAAATAAAGCAAGGTAGACAGTTATGATACGTAGCAGTGAATTAATGCACTGTGTTCAAGAAAGAAGGCATAGTTGAAAATCCACCTGATCAGAAGAACAGACTAGCTGGCCCTTAGTTTTTGTGCAGTATGAAGGGCTGTATGCCCTGACTCTAGATCAGAGGATGGGCACCCTTGTCTCCCATTGGTGTTTTTTCCTGCTAAGAAGGTTGGTTTTATGTATAGGTTAGATAGTGGCGATAGAGTTCACAGGCACATAAGCAAGATAACTTACTGTATTTGGGCAGGGACAGAAACTTTACCTCAACTATGTGGTAGTATATTTTTATGTTTCTCTTGCATTATTCATTGAGTTTTGGGGGAAAAGCTATTACTTAGTAATATTTTCAAAAAACATAACATTTTTTCAATATAATAGAAAAACACCTTCAAAGAGCTCCATTCTAAATCCGTCTGAATGTAATTTGCTACTTTCTAACTTAAATTGATTGTTTCACACATTCAGATTTCTTAGTGTTTGTATATGTACTTTATTTGATACAGAAGTCTTGAAATTCATTTATTTCTGAAAATGCTGTTTACCAAGTGCCCGAGATAAAGACATGGTATATCATGGTCTTCAATCTATATATCATTTACAGAAATGGCAGATCATGGATTTTTCAAAAAAGTGGTCAAAGTGGGAAGGGACTTTTGGTTCAGTTAGTCATCACATCTACATAAAGGAAACAACAGCTAATGAAAGAGTGAGAAGTGAGAAATGTTTTAGATGATGAATAAAATTTTGACCAGCAGGTTATGGATGTGGGAAATGAAGACAGAACCAAGCTGACCATCCAGCAGGAGGAGCTGTCTTGAACAATGGTACCAAGGAAGAAAATATAGGGCATAGTCGGGAAATACCAAATAAACCAGTTTGGCTAGAATATATAAGTATAAAGAAGTTGTGAGAATTAGCCTAGAAAACTTATACATGTTATCAGGGGATGAATGGCAGGTAGAGGAATCTGCACTTAATTTGGTAAATAAAAGATCCATCAGAAGTTTTCAAATAATAGATTTATGTGATCAGAGCTAGAAGATGACTCTGTGTGGGGCGTTATCACAGATGAGAGAGTACGAAACTAAGGAGCCCTCCATGTGACACCATTGAACTTGAGTATGACAGAGCTCATTGTTTTTGTTTATAAATTTGAATGGATGCCCTTGACTTTGTGTTATTTTCTCCCTGTGCATATGTACACATGTCTCTTTTATGTTTGTTGTATGAAAAGTAGACTGTTTAGTGAGAAATGGTTTCTCTATATTCCTGGGCCATTTCATAATAAGCAGAGATGCCAAAATTTCCAGGATAAAGAGATCTTTGATGATATATAACAAATTAGATTGTGAAAGGTCAGGAAAACACATTTTTTTTTCCATTGAAAATTAAAGACATGTGGGCTTTTCATTGTAAATATTTTACATGCTTTGGACTAGACTAGCTGATGATTTTAGGGACAATTTGCACTAACACATATGACTTTTTAAACTCATTACATGCTGCATATATTTTAAAAACCAGAATTGCATACCTATAACTATGTTCTCTCAAGAGAAGATCTTTTCTGAGGATTTTTGTGATGTCAAGAACATTGAATGTATTTTAGGAAAGAATCTCAGAGAGAGAATAGAGCTCAACTTTTTTCTCTTTCCCCTCAGGTCAGCATTATGGATCTCTGAGAAATAGCTACGGGACCATCTCAGAGTCCCATGCAAAGTAGGCATTACAGGAATATACTCTGCTTGATCAGCAGTTTTGAAATGGGAGAATTACATATTTTAGGCTTATCAGCTATGAAGCATCTGCCATTGTAAATTTAGATCATTGGAGTGCCTGCTATAAAAAGATCAATGTGATGTGGGCATTTTCTTTTTTTCAAATGTAATTTAGATCGTCAACCTACATTCCATAGACTCATGTACAAGAGCTGGAAGGGACATTAGATCTCTTCTAGGCCAGCATTCCGAGGAACATTAGTCCCATAGATGGTCTTAAATAAGAATTTTGGAGGGATGGTGCCAACCACACCCCTCATCTTGGAGATACATATGCTTATTAACATATCAAAGGCTCTGGGATTTTCCTAGTGATAAAGCCAGTTTGATTTTTATAACCCAAACTTGCTCAAGCTTATTTGATCATGTGTGTGAATGTCTGTGTGAATGTATGTATGTGTGTATGTATACACTCAGTAAATATTAACATCCTGTGGAACTCATGTTTAGAATATGCTTTGGGAAGCTAATTGTTCAGTCTCTTCGTTCGTTCATTCATTCATTCATTCATTCATTCATTCATTCATGGACAACTGAGTCCTAGGAAGATGTGTCCATCTTCTGGAGGTCACACAGTTCTTGTCAGAGCTGTGGACTGTATTTCCTACCTCCCATATTACCACTTCTCTTTTCAGTGATCTCATTGATCCACATGGGATGAGCCATTAACACCATGATATCCTTTTCCTACTTCATGTAAGCGTCCCTTCACTGATAAAGTTTTCACTTAGATAGGAGGATGAAATCAGGGATGAGCAACTCCGTCATGGTTGCAGAGCTTTTGATTGTATTCCACAGTGCCTACTGCTAAAGAGACTGGAGTCTCCATGATCTGCATTTTGGTTCTTTCCCCCCATCTGCCCCCTTCCAACTACCACCTGTACCCAGCATGAGACCACAGTTACGAAATTGGACTACCTCTTTAATTGCTGAAATTGATGATTCACACCTTGCATAGTCCATTGGGAAGCCCCAGCACTCTATGCTTTTTTTTTTTTTTTAATCCTCCTCTGCTTGTTTGTCATTTTATCACTGACATGGTACTTCGAACTAATCGTAGGCAGGAGCAAAAAAGTAAGGCAAGTTAGATTTGAAAGGGTAAGTTAGGGTCTACTCAGAAGCTATGCCCCTAAGAATATCTGTTGTGGGGAAGAAATCAAAGTTGTATGTTAAAATAGATAACTACATAAAAATAAAACCTGTCAAAATAGTTTGGGGTGGGGGGGGGAGTGAAAAGAGAGAAATAAAACTGTGAGTCAGAAACCCTGTTTTATTCTAAGCTATACCCTTTATGAAGTATGTACATTTTTTCAAGACACATTACCTCTCTGACTTTGGTTATCCTACCTGTAAAATGAATGAATTGGACTGAATGTCCCCTGACTTTCTGTCTAGCTCTAACTTTCTGTGTGTTCATTAGCCATGACCTGATTGCCATGGATAATTGAGATTTGACTGCCCTTTTTCAAAGTGAAAACATCTTGATGGAATGGTCTGGAAAAATAAGGAAAAGCAGAATCTCTATGTTCTCACAGCCTTCTAAGCTACACATTTTCATATTTAATGTTGTAAAATTAAAATCACCTTCTTGTTTATGATGGACTATTTTAAGCCATTTATTTTATAGGACTTCATCTTCTTAATTTTTGTAGTGTTCTGGCCTAGAGTGATAAATACGGTACTTGAAAGACGATTACAAAAAAAAGAAAGTAAACTGGGCTCCCACAGAGCTCTTTGAGGACCCATAATGCCAATGCAATGAAGAATATGGGCTGTTTCCATGGGGAAGGTGTTGTAGAAAGACACAACCCTATTAGAATGTATACATAGCCATCATTCTATATCAGTTAGTGACATCTTATGCTGCATAGCCATTTTTCTCTTTGGGAAAACTATACTGACACATTAGTTAAGTAACCCTCCCTGGAGAGTAGAACAAAAACACAGGCCTTCTGGACTGTGTCAGGGTTCTAAAAACTAGGGAAGCTCATCAAACCAGTTGGCTATGGGACAAGTTTAGTTATAGCAGCTGAATGCTCAGTTCTGTAACATCAAGCAGGAGGTTCTTTATTTGTTTGTGCCTCACCCTTTTTTGTTAAATTCATTGGGGTGCCATTGGTTAATAAAATTATATAGGTTTCAAGTGCACAATTCTGTAATACATCATCTATATAGCACATTGTGTGTTCACCACCCAGAGTCAGTCCTCCTTCTATCACCATATATTTGACCCCCTTTACCCTCTTCTACTTCCCCCACTCCCCGCTTACCCTCTGGTAATCACTAAATTGTTTTCTATGTCTTTGAGTTTTTGCTTGTTTGTCTTGTTCATTTGTTGCTTTCAGTTTTATATCTCAAACATGAGTGAAGTCATATGGTTCTCGATTTTTTCTGTCTGACTTATTTCGCTTAGCATGATAATCTCAAGATCCAGATATTTCTTTTATTATTATGATGATGATTATTATTATTAGTTACAGATGTACAAAACAATGCAATAGTTATCCTTTTTACCCCTTACAAAGTGACTCCCCCCTTCCTCCATCCAGTACCCCCCCACCCCCATACCATACATATCTATTATAATTCCATTGGCTACATCCCCACACTATACCTTACCTTTGACCTCCTAGAGTGACTCTTATCACCTCCTTATTTACCTTGGGAGCTTCTTATAGTGCTTTTTCAAAGCTATCCAGTCTACCACTAGGTGAGCCAGTAATGAGAGATGTGTGCTTGAAGGGAAGCGGGATCACACACGCTGCTGAAGACCCCTTACTCCACGTCTAGTTCTCCCAGCATCTCTGAAAGCAGCTAACTAAGAGAGAGTGAGTCTCTCATGAATAGGCATTTGTTTCCACAAAGAATGGAAAACTGGAATTGCTGGCCCACACTGTTTTGCATCAGCGGATGCTTTAAGAATGCAGTGAAAACATCTTATAAAGTGAAAACCTATCATTTGTAAAGCTGCAAAGAGAGAGCTTTGTTTGCCCACACAGCATTTCTCAATGGAAACCCTGAGGCCATGAGTTTTTCAGGACAAGTTTCAACTCTGCTTAGTGCGCATTCATTGTGCTAAGGAGAAAAGGCCCAAAGAAGCAGGGCTACTATTGTGAATCTTGTAAAGGCTGCATGAGTTTAAGATCTCTGTCTGTCTGTCTTTGAACTAGAGCCAATTCACAATTACCTGTGATCAAAAAGAGTGTAGACAAATTAAAATGGAATCCACATAATCTCTTCTTGACTTTGAAAATGCCACCCTCACCTTAACTTGTTTAATTATTTGTAACAAAGCAGCTTGCAAGTAGCAACAATTGTACTTTGGAGTTTTGGGATAAGTTCTAGCCAACAGGAAAAAAAATGGTTAAGTTTAGATAGTAAGAATGGGCCTGTATGTCCAATCCAAATGTAATCTTATAGACTGTATATTGCCAGGGCCATTTTTAAAAGGCGGAAATTTCACAAAGATTTGGTAATAATCACATTAAAACATTCTTGATTGACTAACAAGATTAGTTGAAGACTACATAGATTTAAGATTTTTTTATTTTATTTTATTAGGAAACACTGTTTTTTTCCAGGACCCATCAGCTCCAAGTCAAGTAGTTGTTTCAATCTAGTTGTGGAGGGCACAACTCAGTGGCCCATGTGGGTATCGAACCAGCAACCTTGGTGTTATGAGCACTGTGCTCTAACCAACTGAGCTAACCGGCTGCCCTGATTTTTTTTTTTTTAATGCAACTTCTTCCAACCATTTAGAAGTAGACTTTTATTTTTGTTCACTATTCTTCCGCATTTCTTCTAGTCTCAGATTCTATCTTTTATTAACCTCACATCTAATCTTTCTTATACACCTGCAGCACCACATCCATTTTAAGAGACTAGATATTTGTAAGTTACTCTTGTGATTTGAAGGTAGAATTGATCCACATATAAGAGATTATGATAGTTCTTCATTTCCCTTCATGACCTGTGAGCTGGAGGGCTCCCAATCCAGCAGTTTTACATTTATTGGCTTCATGTATATCAATTTTCCAATTTCTAGGATCTTAATGCAGATTTAAGTTATATTAGTACTAGAATTTGCCTCTTACTCTTGCAGTAGAAGCACTTCCTTACATGCATAAAACTGAAACATAACTTCCTGGGTGGAAATCCACAGTGAGAGGTACTATTAAATAACAATGGTATTTTGTTGTGTACTATTGTAGTGTATCCGGTACACTGCCATGTACTGAACATGGCAGTACTTTGGGCAAAAAGACACTGAAATTCTAGATGAATATGGAAGTAACATGATTTTTATAGCTAAATTCTGGAACTTGAGAAGAATATAGAATCAAAAAACTAAAATAAAGTAAAGAAAGAAATAACAGCCTGGAGACTTGAAAATAATTTAACTGGGGAAAAAAAACTATTTCCTTGAACTTTAGACCAGAAAGATTCATGAGGTTCAGACTGTGTTTCATGTGCTGTTTTTTTTTCCCAAACATTAAGTCATCGTTGTAGATATGATGTCAACTGCATGCCTTAAGACATTACCTGGAAGGAAGGTATCTAACCTGGTACAAATTAGAAATTTATGCCATCAAATGTTAAATGCTGAGCAAGGGTGAATCTGGATTAGCCCAAATTTTGTGCTCACAACACCAAGCCTCTCATGCAGTTTCCTGCCACCAAACCACTGCTGATTTTGGTGGGCAATAGAATAAAATGATACCTGAAAGAACCCTGTCTCTAAAACATACAGGGAGTGGCTTTATATTTAGTGGTTTTAGAAAGTAGGTGTTTATTAGACTAGAGCAAGGGATTTCCAGAGTTAAAGCCCCTATTGAAGAAAGAATTTGGAGTGTTTACATTCCTCCAAGGCCTAAAATTCTTAAATTTGAGGGAAGTGGGCAAAAGGTATTCATGTTCCCTCTTAAAGGCAAGAGATTTAAGAATGGTGATCTTACAGATTTTTGGAAGCCAGGTCATGGAGTGAGTACATTAAAAGAAAAAATATATTGTTTTGTTTAACAAATAAGAGGCTGCAGAGCCTCTGAATTTGTATTCAAGCTTCTTGCATTTATTAAAACAGACAAAAAAAGAAACTCTGAATCTTCAATGATCAAAGCTATGTTTAATTTTACCCTTAAAAATCTATTTGAATATCGATAGGTAAAATTGTTTAATATTGTTGAATACCCCCTGTCATGGACTTCGCATGAGAGGGCTATATAGATTTGTTTTCTTTTTTTATTGTATGATTATTTATGTTTTGAAGTGAAACTCTTTTCAGCATTAAAATAAACATTATAAGAATGCTTTTGCAGTTTAAATTCACCACTGGATACCCATGAAAACATTGGTGGGTGCAAGGGGGAAAGGGGATACATTTTATTATTTTCCCTGACAGTGGTATAGAATTATTTGAAGTTTGAGGCAATCATTGATAGACATTTTCTTTTCATAATCCACCATCAATTTCATAAAATGACTGAAGAGGAAGTATCATGAAAGCCCTTGTCAACTGCATATGTAGATACTAGAAGCTTAGGACTTGTAAAATACACAAATTTTAGGGGCAAATTACTACCCCTCCCTTAATATGCCATTTATAGGAAGAAATAAGTTATCATCATAGTCTTTCCTCCCTTTCATTCTTAGCTGTTTACACCTATGCCTTGTACCTTCATTTGTGTTCTCTCTTTCCCTTGCTAATTGTAAGATTTCTGGAATTCTGTAGATTTTCAGTGAGTTTTTTCAGTGATTAATTCTGTAGATTTCTCTGCGCTTTGTAAGGCACTGCATGGGAATCACTTGGAAACCTTCAGTTGTTTCCTCGGATAAAGCAGATCATCCAGGAAGAGTTTGGATCCTGAGCACATTAGCCTGGGGGAATGGGGGCACATCTGAGAGCAGTGCTTCCTTGGATCACATGGTTGGCTAGTTTGGGGATATTCTCAAGAATGTAGGTGCCCCAGGCAATGAATCATCCTCCTGCTTTCTCTCATCTAACTCCAGTTTAGGATTCCTGTGTTTCCTGTTTTTGAGGGTAAATTTAAGGCATAGCCAAGTAGTTTCTTGACCTTGTCTTTAAAAAGCAAAGGGTATGAATAAAAAAGGATGTCCTTGTCTCAGAACTCAGAGTCCCTGGGACAAACATCCATGATAATAATAACAATCAAACACACATCTGAAATTTATCCTGAACAATCTTTTTGTCCCCCGCCTTTACTAAAAACAGAGCCGAGTCTTAAGCACTGAGAACCCCGGGTCGAATTCTTAGCTGTTGGCATCGTGGTACCACTCTTGCAATTGTACAGTACCCACAGCTCTCTGACATCTACCTGGGAGTGATTTATAGTTACACTCCTGCTGCCGCTTGCCCCTGCCCATAAAACCAAACAGCAGAGAGAATGACAGACTGATACCATATTTTCTTTCATTAGCAGTATCACCTTTCACTGCTCTGTGCAAATTAATGTGTTTTGTGAAAGGAGTAGAGTGATCTAGAAGAGAGAAGTAGTAACAAGGGAGGAGGTTAAGGGGCTCCCCACGCCCAGCCACTCAAGGCAGACAATGAGCCCTGGCTTCCAGATGCCTTTTCTTTATTCATTAATGCTTTACTTTCCTCTCTCCCTAAAGACTACTTTCAGTTACTCAGTTTTCCTTGAATTGCATTCTCCCCAGTAGTGCCTGAGGGCTCTATTTCTCTGAATATTTTTTTCCACAGGCATCTGTTGCTTGTTTCTGACCTGGATCTGAGGACAGTTGGCGATAGAGTGTCTAGTTCTCAGCTCTCAGGCATCTCATGGCTGATGAAGGCTTATCCATGATTATTCAATCTTCTTCAACTCACACTGATTCCAGGTCAGTCAGGGGGTCCTCCAGAAGGAACTGGTTCTGGGAACTATGGCCCAGAGAATGCTGAGGGTGGGGAAGGTACAGGACTAGGGAGACTTAGAGAATCTCTTAGAATTCAGGCCACTGGGGTCTAGAAAAAAAATCAAGATCCTCAGTTTAGAATGAAGCTTAAAGATAGATGATTTTCTGGGACCTCCTTCTATGCACTGTTTTTTGAAATAATCACAACTCCCAGCTGGGACATCCAAAGCCAGAAGCTTTCCAGGGTCCAAATTTGAGCCAGTCATTCATTGTATCTCTTTTGCAGGAGAAATACTGGTGGGATGGAATTGTGGCAGTGGCCATATTTTTCATGGTATCTACAGAGCTTTAGTTCAAGCATGAGGACTCTCTATGGTAAATGGAAATAGGCTCTTTATGGTTATGGAAAAGCTACCAGTTTACACAAAAGCTACTTAGCTAGGCCCCAGAGTCCAGTTTCTCTTTTGATCTTACTTTGCTTTGTCCACTCATAGATGAGAGTTTAGGAGCAAACTGAACTGTCCATGCCCTGAGCAGTATAATACATGAACCCAACCCCGTGCTCCCATAATATGTATCATTTGACTTGGGGGCAGAAAATTAGAACTTAGTTTTTGATCAAATTTGTTTAACCATCTTAAGTGAAGCAAATACCCCTTTCATCTGTGTCTAAACTATAATTTAGCTTTAGTTGATGTGAAAAAGGTAGCAACAATTTCATTCTCTAAAATGATGCCTTTCCATGTGTTTATTCTTCAGAATGAAGTATAGAAATATGTTCCTGTAAGCATTCCTTGCTAAAAATAACAGCAAGAAAATTGACCTTTTTACTTTTAAGTGAAATTGAAGAATTTCTCCATCCTACGTCAGGGATGAATCCTCATAACTGTCTATTGATACTATCTTCCCAATCATTATATGACAAGCATTATTTTATAAACCTAAAGCTCATACTCAAGCTAGACACATTGAATTGTAATTTGTTTTACTATCCAAAACTAAAAATAATTTTTGCAGTGGGCAAAACCCCAGATGTGTTTTGTCAGTCTCTTTTTCACTTAATGTCTGAAGCTTTATGTATTTAAGGAAAATGTTATCCATGTGTTTCTCATTTATTTACACTTAACTCATCAGTATGTTTAGTATAGTTATTTGATGTCCAAGAAGCCTTTTTAACTATTTTATGTGCTTATTTTATATGCCTATGAAATGGGAAGTTATTTATGCCAAAAAAGGAGACTGTGCAAAGCCTATCACCATCATTGTAAACAAATATTTATCCTTAAAATTTCAAGATTGATTTAAAAACCTGCAGAATAAATTTCAGAATAGTTCTAGACAAATCAACATAAAGCTTATATCTATGCCTTCCAGACAATCTTGTATATTCAGGAGCTTTTATAGTTAAATATAACCTTGCCTAAATAAATAATTTAGAATTAGGGTCTTCATAAGTGTTGAGCCAAGGAAAGTGAAACATTGGCTATTTCCATGCACCTCTTTTCTGATATCATTGGTGAGCCCACCTTACCAGTAGCATGTATCTTTCCAAATGTGCTTGTCTTAGTTTGCCTGGGCTGCCATACCAAAATACCATAGGCTTTAACAGCATCCAAGATCAAGATATGGAAAGGTTGGTTTCTGATGGGGTCCTTTCCTGGCTTGCAAATAGCTGCCTTTTCACTGTGTCCTCACATGTTAGAGTAAGTACAAGCTCTCTGGCACCACTTCTGGTAAGGACACTAATCCTACTGGATCAGAGCTCTCCATCTTTATGATCTTATTTAACCTTAATTACCTCCATAAAGGTGCTATCTCCAAATACAGTCACATTGGGGGTTGGGGCTTCAACATACTTATGGGGGGGGGGGCTTATTGCAGAAATATTCAATTCATAACAGTGCTAAATTGTTAGAAAGAAATCTTTTAGGTATATAATTGGTGAGTTTCATATCTGGTATTTCACCAAGAAAACTATTTCCCCAGTAGGTGCCTCCTCACCTGTATCCTCTTAGCCTTCAGTGTTACAGAGCAACAGGAACCTGTTGAAAGTATTTATTTATCATGTCGATATAGTGGAGTTTTGTGCATTCATTCAGCATACTTACTGAGTGGGTGCTCTGTCCCAGGCACTCTGGAAAGTCCTATGAAGGACATCTGGGAAGATGGGTAATGTGTACTTCTTGCGATGCTCAAGCTGTTAGGGGAACTGGACAGTGCAGTAGATATTACTGTGGTCCTTCCTCTTCTGGCCTGGGCCCACCTGAATTGACTCACATGCAAGTTCAACCTGGAAGTGCAGTGGAGTTAATGTCCCCAAAGGACCACACTATTAATAGGGATGGGGTGCTTCAGTTCCCACATCACTTGTTGTGATGATTCTGAGATAATGTTTTACACAGTTTCTCAGAGACATTTCAGGAGGATTGAGACCCAGTTGCCCATAGCAAGCATCTACTCATTAGCATACTCCTAATTGTATTTCTTCCCTTCCTTGTCTCACTTTTTCTCACCTGTGCTTCCTGAGATCATCCCCCAAATAAACCACTTGCACCCAAGTTCTTGTTTCATCATTTCTTTGGGGGAGAAATCTATAAGCTAAAGCACATAGAAAAGCAGGAGGTGCAATATAGTGATATGAATTTTTAACAGAAGTATGCACAGTAGCAAAAGGCAGTAGCAGAACAAAGAACTGTTGTTTCTTTTGGTAGAGATTTGTGGGCAATTTACTAGCTCAATACCCTCCCCCCTACACCCTACAGTATATCTTATGAAGGCAAGAGTACTATCTATTTAGCTCTGTATCCCTGCAGCCTAGCAGAGGTCTGGCATGTAAGAGTAAGAGCTGAACACATATTTGCTGAATGGATGATCCTTCAATGACAGAGGGAAAACTAAGGTTTAGAAGGATACAGTCACTTGGAAAGTCAATCAGTAATGATACTGAATCATGCTTGTTCTAGTGTCCACTTCAGGGCTTTCCCCCCAACCAATTCTAAAAGCATAAAGAGTTAACTAAGAAGGTAATGGGGATTCAGAAGTGGGGTACTATGTACTAAGTCTGAATTTTGAGCAATTATGGTGTACTTGGGAAAACAAAAGTCATTTAGATACATGTGATTGGATTGTAGAAGTGAACATTGGCTGAAAGCATAGATGAAGGATGATAAATAGGTAAAGCAGAAAGACATGGCATGCTGTAGTAACGCATTGGGCTCTCGTTGACTAATGATGGTGGCGGCATCATGGAGGGATTTATGCTGAGGGCAATATCTGATTATATCTTAGAAAACTCTTAAGTTTTCTCCTCTGCAGTGAGGAGGAGACATAAAATTGGGAAGGGTCAGAGATACCAGAATGGTTTCCAAGTATGTCTAGGAAAATGAATTAGCAGCATTGATGGTGAGATGTGTCTGTTGAGCCAGAAAATAGAAGCAAGGACTATGTTCTGGCATAAACAGCTGGGCGGTGCCAATTCTTGAGACAGAGCAGGTAAGAAGATAGTATTATGAGAGCTGATAGATTTCAAGGTATCTATAATGAAGCCTCCAGGTGAGGATTATCTGGGTTTTAGACACAGAGATCTTGATTGAAAACATAGGTCTGGAGAATCATCAACACATGGGCCATAATTTGAAGTCATGGGAGTTAATGAAAAAGTAAAGAAACAGTTAAACTGTGCTTACTATGCCAATCACTGATCCAAGTACTTACATAAATGTTAACTCTAACTATTAAGTATAGTTAATGTTAAAGATATTAATATTAAGCATTAAGTAATTTTATTAATAACTCTACTTACATGTTAAGATACTAAAATATTAACTCAGTTAACTAAAGTACTCAACAACCTTAGGAGGTAGATACTGTTATTCTGCTTTGTAGATGGGAGACTTATACACAAAAAAGCTAAATAACTTTCCCAAAGTCATATAGCTGGTGATTGATGGCACTGGGATCACTCAGTTGAGTACACAGAGAAAGACGAATGTCATAATTCCAGGGAATGAAATAGGAGCTTGAGATCAGTTAACACCAATAAGGACCAACAAGAAAGGTAAGAGAAGTATCAGGGAAAAAGGTGGAATCTTAGGAGATCAAAAAGGGGAACACTTTACTTGGGCCACGTGCCACTGAGAGATCAAGGAACGGGAAGGCTTAAAGATATTAATTGGATTTCACATTGAAAAAAGTCACTGGTGACAGCAGTTTTAATGAATGATGCAGGTTGTCCTTTCCACTCAAACACTCTCCCACGATCCAGAGAAACAGCTATGGACAAAACTATAAAAGCCAAATGCCTTGACCAAACTAGAGGAATCGATTCCATAGAATGAGGTTGACCTGACAAGTGTGTACTGCAGATATTGTATTTGGAAATTTAAAAGAAGTCATACTTTCTGAAGCTTGGCGCTACCTCCCTGATACCAGAATGGGCAAGTCTTAAATCAATAATACTAAGAAGAAAGGAAGTAGGGAGGAAGAAAAAAACCTGAATGAAAATTATAGTTAAATATGAAAAGTGAAGAAGATTCCCCCTTAAGGAATATTCTTGAACTTATTATTTTGGAGACCCTGGTTTTTTGGCTTTTTTTTTTTTTTGCATTTGTTTTGCTCATATGTGAAGAAATAAAAGTGTTACATCAGACTCTGGAGCTCAAAATATCAAGAATCCAAAGAAGATTCATGTTAAATCCCTTGCTGATGGATATTGGCAGGCTACAAGAAACATGTGGGAGAAAGTTCTCAAGCTTAGAGTACAAGTGGAATGACTTTTGCACATGTCATTTGTCGAGCATGTCCAAAGACAGTGGTGAAGGCTGAAGGGACCGTGGGAGTTAGAAATCGTTGTAGGCAGGCCTAATGAGGTGGAGACAATCCTTTCCTCAGTCCTGTTTTAAGGTGAGTCAAAAGGGTCTGGACATAAGCTGCTGTGGTCAACTGTCTCCATAAGAGACTTTTGCTATTACCTACAGTGAATTCATTAGTTGTCAATGATAATAGAATCAATTCAAAGTGTTTTCCTGGAAGAGACTCCCCTTCCATTCTGACTTGCCAGGTTTTAAAGCACGAAGCTTTAAGCCGGTCAGCTGAAATTGGTTTACGAATTGTTGGAAATCCCTGGACAGATTTCCATCAATTCAAAACATCACAGACAGTCCTGTATATGCAGTGGGCTTTGAGTTATTCATGAAATCCTATTGAACATCTTTTTTGCATTAATTTAGTGATACTTCTCACTGACGTCAAGGTGATGAAAAATAACACTAAACCTTACTTGGCTGACTGTGGAGAACTTGGAACCCCACCAGGCATGCTGCAGGCAATTTCTGGAAGGCAGGCAGGGGAACTAGCATGCCTCAGAAAGTACCTCAGAGATGAGCTGTAGAGAAGAATGAGTCTACAATTATGGGAATAAAACTCCAAAGTATGTAACTGCTGCCGGCAGTTTCAGAAAAGTTATAAAAATATGAAAAACACGCACCAATGGCAGAAGTCAAAAGAAGGAGGTACACTGTAAAAAAGAAAAATCAGCATTTTATTTATTTACCAGAAACTTCTAAAGGGTGTATGATGTTCCAGGTACCTTTTCATGACTATTGATATTAATTTAATATCTTTGACCACCCTTATGTGGTGGAGATTGTGATTATCCTCATTTTACAGGCAGTGGTGGTGTGGCACAGAAAGGTTAGGTAGTTGGCTCATGGTCAGGCAGCTGGCACTCAGCTGGGATTTAAATTTAGGGACTATGGCTCCAGAGGCCATGCTTTCAGCTACTGTGCATGCTCCCTCTTATACAGGAAAGCAAAGGAAATCGTTTTTGTTTTTTTTTTTTCCTTTCAAGAATCTAAACCTAGTTTCTCTACTAATGCTCAGAATGACTTTCCCACAAGGCAGTTTCTCCTGGATTCTAGCTTTACTATATTGTGCCTTATAAAACCGTTCTTTGGTACTGGGGAGCTAGCCATCTATCACGTCATCCCAGCACTGCTAGAAGAGGCAGAGACACTGCGGGCGTTGGAAATCTTACGTAGTGAGGGGGCGTGGTCAGTTGAGCTCTTGACTACATGTTGAAAGATTATACAGAGGAAACCTTCCATGGCATAAGCTGTGAACACAGGCACGTATGGCCAATTTATGGACTACAGAGTTCTACCAGATTGCCTTCAGAGAATCAGTAGCTTCGAAAAATGGTGAAAAGCTGAAATTGAGAGGAGAAAAAATGTAAATAGTTTCTATACATCATTTTTCTCTTGACACATACATTTTTAAAGAGCAAAATCACTGCATTTGCATCAGTTATCATGATTATTTTGAACAAGATTTGGATTTCTGACATAAAAACTCTTGGTGACTGGATTTTTGTTTTGCACAAATATCTGTCCATCTGATTGATACATGGCTTGGAAGTGAGGTTTTTCACTGGTTATGAAGTTTCTTGATCAATTCTTTTCAGCTAACAGTAGTTCCCCCAGGAGTCATATGGCTCATATGGAGGGAACTTACTCTTTTCATAGTATATGTCTTCTCTTGTGGCTAAAATAATCAGCTCTTTGTATTAAAACACCCTATCTGCTGTCCAGGCTTCTCTCCCCAGACTCTGGTATCCAACTGCCTATTTACTATTCCCATTTGGACTTCTCTAATTGATAAGTCATATTTAAAATACAGAAATACCTTGGTTTGCGAACATAATTCGTTCCAGAAACAAACTACTCATATTGCAAGACATCGTCATTTACCACGTTAAAATGTATTTAAAAATGTTTGCGGGCCGGCCGAGTGGCGCGGTGGTTAAGCGCTGGCTTCGGAAGCCAGCGGCCCCAGTTCAGGTCCCACAAATGAGGGCCAGTAACACTGCCCTCAAAAAAAAAAAATGTTTGCTCATCTTGCAGAATACTCGCAAACCAAGTTACACGCAATCCAAGGTTTTACTATATCTAAAATGACCATCCTCCTACCTGTAGCCTTCCCCATCTTAATTGAAGGGAACACCATTCTTTTTTATTTTTTTTATTAGTTTCAGGTGCAATAGTTATACTCTTTACCCCCCAAAGTGACAACCCCTCGCCCCCAGTTCGCCACCCCACTCCCCCCCCATATCATACATATCTATCACAACTCCCCTGACTCCCCTCCACAGTATACTCCACATCCCGTGACCATCCACATATTCAGTTACAGTTGGCATACAATACTATACAACATCAGTTTCAGGTGTACAGTGCAGTGATCAAGCCTCTACTCCATCCATGAAGTTGTCTCCCTAACAAGACATGTGACTATCTGACATGCCACAAAATTTTTACAACATTATTATATTCCCCGAACTGTGTTTCATATCCCTGTGGCAATATTGTAGTTGTCTATTTATGCTGTCTAATCCCTTCCCCTTTCCCCTTATCCCCACCCCTCTCCCAACTAGCAACCCTCAGTTTTTCCTCTACATCTATGAGTCTGTTTACTTTGATCGTTCGCTCAGCTCTTCAGACTCCACACACACGTGAGATCACATGGCAGCTGTCCTTCTCAACTGACTTATTTCACGCAACATAATAGTCTCTTCACAACATTATCAATTACATTCCCAGAACTGCCCCCATATCCCTGTGCAACATTGTAGTCCCACCTGCACTGTCCAAAACCTTCCCCCTCTCCCTCTTCCCCACTCCTTACCAGCCAGCAACCATCAGTTTTTCCTTTATATCTGCTTGATATGACGTCAATCTTCTTAAATGTACTGAGACTTGTTTTGTGGCCTAACATGGTCTATCTTGGAAAATGTCCCATGTGTACTTGAGAAGAATGCATATTCTGTTTTTTCAGGGTGAAATGCTCTAAAAATATCAACAATGTCCAGCTGGTCTAAAGTATCATTTAAGGCCCCTCTTTCTGTGTTGATTTTCTGTCTAAAGGGTCTGTCCATTGGTGACAATGATGTTGAAGTCCCCTACTATGATAGTGTTACTATTGATCCCTGTCTTTATGTCTGTCAAAATCTGTTATATGTAATTAGGAGTTCCTATGTTGGGTGCATAGATGTTTATTAGGGTTACAGTGCCCTTCTTTGTCTTTTATTGTAGTCATTTTAAAGTCTATTTTGTCCAAAATAAGTATTGGTACTCCAGCTTTTTTTTTTCTCATTTCCACATATCTTATTCCGTCTGTAAACAGCACATACATGTGTCCTATTTTCTTATCCACTCAGCCACTCTCTGTCTTTTGATGGCAGCATTTAGCCCATTCACATTTAAAATGATTATTGATAGGTGCATATGTATTGCCATTTTGTTATTTGTATTCCTGGTCTCCCTGGGTTAGCTTGTTTACCCCTTTCTTTTGTTTAAAAAAGCCCTTTTAACATTTCTTGCAGTGCTGGCTTGGTGGTAATGAATTCCTTAAGCTTATTCTTTTCTGAGAAGCTCTTTATTTCTCCTTCAATTTTAAGTGATAGCCGTGCTGGGTAGAGCAATCTTGGTTGTAGGCCTTTATTTTGTGTCACTTTGAGTACCTCCTTCCACTCCCTTTCGGCCTGCAGAGTTTCTGTAGACAAGTCAGCTGTTAGTCTAACAGGAGTTCCTTTGTATGTAACCTGCTGTCTTTCTCTTGCAGCCTCTAGGATTCTGTCTCTGTCTTTAACCTTTGCCATTTTAACTATGATGTGTCTTGGTGTGGACCTGGGAACACCATTCTTGAAATTGCTGAAGCCCAACACCTCAGAAGCATCTGGACTTCTCTCTTTTTCTCACACCCTTCAGCCAATCCAGCTACAAATCCTGGTTCTTCAGTCAGAATATGTCCAAAGTCCACTCAGCCCTTATTCTACCTCGTTCTACTTATTTGGAACCACTGTCCTCTACTTGGATCCTGCAGTAGTCTGCTGATGGCCTCTGTGCTTCTCCTGTTGTCCCTCTACAGCAGCCTAAGCAATCCAGTAAAAATAAAAGTTGACAAATATCACTACTTTCTTAAAAACCCTGTAGTAAGTCCCCCTTCTAGTGAAGGTGGAAGTCCTTTGGCCTCCATTCGCCTGTCTCTGACTGCTTTCACCCCTGCTTCTCTTCAGCCACACCAGCTCACTGCTGCTTATCACATACCTGGCACACTACTGCCTTGGGGTCTTACATTGACTGTTCACTGACTAGAAAGTTCTCCCAGAAACCCCGCTGACAAATTCCTTCAGCCTCTTTTAACTCTTATCCTAAATGCCACTTTCTTAATGAGGTTCACCCTGACCATCTTATTTAAAATAGGACTCCTCCTCCCCTTTTGTCCCTGTGGTACTTGTCACCTAACAAATGGTAGAACTTACCTATTACATTTATCATTTGAGGTCTGTCTCCTCTGACTAGAAAGTATATTCCTCAGGGATCTTCGCCTGTTTTGTTCACTGAAACATCGTGTCTAGAAAAGCGTCTGACACACAGTAGATAGTAAATAAATATTTGCTGAATAAATCAACAAAAGGATGAATTTTAAAATGTGTGTTACATTGGACCTCTGTAAGGAAACCATCCTTGGCTACCCTGCTTTTCCATTCCCCCATGGTTAGCCACATGTTACAAATATGTACTAACTATACACATTGCTTTAACACTTGACTATTTAAAACTTTACACTCTTTAAACTTCCATTTAATATACCTATTTACAGCCCAGTCCTAAAATAGCATCCACCATTTTATTCAATCCATCATGAACAAATCATTATCTAAAACAAAAATAAACTCCTAGAGAAACATCTGGCAGGTAGGGCTGGATTTGCTATTACTTCACAAGTTTCCTAAATTGTCTTTCTATTCTGATAGTCAGAAAAGATCACTTGCCTCTTGATTAAAATAAAAGAAGAAATGGAGAAGATGGGCAACCATTCTGGTTCAGTGATTCTTGTTATGTAACAGGTTTGCTGCAAAAGGAGGATGTGCACTGGAAATGGAGGACCCAGTATAAAATCTTCTATTTTGATTTAAGATGTTGAGGAATAAACAGTCCTTGAAGCTACCAGTTTCCAAGGACACGGATCCAGTGTTTTTCACCTTGTTTGAATGTTCAGTTTAGGCAACAGATGGCAGCTGGACCAAATCCTGTTGTTAGGAACATCCCAGAATGAGAGTGCCCAGTTATTATTCATGATCTGACTGGTATGCTCAGAGAAGTGGGCCAGCCAGCTTTCGGTCTGAGATCACCTTTAAGGGGGGAGAGCGAGAAAACTTTGGAACTGAGAGGCAGAAAACAAAGATAAACATAGAAACAGCATGGCCCAGTGTTAACATCACAAAATGCAGTGGGACAGTTTTATCTTTCTATGCTCAGCAGTTAGGATGAGATAGGTGGGACTTAAAAAGCTGCAGTGTCATCCTCACCACCAGTTGGACACAGAGTAAAAGCAATTGTTCATAACCCCCTCTAAACTCTTATGCCTTTATCCAAAATTGAAGTTGATTTGAAGGCACCACTATTCCTAAGTTGTCTAGAATCCCTGTATTCCTTAACTGAGTAAATAGTGCAAAGGATGTTACTTTCACTTTACCTTGATTTCTGACTTGATAGCTTTTAATATAGTAAGCATATTTGTTGTTTATGAGAGCCAGTATAGAGGGATTGAGAGCATGGACTCTGGAGCCAGACTGGCCCCATCACCTAACTGGCTGTGTGACTTTGAGCAGTTACTTGACCTATAATTTCCTCATCTGTAAAATGGAAATCCTCAGTGCACCTACTTCATGAATTTGTGAGAATGGCAGATGTTAATATATAAAAAGGGGTCAGCACAGTACTAGTAAACCTTATACTGGGGGTGCCAAAAAAATGAATACAAGTATACACTTCGGTCAACATTGCTCAAGCAACGTTCGCCATAATCAGAAGTGTCTGCACACTGATGGTAACCACTTTGAGCACCTCTTGTCATTGCAGAAGTGAAACATAACTTGTGTTCATCTTTTGTTATCGGTATATATCGAGTATTACAATTTTAATAGCTTTTTTCCTTTCTTAAAATTTGTATACATTTTTTAGGCACCCTCTGTATATGCAGTTCTATTATTCCAATGAACAATTATTGTGATCATGATGCTCTTACTGTTGGTATAGGCTAGACATTATTTTTACCTAAGAATTAGTTTCTTAGCTTTTAGATAACTTTAACATAAGACAGTTTCCCTTCCTTGACATGATATGTGACAGAAAAGGTGGAGTGCTGCTTCCTCCTACTTTAAATCACTGTTCAGTTTCCCTAGGAGTCAGGCCAGGCTGTTGACTTGGTAGGATGTGCAATGATGACGCTGCCAGCTGTGATGCTCAGGGCATGTGTGCATGAGGACTCACCTTCTTCCCACACTGCTCTATGAGTGACAGAGACAGAGACAGGGAGAAATTGATAAGA